>VDFB02270651.1:529686957-529722776 GCA_007258455.2 Sequoia sempervirens
GTTGATTTTGGTGAAATTTTATCTCTTGTTTCTAAATTAAATTTTATTAGATTCTTATTTTCTATTACTATTGATTGTTATTTTTAGTTAGAGAAAATGGATCTTAAAAATTATTTCTTGCATGGGGACCTTGAGGAGGAAATTTATATGTGACTATAGTGTAGGAAAATGTACTCCTTTACATTTTCACACTTTGTTTGGGTCCCCTCAATTGAATTGGACTTATTAGTGCCTTAATAATCCCTATTTTACATCTACAGTCCTAATAAATTACATTTTCCGAAGGGGAAACTCAACAACAATCAATTTCAACACATAATACTTTAACTTGAGCAATGTGTTTTCCAATAAAAGGGACCTGGGACACATTTTCCCATGGGAAAATGAGTTATCCTTAGGCCTTTGAACCTAAATTTAAAATGTGTTTTTGGTGGTATTTTAATGTCCCTGAATTCAAATTTCAATGTTTGCTTGTGATGTTTAATTTCTAGAAAATTAAGGATAGATACCTATAAATACAAGGTTATTTCATAATTTCAAAATATTAGGCAATCCTAGAAATTCAAGTGAGAAAAAATATAGCAACTTGATTAGGATCAAGGGAATTCAAGAGTAGATTTATCAGTGATTTATTGTAGCACTCAAGATCTCAAGCATCATGTCAAAGTCTTTTGCAATCATGCATATTTTTGGAGCTAACATTGTGATGTAGGTTTCAAAGATCCAAGCCAAGATTCAAATAAAAATTTAAGTATCAAGATCCACCTCCATTGAAGTCATTTCATGTAAGATCAAGATCAACATTTCAATCCTCCAAAGGTTCATGCAAGGGTTTGGTGTGTTACAACATTATATTAGTCATTGCATCAACAACCTATCATGGCCTCCTTCTTGCTAAAGAGGCAAGGGTGACTAAGTTGTGGTTGGATGGGTATTTCCTTAATATTATCACTTTTCTTTTGAAGGTGAATCCCCCATCATGGTCTATCTTGCATATTATAGAGGGCTTCCTATCTATTCTTGGCTCCTTTGATAATTATATAAGATCTTGCATGTCTTTTGTGAGGAAAATATTTTTGTTGATGGTTTTGTGAATGGGGTGTCTTGTCTCATAAATTTTGGTATTCCTATGACACCATCCCTATTAATATCCAAAGCATCATTTATTATGATCAATTATCTTTTCATGGCGGCGGAAACCTTGGAAGATAAGTGTTTATTTTGTTGGCTTTATCTCCTCTTGATTTGGTTTAGGAGTGTAGATTTAAAACCCCGTCTTAGTAATAATTACATATCTTATGAAAACAAGCTCATGGAAGTGGTAATTATAGCTGGGTGCACTCACACTATCAGGTTTACATGGATTCTAGGGGCCTTTTGGCCGTGTTTCTGGATGGCCCTTTTAGTTTTTTTTGCTCATCAGAAGAAGGAGAAGGTTGTGATGAGGGTGTATCTGGTTGCAATGGGTGGCAATCATTACAGACATGATCCTCTCTCTTGTGAATATTTTAGTGGGAATGCGGTTGTGTGGGAGCACCTCAAGAAAGGGGAAATTTTCCTTTATTTTCTTAAACTATATGGGTTTGATTCTAAGGTTACTAAAGTGAATTGTGAAAGGGTGGAATAATCAAATTTTATGCTACCAAGGGGTGGAGATGAATGCTATCAATGGTTTAATTGATAAAATTATTGGTTTACCTATGAAGGGTAAGAAATTTTATAGTGGAGCTTCTAAGTGCACTCTAGCCATTTTCTTCAAGGGCAAGCAACAAGATAAGCTTGGGTGTGTGGGAAGCAGAGGGTATGAAAATTCTTCCATTAAGCCACTACGGAGAGATGTGGTGTTAGCTATCATGAAATATTTCATGCTTGATGGCATGTATTTTATTATCTATGGATACTATTTTATGTTGTTAAATAATTTTAAATAAACTCAACAATTTGGTGTCATTTCCCTAACCATTCCATGGAAACTAGCATAGAAGATCATAGAAAATATCTGAATAAATCTGTTCTCCATGAGGGTGTCACGAAACTTATCATTGACCATATCAAGTTGAAGTTTATTCTTGAAATTCCTAAGATTTCTAGTGGTTGAAAAGATAAGAGGCTTGCACCTAGTTATGACATGATGGAATTGGCAGAGGAATGGGATGGAGATTATGAGGAGGATGGTTCTAAAGAGTTGGATTCATTGGATAAATATGGTAAGACTATGAATGACCATGATCCAAAGGTTTCTAAATCTTGGTCAAAAGGTTATGAGACTAACACTAAAATGAAGGAGGTTGTGTCATCTAGTGAAAAGAGGGGGTCTAAGGGGAAGAAAGGTGATAAAATGGATGAGAAACGGGTTTATAACATGGTTGATGAAGGGGAAAAATATTTAGGAGTGTCCCCTATTTTTACTAATAAGGAGAAACAGGGGAGCATCAAGGCTAAGAATGGGCACCGTATGGAAGAAAAATGTCTTGAGGTAGATAGCTTTAATATTTATGGGGATGTTTCCCTTATGAAATCTAGGTTGGTGACCCTTGACTATAAGGGTTTCGACCAAGTTGAGGAAAAGAAAGGGATTTTGGAGTTCCTGGAAAACTCGACAATGAACTCTAGTAAGCAATGGGTGGAGGTTGAAGTTTTTGATTTGGAGGATTCTCTTGTTGAGGATGCTTTGAAGGGTGAAAATGTGGATCCAAAGTGTCAACCTAAGAATGTTGATAATCTGTCTACCGAGCCTTTGAGTTGGGATGAAATTTACCTAGAGGTTTTTTATAGAATGGTAGAGGATGGGACTAAAAATATCCTTCCATTGTTCAAATGGGTTTTTTTGGAGGTCAAGGATCTTAATGCTAAGTTGAATGAGTGGTAGAGTGTTTGTGTGGCACTAGTTAACTATAACAAAATGGAATGGACGATGAAAAGAAAGTTTAAAACTATAAATTTTTTACTTGACAAGGTGGCAGTGGATGCTAAGAAAATGGGTAGGAACCATGAAAATAGGCTAGTGTCCTTGGAGGATAATGTCTATAGGGTTCATGAGGAGCGACTTGTTTCTTTGGAGGACAAATTTAATAAGATTTGTAGTGATTTATAGTCAATGGTGCAAATTAGCAACCAGTATCTTAATTCTAGTGCGTAGGGATTGACTCTGTTGAATGAAAAGGCTCTTAGGTGAATTGGTAAATAGTTAGATCTCAGGGAGAATGAGGAGGTGATTGTTGATGTTAATCGCAAGAATCAGATGGAGAATAGTTTGGATGAGGGCTCATTTCTACAAACCAAGAGTAATACCTATAAAAAGGCTACTATTTCTTTCTAGGAGCTTCTAGATGTGGTGGAGATGCATGATAATGTTATCTCTAGTAATATTGAGGTTGCCAAGGTTTTAGATAATTTACTTTTGTTGTGTTTGGTCATCTTTTTTGCTAATGTTCTGTTGTTGGTTTAGTTGTTGGTTTGTCTGGGCTTACCTTAACGACATTTTTTTTTTTAGGGTTGTTGATGCTTGTTGCTTAATCTTTGACAACCTTCTCTTGATGTAAAGGGTTTTGGGATCCCTTCAAAACCTACTCTTCCTTATCAAAATCATTGAATTGTTCATTCAGCATTCCTTCATATTTCATTATTTCAATTCAAGGTTTAATTACCCAAACGAGGTTTGACCAAGTTAAACCCCCATTAACCAAAAAAAAAATTCCCTCTTGTGTTTGTGTTGCAAATAGGTTGAAGAAGGATTGAAGATCTCTTGAAGAGAAAAATTGGAAAATTTGTCAAAGTTGCAATAAGTTGTCAAAGTTAGAAATAGTTTTCAAATTTTTCAATTCGTGGAATCTCACCTACAGACTTTATTTTTGACTGTCTAACATCAAAACGCAGACCAAACAAAAGCTATAGACTGGCACTAGAGGATCCTGAAAGTTGATTCAAACCTTTGCACAAAGACCCATTTATGTATGGGAAAATGAGTCCTAGGTAACCTCTGAAATGTTCATTTTGGTGATAGATACACATCACTCTGCCATTTCCTAATTTTCTAAAATTTTGTTGTTTCTATCTATAATATGCTTTAAATGTATGTTTCAAGTTAGAATGGGAATAATTGATTTTATTTACTATTTTTATTTTTTATCCCAAAAGTGTTGTTTATGTTGATACCCCCATTCTCAAGATCATAAGGAAATTAGTGGATTCCCTCATCTATTTGACTCGCCTAAGGGTTGCAAATCAATTCTTTGTGTAGACCTCATTTCCTAATGAAATAAGGAAAAATAGGTCCATTAACACACCCCAACAACATTTTCCCCCATTCCATATTTAGCATCCCCTATTTCTCTTCATTTCAATGACAACCTGACAATTTTTTTGTAACAGAAAAAGAATAATTAGTTTGTAGGTTGAAGATAAATTTGTATGGTTTGAATTAGTCTCCTAGGATGTGGTACCAAAATTTTGATGCTTTTGTATATAAATTTTTGTTTTCTCAGGGATGAGGAGCATCACTGTGTTTATATTATGGTTATTGATGATCAAATT
Organism: Sequoia sempervirens; assembly: GCA_007258455.2. Taxonomy (NCBI): domain Eukaryota; kingdom Viridiplantae; phylum Streptophyta; class Pinopsida; order Cupressales; family Cupressaceae; genus Sequoia; species Sequoia sempervirens. The sequence goes on from VDFB02270651.1 coordinate 529,691,491, forward strand.
CCAATCATTATCTTGTATGTTGATGATATGTTGTTCATGGGAAATAGTAACGTGATGATTAGGGAGCTCAAGTCATAACTTTCTATCAAATTTGATATAAAGTACTTGGGGGATGAAAATATATTCTTTGGATGGAAATTAGCAAAGAATAGGCTCACAAAAAGCTTTGACTAAGTCGAAGTACTATGTATGTGGATACAATTTGGTGAAGGTTTAATATGCATGATTGTAAGCCAACTAATATTCTATTTCTAGTTGGTATTTAGTTGATCTTAGATAAGTGTCCTAGTTATGATGATTATTTCGAATATATGTCTAAGGTTTTGTATTCTAGTGTTTTTGGTAGTTTAATGTATGCAATGATTTGCACTAAACTAGATATAGCCCAAGTAGTGGGAGTTCTAAGAAGGTTCATGTCTAACCCTGGTAAAGAGCATTGGAATTTTGTTAAGAGGGTGTTTAGATAATTGTGCGGTACTTTAAATTATTGTTTGGTTTATCATAGTACTAATGTTGTATTCAAGTCATTAGACATATAGGGATTTTTTTCTGCAGATTAGGTAGGTGACTTGGATAGCTAAAGGTCCACTAGTGGCTATGTATTTACTTTATTTGGAGATTTAATGAGTTGGATGAGTAAGAGGACACAAGTTCCACCACTAAAGAAAAGTATATGACTTAACTACATGCCTCAAGGAGGGTAGGTATGGTTTACAAAAACTTGAAAGGTAATGGCATTGGTTTTTGATTGCAAGACAATGAGAATTTTTTTTTTATTAAAATTGCGAGAATCGGGTAGCCGACCCTCCTATAAGTGCAGTGTGCACGGTAAAAAATTTTAGCGTGACCCGATAGCTCTAAGCGTGACATGCCATCCTGATACCCGCGGGGAACGGGAAGACTAGACCTTGTGACAACCTCACACCCAGCGGGAAAAATTTATCCAACCAAGCTGGGGCCCCAACCTAAGACAATGAGAATTGGATGTGATAGTAAGAGTGTTATTTATTTGAACAAAAATCATATGGATAATATGAGCATACTAAGAATTCTAATGATAAAGATTACTTTTTGGGAGAAATGGTTGAGAATAGTAAGGTCTTGATTGATAATTTTGACACTTTGGATAATGTTTTAGATTCTCTAACAAAGCTAGTGACCACTGATAAGTTCTCTTGGTGCAGTAAGGCCATGGGCCTTAATCACTATACTTGATTTAATATTTGTATCTCTTAGATATAATTGCAATATATAATTTCAAGTGGGATAATGTTAGCTTAGGTGACATTTACCTTCAAAACCTATGTCATTTTTAAATTTCTCCATGCTTCTTGGAAAGTGTCCTAGGGGACATGAGAGAAATGTATTTAATATTGGAAATATTATAATTATATTTCTGAGAGGAAATTTAATGTTGGTGGAGGTTACATGTAACTAGAGGAAAAAATTATCCTGCCTAGAAATTTACAATGGGAATGTGAAGGGTCTTGAGTGGGGTGTCAAATTTGGAGGTCTGAAACAAGTGTCCATTGGTTCTACATCTGGAAGTTGAATTGTCACCGAAGCAGATCTTGAATGCCAAAAGTTGAAGGGGCTATGGGTTAGGTGCCCATGTTGAAGCTTTATACACATTAATTAATTTCTTATCATGAATCTTGGTTTTCCAAGGAAGGGGTGTGTGTTTTTGCAAGTGATTTTGGCACCTCTTGTTTCATTTTACCACTATGGTTTTACCTACCAACAGTTCTATAAATTGGGGCTTTGAGATGGTAGCATCTTATTGGATTATTTGTAGGTGTATGGAATAATTTGACTCAAAGGAGATCAACAAGGAAGTTTATTTTGGTGTATCTCTCTTTTGAAGATAAATAATATACTTGCCCTCTTTTCTCGTATCGAGTTTTTCTTGAAAAGGTTTCTCCACATAAATTTGGTTTCATATTTGTTTGTTTATTTTTCTATTATGATGAATGTGCAATCACATACATATAATCAGATTTGGTAATCTTATTTTTATATTTCAATACACATACATAAGTTAATATGGCATCTTAGCTTCACCTTTTTTTCAATACAAAACAATTTCAAATTTTAAAGGAAGTTCTTCAAATCCTCTTGACATAGTCATAAGTAGTGCAATCATAATTTCAAAGTATTATAAAGCATGGAAACAAAGACAATGCAGGTGCAAATGGTCTTGTAACACCAAGATTTGGCCTACAAAATCCCAAGGAAAAAAATTAATACGAGAAGTAGATACTCTTAAAGATTCAATATAACTAGTCAAATATGATAAATATAAATAAATATCCATCCAATTATAACCTTTATAAACCTTGAATAAGTAACTAGAGTTAAACCACTAATCTATGAGCTACTTTTATTCACAATTTTCTCTAACAATGGATGAAAATAAATAATTCATCTTCAAATGGAGTTAAATAAGAGTGTCAACCCTCAAAATGGATTGAAAACATTCTTAAATATTTTTTGTCCTCTTCAAGAAATAAAAATACCAAAAGCAAACTTCTAGAATATGAACATCAACTATCAAGACCCCATGGTTGAGTAAATAATCACTATTAGTAATAGTGCATTACCCTAACATTGTCTAAAATAGAATAAGTAGCAATCATAACCTATTAGGAAATAAATAACTACCTAAAAGGTACATAAATACCTTTACCACACTCCTCTAACCAAAAAATGAATTCTAGTACATTATCAACAATATAATTACCATACTACAAGTGATTAAATGATTATTCATTTCTACAAATCTCATAATAACTTGTTTTGGACCACTTCCAAGATGCCCGAAGAAACTATCCCCTAATTATAAATTTGTTGCTTACTTATTCTAGCAAAAAAGACTACTTTTTCATCAACTAGGATCCAGATGGAATTATACCTTAATTGGGATCCTTGATTGAATTAGGTAAAATATAACCTTTCAATCATAGGAAAGAAATAATTTTAGCTCAAATATTGAGGTCATTAGTGTCATAATAGAGACCATAGAATCAAGAGCATGAAAATCATTTGTTGATCATAGGTTTGCACTAACATTTTCATGAATAGAAACTATCTTAGTCTTAATCCTTGGCATACTACTTCATTGTATCTTCAATCATGTGAACTACAAGAATAGGGTTCCAACTAAGGCATCAGGAAATCTAGAACTCTAACCCTTTTGTTAAAGGTATTCTTCAACATTCCATTGTGTATTCAAGTTGTAGGTGAATCTCAACTCATTTTTAAACTTTATAGGTGCAAAGAATGGAACTACAATTAAAGGAAAAGATAATGGAAGCTAGTTAGAATCATGGATGAGAATCACATAATAGTAGATTTGGTTTACTATAATTGCCACTCATCATTACTCAATACTTAATTTTCTTCACTCTTATGCATCAATGAATTCCAAGGATAATACAACATAGTGAGATAGCTAACAAATATCCTTTCCATTCTCTCTCAATGCTATATTTGACAATTTAATGTCATGATTCAAATCTTTTTTATCTAATTTATTAATGATTCCAAGACACCTAACTAGAATGGAAACAAGGGGTGCAATATAATGGTGGGAGCATGTTCACAAAAAATATTTAGAGTTAATATTTATTTTTCAAATATAAAGATGAATAAAAAATATTATTACAAATAAAATAAAATATATATTTATATATTGATCTTTACAAATTTTGAATCAAAAGAAACATGCAAAGAAAATGATAAGAGCCAAATAGAGGATCATCACAAAATAAATAAAATTTTATGTATAAATTATATGTCAAAAAAATATATATATTTTAAAATAAAATAGAGTGTAGATTTCGGCTCTAGGAAAATTCATCACCTGCAATTCACCAAAGGAAAATTCACCGTGCAACAATTCACCACGAGGGAAAATTCAGCAACAAAAAACTCACCGCCAAGTAAAATCCACCTTAACTATAGAGTAGACTATGATCTTGATAAAACAATATAATTTGTTACAGTACCAAAAATATCTCCTTTATTAAAAATACAATCACATTTTAATTTATCTATATGCATTATAATGAAGATTTCAATTATATTGATTAAAAATAAACTAGATATCATTTATGTAGATTACTATGTAGATTTAAATTATACACACATTATCTTAAATACATATCCTTCATGGTTGAAATAGATTATTATATTTATTAAATAAATCTAAAATATCTATATTAAATTTAAGACATAGGCTTAGATAAATATGTTCAGATTGACATTTTTAGAGATAATTATATTTAAAATATCTATATCATTATATTTAGCAAATTTAATATTAAATATTATTTATAAAGAAAAACTAAATAAAATTTTCTTTTCTTTCAAAATTTTCAATTCCTCTTCACCAACTGTTTCATTCTCTATAACAAAAAACTACCCAATTTAGTATCCACTCTATATACCAAGATTTAATTATTATCAGTGTTGCATCTCTGGTAATGCATTGATTCACAATGGATGATGTGAAAATGAACAAGGAGGACAATGGATTTGATCATACAGATGAGAAAAATGGAGAGCAGATCAATGATCACAACAGTCTCAGAACTCTTGATTTGTTTGGATGCAGCAGAATAAAATCACCATTGTCTTTACTAAGAGAAGCTGCTCTGATAATTGCATGGCCTCTCCTCCTTACAAGATTGCAAGATCTATCAACTTCAATGATGAAGAAGAGTTGTCATTAGATCTTGAACTGAGTTTTCCCGCATACAGATCTCTTATTCACAAGAATGTCAAGGACAATAAGATTACAGAAGCTTCTTCTGCCATATTGATGAATGTCGAGGACAATAAGATTATAAGAAGTTTGTACCTTGCATGATGGTGTCGAGGACAATACATGATCACAAAGTTTACTGGCACGCCATCTTTGAATGTGAAGGACAACAAGATTATGATGACATAGGGCCTTGGTATGGTTTGATTCTACCTTACATGACATAGGGCCTTGGTATGGTTGGTCCCCCTACCTTACATTTTGGTGAACCCAACGTGAACTACATTTATCCATTTGTTTGTGTTGAGACTTTTTCCTCGCACCTGGTGACTGTTGTAAACCTGAGTGTTGTGAAGGTTTATGAGCATCACAACCTAGTCCACAACTTTTGAGTGCATTGTTAGGAGAAATGTACGACACCTACTAAAGAAAAAGATGAAGGTAACTTCTATTTTCAGCTCCATTTTTTCTACTAGTTTGGCTACTAAAAGTACCACTCATTTTCCTATAGGTTTTACCAATGAGATAGGTTTCATAGATGAGACCACTCATGCTCCTAACCCTCCAACATCCCCTATGGCTTCATCTATTAACAAGGATGATGTTGTGCATATCCTTGCGGAATACCTTTTGGCATTGGATAATAGATTGTCCGACCTTGTAAATCATTTAGAGAAAGCTCTAAACATGGCTAGAGCCACTAGAATTGCTAGTGAAGTGAGGTATATATTAAGAAAGAATCAAACAGGCATAGAGTTCTTATGTGATCTTACTGATCTGAATGAAGCATATATCCCCTTGTATAAGACTAGATTGGGTACTACCTGGGGAGAGGTACTCGATTCCTATGAGAGATAAATAGGCATCTCGATGCCTACCATGTCTATATGCATGGATGAAATAGGCCCTTTTATTAGAGTTACCTATGCTTCTTGAAATCCCCTACTATCAAGGCCAGTAGAATACCCCTTGGTTTTAACTTCAACCCTCCTACTGCCCTTAATAGTGGGGGCTCTAGTGGAATGAGTGGTGGCATCTTTGGTACAGGGGTGCCACTAGTAGAGGTGGCTTCGATGGATGTCGTGGGAGTGGCTTCGGTAGTGGAGGTGGATCTGGTGGAGGTCCTACTAGTGGTGGTGGCTCTAGTGGTGGCTCTAAAGGTGGCTCTAGTGGTGGTAGTTCTAGAGGTTCCACTGGGCCTTTGTCATCCTCTGACCTTGTTCTAAATGTTCTTCTTTAGAACATGGATCAGATGCAAAACTAGTTGGTGAGCCTCTCTCAAGCCTCCACCTAACCTATCTTAGAGCCTATCTTCCAACATAGTCCATTTTAGGTGGCAATTTTGAGTACTCCTTTCCCTCAAGGAATGGAGATTTGTAAGTTTGAAAAGTATGGGGGTAAAGGGGATTTGTAGACACGTGTCAACCTTCAACACCATGTGTACATATTTATTTCATCATGATGCATTGATGGTGAAACTCTTCCCTCGATCTCTCAAGGACACAACACTCGAGTGGTACTATTCCTTTCCTAATAATTCCATATTCTCATTTGATCAGCTCCTTAATCAATTTCTCTATTAGTTCAAGGCTAACATCAATCTGAAGATGACCTTCTTAGATCTTGTTTGATGTAAGTAGGGAGATAACAAGAAGATAACTGCCTTCATAGCATGATATCAAGCACATTTTTCATAGATTTCATACTCACTACTCAACTCTGATGTGAAAAAGGTGTTCATAGGCAAAATGCAATGAGCCTAGTAGGAGAAGTTTTCCTGAATGAAATACCCTTCCTTTGCACATCTGTGTGTCACATTGCGAGAGTATTAGTAAATGGTAGTTTAGTTCATGGGATCTTTCTCATGCTTCCATTTGAAAGGAAAGTCTATTGTGTCCATCTTAGGAAAAGAAAAGGCTATTGTAAATGTAGTCACTAAAAAGTTAATGATCATGGCCTCAGACGCAACCAAAAGTTTACAAAGTTAGTAGAATCTTATTCTCCCATTCTAAAACAGTTGTTGAAGGGTAAGATCAAAACTTTGGAAAACTCTCGACCTCTAAAGGAATCTTATCTTGATTGGTATGATGTGAATTATTTTTTCCAATACCATCATGTCAACAAGCATGATACTAAGTGTTGTATGTGCTTACATCATGAGATATAGGATCGTATCCTTGACGGTAATATCCATCTCAATGGGAAGAAATAAAATGCAAATAAATTAGTAATGAAGGCCAATAGGGAGTTATAGATTTAGACAGACCCATTTTCATCTCATTGTAAGAACTTGATTATTGACCCCTCCAATGCTTCCCCTCAAACATCGATGTATGTTAGCATGGTCTCAGTTACTCCTCTCCTGTAGCCTATGATTGGTTTGCAAGATGTGACATTCACCTCAAAAAACTTTTCTTTCAATAATAAACCCTCTTCTTTATACATTCCTACTTGCCTCAATGGAAACATTGTGACAGGAGTCCTAGTTGATCTCATGAGTCGATTAAATGTTATTACAGAGGAGAAGTTATGGTTAAATTCATTATAGAGGGAGGAATATGAAGAAACTAAGTCCACCATACATACGCATAACGATCTCTCTCTTAAGCCATATGGCTATACAACACTTTTCATCCAAGTTGGACCTAAGGCTATGGATACAACTTTTGACATTATTCTGGAATCTGATCTCTTTAGGGTGAAGTTGGGCATCCATGGCTAGCTTCCATGAATGGAATCACTTTCTTTATTCACAAATGTTTAAATTTCTCCCACAAAGGTGTCATTCATGTTGTGCATGACACTAGATACCAGTCATTAGTATCCCATGGGGGTTATTCATTGGATCATTTTTGGCCCACCCCAATCAGTCGGTTTCCTCCTACAACAAACTTGCTTTACCAAAATTATGTAAAGTACAAAACTGGGGGCAAAGGACAAACGAAAGGGACCCCTCCGGTAATGCAGCAACAAGCTACCTCCTCCTCTCGAAAGGGAAAGGAGATTCATACTCGTCCTCAGGGTGCAACTTTTGCACCCCTTTTTGAAGAGGAGTTTTGGATGGCGACTCTTGGATTCCACATAAGAAATCTGATGGCACCTGCTTGGCATAAAGCCAATTAGATTGAGATATCTTTCCTTCTTACCTTTCCCCCTAGACCTTGGCCCTACCTGCATGGTAGAAGTAAGGGTCCACATGGGGAATCCCTTATGTCTCAACCTTTGTGGCCTCCTACCACTCCTACTCCTAAAGTAGTGAATGGGAAGAGGCCCACTTCCGAGGCATTAGAGCTGACTCCCCCCGCTATTTCTCCAACCTCCTCTTAGTCTCTCCCTCCTACTCCCATCCAAGAGTATCATCTCCACCAAAAATGGTTGTGATGGACTGTCTAATGGCCGAGCAGGAGCCTTCTATTCCATCCCATCTCCCGGAGTCATAGGAACCACCTAGAAATATGGGAGATCCATTCTAGGAGGAAGCAGACTGAGTAAGCCACTTTGTAGAGGAAGGGAGGGGATTTGACCATGCCTATTTCAAGGCCTACATAGAAGTATCAAGAGATTCAAATTAAAGAAAATAACATAACAATTAAAACTAATCAGTGGTCCCAACTCTGACTCTTTTTCTCCCAACTATCTTTACCTCATGCTGCTCCAATAACGCCTCTTGTTCCTTTACTCTTTGCATGTATTCTTGGTACTTGGTGACAATTGCATTGATTTTTTTGCTTCCTGGAGTCATCATGATTTGTAGCCTTGTCCTCTATCTTGAAAGTGTACAGTCTAACTCAACAATTGTATTATAGATTTTATCACTTTCAGCCTTGAATTTGCTCATATAGGTCTATAAATGACTCATTTTTTGAATGAGTCTGCAGTGGCTATCTCTGGATCACCTACCTCATTATTATACACCTCTTTATATTGATTTGATATTTCTGCAACATCCAATATCTTTTCCTGAAACTCATCCATGAGGTCCACTTCGAGGGAATTGAAATTCTCCTTGATCTTCACTACTATATCAAAATATTTTTCTAACACTTTATTAATTTCCTTGATATAATCCTAATATATTGATAATTTCCAATCCAAGGAATCAAACCAATTAGGATCAATTTCTTTGGGATCATCTACCAATTTTTCCCTAATCAACAAAGTGTGCTCCATGGAGAGTAATTCTGTAATTTCCTTAGAAAGCACATATATGCTACCATGTTATCTTCTAATCTGTTGGAGTTCAGCTACCAGTTCCTTTCTTTTATCAAACACATTAATATAAAATTGAATAAATTTATGAATGTAGAAAATGCCATCTTGGTAAATCCTTTCTATCCACTCATTGGAAAACTTAACATAGCCTAAATTTTTCTTGACCTTTTGCATAGTGTCAGAATCATTACCTTGAACATTTGAGATTGAGGCTTCCCTAGGGGTTGGAGTCATAATTGACGAAATAAAATTTCTTAAGGAAAGAATATAAGAATACAATTAAAGGTTCTCCTTTTTCTTTTCCTTTTCTCTTTTAATTAATGCATTAACAGTGTAATCAACATGATATCTACATCATCTTCTAATGTAGATGGCCCCATATCGATGTGAGTAACCTCTAAGTAGACCTCTATTATCTCCTTTTCATTCAGGTCCTTTATAGGATCAACAATTTCTAGCAATTGATGCCCAAAAGCAGAATCAGTGACCATCCATGACATCCTTTTGGCCTTTTTTGGCTTTTGGTGACCTTGTAGCAGCACAATGACTATATCAACCTCAACTTTCATTGTAGGAACACTTTTCCTTTTCTTCTCTACTGCTTTCTTTAACCATGTTGGAGAAAAAGCCATAAGCTCGATGTCTCTACTTTCAACATTTACATTCTCCATTTTCTCAACTAACTGAAAAAGAAACAAAAGTATCTCGTACTAGAGAAGGAGGAACTTCAAAGAATGTGGGAAAAGGATTATCTTCAATTATATGCTGGAAAATACCCTCGGAGTCTATAGGAATCAGTTTTTCCTGACTAGTTTCCTTGGAGGATAATGTCCATAGGGTTCATGAGGAGCAACTTGTTTCTTTGGAGGAAAAATTTAATAAGCTTTGTAGTAATTTACAGTCGATGGTGCAAATTAGCTACCAATATCTCGATTCTAGTGCACAGGGATTGACTCTGTTGAATGAAAAGGCTCTTCGATGGATTGGTAAATAGTTGGATCTTAGGGAGAATGAGGAGGTGATTGCTGATGTTAATCACAAGAATCATATGGAGAATAGTTTGGATGAGGGCTTGTGTCTACGAACCAAGAGTAATACCTATAAGACAGCTACTATTTCTTTCTAGGAGCTTGAAGATGTAGTGGAGATGCATGACAATGTTATCCCTAGTAATATTGAGGTAGACAAGGTTTTAGATAATTTACTTTAGTTGTGTTTGGTCATCTTTTGTGCTGATGTTTTGTTGTTGGTTTAGTTGTTGGTTTGTCTAGGCTTACCTTAAGGGATTTTTTGTTTTTTTGGGGTTGTTGATGCTTGTTGCTTAATCTTTGATAACCTTCTCTTGATGTAAAGGGTTTTGGGATCCCTTCAAAGTCTATTTTTCCTTATCAAAAGCATTGTATTGTTCATTCATCATTTCTTTCATATTTCATTATTTCAATTCAAGGTTTAATTACCCAAATTGTGTTTGACCAAGGTAAACCCCCATTAACCAAAAACAAACAATTTTCCCTCTCTTTTTTTGTGTTGCAAATCTTAGGTTGAAGAAGGATTGCAGATCTCTTCAAGAGAAAATTTGGAAAAAATTTCAAAGTTACAAATAGTTTTCAAAGTTGTCAATTCGTGGAATCTCGCCTACAGTCTTTATTTCTAACTATCTATCATCAAAACCTAGACCAAACAAAATCTATAGATTGACACTAGAGGATTTTGAAAGTTGATTCAAACCTTTGCACAAAGACACATTCATGTATGGGAAAATGAGTCCTAGGTAGCCTCTTGAATCTTCATTTTGGTGATAGATACAAATCACTTTGTGATTTCCTGATTTTCTAAAATTTTGTTGTTTCTATCTATATATTTATGCTTTAAATGTATGTTTCAAGTTTGAAAGGGAATAATTGATTATATTTACTATTTTTTATTTTTTATCCCAAAACTATTGCTTATGTTGACACCCCCATTCTCAAGATCATAGGGAAATTAGTAGATTCCCTCATCGATTTGACTCGCCTAAGGGTTGCAAAAAAATTATTTGTGTAGATCTTATTTCCTAATCAAACATACCTCATAATTTCCTCAACCACATCACACCAAAGTTCTTTCGACGAGCTCCTCTGATACCTGTCGATCTTAGTTGTCCTCAAGTCAGTCACTTCATCCTTCTTGAAGAAAATGTTCATCACAGCCTTCGCTTCTTTCTTATCCCTAAAAACCTTCATTCCCTACATGGGAAGGCCAGTAATCTAGGCAATAAATTCTTCATCCAGCACAATATCCCTCCCTTTCAAGTTCATAGACCTCTCCTTCCATCCTTGAACAAATAATTTCAGAACTTGGGGATTATTACCTACAGATTTTTCATGTACAAAGTAAGGCCACCTTTCTCAAGGACTTCCTAGACCTCTTTCTTCTTCTTCACAGTTTCACAAGACCTCGGCTTTGCCCTATTTCTGTCCCGTCCCATGGCAGAAATTTTGACACATAGAGACCCAACACTCAACCAAAAGCACTTGTGAAAAAATCAAGAACAAGACAAACTAGACTTGATGCACCAAAGAATCTTGAAACAATGACAAAAAATTCCCAAAATCCGTGTGAAATCTACCTCCGGACAAAGATGCAATAATGAACTAAAAGCCTTGTAAAATCCACCACTTCTAATCAAATCTTGAACAACCTTAGTCATTAATATCAAGCATGTGACTAAGGACAACCAACCTTTCATATGACACAAAGGATTAGCACTCATTATTAACAATGGTGGAGGCCTCAAATATAATTGGGTCATTCAAATCCCATTCCTTACTCTCACAAACACCATAGTTGGAAAAAAAATCTGCCAACTTATTTCCTTCTCTCAAGACATGGGCAATGTAAATATTATCAAAAGAATTGATGATATTAGTAGTTGCAAAAAAATCCACCAACTTGTTTTTAATTGGTTCAAAACCAACTTATTAATAACTAAATAACAAAATGAGTTGAAGTACTAATAATTATTATATAAAAAATAATATATTTATGTAAAATTTCACAAATTATCTAATTTTTTATCAAACTTGACTTCCCACATGATCGTGTTCTATGTTACTTATTTCTTTATTAAAATCAAATCTATCCATAAAAAAATGAATATGGTTCAAATCTATAGTACGAAAATGACCTCTAAACATTTAAAATTCAAATTAATATTTTCCCCAAGCCAACCCCCTCTTGACTAGTGCTTTCTTTTAGATGTGATCATGAAAAATTCAAATTTGAGCACTAAATTTTTTTATAAAAGGACAAGCCCACCCTATTTCATTTTTGATGAATCTAGGATGTCAAGAGGGATACCTCTTGCACAAGCTTTGTTATGCTTTCCATCATCTTTAGCGAATAGTATTAGCATATTGCATAATTGTTTGACATGTGTTTACTCATTATTTCAAAATTTATTAAATCAAATTGAGGTTTTAAATACAACAAGGTCTTTGTTTAAAAAATTTACAAAGATGTTCACCAACACTACTAGTCTTTATTCCAAGTCTAGATATGAAGGTGAACATGATTCTAAAGTGTATATTTTGACAAATCAAATCCATGTATGAAGTTGAAATCCTTAGGTGTAGAGAAAATTTCTATTCTAATGCAAAAATAAATGAGAACAATGCACAATGAATTTGAGAGTTTTTTTTAACACTAACACATGGACAAATCATATAACACCATCCATTATAGAATACCTCAACATCAAACCTAGAGCTAAGTACACTTGTTTTGATTAAAGGTAAAAGAATGGTTTTGAAGGGCCCCGAAACCCTTAACAAATGAGAGTAGTTGATAGAAAAAGAACAAACCATTACACAACAATCAACCCAGCAACAACAAAAAAGTAGCCAAAAAAAAACCCAAAGTATAAAGACCAGATAGCAGCACTACATATTATTCAAGATCTCCACAACTTCCATTTCATTCTCAACCATCTTGTGAACATTCTCCAGAACATCTGATGCCTCAACAAAAGTACCAACCTAAGCTTTCATTTTGTTCCTAATACGAACCCCTAGCCCACTAGTCTTTACCTCATCAATCAAAACAAACCCTTAACCCACAAATTTCTCACTTTCCCTAGCCATAGTCATCAGCTTACCACCAGCCACAACATCCTCCACTAAACATTAATATTTTTCTTTTTCATCATAGAAGGACTAACCTTAGTAATGACCAAAGTGTCCACACCCATAGAAGCATCACCTTTTTTCATAACAACATTCCTAATATCCTCAATTTTTTCCTCAAGAGTAGAGAATCTGTTCTCCCAATTCTTTTTCAAACTAGTAGTATCCTTAGCAATAGTATAAGAAAAATAATTAAGAGAATCCATCACATGATCAATCTGGATTTGGATGAAAACATCCTCAACCTTACTAGCAACACCTCTTATTCTAATATTAGTCCTATTGATCTCATGAAAAAACCATTTAAACAGTTTAAAAAAATATTTGCAAAATCACAAGCCGACCCCAACACATCAATTTCTTCATTATCAAAATTATCAATATGCTTACCAACAACCACATCCTTATTAGGAGTACAAGGAGGAACTCTCTAATCAAAAACATCCTTACCTTTACTTGCAAGAATTGGGGTCTTCAACATCTGCATGGAGCTAGCAATTTCCTCAGCGACAACCTTCCTTTTTTGCATCCTATCCAAAGCCATGCCTCTTTCCCTACCATGTTTCTTTAGTGTGACCACAACAATAGTAGGAGTGTCACCATCAAAACCACCATCCAGGGTTAAAGGGACACCCTTCTATAGAAAAGGGTCCCCACTTGACACTTTACGTTTATGGCTACCATCATCCGCCTCCTCCATAATTATGGATATAGGGGGAGGGGAAGAACCTTCCCCATAAAGGTAAAATTTGTCCTTACTCCTCCTAACCACAATATCCTCCACCTCATCACTACATGTCATGTAGCCAACTTTGTCCCCCAGCTTCTTTTTTCCACTTTTTCCCCACAACAGGGGAGATGGGGCCCTATTCTAGAGAAGCATAAGAATCTGGAACATAGTGAACATCGCCATCCTTATCCGACTTTGAATCCTCATTCAAAATGAGCTTCCTCCTCTTAGGCTTCTTACTACCCCTTTCATCCCCAGAATCCGCCTCATGTCCCTCCTGGAGTTTAACAATTTTATCCTACAAGGCGGCAGGGGTTTTATGAATATCAAGGGATTGGACATGCTCGTAAATAAGTAAAATCAACCCCACATGTAGAACAGGGTTCTTGGGGTTTTTTAAATGCTCCTTAATCCCCAAATCCACCGACACAAGCAAGTAATAAGGGATAGAAACCCATTTTTTGTGACAAAAATGGTTAAGTAGCAAAAAATTATACGAATTGATCGTAGTATACCTTCCTTCCAGAGTAACATACCTCATAATTTCCTCATCCACATCACACCAAAGCACTTTCAACGAGCCCCTATGATACCCTCTGCTCTTCACCATCCTCAAGTCATTCGCTTCATCCTTCTTGAAGAAAGTGTTCATAGTAGCCTTCGCTTCTTTCTTATCTCTAAAAACCTTCATTTCCTGCATGGCAAGGCTAGTAATCTAGATAATAAATTCTTCATCTAGCACAATATCCCTCCCTTTGAGGTTCACATACCTCTCCTTCCATCCTTGAAAACATAATTCCCTAACTTGAGGATTATTACCATGCAGCTTTTCCATGTACAGAGTAAAGCCACCCTTCTCAAGGACTTCCCAGACCTCTTTCTTCTTCTTCATAGTTTCATAGGACCTTGGCTTTGCCCTGTTTTTGTCCCCTCCTATGGTAGGTTTTTTTACATAAAGAGACCTAGCACTCAGCCAAAAGAACTTGTGACAAAACCAAGAACCAGACAAACTAGCCTTGATAAACCAAAGACTCTCGAAACAAAGGAAAAAATGCCTAGAATTTGTGGAGGCCTCAAATGGAATTGGGTCATTCAAATCCCATTCCTTACTCTCACAAACACCATAGTTGGAAAAAAAATCAGCTGGAACTTATTTCCTTGTTTCAAGACATGGGAAATGTAAACATTATCAAAAGAATTTATGATATTAATAGAGTCCCAAACCACGGCCTCAATTATCCAAGAAGGAGGAGAAACATTCTTCAAATTTTTAATAACATTCAAGGAGTCACCATCCAACCAAACCTTCCTATACCCTTTTATTTGTGCCAACTTGAGACCATGATAGGTAGTAGCTACCTCTGCAAAGTGGTTTTCTTGGATTCCCAAAGGGAGCACCACCGATGAGATGAGCCTACCATTAGAATTTCTGATCACTCCCCCACAACCTACAGGTCCTAGATTTCCTTTAGCCATGCCATCAAAATTAATCTTAACCCAACCATCCAGTGGTGCCTTCCACACAACATCATCTTTGGAGGAATTCCTTTTAAAAATAGGGAGAGATATATCACACAGTAACTTCAACTTTTGAGCAATTGATATATCAGAGGAGCACAAGTTAGTCTTTTAACCTATGTAAAAAGAAGTCTCAAAAATGAAGTTCTCTTTAATAGCCGCACTAATCCTATGGGCAACATTTGAAGCTGGAGTAGCAACATTTTTTAAGATTATATTATTACGTTCCAAAAACACCCCCCAAATTACATGAGGAAAAACAAGGGACTATAAAATTTGCAAGGCTGGATTAGAAGAAGGACCAACCCATTGGAACCATAAATCTTTGACAGATCCCAGGAAACCCAACTAAGATTCCACAATGAAAGCACATGGTTCCATTTCACTCCAACATAATTGCACCCAATCATCAAATGACAAGTATTTTCCACTTCCTTTTCACAAAGAAAGCATCTATTGGGCATAAAAATACCTCTTTTAATCAAGTTATTAGTGGTAAGAATTTTATTCTGAAAAAAAGCCAAAAGAAATATTGATCTTGGGGATCAACCTAGAAGACCAAACAGAAGCCCGAAAAGGAGGTGGACCAGTAAAAGAATCACTCATATGAAAAAGTTGAAGCAACAGAAAAATTACCTATAGAGGAAGGTTTCCAAACAAACTTATCTAGAGAGGGGGTAGCAGGGATATGAACGAAGGAGATAGCTCTATATAAGCCTTCCAAACCCAGATGCACCTCGTGCAACTTCCTCCAACAACCTCCTTCAATATAATTAGCAACAAATCTGCCAAAGTGTCGCAAATAGAGGTCCATAAAGGGATTAGCCCAAGGAACATCCTCAAGAGGCCCATTACCCAACCAATTATCATCCCATAACAAAATAGTCCTCCCATTGCCCAGCTACAAAAAGAGACCCTTAGCAATAAGCCTTCTAGCCTTTAACATATAGTTCCAAATCACAAAACCATTTGAGGGAATAAACTCTTGAGATAAAAAAACTCTAATCCATAACTGTTTCCCTAATAAGGCTATGTAGAACATTCAGATTTTGTGAATTCCAAGTCCACTAGCCCTTTTAGGAAAACAAACATCATCCCATGTAACCAGATGAGTTATTTTCTTATATTCAACATTGGTCCACAAGAATTTTTTCTAAATTCCCTCCAAAATATCCACAAATTTCCTCAGCATATGAAAAATACTAAGGGCATAAACCAAAATGTTCTAAAAGGTGGATATGATCAGCTGCACATTTCCAACTTGGCTCAAAAAATTCCCCTTCCACCCAACCAAATTAGAATTAAATCTATCAATCAAACCCCTCCATAAACAATTGGGATCCTTAGAGCAGAGAGGAAGCCCGAAGTAGGAGGCCGGAAGTTCACCAATTTGACATTGCAAAATTTAAGCAATTCTATTATGTCTATCAAGTGGGGTATTAAAAAACAAAAGCACACTCTTCTAGAGACTAACCTTCTACCCAAAATTAGCCTCATACATATACAAAATCTATTTAATAGTCTTATCTTCCTTAATCATAGCCTACCCAAGCAAGAGAGATTCATCCACAAATTGTTGATGAGAATAAGCAAGATTAGCAAAAGATGGAGCTAACCTAAACATAAGACCAGAATTGAAAAATATTTGAATAAGACATCCTAAAGACTCAACCATAATGATAAAAAAAAATGGAGAGATAGGATCCCCTTGCCGAAGGCCCCTAGAGCAATCAAAAACAGGAGAGGGAGAACCATTGATGAGCACTGAAAAACCTCAGGGTAGAAATAAGTTGATGCACCAAAGCCACCAATCTCTCCTGAAAACCAAAGGACACAAGAATTTTAGCCAAAAATCTACAGTCCACACTGTCATAGGCTTTAAGTCAAGTTTGAGGATAAACCCAACATGTTTGTTAACAGTAAGAGAATGATTATTCTCATGAATAGTAAGAATAGAATCCAGAATCTACCTACCAGCCACAAAACCATTCTACTGAGGAGAGATGATGAGAGGCAATACTTTTGCAACCTCAATGTCGGGACCTTGGAGAAGGTCTTATAGATAGAATTACACAAACTAATAGGATGAAACTCCTCAAAGGACGTAGCCCCTGACTTTTTTGGAATCAAAAAAATAAAAGAGGAATTCACTTCCTTTAGAAGAGCACTCGACTTGAAAAACTCCTTAGTAGTTGCAACAACATCTTTTGCAATAATTTCCCAAAAATACTGAAAGAAAAACATGGAAAAGCCATTAGGGCCCGAAGCCTTATTACCTTCAAAGGAGAAAACAACACACTAAATTTCTTTTGCCAAAGGAATACAAACTAGCTGTCGATTCATCTCATCATCCACCAACCATGGAATATCTCTCAAAATATCCTCTTGAAAAGCCCGATCAAGCTCTCCCTCCACTGACAACAAATGACCAAAATAGGAGGCCACAACATTTTGCAGATCAATATCCTTCTCCAAGGCTTCATTATTATAATTAATCAGATTTAGCCTATTAGAGGCTCTCTGTTTTAGCATAGACATATGGAAAACTTAGTATTTCTATCCCCGCTTTTCAACCACATGATCCTCGACCACTACTTCCAAAATTGTTCCTCCTTAGCAATGATATTATGCAGTTTAGAAACCAAAACATTTTCCTTCAAAATCAGATCCTGATCATACCCAGATGTCTAAATAACTTGTTGAACAAAATTAAGCTCCTAGGAAACCCCATCCTTTTTTGAGAAAATATGACCAAATGAGGTACGATTCCATTTCCTAACATTAACCTTAACATTAGCCAATTTTTTAACCACTCTATACATAGCTAACCCATCGGCATTAATACTCAACCAATCCTTAATTAAGGTGCCAAGATTTGGATGATATGTCCACATTTTCTCAAACCTAAAAGGAAAGTTTTTCTTACCACCTAACAATTCCACCGACAGAGCCAAATGGAAGTGCTCCAAACCCACTCTGGTAAGGGCTAAAAGAGAGAAAGAATAGTGGGCCAACCACCAAAGATTCAAAAGAGCATGATCCAGCTTAACCTGAATAAGGGTATTCCTAGTGCACCTATTCAACCAGGTATAGGAAGCCCCTTTCAAATCTAGATCAAGAAGAGTCAAGTCATTAATAAACTGCATAAGATCAAATCGGCTATCATCCACATTCTGCGAACCACCCAACTTATCAACATCATGTAACGTAGTATTGAAATCACCAATAACTAGCCAGTTCTCCATTTTATAAGAATCTTTAAAAGAAACTAGACCTTCCTAGATCCTTTTTCTATCCCACTTACAATTAGGAGCATAGATATTAGACAAATACCAGGAGAACTTATCATGTAGATGGAAAAAGGAAGTGGCCACATGATTATTATCATTCATCATCTCCACCCCTCTGATAACCTAAAGATTCCAAAAGGTAACTATCCCTCCAGAAGCACTAGTTGCCTCAGAACAATGCATCACACAATCCTTAAAGAGCTTTAATTTCAATCTAGAAAGTTTATCCATTCCCATTTTAGTTTCTTGAATAAGAACAATATCAAGATGATGATCTCTTACCAAATTAGCCAAGAGATCTTGCTTATGAGGGTGATTTAAACCCCTCATATTCTAGGAGATTATCTTCATGAGGATTTATGGACTGTGCTCTTAGAGCACATCTCTAGCAGAGTTCTCTATGTACCATCAACAATATCTATTCAGCTCTCCTTCTCCCTAGTTGCATTAGCAGGAGGTTAGCCTCTACCCCTCGATTCAAACCCACAGTCTGAACTTTTCCTATTCCTCGTCAGAATTCCTAGCGAAGGAGAATGTTTCTTCTTGTTCTGGTCACGAACTTGAGTATAGGGTGGATTATCTACTTCCTCCAACTCCTCAACCTCCTTAACATCATGCTTTAACTCCAGTCCCTTAGTATTTGACATCATACTAAGAAAACTCCCCAACATGGGGAGAACTAGCAACAACTAATGTAGAAGGATTTTCCTCAAACACCACAAATCTTTTATCAACAAAACCAAGGGAAAAGCATACCTTATCATTAAGACCCATGTCCTGAAAAATTTCTCCCTAGGTAGGTTGACTAGCCAACGCCTATTCCCCCTCATCCAAAATCATCTCCTCTGAAGTCATCATGAGGGGCTCATCAACAGGAACCTCCTCTAGGCAGGTCAATCTGCCATCACCTCCTCAATAGGAATCAAAATCGCTTCTTTAATGGAAAGTTTCTCCACCTCCTTCCATTGTTTAGTTATTTTCTTAGGAATTTTAAGAGGACACTTTTTAGCCCAGTGTCCAAATTTTTTATAGTGAAAGCATTCAAAGGGATTCGTCTCAAATTCAACCGACTGCTCCCACACCCCCAACTTAGAATTAATCTTAACCAGAGCTGGCAGATCTGGTGATTGCTAAAAATTCACACAAAATCTAGCATAAACTAGTCGTTTCCTAGAGGATTCATTTGGTCAATCAATAGCAAACAACCAAACATACTGGAAATCCCTTTAAACACCTCCTCAACCCAAAACTCCAATGGGAGGCCAAGTATTCTAACCCAAACCGGAGTAGCAAGAAGGACCACAAGTCTAGATTAAATCTCGTCCCCCACTTCATAAGAATCAACAAGGATTTTCCAAGCAACCAAGAGCCACCCATCAATTCCAACACCCGATCTTCCTCATAGCTAAAGGAGAAAGAGAAGAAACCTTTAGGCATAGCACCCACATCAACTTGTCCCTTAGGTTTCCAGCAATTAACAATAAACTTACAGACCAGCTCAATGTGAGGTTGAGGACCAAAAAATTTACCCAACAATGCCAATTCCATATTTGACATTCTTTTTACAACAATAAAGTTTGGGACTGGTATAGAGTACTCCCCAGTCTTTTTATTTGCAACAAAGGGCACCAAAGGGGAGGTAATTTTTCCTTTAGGCTTAGAGCCTTGAACAAAATTGACCAGACCTTGTTAGACTCAAAAACCTTGACATTAGGAGTCCCATCACTTTCATTCAAAGACAGGTTGTTCCCTAACTTTTCAGAGCCATGTACCACTTTTTTAGAGCCACGCACTGGGGAATGCAATGAAAACTCACTCTTTGAAGCCTCTTTCATTTCCAAAAGAACGTTAGCCACAAAAGGGGACCCACAGAGCTTACCTACAGCAAGGGGCCTGCTTGGAATCACCCTCACATCAACACACCGACTGCCATTACCACCAGGAGGCTCTTCCAGATTTCCATCCTCATTCGAATTTGAAAAAATGGCACCACCAAAGGAGCTACCCATCATCTTGAATATTTTTTCTATTTTTTAGCTAAGTACACTTGTTTATTTATAGGGTTTTTTTTTTAAATTAATGTAGATTAATTAACTTATCAAACTTAATTAAATATAGATTAATTTCTTAAATTAATAGACATTAATTAATTTATCCTAGAAGTACTTATTTATGTGTGATTTATTTTCTTACATATTTTTGGGATCCTAAATGATCTAACACCCCCCAAGGTTTTTTCATTTAGGGTTTGATTTATGAATTCAATTTTTAGATTTTAATCATTTTTATTTTCTAATTTACATTAGATATAAATTTTATAATAGATGATTCGATGCTCTTTCATAATGAGTATTCTTATTTCTCTTACATGATGATGTCATGAGAAATAATTGCATTTCTATGGCTCTAGGAAAATTCGCCGACAATAGTTCATCAATGGAAAAGTCACCACCAAAAATTCACTATGGAAAAATTCACCATCATGACAAATTCATCGCCAAATAAAATTCACCACTAATAATTCATCGTCGGAGAAAATTAATCATCGTTAATATTTTTTAATATATATTTCCAAAAAATTGATTTTTTTGCAAAAGAACAATTTGATTTATGATAATAAAAATGAATAAAAAATTAATTGCATTAACTTTAGAGAATTTGATTTATGATAGTAAAAATATAAATATTTTTCAATATATTTGATTTTATAAGTCATTTATAATTGATTTATGATAATAAAAATAAAAATGAAAGCTTATAAACCATATGTGCAGCACAGATGGATTGTGGAGGACAATGGAGGAGCATAGAAATAAAAATAATAATAATAATACAAATAAAATAAACAAATTTAAATAACGCAAATGAAAATAAAAGAGATGAATACAAATTATACTATTTTGATGAATAGAAATTACTACTAACCAAACCTAACACAAATATAAATCATCTCAATACATCAATTCAATTGAAAATTAGAGAGGTATACAATTATTATTTATGGGGTATCTAAATAAACAGGTAAAAAATAATGGTTATCTTAATAAATCAATAATTACTATTGAGATGAATATAAATTAATATGGGATATAAACACCAATAATTAAAAATAAAATTATTTATGGGGTATCTAAATAAATAGGTAAAAAATAATGGGTATCTCAATAAATCAATAATTACTATTGAGATGAATAGAAATTACTATGGGCAATAAACACCAATAATTAAAAATAAAATTGTCAATAAATTGTAATTGACCTGAAAATTATATATATTAAAAAATATTAATGCAGATAATTTTCCCCATGATGAATTGTTGGAGGTGAATTTTAGTTGGCAATGAATTTGTCATGGTGGTGAATTTTTACACAGTGAATTACTGGCAGTGAATTTTCCATCAATGAATTGTTGACAATGAATT
Source organism: Sequoia sempervirens (assembly GCA_007258455.2). Lineage (NCBI taxonomy): Eukaryota > Viridiplantae > Streptophyta > Pinopsida > Cupressales > Cupressaceae > Sequoia > Sequoia sempervirens. Next base: position 529,713,590 of record VDFB02270651.1, read on the forward strand.
TGTTGCATGCCCATTTCTATGTGTATAGGAGTGAATTTGCACCCCTTGTGTAAATTACCCTTTTGCATCCCCTCACCTTAGAAAATAAAACCCGAATGTGAAATTCCACATCGCCCATTTGAAACACATCCACTTGGCACCTATTTTTTGTGTTAGTGGGGAAATATTTGTTGGGGATGCGAGTGTGACACACTACCATCCCTGACAAATACCTACCTTTGGTGTCTGCAGGGACATTACTTTTTCCATTGGGCATGAACCGTAACGCCTTTATGTCGACCAACCGGCCTGAAAATGGCTTTCCCTCCCATTTTGATCTTGAAATGCATATCTTGCTAATTCAATCCATCCTTTTAGCATCTCTTTAGCAATTCTTGAAATCTTAAGCATTCAACTTCATTCTCTTAGAACTTTCACAACATTCCTCATTAAACAATTCCATCCATCTTCCTACACTTTTTCCACCATTAGAGTTGTGACTTGGTGTCCTAAGTGACTGCTTCTTCATTGTTGTGGTAGCATAGACCTTACCAAGCTTTTAGCCTCCTCTATGTGCTTTAGAGCACCTTTATTTGGAAGGTGATATTCTGTGTCAATTAACATAGCATAGTTTCTTTTTTATTGTTTGGTTTCTTTCCTTTGTTCCCTTTATTGTATTTTCCACTTTGTGGCTTTCTTGGTTGCCCATGGAGGTAGAAATACCAAAGTCGGGGTTTTCCTGAGGCAAACCCCTAAAAGCACAACATTTTTCCCTCTCTTCCCTATGTGTAGGCGAACCTGCATGTAGAACTCATTGGTTAACTAGAGCCTCAATGAATTGATCTTCCTCACCCTTACTTTTTTCTACCTTCTTTACCAATTATATAGTTATTTCTCTTTATCATTATGTTCATTTCATTAAACTTAGTTAGCTAGACTATTAGTAGGCTTTATGGTGTTTTACACTGCACTTTTCACATTTTGGTCATACAAATGCCAGTGCACCAAAGAGACACCAGCATGTCATGTTGTCATCCTTGACCCACGTTGTTGTCCTTGGGTAGAGAGTTATATGGGGTGTAGTTCAAATTCCAGAAACCAACGTTCTAGCCCCATTTAGGTTTTTGGATATGTAGAGTGATATAAGCACTTGAGATTGCTCTTCATTCTTTATCTTTGCCTTAAATACTATTTACCTTGAGGTAAGATAAGGTAGCCCTCCTCTCTTGGATCTTTGTCACCTAGGGCCTTGGTATGGTTGGTCCCCCTACCTTACATTTTGGTGAACCCAATGTTATCCATTTTTTTATGTTGAGACTTTTTCCTCGCACCTGGTGACTGTTGTAAACCTGAGTGTTGTGAAGGTTTATGAGCATCACAACCTAGTCCACAACTTTCAAGTACTTTGTTAGGAGAAATGTGTGACACCTACTAATGGAAAAGATGAAGGTCACTTCTATTTTCACCTCCATTTTTTCTACCGGTCTAGCTACTGGCTTTACCATTATTTTTCCTATGGATTTTACCAATGAGATAGATTTCATATATGAGACCACTCATGCTCCTACCCCTCCAATTTCCCCTATGGATTCATCTATGAACAAGGATGATGTTGTGCATATTGCTGCGAAAAACCTTTCCGCATTAGATAACAAATTGTCAGACCTTGTAAATCATTTAGAGAAAGCTCTAAACATGGCTAGAGCCACTAGACTTGCTAGCAAGGTGAGGAATATATTAAGAAAGGATCAAATAGGCATAGATTTCTTATGTGGCCTGACTGATCTAACCGAAGCCTATATCCACTCATATAAGACTAGATCAGGTACTGTCCTAGGAGAGGTACTTGATTCCTATGAGATGAGAGATAAATTGGAATCTCAATGCCTACCATGTCTGTATGCATGGTTGAAACAAGCCCTTTGATTAGATTTTCCTATTCTTCTCAAAATCCCCCTATTTTCAAGGTGAGTAGAATACCCCCTGGTTTCAACTTCAACCCTCCTACTACCTATGGTAGTGGGGGATTTGGTGGAATGAGTGGTGGAAACTTTGGTAGTAGGGGTGGCACTAGTAGAGGTGGCTCTGGTGGATGTCATACTAGTGGCTTCAGTAGTGAAGGTGGCTTCGATGGAGGTCCTACTAGTGGTGGTGGCTTCGGCGATGGCTCTGAGGGTGGCTTTTGTGGTGGTGGTTCTAGAGGTTCCATTGGGCCTTTGTCATCCTCTGACCCTATTTTGAATGTTCTTCTTGAGAACATGGGTTGGATGCAAAACTAGTTATCAAGCCTCTCTCAAGCCTCCACCCAACCTATATTCTAGCCTTTCTTCCAACATAGTCCATTTTTGGTAGCAATTTTGAGTACTCCTTTCCGTCAAGGAATGGAGATTTCTAAGTTTGAAAAGTATGGTGGTAAAGAGTATTTGTAGACGCATGTGTCAGCCTTCAACACCATGTGTATGGATTTCATTCATCACAACGCTTTGATGGTGAAACTCTTCCCCCAATCTCTCAAGGACACAACACTCGAGTGGTGCTGTTCCTTGCCTAATAACTCCATATTCTCATTTGATCAACTCATCAATCAGTTTCTTTGTTAGTTGAAAGCTAACATCAATCTGAAGATGACCTTTTTAGACCTTGTTTGATGTAAGTAGGGAGATAACGAGAAGATAACTTCCTTCATAGCATGATATCAAGCACATTTTTCATAGATCTTATACCCACTGCTTGACTCTGATTTTAAAATGGTGTTCATAGGAAACTTGCAGCAAGCCTGGTAGGAGAAGTTTTCCCTAATGAAATGCCCTTCCTTTCCACATTTGTGTGCCGCATTGTGAGAGTATCATTAAACGGTAGTTTAGTTCATGGTATCTTCCTCGTGCTTCCATTCAAAAGGAAATTCTATTGTGTCCATCTCAGGAAAATGAAAGGCTATTGCAAATGTAGTCACCACAACTAATGATCATGGCCCTAGATGCAACCAAAAGTTTACAAAGTTAGCAAAATCTTATTATTCCATTCTAAAAAAGTTGTTGAACGATAAGATCATAACTTTGGAAAACCCTTGACCTCTAAAGGAACCTTATCCTAATTGATATGATGTGAATGCTTTTTTCCAATGTCATCATGTCAACGAGCATGATACCAAGTGTTGTATGCACCTGTACCATGAGATATAGGATCATATCAATGCCGGTACCATCCATCTCAATGGGAAGAAACAAAATGCAAATAAATCAGTAAAAAAGGCCAATAGTGAATTGTAGATTTAGATGGAGCCATTTCCATCTCATTCTACGAAGTGGATTATTGACCCCTCCAATGCTTCCCCTCAACCATCAACATATGTTAACATGGTCTTGTTTACTCCTCTCCTATAGCATGTGACTGGTTTGCAAGATGTGAAATTCACCTCACAGAACTTTTCTTTGAATAATAAGCCCTCTCCTCTATACATTCCTACTCGCCTATTTGGAAACATTGTGATAGGAGTCCTAGTTGATCATGTGATTTGTATGAATGTAAACCTCAAGATGCTTGTATGATATCTCATTAAGCTCTACATGATCTGGAATAGGTCCACACTAAGAAATTAGACAAGGTTTCTCCAATGCTCTAACTGAGAAATACAGTGAACTTTTGAGAGTGATAACTTTCGATAGGAATATGCAAATGATCTTAAATTTAGATATGTAGTAGATGTCGATGTGTAGATGTTATATCCTACTCCATGAGCTAAGAAACAATGATGTGGTAAAATGTGGACTGACCTACTAAAACTACTACTGAATGCAATGCATGAAAAAACTATTTTTGGTTGATACACGATCGTTTTACAACGAAGGATGTTCCTACATCATTCCTTTTCTATAGTACAGATTGACAACATCATTTTTTACAATTTTCAATTCATTTTTGAATCTCTTAATAGGTCATATTCTATTCAATTTTTTCAAGGTGACAATCACAAGTTTTTTTTAAAGTGGATAAATCTGGACAGCACTATGGTGCCAGTATCATGGTGGTCAGGAAGTTGATCAGTGTAATTATAGAGACAAACACAACTACACCTTCAACTTCAACTTTAAATGTTATGAAAATAGTGACTATACAAACAACTTCGGTTATGTCTTCAAATCAACCTTTCAATGATATGGAAAATTCACCTATTCAAACAAATCTAGGTATGTCTTCAAACCCATGTTTTGATAATATTGATCTTAGTTGTTTAGATGAAGTTGGATACACCAATAATGATATCAATTATGTTCGTGAAACAATGGAAAAAAATAATAATAATGTAATATATTGTATGAATGCAAATGAGAATGAAATCCCTTGTATTTATGCAAATGAGAATGAAATTCCTTGTGTGGTTGAAAATGAAAATGAAACCCCTTGTATGAATAAAAATGAAAATGTTTTTTTAACAATTGAATGAGATGTCTTAGATAACCTTCTTGGTAAAATTTCTTGGAAAAAAATGAGAACTCATGAAAACAAGTTATATAGAATAATTTTTTATAGAAATAAATTAGGATTTCAATGTCAACTTATGATGCAATTGATGAAAATAAGGAAAATGTGAAAATTGATGAAAAATTGGGAATTTTTTCAAAACAGAAAAATAAAGATGATTTAGTAGAAAAAGTCATATCTAGTGTTGCCAATGCTATTAATTCTATAGGAAAGAAAAGTTGATCTAATGATAATAATGTAGCATGTCGTGCAATAATAACTACTTCAATTAATAAATCAATTTAAAATAAAAGAATGTTAAGTAAGATTACTAAATATATAAAGTAAATCCTAAGACTTTGATAAGAGTAGCTAAGAGAAAAGAAAGTATTAAAAAAGATATTCAAAGGTAAAATATCTTCTTTTCCCTTTGAATATCTTTTTCAAAGTAAGTGTTAAACCTACTGTATCTATTTTTCTTTGTTCTTGTCCCAAATCTTGGGAAAATTTAATTATTTTCATAAGTACTAGTATTGCAGAACCAAAGATGGAATCCATGATATCCATAATTCTTTCAAGGGATATGAGGATAAATTCCATGGATTTTGGTCCCCAAGATGCCATATATGTGTGGGGTAGGTCCAAGGAGAAAGAGATTAAAGGGGATAATAAGTGGGATAAGTCTAAAGTACATTCTAAAACCCTTAGAAAGAGAAGGGTAAAGTGTTGAAATTGTGGTAAAAGAGGGCATTTGAAGAAAGAATACATAGGAATAAGAAAAAGAATTTTGATTCCTCAATAAAAGAGTCCAAAGATGATTTTGATGCTTTGTTTATTTTAGCTAACACTATTAGTTATGATGCTTGGATTATTGATTTGGATTACTCCTACCACATGACTCCTCACAAGGAGTAGTTTACTAATTACAAAGAATATGATGAGTGATAATTTTTCCTTGGTGACAACAACACAAAGAGGATTGTTGATAAAGGAAAGTTAAAGTTGTGTTTTAGTGATGGGAATTTGTTTAGCCTAAACGCCTTTATTTTAAGTAACTATACCAATTAATTAACACTAAAAATACATGTATGATGTGGCATCATAGATTGGGTCACATAAGTTAAAGAGGACTTAAAACTATTCTAAACAAAAATTTGGTTGACAGTATTTCTAATTATACTATTGGTAAAAAATATTTTTGTAAACATTGTGCATTTGGGAAAACAATAGATCATCATTTTCTAGTGGAGCTATTAACGAAAAGAGATTATTAGAGATCATTCATTCAAATGTATGTGGGCCAATGGATGTTGACTCTTTGGGTAAATCTTGGTATTGTCTCTTTCATTGATAATGTCTGAAAGCACACTTTGATTTATTTTATGCATTCTAACTTTGAAGTTTTCACTAATATTAAGGAATTTAATGCCTTAGTTGAAAAACAAAAGATTATAAGATAAAAAGTGTTGAGGTCTGACAATGGGGGTGAATATTGTTCCAAATTATAGTATAGAAAAATGGATCTTTGGACATTTTTCATGCTCATTTGAGTCTGTGTGGATGTTTGCTTAGTTTTGATTTGATTTAGTGGTTTAATGGGGGTGAATGAGTCCCCTTTGGCACAAAAATAAAAATAATTTCAAATTTCTAGAAAGATATTATTTTCTAAGATCTAAGGTCGGCCTGTGATGTGGTATTTTTAGGAAATATTGCATAATTGTGTATAAATATAGGGTTCTTCCTCTTATTTCATCCTCCCTAATCTCCCAATCATTCAAGTAATTAATCAATCATTCACATAAGCATTCTAGGCATTTCAAACATTCTCAAGTCTACATCCATTAGAGCTTCTACTTAAATGTCTTCAAATTTCTACTTCAAGGGTTTGGTGAGTTGTATCATTCCTTTTGTTCATTCATCATTCTCTTTTCATATTTCATTTCATTTTCAAGGGTTTAATTATCAAACTAGGGTTTGACCAAGGTAAACCCCTATTCACTAACGCTCAACAATTTTCCCCCATCTTTGCATGTGTTTTGCAAATTTTTCAAAGACAAAGGTTGGAAAAGTTGTCAACAAATTTTCAAAGTTATTCAAAGTTTTCAAAGCCCTAAAAGAAGCTTGGAGAACACCTATAAGTCAAATTATGCAATTTCAGATCTTGAAACCTGTCAAGAGATAAAGTGCAAATCGGGAGCTACAAATTCCACTTTTGAATTTCCCAAAATATGGAAGTGGACTGATATACCATTAGTGGCATATGAGTCCCACTGTCAGGCCCAAACCAAGATTTTTGCAATTCTGAGTACCCAGTTGTCTAAAACCTATTCCTGCAAAATATTCTTGAAATAAGGCTAGGTCGCCAAACTTGGCATATGTGTCCTAGTTGGCTTCAAAAATGAATTCTTTAGGATTCCATAGCTCCATTCCATCCTATTCCAGTCTCCAGGTGCACATCTTCAATCTCATAAGTTTATGTTACAATTTACTTACATATATAGGTAATTTTGCATATCACAACATGTTTTCAAACATCTTGCATTTTCTTAGTTTTGCATTAGTAGTTAACCTCTTTTACCAATTTTCAGCATATGGGGCATTTCCCTTTGAAAAATTTCAATCTCATTTGCATTGGAATCTCAATGGATTATTCTTGAGTGAGCCATTAAGGTTTTTGGTACCTCTCCTTTTAGGTGCAAAACCCTAGAAGTGTAAGAGAGCCTCCACATCCCAAAAAAAACTGGTTCACAGATAATTTGATGAATTTTGTAAGCATGTCGGTATTGTTCAATAAAAGATAACTCCTTATACTCCTCAAAAAAATGTGGTAGTAGAAAGAATACACTAAACCATAATGGAAAGAGCTAGGAGTATGTTAAGTAACTTGCTAAAATTGATAAATATTTTTGGGAAAAAGTAGATGGTACTACTTGTTATTTAGTTAATAGATATCAGTTTTTAGCTCATGTTGATAAAACTTATGAATTACATGGATAGTTAGAAAGTGTTTTGTTTCACACTTAAGGGTTTTTGGTCGCGATAATTTTTTCATGTGCCTCAAAAGAAGTGATCTAAAGTGGATCCAGAAGCACAAAAATACATCATTCTAGGTTATGATGAGAATGTAAAAGGTTATAAGCTTTGAAATCCTCTAACCCATTAAATAATCTTGTCTAAAGAAGTGATTTTTTTAGGGAATTTAGAGCTTACTCAGGAGAAGAACAGCCAAAGGAGAAAGGTAAGACAAAGAAATTAAACTTTGAGATAAAGATTGAGAAGAAAGATGTACCTGTGGAAGAATAGTTAGATGGATCTAAGCATGGATAAGAAGAAGAGGGTTCAAATAGTTCAAAGGATGTGCAAGATGAGCACATAGAAGAAGAAGAATATGTAGAGTTTGTTTCTCCTGCCTTGAGGAGGTCCACAAGGAAATGAAATTAAGTTTACAAGTATAGCCCATCAAATTACAATTGTGTATTTCCTTTGTTTAGAAATGGAAATGAACCTTTTGAAGGAGGCTCTCCCTTCAAAGGAAAGTGATTCATGGTTGTAGTTCATCCAAGAGGAGATGATAACTTTGGATAGTTGTGACACTGAGGATCTTGTTATTTTTTCCAGAGGAAGGAAGCCCATTGGTTCCAAGTGAGTATTTAAAAATAAACACAATGATCCTCCTCACAACATATGTATGTTGATAATATGTTGTTCATGAGTAACAATAAGGTGATGATTAGGGAGCTCATGACATAACTTTCTAGCACATTTGATATAAAGTACTTGGGGGCTGCAAAATATATTATTTGGATGGAAATTAGCAAAGAATAGGGTCACGAAAAGCTTTGATTAAGTCGAAGTACTAAGTATACAGTGGATACAATTTTGAGAAGGTTTAATATGCATGATTGTAAGCCAACTAATATTCTATTTCTAGTTGGAACTAAGTCGAGCTTAGATAAGTGTCCTAATTCTTATGATTATTTCGAATATATGTCTAAGGTTTCTTTTTCTATTTTTTTTGGTAGTTTAATGTATGCAATGATTTGCACTAAACTAGATATAGCCCAAGCAGTGGGAGTTCTAAGAAGGTTCATGTCCAACCTTGGTAAAGAGTATTGGACTTTTGTTAAGAGGGTGTTTAGATATTTGTATGGTACTTTAATTTATTGTTTGGTTTATCATAGTACTGATGATGTGGTCAAGTCATTAGATATATAGGGTTTTTTTGATGCAGATTGGGTAGGTGACTTAGATAGCTAAAGGTCCACTAGCGGCTATGTATTTACTTTATTTGGAGGTTTAATGAGTTGGATGTAAGATACCACCCCTAGTGTGATATCTAATTTTCTGATTTTGCACTAGATAGATTTCGCTTGATCATAAAATGATAAACATTATGCATGGAATTGGTAACATTCAATGAAAGTAATCATCAAGAAGATAAATTTCTAAGGACCAATTGATTACTTTCTTTTCAATGAACAAAATTATATTTACATATTGTACTTGTTGTCTAGGATCTATAATAGCATTTAAATGCTAAGATCTCTACTCTTAGAGGCACATTACACTAGAATATCCATTACATAGCCATTACAAGACAATTAAAACAACAAATTTGGATATACTTTCTCAGTACAATATAGAACTGATTTCACCACACAGGCTGCTCAAAAACATCCTAATAGAATTGTAACAACTCAAACATTTATGTCAACTATAATAATATTCAAGGGAAAGTGTATAAGAC
>VDFB02270651.1:529722876-530293867 GCA_007258455.2 Sequoia sempervirens
AAGGGGTTTGACTAAGGAAAACTCCCTTGCCTTAACATCCAACATTTCTCTTTCTTGTCTTGTGTGTTTGCAGATTTAGGAATTTTAGAGACTAAGAAATCATTAAATATTGCTTTCCAATGTTATTTAAGTCATCTCTTCATTGGACAAGTCAAAATACCCACCAAAAGTCACTTTTAGGCCTAGATATAATAGTTTCAGAACCATACACCTGGAGAAGTAGAAAGTGCAAACTAAAAGCTCCAAATTCCACCTTTGAATATTCAAAAATTCAAAAGTGGACTCATTTGCTATGGGTGGTGAATGATTCCCACTTCCAAGTCAGTTTTTGGTTTTCTACATTTTTAGACACCCAGTAGTCTAAAAGAGGTTTCAAAATAGTTTTACACAGCTAGGACTAATTTGCCCAAAATGGTGAATGAGTCCCACTAGGCCTAAAAGTAAGCATCAGTAGCATTCGAGCAGCCATTTCGAAACTCCATCCATAAAATCTATGGTTCACTATGTGATAAAGGCATATTCTCAAGGCTAAAATAAATTTTGAGTATTGGGAAGTGCTCCAAGATAAAATTTGGTATATCAACACCGCCCTTAGATAATAGCCAAGGATTATTTGAATCACTTTATGAGAGTTAATAATGTATTTTCCATGAAGTTGGTAAGAACCATCAAAGGAGATAAAATACAAAATAATCTACTTTGACACACAAAGTGTAATGAGGTACTATGGATATTGGTACATCTAATTTCAAAAGTTTACTTATAATAGGGTTGAAGGATTCATACATAAACCCTAGACGATGCTTAGGTACCCAACAAATAAAATTGTGCTATTGGAGTTCTCAAGACAAGTAATTGAGTCTTGTGAAGCTTTTTTTCAAGCTCATAAGAAACGAAAAAAAAAGATCCCCATTTTTATAGGAATATATGAATACAATTCATTGAAGCATGCTAAAGGAGTAGAAGAGGAATTGAAAGCATATAGATTATAAATTTTAAACTTGGCAAGGAAAAAATATAACCTAGTGGGAAGACTTCACAAACAAATCAATAAGAGGATGACTCATGAACTTCACATGGAGGATTATTGGAATGATTATGAAAATGAGCATGAGGTGAAAAGGAGGTCATATCTATAATTGTCCCTTACACACATACCCCATTAAAACAAGGACCCTCTTTTCTTCTCTTGGTTTTATCACTTTTGGGTTTTAGGTTAGCGTGTATTATAACTATAGAAATACAATATTCAACAATTTATTATATTAGACATATTCTTATATTATTTAATATAATATTGATTTTTCTATTTGTTCTTAATTACAACTTGTTCATATAATACAATCATTATTTTTATCATCAAGCTTTTATTATTATTTATTTTCTTTACTATATTTCCTCTCTCCCCTTATTTCCTTAACTTTTTTTTTTTCTAGGGTAGTGTCCTCGAACCCTCCACAACACCCTCTCTTACTTCTACCCAAGTTTGCTAATACAATTTTCATTCTTCTCTCTAGCCTAAATTAATAATTTTAGAAATTTTGAAGTACTAAAATGAGTGTAGCTTGAATTTGAAACCATTTGACAAACACTAATATGGCATCTTTTAGAATTTTAAAGTGGTACAAAATGAAATTGACTTATCTTAACATTTTAAGAGTTACTACGAGAATTTTTAAAATAATAGAATATGTATAATTAAATCTAAAATCTTTGCCAATTAATTTGATAGTATTTTAAATCTTAACTTAAACCTATAAAATCTATTGCTCTTAAATGAACTCTTCCCAATCCATATAGAACCTATTGCTTTTAAATGAACTCCTACCAATCCATTATTAACTCATGTAAACATGGATCTTTAATAATTGATATTCAAATATAGGAACTACAAGATAAACAATCCATAACGGCTATTTTCTTGAGGGCAAAGTGGTACATAATCCTTTTTTTTAAAGAAAAATTAAAGAGGACGGGATTAGAAGCTCTTCCTGCTCAAATTATGATAAGTTGTCGTGATCTCTAACTGATGAGATTTCTATCTGCCGGTATCAAGAAAGCCTAAAACTGTTTTCCCAACCTCAATTGATTTTATATACCCAGCAAAAATCAAGAATCAAAAAATCAAGAATCCGTGAATTAAGCTATCTAAGCAAAAGCAGCCTGTTAACAACATGCGATGATTGACATGCATGTTAGTTTTCGTGAACTAAGCCATCTAAGCAACAACAGCCTGTTAACAACATGCGATGATTGACATGCATTTTGCTAACTAAAGCAACAACCGTTTGATTTATTTTCCAGCAATAAGCTAACTTCAGTTTGCTTGCTTTCACCGCCCTTATCACTGTAGGAGCAACAGCAGTTAAGTATGCCTTTCACCACAATTTCCTTTTCTGCGGGTGGCTATATAGTTGTAAATCCATGCATTGATCAACAGTGAATAGGATTGAAGTCGGTTAATGAAAATTGGTCTGAGAATTATCTCTCTGATCTGCAAGGAATTTTACACTCTTGCACACATTAATCTTTGCTCTATTGGCTTTGTTCCCGAGAGTGCTAATTTCTTTCTTCTTGGAGCACAGATTAGCTGGTTCAGATCAGGATGCCGTGCGGACGGGCTCCCAGCCTGCTTTCTATATTCGTGTCAATGCAGTCTCTCCCACAGGAAAAGACATGATGGACCCGGCGGTGGTGAACACCACGTTACCTTCCTTGCTCATCCTTAACCTGCTCCGTTACCAGATTCTCACCGACACGATTGCTTACCCCCTCGTCTTCAGGGCAAAAGGTTTGGTCATCACCGCTGTGCAATGAGTCAGATTTCCTACCGAACGCCAAGGCGACATAGAGGCAGCAGCGCCACAACGCAACCTCCTCGAGGTGGTGTTCTCGGTTTGCTCAGCGTTGACCACCAAACCCGTGCCATAAAGAGGAGTTTAAGCATGACACCAGAGCATTTCGGTGGCCGTGTGGTAACGGAGTAGCGTAAGCGTGACCCATGAAGGAACGACCTGGCGAAAAACGTTTTAGGACCAGCTTCATTCTCTCATCTTCGTCAAATTTCTGTGCGACCATCATCTCGTTCAAAACTGAGTATGCGGTGCCCTTACGTTCTCTTTTATTTAATAATTGTTATGTTCTTTGCAGCTTTCTCAGTAATGGATTCTTATTTGAATGAATGGATGAATGGAATGGAAGGAAGGAATGGACCAATGGAATGATTGCCTGATCGAACAAATGGAATGTCGACCGGAATGGATCGATTTCACCATTGCCTGCAATGTACGCCAGTGCGAGGAAGTCACCAACTGTCCACCCTAACAGACAAGTATTTCCTGGTTTCATGCTTGGGAATTTCTATTTTAAGATATAATTGTGTAGTAGTTTAGAGAGAGTAGTCACAAGAGACGATAATGAGATATAGGATAAGAGGGATTATCTTAAGAACTAGTAATATTATTTATTATATAATAATATTTTAAATTTATCTTATAGTATATTACCTAAAATAATATTAGGATTTATTTCGAATAGGTCACCGTTTGCCACCAACTCATCTTTATTGCCTTAATAATGCTATCCACTTGCCTCATAATCTGCTGAAAGCACCTCTTCTTCACTCACTGCTCATAACCTCTTCACTCTTTCGCACTTCAGGGGTTTCGAACCCTCAATTCTTGCACCTTTCACGTTCAAAGCCAACTACAACCAAGGCACAGCATAAACAACATCTACAAATGAAAAGCCAGGCTTAAGCTCAAACACGTAAATAGTAAATTTTAACGTTAATAGAAAATTTTAACAATTTGTAAAAACTAAAAACCAAGATTGTCAAAGAAATTTTAGTTTTTACATATTTCATAATAATTTATTATAATTACAAACTAATATTATATTAATTTATTATCTAATTAATCTATATAAAGTTTATTTAATTTTTTACATGATTAAAGTTATTTTATTTCCTTTATTTAAAAAAGTTAATTTATAATTTTATATATTTTGAAATATAAATATGAAATGTACGATAATATTTTCCACTTCATTTAAAATCCTTAATCATTTTGTAAATATAACTATTATGTTTATTTCAAATTGTCAAATCAATAAATATATTTAGTCAATAGGCTTTTTTAATGATAATTACAAAATAATATAATGTTAATTGATTATATAATATTGTAATTACAAAAAACTATTCATAGTACTTTATTATGATTACAAAAATAATATTATATTAATTAATCATATAATATGAAAGAAAATTACACTTTCACTCTCCAGTTGTTTGAATATGTTAAAATTTTTATTCATTTAAAAATAGTCCATCAAAAAAAAAAATCATAGAACATTTTAGACTTATTTATGCTTGTAGTTTGGGTCTTAGTCAATACCTATGCCCTTGTTAATGACAATTGTTTTTTAATATTAGTATCGCTATTCATAATAATTTATTATAATTACAAAATAATATTATATTAATTTATTATATAATATAAAAGGAAATTACACTTTCACTCTCCATTTGTATGAATACGTTAAAGTTTTTACTCATTTTAAAATAGTCTATCAAAAAATAAAATTCATAGAACATTTATGCTTGTAGTTTGGGTCTTAATTTATTATTTATGCTTGTAGTTTGGGTCTTAATCAATACCTATGCCCTTGTTAATAACAATTGTTTTTAATATTAGCATCGCTATTTTGAATTATAGTTTCAGGATATGGCTAATGCACGAGCACTTGAAGATGTTATTGCTATTTCAAGCAGTGGTTCTACTTCCAATGCACCCTCACCACAAACCCATGAGTTACCTCTATCAGCAACTGACTCAACATCTGTGGATTGGTTGGGTTTCCCCCACCATAATGTTGATGCTTTTTCAAACAATGTCTTGACAAGTTGTCATGAAATTTTTGAAGACGCTATGCAGACAAGCCAAGATTTAAGTGATGTGGAGGATCATGAAGTTGAATTGGTGCAAGAAGTTGTCCAAAAATTTCATGCGACCTATGAAGCTCTTGAGCTATTTTATGGTTTCCTGCGTGAATTGAAGTATTGTTAATACTATGGAGTGGCCAATGCATTTGAACTAAAGCGTGAATTCCAAGATTTATTGAGTGATATATGGTCTAAGAAGTTCAACTAACTTTTTGGAAGGTAGTTACTTTTTCAATATGTCAATCAAGATTACTAGTATGATACATATTAGATGTCTTTTTGTGAAACTAAATGAGGATCTCAAAATAGCTATATGTGGAGCAAAATGGATTCAGTGGTCGACCTTATATTTGAACCCTTAGTTGTTATATATTAAGTTTACATTGTAATGCCATTGTACACATTGATCTTTATAGTTCTAATTTTAATGAATATAACTTATTCTAATATTTGTGTCCCCTTATTTTGAATATTATCTTGAACTATAACCTTAAGTCTACCAAATATATATTGGAATGCTACTCACAATGATGATATATTTGATCATTATTGTAAATATTCACTCTTGCAACACTTAGCTATATGAAGTACCATAGTCATATATATGCTTCTTTCAAACCCTTTGATATATTCAATGTTGAATATAGTTATATATTATGTTTACATTGTAGCACCCTTGTGCATATTGATCTTCATAGCACTAATTTTATTGAATATATCTTATAGTACATATTGAGGAAAAATATTCCTCCTCGCATTTTTTTTTTTTTTCAAATGATGTGCTCCGCTTATGTATTCTTATGCTCAACATTATGTTGAGGTCTATTTTTTCTAAAACAAGAACCTCCGCCAATTGTATGCAAACACTATCTTACATGTAATGTAATTTTGCAGGGTTAGTCAACTTCCATAGACCATGGCTACAATATTAACCACAGATGCAATTAAACTTATACATGATGGGAATGAAGGGTTCAAACCTAATGTGCAATTTTTTTCTATTTCAACTTCGGCCATGGCCATGAATGTAACAACCACTACAAGGTAGAAATATTTGTTGGGGCCTACAAATAAAAAGCATCTTTACCTCAGAAGTACAATCATTGCATAGAATCTGGTGAAATTATAGTTGGATCCATAATACGAATGACAAAATATAATTGCCCCAGACCAAGCGGGTCTCGGTGAGTAAAGGAATCCAAAATTTCCCATAACAAAATCATTATTAACTTTTTAGCTTCTTCCTTGTATTAGTAATTCTTACTCTTGTCTTCCAAATGTATAGGTGGATTGTCATTGTGAACCTTGAGATTGTTTCTACAAACCAGGCTATAATCAGTCATCCTAATTCACTTTATATGGAACCAGAGCACCATATAGAACAAGAAATGGAAAAATCTCTAGAGCCACATGCAGAGCCTGATACAATTAGCGTTGCTAGAGTTTCAACTCATGTGAGAAGATTATTTGGTGTGAATCCTTCTAGGAGTAGAAAGGAAGCACCAGTCATAATTACGCCTATTAAAAGTTTGAATCCTTTTCAACCAAGATGGACTGTTAAAGGTCACGTGACTGCCAAAAAGGATATCCGCAGGTACAATACCCAAAAAGGTACTGGTCAATTTTTCACCTTTGACATCATTGACAGAGAAGGGAATGAAACACATGTGACTTGTTTCAATGAAGTTGTTGATCTTCATTATCAAAATATTACTGTTGGAAAAACCTATACATTTTCTGGTGGTGTAGTAAAGGTTGCTAATAAGCTTTACAATAGGTTAAATAGTGGGCTAGAAATTTCCTTGTCAGTAGAGTCAAAGGTCACTCTTTGTGAAGATGACAATTCTATTCCAAAACACGTATTCTCATTTACACCTATCAGTGAACTTGCAAAGAAGAGTAGCAACTCAACTACTAATGTTATTGGAGTTGTCACTTGTGTTAGCCCAAGCTCCACAGTTAGGAGAAGAGATGGGATAGAGGTCCTAAGGTGCACAATATCCTTGTTGGACATGACTGGGGCAACTATAGATATCACTCTATGGGGCACGATGGCAGAGAAGGAAGGTGGTCATCTTCAAGACAAGTATCACCTACAAGAAACAACTATTCTCGCTATTAAAAATGGACGAGTTTGCGAGTACAATGGAAAGGTGTTGAGTACATCAAGAAATACAAATTTATTTATAGACCTTGACATACAAGAGACACAACAACTACAAACTTGGTTCAAACAAAGTGAGGCTAATATTCTATCACCTTCAACAAAGTCTAGCAGGCCATCTATGCCTGTCACTACAATAACAATCAGGGATGTTCGAGAAAAATTCCTCATAGAGTGCACCATCTCCAATGTACAATAAATGCAACATTGTTGTTCATCAAATCTGAATCATTCTGCTATCCAGCGTGCCCTAATCAATTATCAGGAAAACAGTGCAAAAAAAGATTGGTGCAGACTGAAGATGGAAAGTGGTTTTGCTCAAAGTGTCACGTAGCATGTACCTCTTGTAATTATAGGTACATACTACAAATAAGGTTACAAGACCACACAGATATGCTATGGGCAGTTGCATTCGACAAAGCAGCAACAAAACTCATGGGAATGTCTGCAGAAAAGCTATACTCTCTACAGTTTGAGGATGACATAGAAAGGGATACTCAACAGGTAATTAGAGATGTGTTGAACAAAAAATACTTGTTCACTTTGACATGTAGAAATGAAACATACAATAATGAAGAACGCTTGAAGGCAACTATCACAAAGGTTGAGCAAGTTGAATTCATTGCAGAGAGCAACATCTTACTTTCCAAGATCAAAGAAATGTGTAGTGACTTATAAAATTATAGTTGATCTAAGCTGCTAAGTTTACATTTCCCAACACATGTCTTGTATATGACTCTTATAAAATTATAGTTGATAGTTTTGTTCAGGCAAAAGAATGTATTCAAATATCTAACCACATGTGCCACATCTACCTATAGATAGAAATATATAAGTTGCTAGGTTTACATTTCCCAATTCATGTCATGTATATGACTCTTATAAAATTATATTTCTACTCCAAGCTTCAATATTATGTGTTTCAACTATAACTGTAACAATAATATCTCAATAAAACAAATGTAACAATGTGTATCTATTTGCTTATGTCTATATATATGTGGAGTCTACTTCTAGCATTGTAGCACTCATAAATCTACTTGCTTATATCTATTTGCTCATGTCTATATATATGTGGAATCTACAACTATCTTAAAACTATACTTTAATAGAGATTAGTTCTATAAATTATGACTTGAATATGTCATTTTCTTATTTTATATTTTCTGTTTTAACATATGTAGATACATGAATTTTAAGCATTCTTCTTTCAACATTGTAAGCTTTAGATATGTTGTGTTCATCTCACATATAGTTGTTTGAGTATGTTTGTGCTTCTCTTATTACTAATTCAGCCTTGCACTCCCACTGCACAGATGGATGACCCCTCCCCTGAAACAAGTCAAGCTAGCTTGAAACAAGTAGAGATTAGAAGACAGCAGACCTGAAAAAGAAATCAAGATTACTATGCTAGGCATAAAGAAGCAATTGCCACCTGAAGATAAATTAAAAAGTTGCACACCATCCATATCGACCCCCGCCAAATAGAAGCACAAAGACTATGAGATCGTGAGAGAAATCATGATTAATATGCTCATCATAGAGAGGAAATAACTACAAAGAAATGAATTAAACATTTGGAGAAACAAGCATGGAAGGCTCAACTATTGCAAATAGAACAGGACCTAGAAGATCGAACATCATTCAACACAACTACTTGATTGGGAGAACAACACAGAAGTTGAACAGGAAAGAAAATTCTTTGATAGGTATGTAAGTGCTTGGAACCCTCGTCATACTTCACATAGAAGCAACCTGGTCTATCATCCCCAACACGATGACCCATGCTTGCTAGACACAGCTTAGATATTAGCTATAGATCCCTCTCATGACTATGAGGAGATAATCAACCGTGTACAAAGGCACACAAAATTCAGAGAGAGGACATGCTTACACAAAGAGGGGAAACAACTATAGTGTCGATACAAAGCTCCATGGAAAGAACAAGCTATATCTACCTTGTGATGTGACAATAATGCTTTTGATATGGAGAGCCAACATAGATTGCCAACCAGTTATCTCACGAGCACTTGTACTAAAATACATTGCAAAGTATGCATCAAAAGCAAAGAGAACATCTGAGTCTTGTATTGATATGTTATCAAGAATATCTGCATTCCAGAGAACAAATGACCCAACTATCACAGCATATCAAAAATTTATGACAGAGCTTGTCGCAGAGTGTGATATAGGAGCACAAGAAACATGTCATATGGTTCAAAAATTGCCACATGTTGTTTGTAATAGGCCATTCACATCTTTGAATGTTGGCCGAAAAGTGTTCCCACAAATAACAAGACAACCAGATGAAATACACCTCCATACGAGCTACATGTATTCCTACATTAATCAGCCTCTAGAAATGGAAACAATAACGCTACTTGAATCTAAAATATCTTTCTCCTATTCTGCAAGGCACAAAGGATGCAAATGGAAAGAGAGAGAGGGAAAAGCGATAGTTAATGTTTTCCCAAAGTTCTATACCATCCCAAATGAGGACTTAGACAACTTTGAAACTTTTTGCTAGAGTGAGCTACTATTATACAAACATTTTTGAAGCATAGAAGGCGAAGTAGGACTTGCTAAGGATACAATAATTGTAAATTGGACGAAAATGAATGCAACCAAATATGATGTATGGCATCTTAATCGCACAATCAAAATAGAAGCAACCACTGAAGAAGAAGATGAGAGTGATACAGAGATTGCCACAAGGGACACAATAGAACTTAATGAATGGGAATTGTTTTCACAAATGGGTCCCTTAAACAATGTTGGCCTAAATGAACTTGAGATCATTTGTAGGTGTGATTTTGACAACAACAATAGATGGGATCAACTACTAGTACCCCAAGATCTTCATGAAATTGCCATCCACTTCATCCCAATGAAAAAGGCATGTAGCCAAGAAGACACTATGGTAAGCAACTTGGATGTGCTAGAGTATACACTATCGTCACAACAAAAACTAGCACTCACAATTATCATTGACCATAGTAAATGCTGCTCAAAAAGACCATTGCACATGATTGTTCAAGGAACAGTAGGTAGAAGAAAATCATACCTAATTGCTTGCATAAGAAAAGTGCTCACAAGTAAGAGCCCACATCAAAAAAGTGAACTACTCACATTAGCTCCTACAGGGGTGGCTACATTTAATATACATGCATCAACTATACATTCAATGCTCTGGATCCCTATAAAAGACATGCACCCACTACAAGGACAGGAATTAACAACATTTCAAGAAGATATGAAATATATAAGATATATTTTGATTGATGAGATGAGCTTCATAGGTCCAAAGTTGCTACTAAAAATAGACAGAAGGCTACATGAGGCTTTCCCACACTGATAGCATCTACACTTTGGTGGAGTGTCTATAATATTAACTGGTGACCTTACCCAACTTCCACCTGTGATGGAAAAACCTATGTACACAACACACTCACAAGCAAATCACATCAAGAGAAAAAGAAGAGTTCGATAGCTCAATGCACTTGTTTTTTACCAATGATTTAGTTAGACTAAACAACAGAAGAATGTTAAAATCATTGAACTGTCCAATTGCAATCAGCGCTGCGACAAGTACCACGCATGGAATAGATAGTGTAATTGATGATGAACAGCTTGAAAAAGAAGTATTGATTTGTAAAGGGCAACGCATCATGCTCACATCCAACATATGGACACAAGCAGGCCTGGTGAATGGAGCTCTTGGCGAAGTTGTTGAAATCATTTACAGCCCTGGTTCCAAACCACCAGATGTTCCCATGTATGTTGTTACAAGGTTCAATAGCTACAGTGGACCCCCATGGAATGACCATGACCCTAAGAGCATACCAATCATACATGTTTCCTTGGGCAATAGAAGGCAGATACTGCTTACGATGGCGTGGGCTATTACCATACACAAAGCTCAAGGACTAACATTGAAAAAGGCAAAAATTTATATTGGTAAAATAGATAGGTAGGGACTAACATTTACAGCCATATCTAGAGTTAAATAATTAAATGATCTTTGCATTCAACCACCATTCTATTTTGAAAGATATTCCAAAATGCAAGCCAGTCCATTTGCAATCTAAAGGCATAATCTTTTTTTGGGCTTCTTAGGATGGTAGAGTAACTGCATTGGGTGCCTCTGTCAAAGGAGCCAACCATTCTCAGAGATGATTCATCAATAAATCAATGTTTACAATGATTTTTGGCCTCTTAGCTTTTGAGTAATTTCACTAAAACTTTCCATCTCTGCAACAATTCTTTTGGGATTCTGATGATCATGTCCCTAGGGTTTTTGATGATGTATGTTACTTGGGCTTTTTAGGGTTTATGTATCTATTATGATTTAAACAGAATATATTTTACTTGGGTTTCCCAAGGTTTATGTTACTATTATGGTAAACAGAATGTTTGGTTGGATTTACATTGTTAGACTATTTTATGTTCAATCTTCATATGGACTGTTGTACTGTACAGCCACAGAAGCAAAATATAACTTTATGAAATGTATTATTGTTCATAGAAAATAATTTATGGTTTTCTTGAATTGACAAGTCTAGGTTGGACGGTCTTGAGGCAACTCTTGCATGTGTTTATTCTATTTATAAAAAGATGGCAAGAATAAAATATCTGAGAACTTCAATATCTTGTGTGTCTTTGAAGTCCTATGGCATATAATTATTTTTAAGCTATACCATTACCCTCGTAGCTTAACAATTCTATGTGACTTTAATAATGAATTGTTCCCAACTTTATTATTTTATTTGTTTATTTTTGTAATGCTGAAAAAGTATGTACTCAATATTCTCATCTTTTGTTTTTGATTTATATTGATTTGTTTGTTTCATATGTAACAAGTGCTACATAGTGGTGTTTTATAGTATTGTAATTATTATTTTGAGACTATTATTCTAAACTATTATCCTACTTCCAGATCTCTATACCTAACTATGGTTGTAACACTATCCATAACTTAGTTCTAACCCTAACCCTAATAATAAAAAAATGTAGAGTGACATTGCAAAAAAATTGAAGCATTATATTATTAATTAATATTTAGATTCAATTTAAATTTTTATTTTGATTCTGTAAAATCTAATCTCTAGATTTTTATAAAATAGTTAGTTAATTTTTGTGAGATTTTATTTAATAAAATAATAATAATTAAATACATAAAAAAAATCCTTCTAAAAAATGTAAACATTTATTTATTTTACAAATATTTAAATAACTTAATAAAGCAAAAAATTGAAAAATCATTCTAAACAAATATTAAAAAATACTTGCTCATAACAACCCAAATTTCTTAGCCAATTATATTCAAGAGAAATAATTGTTTTTAATTGTTCAAAACCAACTTATTAATAACTAAATAACAAAATTAGTTGAAGTACTAATAATTAATATATAAAAATAACCTATTTATGTAAAAGTTCACAAATTATCTAATTTTTTATCAAACATGACTTCTCACATGAACCTCTTCTATGTTACTTATTTCTTTATTAAAATCAAATCTATCCATACAAAAATGAATATGGTTCAAATATATAGTATGAAAATGACCTCTAAACATTTAAATTCAAATTAATCTTTTCCCCAAGCCAACCCCCTCTTGGCTAGTGCTTTCTTTTAAATGTGATAATGAAAAATTCAAATTTGAGCACTAAAATGTTTTATAAAAGGACAAGCCCACCCTATTTCATTTTTGATGAATCTAGGACATCAAGAGGGTACCTATTGCACAAGTTTTGTTATGCTTTCCATCATCTTTAGAGAATAGTCTTAGCATATTGCATAATTGTTTGACACGTTTTTAATCATTATTTCAAAAGTTATTAAATCAAATTGAGATTTTAAACACAAGGTCTTTGTTTAACAAATTCACAAAGATGTTCACCAACACTACTAGTATTTATTCCACGTCTAGATATGAAGGTGAACATGATTCTAAAGTGTATATTTTGACAAATCAAATCCATGTATGAAGTTGAAATCCTTAGGTGTAGAGATCATTTCTATTCTAATGGAAAAATAAACCAGAACAATGGCAGAATCACGGGCCGACCCCAGCACATCAATTTCCTGATTATCAAAATTCTCAATACACTTACCAATAGCCACATCCTCAACAAGAGTACAAGGAGGGGCTCTCTTCTCAGAAACATCCTTACCTTTACCCACAGGAATGGGGGTCTTGAACATCCACATGGAGCTGGCAATTTCCTCAGTGATGACCTTCCTTTTTTGCATCCTATCTGAAGCCAAGCCTCTTTCTATACTATATTTTGGTGGTATAACCATAGCACTAGTAGAAGTGTCACCATCAACACCGCCATCTAGGGTTAAAGGGACACCCTTCTCCAAAAAAGGGTCCCTAATTGGCACTTCACATTTCCAACTACCATCATCCACCTCCTACACAATTCTAGACAGAGGGGGTGGGGAAGAATCTTCCCCATAAAGGTTAAATTTATCCTTACTCCTCCTCATCACAATCTCCTCCATCTCATCACTACATGTCATGTAGCCCACCTTATCCTCTAGCTTCTTTTTTCCACTTTTGACCATAACAGGGAAAATGGGGCAAATGTGGCCTTCTTCCAGAGAAGCATAAGAATTCAAAACATAGTCCACATCACCATTCCGATATGACTCCAAATCCTCTTCCAAAATGTGCTTCCTCCTCTTAGGCTTCTTACTACCGCTTTCATCCCCCGAATCCATCTGATATCCCTCCCATGGTTTAACAATTTTATCCTACAGGGTAGTAGCGGTTTTATGAACATCAATGGCTTGTACATGCTCGTAAATAAGTAAAATCAACCCCACATGCAAAATGGGTTTCTTGGGGTTTTTAAAATTCTCCTTAATCCCCAAATCTAGCAACATAAGATACTAATAAGGTTTAGAAACCCATTTTTTGTGACAGAAATGGTTAAGTAACAGAAAATGATATGAATTGATCACAATATACCTTCCTTCTAGAGTAACATACCTCATAATTTCCTTAGCCACATCACACCAAAGGGCTTTCAATGAGCTCCTCTGATACCCACCACTCTTCATCATCCTCAAGTCAGCCACTTTATCCTTCTTGAAGAAAATGTTAATTGCATCCTTCACTTCTTTCTTATCCCTAAAAACCTTCATTCTCTGCATGACAAGGATCGTAATCTAGGGAATAAATTCTTCATCCAACATAATATCCCTCCCTTTCAGGTTCACAGACCTCTCCTTCCATCCTTGAACAAATGGTTATGTAACTTGGGGATTATTACCATGCAACTTTTCCATGTACAGAGTAAGGCCACCCTTCTCAAGGACTTCCTAGACCTCTTTCTTCTTCTTCATAGTTTCATAGGACCTTAGCTCTGCCCTGTTTATATCCCCTCCCATGGAAAAAATTTTGATACATAGAGACCCAACACTAAGGCAAAAGAACTTATGAAAAAAGCAATAACCAGACAAACTAGCCTATATGAACCAGAGACTCTTGAAACAAAAGTTAAAAATTCCCAGAATCTGTGTGAAATCTGCCTCTAGACAAAGATGCAATAATGAACCACAAGCCTTGTAAAAGACACCACTTCTAATCAAAGCCACCACTTCTAAACAAATCTTGAACAACCTTAGTCATTAATATCAAGCATGTGACTAAGGACAATCGACCTTTAATATGACACAAAGGATTAGCACTCATTATTAACAATGGTGGAGGCCTAAAAAAAAATTGGGTCATGCAAATCCCATTCCTTACCCTCACAAACACCATAGTTGGAAAAAAAATCCACCAACTATCTTCCTTCTCTAAAGACATGGGAAATTTAAATATTATCAAAAGAATTGATGATATTAATAGAGTCTCGAACCATGGCCTCAATTGTCCAAGAAGGAGGGGAAACATTCTTCAAATTGTTAATAACATTCAAGGATTCACCCTCCAACCAAACCTTCCTATACCCTTTTCTTTGTGCCAAATTAAGAGCATGATAGGAAGTAGGCACCTCCATAAAGTGGTTTCTCTAGATTCCCAAAGGGACTGCCACCGTTGGGACAAGCCTACCATTAGAGTTTCTGAACACTCCCCCACAACCTCTAGGTCTTGGATTTCCTTTAGCCTCGCCATCAAAATTAATCTTAACACAACCATCTGGTGGACCCTTCCACACAACATCATCTCTGGAGGAATTCCTTTTAGAAACAAGGATATATATGTCACATGTTAACTTCCACTTTTGAGGAATTGATATAATAGAGGAGCACTGGTTATTCTTTTGACCTATGTAAAAAGAAGTCTAAAAAATGAAGTTCTCTTTAATAGTTGCACTGATCTTATGGACAACATTTGAAGCTAGAATAATAGCATTTCTGAAGATTCTAAATTATTAAATTCCAACCACACCCCACAAATTACATGAGGCAAAACAAGGGACCATAAAATCTGCAAGGCCAGATTAGAATAAGTACCAACCCATTGGAACCATTAATCTTTGACAGCTACCGAGAAGACCCAACTAAGATTCCACAACGAAAGCACATGGTTCCAGATCACTCAAACATAACTACACAATATCATCAAATGACAAGTATTTTCTGCTTCCTTTTCACAAAGAAAGCATCTATTGGGCATAACAAAACTTCTTTTAATCAAGTTATCAATGGTAAGAATTTTATTCTGAAAAAAGATCCAAAAGAAAATATTGATCTTGGGGATCAACCTAGAACAAACAGAAGCCCGAAAAGGAGGCAGAGTAGTAAAACAATCACTCATATGAAAAGCTGAAGCAACACAAAAATTACCCGCAGAGGAAGGTTTCCAAACAAACTTATTCAGAGAAGGGATAGCAGGGATATAAACTGAGGAGATAGCTCTATATAAGCCTTCCAAACCCAGATCCACCTCATGCAACTGCCTCTAGTGGCCTCCTTCAATATAATAAAAAATAAATCTACCAAACTATCACAAACAGAGGTCCATAAAGGGATTAGGCCAAGTAACATCCTTAAGAGGCCCATTACCCAACCAGTTATCATCCCTTAATAAAATAGTCCTCCCATTTCCCAGCTACCAAAAGAGACCCTTAGCAATAAGCCTTTGAGCCTTTAACATATAGTTCCAAAGCACAAAACCATTTGAGGGAATAAAATTTTGACATAAAAAACCTCTAATCCCAACATCACCATAAAGGTATTTACTCCACACAATCTTTGCCCACTCCCTTCTAGCCTCCAAAAGGTTCCATAATTGTTTCCTCAATAAGGCTATGTTGAACATTTAGATTTTGTGAATTCCAAGTCCACCAGCCCTTTTAGGAAAAAAAACGTCATCCCAAGCAACCAAATGAGTTATTTTCTTATCTTCAACACCGGTCCATAAGAATTTTTTCTAAATTCCCTCCAAAACATCCACAAATTTCCTCAGAAAATGAAAAAGACTAAGGGCATAAACTGGAATGTTATGAAATGTGGATTTAATCAACTACACTTTTACAGCTTGGTTCAACAAAGACCCCTTCCACCCAGCCAATTTAGAATTAAATTTATCAATCAATCCCCTCAATAAAGAATTAGGATCCTTAGAGCAGAGAGGAAACCCCAAGTAGAAGGCTAGAAGTTCACCAATTTGACACAACAGAATTTGAGCAATCCTATTTTTTCTTTCAAGTGGGGTATTAAAAAAGAAAAGCACACTCTTACGTAGACTAACCTTCTGCTTAGAAGCAACCTCATACATTTACAATATCTGTTTAATATTCTTAGCTTCCATAATTGTAGCCTTCCCGAGCAAGAGAGAGTCATCCACAAATTGTTGATGAGAATAAGAAAGGTTAGTAGAAGATAGAGCTAACCCAAACATAAGACCAGAATTGACAAATATTTGAATAAGACATCCTAAAGACTCAACCATAATGATAAACAAAAATGGAGAGATAGGATCCCCTTATATAAGGCCCCTGGAGCAATCAAAAAGAGGAGAGGGAGAACCATTGATGAGCATTGAAAACCTCAAGGTAGAAATAAGTTGATGCACCAAAGCTGCCAATCTCTCCCCAGAACTAAAGGACATGAGAATCTTATCCAAAAAACCCCAGTCCACTCTATCATAGGCTTTACGTAATTCAAGGTTGAGGATAAACCCAGCCTATTTGTTAGCAGTAAGAGAATGAATATTCTCATCAACAGGAAGAATAGAATCCAAAATCTACCTACCAGCCACCAAACCATTCTGCTGAGGAGAGATCATGAGAGGGAAGATTTTATGTAACCTGAACACCAGGACCTTGTAGAATATCTTATAGATAGAATTACACAAACTAATAAGACGAAACTCCTCAAAGGACACAACCCCCAGCTTTTTGAGAATTGGAAAAATAAATGAGGAATTCACTTCCATCAGAATAGCACCTGACCTAAAAAACTTCTCAGTAGTCACAACATCTTTTGCAATAATTTCCCAAAAAGAATGACAGAAAAACATGGGAAATTCATCAAGACCTGGAGCCTTATTGTCTTCAAAGGAGAGCATGACACATCAAATTTCTTTCACTGAAGGAATACAAACTAGCTAACAATTCATCTCATCATCCACCAACCATGGAATATCACTCAAAATATCATCTTGACAAGCCTAATCAAGCTCTCCCTCCACTGAAAACAAATGAGAAAAATAGTTGTCCATAGCATTCTACAGAGAAACATACTTCTCCAAGGCTTCATTATTATAATTAATCAGATTTAACCCGTTAGAGGCTCTATGTTTCAATATAAACAAATGGAGAAACTTAGTATTTTTATACGCTCTTTTCAACTACATGATCCTCGACAATTGCTTACTATCATGAAAAAGGAAGTGGCCACATGATTACTTTCATTCATCATCTCCACCCCTCTGATAAACCAAAGATTCCAAAAGGCCACTATCCCTCTAGAAGAACTAGTTGCCTCAGAAAAATGCATCCCACAATCCTTAAAGAGCTCTAATTTCAATCTAGAAAGTTTATCCATTCCCATTTTAGTTTCTTCAATAGAAACAATATCAGGACTATGATATCTTACCAAATTAGCGAGGAGATCATGCTTATGAGGGTAATTGAAACCCCTTATATTCCAGGAGATTATCTTCATGAGGATTTATGGACTGTGCTCTTAGAGCACATCTCCAATAGATCTCTCTGCGTACCATGAACAATATTTTTCCAACTCTCCTTCTCCCTAGTCGCATTAGTAGGAGGCCGACCTCTACCCCTCGGTTTAGACCCACAGTTTTCCCTTTGCCTATTCCTTCTCACAACTCCTGGCAAAGGAGAATGTTTCTTCCTATTCTGATAATGAACTTGTGTAGAAGGTGGATTATCTGCTTTATCCAACTCCTTGACCTCGTTAACATCATGCTTTAACTCTAGTCCCTCAGTATTTGACATTATACTAAGAAAGCTCTGCCCCCATGGGGAGAACCAGCAACAACTAATGCAGAAGGATTTTCCTTAGACACCACAAAACTATTATCAACAAAACACGGGGACAAGCATAAATTATCATTAAGACCAATGTCCTAAAACATTTCTCCGTAGGCAGTTTCACCAGCCAACAGCTTTTCCCCCTCATCCAAAATTAGCTCCTCTGAAGTCACCATGGGGGGCTCACCAGCAAGCACCTCCATTTGGGTAGGTGGGTTTGCCACCACCTCTTGAGCAAGAAACCAATCCACTTCTTTAACAGGAGGTTTTTCCACCTCCTTCCATTGTTTAGTTATTTTCTTAGGAACTTTAAGAGGACACTTTTTAGCCCAATGTCCAAATTTTTTACAGTGAAGCCAAGCAAAGGGATTCATCTCAAATTCAACCAACTACTCCCACACCCCCAACTTAGAATTAATCTTAACTAGATCCAACAGGTCCACTTATTACTCATCATTGACATAAAATCATTCATAAACCAATTGTTTCCCAAAAGTAGTCATTTTCTCAATTGATAGTAAACAACCAAATGTAGTGGCAATCCCTTTAAACATCTCCTCATCCAAAAACTCCAATTGGAGGTGAAGCATTCTAACGCAAACTGGAGTAGCCAAGAAGGAGCACAAGACTAGATTAAATCTTGTCCCCAACTTCTTAAGCATCAATGAGGAATTTCAAAGGAACCAAGGGCCACCTATTAGTACCAACACCAAATATTCCTCACAACCTAAGGAGAAAGAGAAGAAACCTTTAGCCATAGCAGCCACATCAACTTGTCCCTTAGGTTTCCAATGATTAATAGTAAATATACAGACCAACTTAATGTGAGGCCGAGGACCAAGAAATGTACGCAACAATGTCAATTCCATATTTAACATTCTTTGATCAACAATATAGTCTGGGACTAGAAAAAAGTACTCCCCAGTATTTTTATTTGCAATAAAGGGCACCAGAGGGGAGGTACTTTTTCTATAGGCCAAAAAACTTTGACCAGACCTTGTCAGACTCAAAACCCTCAACATTAGGAGTCCCATCACTTCCATTCAAAGACAGGTCATTCCCTAACTTTTTCAAAGCTAGGTACCACTTTTTTAGATCCGGGCATCGAGGAATGCAATGAACACACACTCTTTGAAGCCTCTTTCCTTTCTAAAATAATATTAGCCACAAAAGGGGACCGACATAGCTTACTTGTACCAAGGGCCCCGCTTAACATCACTGTCCCATCATCACACTAACAACCATTACTACCAAGAGGCTCTTCTAGATTTATTGCTTCATTCAAATTTGAAAAAACTCCACCACCATTTCCATCACCAGAAGAGCTAACCATCCTCAGATTATTTTTCTATTTATAACTCTTTTCATCCTAGTGTTACTCAAGGCTATGGATACAACTTTTGATGTTATTGTAGAATCTAACCTGTTCAGGTTAAAGTTGGGCATCTGTGGCTAGCTTCCATGAATGTAATCACTTTCCTTATTCACAAATTTTTAAATTTCTCCCAAATAAGTGTCATGCACATTATGCATCACACTAGATACCAGTCATTGGTATCCCATGGGGGTTATTCACTAGATCATTTTTCAACCACCCCATTCAGTTTGTTTACTCCTAGAATAGACCTGCTTTACCAAAATTACATAAAGTACAAAACCAGGGGCTAAGGATAGCCGAAAGTGACTCCTTCAATAGTATAGAAACAAGCTACCTCCTCTTGAAAGGGAAAAGATAGGCCTACCCATCCTTAGGGTGCCACTTTTTCCCCCATTTCTAAAGAGAAGTTTTCGATGGCTACTTCTAGTTTTTTGCATAAGACATATGATGGTACCTACTTGCAATCAAGCTAAGATTCAAATATATGACCTTCTTACTTTTCTCCATAGACCTTGGCCCTACCTGCATGGTAGAAGGATGGGTCCACATGGTGAATCCTTTATGTCTCAACCTTTGCGGCCTCCTACCACTCCTACTCATAAAGTAGTGAATGGGAAGAGGCCCACTACCAAATTATTAGAGTTGGCTCCCCGTGTTGTTGCTCCAAACTCCTCTCAATCTCTCCCTCCCACTCCCATCTTGAAGTCTCCTCTCCACCAAAAATGGTTTTGATGGATTGTATGAGGGTTGAGCAGGAACCTTTTGTTCCATTCCATCTCCTGGAGCCACATGAACTATCTTGATATAGGGGCGATTTGTTTTAGGAGGAAGAAGACTGAGAAGGCCCCTTTTCAGAGGAAGGAAGGGGAGTAGACAACCCCTATTTCAAGGCCTACTTATATGTATCAAGAGAGAAAAATTAAAGAAAATAACATAACAACTAAAACTAATCAGTGTTCCTAGCTCTAACTCTTTCACTTCTAACTATTTCCACCTCCTGTTGCTCTAGTAACACTCTTGTGCCTTTACTCTTTACATGTATTCCTAGTACTTGGTGACAATTGTAGTAATGTTTTGCTTCTTGGATTCATGGTGATTTGCGGCCTTGTCCTACATATTGAAAGCACATAGTCTGACTCAACAATTGTTTCATAGATTTTATCACTTTCAGCCTTGAATGCGCTCATATAGGCCTATAAATTAATCAATTTTCTAAATTAGTCTGCATGGGCTATCTTTGGATCACCTACCTCATTATTATAGACCTCTTTATCTTGATTTGATATGTTTGCAACATCCAATATCTCTTCACCAATCTCATCCACAAGGTCCACTTCGAGGGCATTGAAATTCTCCTTGATCTTCACTACTATCTCAAAATATTTTTCTAACACATTATTCATTTCCTTGATATAATCCTCATATATTGACAATTTCCAATCCAAGGAATCAAACCAATTAGGATCAATTTCTTTGGGATCATCGACCAGTTTTTCCCTAATCAACAAAGTGTGCTCCATGGAGAGTAATTCTTCAATTTCCTTAGAAAGCACATATGTGCCACAATGTTATCATCTAATCTACTAGATTTCAGCTACCAGTTCTTTTCTCTTATCACACACATCAATATAAAATTGAATAAATTTATGAATGTAGAAAAGGCCATCTTGGTAAAGCCTTTCTATCCTCTCGTTGGCAAACTTAGAATAGCCTAAATTTTTCTTGACCTTTTGCACAGTGTCAGAATCAATACCCTGAACATTTGAGCTTGAGGATTCCCTAGGGGTCGGAGTCACAATTAACAAAATAAAATTTCTTAAAGAAATAATATGAGACTGCAATTGAAGGCTCTCCTTTTTCTATTCCTTTTCTCTTTCAATTAATGCATTAATAGAGTAATCCACATGATAGACATCACCTTATAAAGTAGATGGCCCCATATCAAGATGAGTAACCTTGTAATAGGCCTTTATTATCTCATTTTCATTTAGCTCCTTTATAGGATTAGCAATTTCTAATAGTTGATGCCCAAAAGCAGAATCAGTCACCATCTATTACATCCTTTTGGTCTTCTTGGGCTTCTATTGACCTTGTATCAGCATAGCGACTGTATCAACCTCAACTTTCATTGTAGGAACATTTTTCCTTTTCTTCTCTACTACTTTCTTTAACCATGTTAGAGAAGAAGCCACAAGCTTAGTGTCTCTGCGTTCAACATTTACATTCTCCATTTTCTCAACTAATTGAATAGAAACAAAAGTAACTCGTACTAGAGAAGGAAGAACTTCAAAGAATGTGGGAAAAGGATTATCTTCAATTATATGATGGAAAAAAAATTCCCTCGTTCATTTCTCTATGAATCTCTTTACTCCTGAGTAGAACCTTCACTTTTCTGCCATTTTCCATTTAACCATTTTGAAGTGCTTCTCAAAACATGAGCATAACAAACAATCAAAGATGAGACTTCATCCTCTAACCAATTAATTCTATTCAATGGATTAGAATTAGGCTCTTGATATTTGGGATCAATAATCATCAAATCTTCCTCCACATCTTTTAGAATATTAAAGAAGATACCAAAATTTTGTATCTACTTTAAGGTCAACCTCATAAAACTTCTCCTTTGCACCTCACCTTCATTTGTAAAGTCTTCCAAAAAATTCTCAATAGCTGGACGATGTTTATAACTACTAGCTCCATACAAATTATGATTAACATATCCCTTGCTATCAAAATTAGTTCTCGTCGGCAAATAATAAAACTTAAACTCATTGAAGGCTTTCTCTACACCCATAGCAATATTATTACTTTTACAACAAAATGAAGGAATGGACAATGGAAATACATACCCCTTCTTTCCCATGTATAAATATTTAACACTCACAATGACCATTTTCCAGTAAACTTCAAGAAAAACAAGAAAATCACTTGGATAATGAGGAAACCTCAATAGAGCCTTCTCAAAACCTCTAATTCTAAGATAAGTGAATCTATTAAATTTAATGTAAAACTTCCAATTCTCATTACAATGATAGCCACCTTAGGTGAAACACAAAGCAACTCAGGGTTTCCATCAAGTCTTCTTACAATCTCCATCAAGAATGTGTCATTGACGTGACAGTAATTCCTCATTCCAACCTGCTTAGTGAGTTATGGAAACCTTCTATACATAGGCATGTCTACGTGGGAGACCCTTGAGGCTCCAATCCTGCCCAGACAGCCTCTTGACTGGCTAAAATGTAAACTAGATATGAGCACATATGGAATGCAATAGTTTTCTAGAAATTTATTAAGGTTTTTGGTACCTCTCCTTTTAGGTGCAACACCCTATAAGTGTAAGAGAGTCTCCACATCCCAAGAATATTTGGTTCACAAATAATTTAATGAATTTTGTAAGCATGCAGATATAGTTTGATAAAAGATAACTCCTTATACTCCTCAACAAAATGTGGTGGTATAAACAATAAACTGAACCATAATGTACAAGAGCTAGGTTTATGTTATGTAACTTGCTAAAATTGATAAATATTTTTGGGAAAAAGTAGTTTAAAGGATGTGCAAGATCAACACACAAAAGAAGAGGAATAGGTAGAGTTCATTTCTCCTAATTTGAGGAGGTCCACAAGGCAACAAAATTCAATTGACAACTATAGCCCATCATATTACCATTATGTATTTCCTTGTTTTAGTAATGACGACGAACCTAGAACTTTCAAGGAGGCGCTCCCTCCAAAAGAAAGTGAGTCTTGGTTGTAGTTCATGCAGGAGGAGATGATAACTTTCGATAGTTGTGACACCTAGGATCTTGTTAGTTTTCTCAAAGGAAGGAATCCCATTGGTTCCAAGTGGGTATTTAGAAGGAAATTTGGTGTAGAAGGTTAGTTAGAGCAATACAAGGCCCAATTAGTGGCTAAGGGCTACTCCTAAAGAAATGGAGTTGATTTTGGTGAAATTTTCTCTCCTGTGACTTAATTAAATTTTATTAGATTCCTATTTTCTATTACTATTTCTTGTTATTTTTAGATATAGCAAATGGATTTTAAAACTTCTTTCTTGCATGGGGACCTTGAGGAGGAAATTTATATGTGACTGTAGTGTAAGAAAAAGTACTTTATATTTTCACACTTTGTTTGGGTCCCCTCAATTAAATTGGACTTAATAGTTCCTTAATAATCCCTATTTTACATCTACAATCCTAATAAATTACATAGGGAAAAACCCAACAACAATCAATTTTGACACATAATACTTTCACTTGAACAATGTGTGTTCCAAGAATAGGGACCTCAGACCCATTCTCCCATGGGATAATGTGTCCTCCCTAGGCCTTTGAACCTAAATTTAAAATGTTTTTTTGGTGGTATTTTAATGTCCCTGAATTCAAATTTCAATGCTAGCTTGTGATGTTTAATTTTCAAGAAATTAAGGATAGATACCTATAATTACAAGGTTTTTTCATCAATTCAAATCCTAGGCAATCCAATATTAGTCATTGCATCAACAACCTATCATGGCCTCCTTCTTGCTAAAGAGACAAGGGTGACTAAGTTGTGGTTGGAAGGGGAATCCCTTAATATTATCACTTGTCCTTTGAAGGTGAATCCCCCATCATGGTCTATATTGCATATTATAGAGGACTTCCTATCTATTCTTGGCTCCTCTGATAATTATAAAATCTTGCATGTCTTTAGCAAGGAAATTTTTCTTGCTAATGGTTTTGCGAATGTGGGTGTCCTGTCTCGTAAATTTTGGCATTCATATGACACCATCCCTGTTAAAATCCAAAGCATCATTCATCATGATCAATTATCTTTTCATGGTGGCAAAAACCTTGGGAGATAACTGTTTATTTTGTTGGCTTTATCTCCTCTTAATTTTGTTTAGGAGTGTAGATTTCAAATCCCATCTAAGTAATAATTATATATCTTGTGAAATGAGCTCATGGTCCAAGTGGTAATTATATTTAGGTGTACTCATGCTGTCAAGTTTACATGTATTCTAGGGGCCTTTTGGCCTTATTTTTGGATGGCCCTCTTAGTTTTTTCTGCTCATTAGAACAAGGACAAGGTTGTGATGAGGGTGTCTTGGGTTGCAATTGGTGGCAATAATTACATACAAGAGCCTCTCTCTTGTGAATATTTTAGAAGGGAATGCAGTTGTGGGGGAGCATCTTGAGAAAGGGGCAATTTACCCTTACTTTCTTCAACTACATGGGTTTGATTCTAAGATTACTGAGATGAATTGTGAAGGGGTGGAATAATAAAATTTTGTGCTACCAAGGGGTGGAGATGAATGTTATCGAGGGTTTAGTTGCTAAAATTATTATTTTACCTATGAAGGGTATGAAATTTTACCAAGATTGTGGAGCTTCTAAGTGCGCTCTAGCCGATCTTAAAGGGAAAGGAACAAGATAAGCTTAGGTGTGTGAGAAGCAGAGGGTATGACCATTCTTCCATTAAGCCATGGGATGGAGATTATGAGTAGGATGGATCCAAAGAGTTAGATTCATTGCATAAATATGGTAAGACTATGAAGGATGTTGTGTCATCTAGTGCAAGGAAGGGGTCTAAGGGGAAGAAAGGTGGTAAAATTGATGAGAAGCAAGTTTATAACCTTGTTGAGGAAGGGGCAAAATATTTAGGAGTGTCCCCTATTTTTACTAATAAGGAGAAATAGTGGATCATCAGGGCTAAAAAGGGGCATCATATGGAAGAAAAAGGTCTTGAGGGAGATAGTTTTAATATTTTTGGAGATGCTTCCCTTATGCAAACTCGGTTGGTGACCCCTCACCGTAAGGGTTTCAAGCAACTTGAGGAAAAGAAAGGTGTTTCAAAGTTCCTGGAAAACTCAGTTGTGAACTTTAGTAAGAAGTGGGTGGAGGTTGAAGTTGTTGATTTGGAGGATTCTCTTGTTGAGGATGCTTTCAAGTGTGAAGTTGTGGCTCCAAAGTGTCAACCTCAAAATGTTGCTAATCTATCTACTAAGCCTTTGAATTGGGATGAAATTGACATGGAGGGTTTTTGTAGAATGGTAGAGGATA
This sequence comes from Sequoia sempervirens, assembly GCA_007258455.2. NCBI lineage: Eukaryota > Viridiplantae > Streptophyta > Pinopsida > Cupressales > Cupressaceae > Sequoia > Sequoia sempervirens. Next base: position 529,748,866 of record VDFB02270651.1, read on the forward strand.
TGACTAGAAATATCCTTTCATTGTTCAACTAGGTTTTTTTGGAGGTCAATGATCTTAATACAAAGTTGAATGAGTGGTAGAGTGTCTATGTGGCACTAGTTAACCATATAAAAATGAAATGCACAATGAAAAGAAAGTTCAAAAGTATGAATGGTGTTCTTGACAAGGTGGCGATGGATGAGCTAATAAAATGGGTAGGGACCATAAGGAGAGGATAATGTCCATAGGATTCATGAGGAGCTACTTGTTTTGTTGGAGGAAAAATTTAATAATATTTGTAGTGATTTACAGTCGATGGTGCAAATTAGCACCCAATATCTTAATTCTCATGCACATGCATTGATTCTGTTGAATGAAAAGGCTCTTAGTTGGATATCTAAATAGTTTAATCTTAGGGAGAATGAGGAGATGATTGTTGATGTTAATTTCAAGAATCAAATGGAGAATAGTTTGGATGAGGGATCATGTCTACGAACCAAAAGTAATACCTATAAGAGGGCTACTATTTCTTTCCAGGAGCTTCAACATGTGGTGGAGATGCATGATAATATTATCTCTAGTAATATTAAGGTAGCCAAGGTTTTAGATAATTTTATTTAGTTGTGTTTGGTCATCTTCTATGTTTATGTTTTGTTGTTGGTTTAGTTGTTGGTTTGTCTAGGCTTACCTTAATGATTTTTTTTTGAGGGGTTGTTGATGGTTGTTGCTTAATCTTTGATATGCTTCTCTTGATGTAAGGGTTTTGGGATCCCTTTAGAAACTACTTTCCCTTATCAAAAAATGAACAAATTTTTCCCTATTGTGTTTGGTTTGTAGATATTAGGTTGAAGAAGGATTGAGGATCTCTTGAAGAGAAAAATTAGAAAAGTTGTAAAAAGTTGTCAAAGTTACAAATAGTTTTCAAAGTTGTCAATTCATGGAATCTCACCTATAGACTCTTTTTTCTAACTATTGGACATCCAAACCCAGACCAAATAAAAGCTATAGAATGATACCAAAGGATCTTGAAAGTTGATTCAAAGCTTTCCATAAAGACCCATTTGTGTATGGGAAAATGAGTCCTAGGTAGCATCCTGAAACTTCATTTTGGTCATAGATATACATCACTCTGCCATTTCTTGATTTTCTAAAATTTTGTTGTTTTTGTCTATAATATGCTTTAAATTTATGCTTCAAGTTTGAAAGGGAAAAATTGATTTTATTTACTATTTTTATTTTGTATCCCAAAAGTGTTGTTTAGGTTGATACCCCCATTCTCAAGATCATAAGGAGATCAATAGATTCCCTCATCAATTTGACTCGCCTAAGGGTTGGAGATCAATTCTTAGTGTAGATCTCATTTCCTAATGAAATAAGTAAAAATATGTCCATTAACACACCCCAACAACATTTTACCCCATTCCATATTTAACATCCCCTATTTCTCTTCATTTTAGTGACAACCTGACAATTTTTTTGTAAAAGAAAAAGAGTAATTAGTTTTTAGGTTGAAGATAAATTTGTATGGTTTGAATAAGTCTCCAAGGATGAGGTATCAAAAGTTTGATTCTTTTTTATTTAAATTTTTGTTTTCATAGGGGTGAGGAGGATCATTGTGTTTATATTAAGGTTATCGATGATCATATTCTAATCATTATCTTGTATGTTGATGATATGTTGTTCATGGGTAATAGTAAGGTGATGATTAGGGAGCTCAAGACATAACTTTCTATCACATTTAATATAAAGTACTTGGGGTATGCAAATATATTCTTTGGATGGAAATTCAAAAAGAATAGGCTCACAAAAAGCTTTGATTAACTTGAAGTACCACGTATGTGGATAAAATTTTGTGAAGGTTTAATATGCATGATTGTACGCCAACTAATATTCTATTTCTAGTTGGTACTAAGTCGAGGTTAGATAAGTTTCCTAATTCTGATTATTATTTTGAATATATGTCTAAGGTTTCTTATTCTAGTTTTTTCTGTAGTTTAATGTATGCAATGATTTGCACTAAACTAGATATAGCCCAAGTAGTGTCAGTTCTAAGAAGGTTCATGTCTAACCCAGGTCAAAAGCATTGGAAATTTGTTAAGCCCTGGTGTTTAGATATTTGTATGGTACTTTAAATTATTGTTTGTTTTATCAGAGTATTGATGTTGTGGTCAAGTCATTAGACATATAGTGTTTTTTTGATGCAGATTGGGTAGGTGACTTGGATAGTTAAATATCCACTAGCAACAATGTATTTACTTTACTTGGAGGTTTAATGAGTTGGATGAGTAAGAGGAACCCTATAGTTGCTTTATCCACCACCAAAGAAAAGTCAATGGTTGCTACACATGCCTCCAAGGAGGTGGTATGGTTACAAAGACATGGTAATGGCATTGGTTTTGATTGCAAGACAACGAGAATTGGATGTGATAGCAAGAGTGTTATTTTTTTGGACAAAAATTCTATGCATAATATGAGCATACTAAGAATTATAATGATAAATATCACTTTTTGTGAGAAATGGTTGAGAATAGTAAGGTCTTGATTGATAATTTTGACACTTTGCATAATGTTTTAGATTCTCTCAAAAAGCTAGTGACCAATGATAAGTTCTCTTGGTGCAGTAAGGCCATGGGCCTTAATCACTATACTTGATTTATTATATGCATCTCTTAGATATAATTGCAATGTATAATTCAAGTGGAATAATGTTCGCTTAGGTGACATTTACCTTGAAAACTTGTGTCATTTTTAAATGTCTCCATGTTTCTTGGAAAGTGTCCTAGGGGACATGAGAGAAATGTATTTAATATTGGAAATATTAAATACATTATCCCTTCTAGGAATTTAATGTTGGTGGACGTTACATGTAACTAGAGGAAAAAATTATCCCTCCTAGGAATTTACATTGCGAATGTTAAGGATCTTGAGTGGGATTTCAAATTTGGAGGTCTGAATCAAATTTCCATTGGTTCTCCATCTATAAGCTGAATTCTCAATGATGCAGATCTTGAATGCCAAAATTTGAAGGGGATATGGGTTAGGTGCACATGCTAAAGCTTTATACACATTAATTAATTTATTATCATGAATCTTAGTTTTCCAAGGAAGGGGTGTGGGTTTTTGCAAGTGATTTTGGCACCTCTTGTTTCAGTTTACCACTATGGTTTTACCGCCCAAATTTTCTATAAATTGGAGCCTTGAGATGTTCGCATCTTATTTGGTTATTTCTAGGCGTATGGAAGATTTTTACTCAAAGGAGATAAAAAGGGAAGTATATTTTGGTGTATCTCTCTTGTGAAGATAAATAATATAGTTGCCCTCTTTTCTCGTATGGAGTTTTTCTTGAAAGGGTTTCTCCACATAAATTTGGTGTTATATTTGTTTGTTTATTTTTCTATTAGGACAAATGTGCAATCACATACATATAGTCAGATTTGGTAATCTTATTTTTATATTTGAATACACATACATAAGTTAATATGGCATCTTAGCTTCACCTTTTTTTCAATACAAAACAATGTCAAAAGTTAAATGGATTCCTTCAAATCCTCTTGAGATAGTCATAAGTAATGCAATCATAATTTCAAAGTATTATAGAGCATGGAAAAAAAGACAATGCACATGAAAATAGTCTTGTAAAACAAAGATTTGGCCTACAAAATCCCAAGGAAAAAAATTAATAGGATGATTAGATACTCTTAAAGATTCAATATAACTAGTCAAATATGATAAATATAAATAAATATCCATCCAATTATAACATTTATAAACCTTGAAGAAGTAACTAGAGTTAAACCACTAATTTATGAGCTACTTTTATTCATAATTTTCTCTACAAATGGATGAAAATAAATAATTCATCTTCAAATGGAGTTAAATAAGAGTGTTAACCCTCGAAATGGATTGAAAGCATTCTTAAATATATTTTTTTCCCCTTCAAGAAATAAAAATACCAAAAGCAAACTTCTAGAATATGAACATCAACTATCAAGACCCCGTAATCACTATTAGTAATAGTGCATTACCCTACCATTGTCTAAAATAGAATAAATAACAATCATAATGTGTTAGGAAATAACTAACTACCTAAAAGGTATATAAATACCTTCACCACAATCCTCTACCCAAAAAATGAATTCTGGCACATTATCAACAATATAATTACCATACTACAAGTGATTAAATGATTATTTATCTCTACAAATCTCATAATAACTTGTTTTGAACCACTTCCAAGATGCCCAAAGAAACTATCCCCTACTCATAAATTTGTTGCTTATTTATTCTAGCAAAAAGACTACATTTTCATCAACTAGCATCGAGATGGAATTATACCTCAATTAGGCTCCTTGATTGAATTAGGTGAAATCCAACCTTTCAATCATAGGAAAGAAATAATTTTGCCTCAAATATTGAGGTCATTAGTGTCATATTAGGGACCATAGAATCAAGAGCATGAAAATCATTTGTTGATCATAGGTTTGCACCAACATTTTAATGAATAGAAACTATCTTAGTCTTAATCCTTGGCATGCTACATCATTGTATCTTCAATCATGTGAACAACAAGAATAGGGTTCCAACTAAGGCATAAGGAAATCTAGAAATTTGACCCTTTTGTTAAAGGTATTCTTCAACATTCCATAGTGTATTCAAGTTGTAGGTGAATCTCAAGTCATTTGTAAACTTTATAGGTGCAAAGAATAGAACAACAATTGAAGAAAAGATAATGGAAGCTAGTTAGAATATTGGATGAGAATCACATAATAGTAGATTTGGTTTACTATAATTGCCACTCATCATTACTCAATACTTAATTTTCTTCACTCTTATGCATCAATGAATTCCAAGGATAATACAACACGGTGATATAGCTAACAAATATCCTTTCCATTCTCTTTCAATGTTATATTTGACTATTGCATGTCATGATTCAGATCTTTTCTATCTAATTTATTGATGATTCCAAGACACCGAACTAGAATGGGAACAAGGGGTGCAATATAATGGTGGGAGCATGTTCACAAAAAAAATTTAGAGTTAACATTTATTTTTCGAATATAAAGATGAAAAAAAAATGTTATTACAAATAAAATAAAATATATATTTATATATTGATCTTTACAAATTTTGAATCAAAAGAAACATGCAAAGAAAATAATAAGAGGGAAATAAGAGGATCATCAAAAAATAAATTAAATTTTAAGTATAAATTATATGCCAAAATAATATATATATAGCTCATGGTCCAAGTGGTAATTATAGCTAGGTGTACTCATGCTGTCAGGTTTACATGTATTCTAGGGGCCTTTTCACCTTGTTTTTGTATGGCCCTCTTAGTTTTTTCTCCTCATCAGAACAAGGAGAAGGTTGTGATGAGGGTGTCTTGGGTTGCAATGGGTGGCAATAATAACATACAAGATCCTCTCTCTTGTGAATATTTTAGAAGGGAATGCGGTTGTGGGGGAGCATCTTGAGAAAGGGGAAATTTACCCTTATTTTATTAAACTGCATGTGCTTGATTCTAAGGTTACTGAGCTAAATTGTGAAATGGTGGAATAATCAAATTTTGTGCTACCAAGGGGTGGAGATGAATGTTATCTATGGTTTAGTTGCTAAAATTATGAGTTTACCTATGAAGGGTAAGAAATTTTACAAAGATTGTGGAGCTTCTAAGTGTGCTCTAGCCAATTTCTTCAAGGGAAAGGAACAAGATAAGCTTAGGTGTGTGGGAAGTAGAGTGTATGACCGTTCTTCCATTAAGCCACTATGGAGAGATGTGGTACATTGGCTATCATGAAATATTTCACACTTGATGGCAGGTATTTTTCTATCTATGGATACCATTTATGTTGTTAAATCATTTTAAAAACAACAATTTGGTGTCATTTCCCTAACCATTAAATGGAAACTAGCATAGAAGATCATAGAAAATATCTTAATAAATCTATTCTCCATGGGGGTCTCATGAAACTTATCATTGACCATATCAAGTTGAAGTTTACTCCTAGAATTCCTAAGCTTTCTAGTGGTTAGAAAGATAAAAGGCTTGCACCTAGTTATGACATGATTGAATTTGCAAAGGAATGGGATGGAGATTATGAGGAGGATCGATCTAAAGAGTTAGAGTCATTACATAAATATGGTAAGACTATGAATGACCATGATCCAGAGGTTTCTAAATCTTCGTCAAAAGGTTATGACACTGACACTAAAATAAAAGATGTTGTGTCGTCTAGTGCAAAGAAGGGGTCTAAGGGGAAGAAAGGTGGTAAAATCGATGAGAAGCAAGTTTAAAACATTGTTGAGGAAGGGGCGAAATATTTAGGAGTGTACCCTATTTTTACTAATAAGGAGAAATAGGGGAGCATTAGGGCTAAGAAGGGGCATCATATGGAAGAAAAAGGTCTTGAGGGAGATAGTTTTAATATTTTTGGAGATGTTTCCCTTATGCAAACTAGGTTTGTGACCCCTGACTATAAGGGTTTCAAGAAAGTTGAGGACAAGAAAGGGCTTTCAAAGTTGCTGGAAAACTCGATAGTGAAATTTAGTAAGAAGTGGGTGGAGCTTGAAGTTGTTGATTTGGAGGATTCTATTTTTTGAGGATGCTTTGAAGGGTGAAGGTGTGGTTCCAAAGTGTCAACCTGAGAATGTTGCTAATCTATCTACTAAGCATTTGAATTGGGATGAAATTGACTTGGAGGGTTTTCATAGAATGGTAGAGGATATGACTAAAAATATCCTTCTATTGTTCAACTAGGTTTTTTTTGAGGTCAAGGATCTTAATACTAAGCTGAATGAGTGGCAGAGTGTTTGTGTGACACTAGTCAACCATATCAAAATGAAATGGATGATGAAAATAAAGTTGGAAACTATGAATGGTGTTCTTGACAAGGTGGGGTTGGATGAGCTAATAAAATGGGTAGGGACTATAAGGAGAGGATAACGTCCATAGGGTTCATGAGAAGCTACTTGTTTCGTTGGAGGACAAAGTTAATAATATTTGAAGTGATTTACAGTCGATGGTGCAAATTAGCAACCAATATCATAATTCTTGTGCATAGGCATTGACTCTGTTGAATGAAAAGGCTCTTAGTTGGATTGCTAAATAGTTGTATCTCAGGGAGAATGAGGAGATGATTGTTGATGTTAATTTCAAGAATCAAATGGAGAATAGTTTGGATGAGGGATCATGTCTACAAACCAAGATTAATACCTATAAGAGGGCTACTATTTCTTTCTAGGAGCTTCAACGTGTGGTGGAGATGCATGATAATATTATATCTAGTAATATTGAGGTAGCCAAGCTTTTAGATAATTTTATTTAGTTGTGTTTGGTCATCTTCTGTGTTGATGTTTTGTTGTTGGTTTAGTTGCTGGTTTGTCTAGGCTTACCTTAAAGATTTTTTTTTTGGGGGTTGTTGATGGTTGTTGCTTAATCTTTGATATCCTTCTCTTGATGTAAAGGGTTTTGGGATCCCTTTAGAAACTGATTTCCCTTATCAAAAGTATTGTATTTTCCATTCATCATTCCATTTATCATTCCTTTCATGTTTCATTATTTCAATTCAAGGTCTAATTACCCAAATGGGGTTTGTCCAAGGTAAACCCCCATTAAAAAAAAATGAACAACTTTTCCCTATTGTGTTTCGTTTGTAGATCTTAGGTAGAAGAAGGATTCAAGATCACTTGAAGAGAAAAATTAGAAAAGTTGCAAAAAAATTTCAAAGTCAAAAATAGGTTTCAAAGTTGTCAATTCATGGAATCTCACCTATAGACTTTTTTTCTAACTGTTGGACATCCAAACCCAGACCAAATAAAAGCTATATAATAACACCAAAGTATCTTGAAAGTTGATTCAAACCTTTGCATTAAGACCCATTTGTGTATGGGAAAATGAGTCCTAGGTAGCATCCCAAATCTTCATTTTGGTCATAGATATACATCACTTTGCGATTTCCTGATTTTCTAAAATTTTGTTGTTTCTATCTATAATATGCTTTCAATTTATGTTTCAAGTTTGAAAGGGAATAATTGATTTTATTTACTATTTTTATTTTGTATCCCACAAGTGTTGTTTAGGTTTATACCCCCATTCTCAAGATCATAAGGAAATCAATAGATTCCCTCATCGATTTGACTCACCTAAGGGTTGGAAATCAATTCTTCATGTACATCTCATTTCCTAATTAAATAAGCAAAAATACGTCCATTAACACACACCAACAACATTTTCCCCCATTCCATATTTAACATCAACTATTTCTCTTCATTTCAGTGACAACTTGACAATTTTTTTGTAAAAGAAAAAGAGTAATTAGTTTTTAGGTTGAAGATAAATTTGTATGGATTGAATTAGTCTCGAACGATGAAGTACCAAAAGTTTCATTCCTTTTTATTTAAATTTTTGTTTTTGTAGGGGTGAGAAGGATCATTGTGTTTATATTAAGGTTATCAATGATCAGACTCTAATCATTATCTTGTATGTTGATGATATGTTGTTCATGGGTAATAGTAAGGTGATGATTAGGGAGCTCAAGACATAAATTTCTAGCACATTTAATATAAAGTACTTGGGGTATGCAAATATATTCTTTGGATGGAAATTCAAAAAGAATAGGCTCAAAAAAAGATTTGATTAACTTGAAGTACTGCGTATGCGGATAAAATTTTGTGAAGGTTTAATATGCATGATTGTAAACCAACTAATATTCTATTTCTAGTTAGTACTAATTCGAGCTTAGATAAGTTTCCTAATTCTAATTATTATTTTGAATATATGTCTAAGGTTTCTTATTCTTGTTTTTTTTGTAGTTTAATGTATGCAATGATTTGCACTAAACTAGATATAGCCCAAGTAGTGTGAGTTCTAAGAAGGTTCATGTCTAACCCTAGTCAAAAGCATTGGAATTTTGTTAAGCCCTGGTGTTTAGATATTTGCATGGTACTTTAAATTATTGTTTGTTTAATCATAGTATATATGTTGTGGTCAAGTCATTAGACATATAGGGTTTCTTTGATGCAGATTGGGTAGGTGACTTGGATAGTTAAAGATCCACTAGCAACAATGTATTTACATTACTTGGAGGTTTAATGAGTTGGATGAGAAAGAGGAACCCTATAGTTTCTTTATCCACCACGAAAGAAAATTCTATGGTTGCTACACATGCCTCCAAGGAGGTGGTATGGTTGCAAAGACTTGGTAATGGCATTCATTTTGATTGCAAGACAATGAGAATTGGATGTGATAGTAAGAGTGTTATTTGTTTGGAAAAAAATCCTATGCATAATATGAGCATACTAAGAATTCTAATAATAAATATCACTTTTTGTGAGAAATGGTTGAGAACAGTAAGGTCATGATTGATAATTTTGACACTTTGGATAATGTTTTAGATTCTTTCACAAAGCTAGTGACCAATGATAAGTTCTCTTGGTGCAGTAAGGCCATGGGCCTTAATCACTATATTGATTTATTATATGTATCTCTTAGATATAATTGCAATGTATAATTCAAGTGGGATAAATTTTGCTTAGGTGACATTTACCTTGAAAACTTGTGTCACTTTTAAATGTCTCCATGTTTCTTGGAAAGTGTCCTAGGGGACATGAGAGAAATGTATTTAATATTGGCAATATTAAATATATTATCCCAATCCTAGGAATTTAATATTGGTGGATGTTACATGTAACTAGAGGAAAAAATTATCCCTCCTAGGAATTTACATTGCGAATGTGAAGGATGTTGAGTGGGGTGTCAAATTTGGAGGTCTGAAACAAGTTTCCATTGGTTCTCCATCTGGAAGTTGAATTCTCAATGAAGTAGATCTTGAATGCCAAAATTTGAAGGGGCTATAGGTTAGGTGCCCATGCTGAGCCTTGAGATGGTAGCATCTTATTGGGTTATTTGTAGGTGTATGGAAGAATTTGATTCAAAGGAGATCAACAAGGAAGTTTATTTTGGTGTATCTCTCTTGTGAAAATAAATAATATACTTGCCCTCTTTTCTCATATGGATTTTTTCTTGAAAGGGTTTCTCCACGTAAATTTGGTGTCATATTTGTTTGTTTTATCAGACTATTGATGTTGTGGTCAAGTCATTAGACATATAGGGTTTTTTTGATGTAGATTGGGTAGGTGACTTAGATAGTTAAAGATCCACTAGCAACAATGTATTTACTTTACGTGGAGGTTTAATGAGTTGGATGAGTAAGACGAACCCTATAGTTGCTTTATCCACCACCAAAGAAAACTTTATGGTTGCTACACATGCCTCCAAGGAGGTGGTATGCTTACAAAGACATGGAAATGGCATTGGTTTTGATTGCAAGACAATGAGAATTTGATGTGATAGTAAGAGTGTTATTTGTTTGGAAAAAAATCCTATGCATAATATGAGCATACTAAGAATTCTAATGATAAATATCACTTTTTGTGAGAAATGGTTGAGAATAGTAAGGTCTTGATTGATAATTTTGATACTTTGGATAATGTTTTAGGTTCTCTAACAAAGCTAGTGAACAATGATAAGTTCTCTTGGTGCAATAAGGCCATGGGCCTTAATCACTATACTTGATTTATTATATGTATCTCTTAGATATAATTGCAATGTATAATTCAAGTGGGATAATGTTCGCTTAGGTGACATTTACCTTGAAAACTTGTGTCATTTTTAAATGTCTCCATGTTTCTTGGAAAGTGTCCTAGGGGACATGAGAGAAATGTATTTAATATTGGAAATATTAAATACATTATCCCTCCTAGGAATTTAATGTTGGTGGACATTACATGTAACTAGAGGAAAAAATTATCCCTCCTAGGAATTTACATTGCGAATGTGAAGGATCTTGAGTGGGATTTCAAATTTGGAGGTCTGAAACAAGTTTCCATTGATTCTCCATCTGGAAGTTGAATTCTTAATGAAGCAAATCTTGAATACCAAAATTTTAAGGGGATATGGGTTAGGTGCCCATGCTAAAGCTTTATACACATTAATTAATTTATTATTGTGAATCTTAGTTTTCCTAGGAAGGGGTGTGGGTTTTTGCAAATGATTTGGCACCTCTTGTTTTAGTTTACCACTATGGTTTTACCACCCAAAAGTTCTATAAATTGGAGCCTTGAGATACTAGAATCTTATTGGGTTATTTGTAGGCGTATGGAAGATTTTGACTCAAAGGAGATAAACAAGGAAGTTTATTTTGGTCTATCTCTCTTGTGAAGATAAATAATATACTTGCCCTCTTTTCTAGTATGGTGTTTTTCTTGAAAGGGTTTCTCCACGTAAATTTGGTGTCATATTTCTTTGTTTATTTTTCTATTAGGACGAATGTGCAATCACATACATATAGTCAGATTTGGTAATCTTATTTTTATATTTGAATACACATACATAAGTTAATATGGCATCTTAGCTTCACCTTTTTTTCAATACAAAATAATGCCAAAAGTTAAAGGAATTCCTTCAAATCCTCTTGAGATAGTCATAAGTAATGCAATCATAATTTCAAAGTATTATAGAGCATGGAAAAAAAGACAATGCACATGAAAATAGTCTTGTAAAACAAAGATTTGGCCTACAAAATCTCGAGGAAAAAAATTAATAGGATGATTAGATACTCTTAAAGATTCAATATAACTAGTCAAATATGATAAATATAAATAAATATCCATCCAATTATAACCTTTATAAACCTTGAAGAAGTAACTAGAGTTAAACCACTAATCTATGAGCTACTTTTATTCATAATTTTCTCTACAAATGGATGAAAATAAATAATTCATCTTCCAATGGAGTTAAATACGAGTGTCAACCCTCAAAATGGATTGAAAGCATTCTTAAATATTTTTTGTCCCCTTCAAGAAATAAAAATACCAAAAACAAACTTCTAGAATATGAGCATTAACTATCAAGACCCCGTGGTTGAGTAAATAATCACTATTAGTAATAGTGCATTACCCTACCATTGTCTAAAATAGAATAAGTAACAATCATAACCTATTAGGAAATAAATAACTACCTAAAAGGTATATAAATACCTTCACCACAATCCTCTACCCAAAAAATGAATTCTAGCACATTATCAACAATATAATTACGATACTACAAGTGATTAAATGATTATTTATCTCTACAAATCTCATAATAACTTGTTTTGGACCACTTCCAAGATTCCCAAAGAAACTATCCCCTACTCATAAATTTGTTGATTATTTATTCTACCAGAAAGTACATTTTCATCAACTAGGATTGAGATGGAATTATACCTTAATTAGGTTCCTTGATTGAATTAGGTGAAATCCAAACTTTCAATCATAGGAAATAAATAATTTTCCTCAAATATTGAGGTCATTAGTGTCATATTCGAGACCATAGAATCAAGAGAATGAAAATCATTTGTTGATCATAGGTTTCCACCAACATTTTCATGAATAGAAACTATCTTAGTCTTAATCCTTGGCATGCCACATCATTGTATCTTCAATCATGTGAACAACAAGAATAGGGTTCCAACTAAGGCATAAGGAAATCTAGAAATTTGACCCTTTTGTTAAAGGTATTCTTCAGCATTCCATTGTGTATTCAAGTTGTAGGTGAATCTCAACTCATTTTAAAACTTTATAGGTGCAAAGAATAGAACTTCAATTGAAGAAAATATAATGGAAGCTAGTTAGGAAATCATGGATGAGAATCACATAATAGTAGATTTGGTTTACTATAGTTGTCACTTATCATTACTCAATACTTAATTTTCTTCACCCTTATGCATCAATGAATTCCAAGGATAATACAACACGGTGAGATAGCTAACAAATATCCTTTCCTATCTCTTTCAATGTTATATTTGACTATTGCATGTCATGATTCAAATCTTTTTTATCTAATTTATTGATGATTCCAAGACACCTAACTAGAATGGCAACAAGGGGTGCAATATAATGGTGGGAGCATGTTCACAAAAAAAAATTAGAGTTAATATTTATTTTTTGAATATAAAGATGAAAAAAAAATGTTATTACAAATAAAATAAAATATATATTTATATATTGATCTTTACAAATTTTGAATCAAGAGAAACATGCAAAGAAAATAATAAGAGGGAAATAAGAGGATCATCAAAAAATAAATTAAATTTTAAGTATAAATTATATGCGAAATATATATATATATATATTAAAATAAAATATAGTGTATATTTTAGCTCTAGGAAAGTTCATCACGGCAATTAACCATGATGGAAAATTCAGCAATGAAAAATTCACAGCCAAGTAAAATTCAGCGCCAGCAATTCACCATGTTTTAAAAACGTGGTGAATTGCGGTGAATTTTACTTGGCGGTGAATTTTTGGTCGCTGAATTTTCCATGGTAGTGAATTTTCCTTGGAGATGAATTGCTGGGAATGAATTTTTCGAATGCCTATATTCCATATGATTTTAAGGTTTGTAACTAGCAATTACTTAGCACATTTAAATTTATCTATTTTAACCACTATATAGATTCCAAATGTCGGAATGATATCTTATGATGAATTTGGTAGTGAATTTTTTGTTGGCAATGAATATTAGTCATGCCTATATTTCATATGATTTTAAGGTTTATAACTAGAAATTACTTAGCACATTTAAATTTATCTATTTTAACCGCTATATAGATTTCAAATATTGAAATGATATTCTATACTCATATGAAATATAGGCATCCGATGAATTTGGCAGTGAATTTTTGGTCGCTAAATTTTCCATGGCGGTGAATTTTCCTTCAAGATGAATTTGTGGGTGCCTATATTTCATATGATTTTAAGGTTTATATCTAGAAATTAATTAGCACATTTAAATTTATCTATATGCATTATAATGAAGATTTCAATTATATTTATTAAAAATAAACTAGATATCATTTAAGTAGATTACTATGTAGACTTCAATTATACACACATTATCTTAAATACATATCCTTCATGATTGAAATAGATTATTATATTTATTAAATAAATCTAAAATATCTATATTAAATTTAAGACATAGGCTTAGATAAATATGTTCAAATTGACATTTTTTGAGATAATTATATTAAAAATATCTATATCATTATATTTAGCAAATTTAATATTAAATATTATTTATAAAGAAAAACTAAATAAAATTTTCTTTGCTTTCAAAATTTTCAATTCCTCTTCACCAACTATTTTCATTTTCTATAATAACAAACTACCCAATTTAATAATACCCAATTTAGTATCCAGTATATATTCCAAGATTTAATTAGCCGATAGGCTTTTTATGTGGGGGAACCCCACCGGCGTTTCCCCTAGTCTAATGCCGGCGGGAACCCCATGAACGCCAATTTTTTTATGTGTGAGAGAGGGGTGCCGGGAATAGTTGTGTCATGCTCTGGTGTATAGTTCTATGGCCCTGAGCGTCGTGCATCCCTGGACGGACTCATCGGCTACCCTCAAACTCCTCCCAAAGTTTATAACATCATTAAATATTGCATCCTTATCCATCTCCATCAGGTATGGCTCCCAGCAACTGCACTATTTCACAACCTTTCTTGCTATTTCCGTGCTTGTGTTGCAATTGACTAGGCCACCAAAGCTCGCTCCATGCAATAAATGTGAACCAGCGTTGAGCAACATTAAATGGCTCTTAGGGGGATGACATTATTTGTGTTTTAGCAGTCTTTGTAGCGAAGAAACGGGCGGAACCAGAGTATTGGCAAAGAAAGACGAGGACCCCTCGTGCCCATATTTGCCATCACAAGGTAACTCCCTATCAATCTATGCGTGCATCAAGTCCCACATATTGTTACTTTTAACTAACACTTTATTAGCCAATAGGATTTTTATGTGGGGGAACCCCACCAGTGTTTCCCCCAGTCTGACGCCGGTGGGAACCCCATCAATGCCAGCTTTTTTATGTGTGAGAGAGGGGTGTCAGGAATAGTTGTATCATGCTCTGGCGTATATTTTTATGGCCCTAAGCACTATGCATCCCTGGACAGACCCACTGGCTACCCTCAAACTCCTCCTGAAGCTTATAACAACATTAAATATTGCGTCCTTATCCATCTCCATCAAGTATGGCTCCTAGCAGTTGCGTCATTTCACAACCTTTCTTGCTATTTTTGTGCTTGCCTTGTGATTTACTAGGCCACCAAAGCTCGCTCCATGCAATAAATGTGAACCAGCATTGAGCAACGTTAAATGGCTCTCAGGGGGATGACATTATTTGTGTTTTAGCAGTCTCTGTAGCGAAGAAACGGGTGGAACCATAGTATTGGCGAAGAAAGATGAGGAGCCCTCACACCCATATTTTCCACCGCAAGGTAACTCCCTTTTAATCTATGCCTGCATCGAGTCCCACATATTGTTGCTTTGAACTAACACTTTATTTGGTATATATGTGTATATAAGAAAGAAAATATATGTATGAACATACTTGGTAACTCCATGGTAGACTGAATTGTTGTGGCCAAACGAATTGGAGGGCGTGTTTGTGAGGTCCTTCAAGCTCTTCCCATAATATTTTGTAAATGGATACGAATAAGTTCAGTACATGCCAATTGTAAATATAATACTGAGATTATATCATCTGTTTCCTTCACTGTTACCATTATTTTATTTGTGCTACATAATAGTGAAAACAAAATCAGAATACAAGAGCATTGCTTAGGTCTGATGATGTGAGAAATGCTAAAGAAACTTTTTTTGATGTGTAAGTTTATAGGGTCCTGAACCTTCATGGTTCCTAAATATGAAAATATATTGAAGTCTTAGCCTTTGAGGAAAAGGAAAATTAGATCTTCTCATGTACCACAGGATACTGTAGAAATTTTGGTACTCAGATATGAATAATTGGTGTTACTATTTAATGATTATCATATATTGCAATAGATTTATTTGACTATAATTATAAAATAATTTGTAACAACTTTTGATATTGTTCAATCCTAGCGAATACTGCTATTATGAATCTGAACCTTATATTACTGTTTCACGAATTTTAGCCATATGTGTTGGATATATTTTCTAAAATTTTGTTGTTTTTGTCTATAATATGCTTTAAATTTATGCTTCAAGTTTGAAAGGGAAAAATTGATTTTATTTACTATTTTTATTTTGTATCCCAAAAGTGTTGTTTAGGTTGATACCCCCATTCTCAAGATCATACGGAAATCAATAGATTCCCTCATCGATTTGACTCGCCTAAGGGTTGGAGATCAATTCTTAGTGTAGATCTCATTTTCTAATGAAATAAGTAAAAATATGTCCATTAACACACCCCAACAACATTTTACCCCATTCCATATTTAACATCCCCTATTTCTCTTCATTTAAGTGACAACCTGACAATTTTTTTGTAAAATAAAAAGAGTAATTAGTTTTTAGGTTGAAGATAAATTTGTATGGTTTGAATAAGTCTCCAAGGATGAGGTATCAAAAGTTTGATTCTTTTTTATTTAAATTTTGGTTTTCATAGGGGTGAGGAGGATCATTGTGTTTAAATTAAGATTATCGATGATCATATTCTAATCATTATCTTGTATGTTGATGATATGTTGTTCATGGGTAATAGTAAGGTGATGATTAGGGAGCTCAAGACATAACTTTCTAGCACATTTAATATAAAGTACTTGGGGTATGCAAATATATTCTTTGGATGGAAATTCAAAAAGAATACGCTCACAAAAAGCTTTGATTAAATTGAAGTACCACATATGTGGATAAAATTTTGTGAAGGTTTAATATGCATGATTGTACGCCAACTAATATTCTATTTCTAGTTGGTACTAAGTCGAGGTTAGATAAGTTTCCTAATTCTGATTATTATTTTGAATATATGTCTAAGGTTTCTTATTCTTGTTTTTTTTGTAGTTTAATGTATGCAATGATTTGCACTAAACTAGATATAGCCCAAGTAGTGTGAATTCTAAGAAGGTTCATGTCTAACCCAGGTCAAGAGCATTGGAATTTTGTTAAGCCCTGGTGTTTAGATATTTGCATGGTACTTTAAATTATTGTTTGTTTTATCAGAGTATTGATGTTGTGGTCAAGTCATTAGACATATAGTGTTTTTTTGATGCAGATTGGGTAGGTGACTTGGATAATTAAAGATCCACTAGAAACAATGTATTTACTTTACTTGGAGGTTTAATGAGTTGGATGAGTAAGAGGAACCCTATAGTTGCTTTATCCACCACCAAAGAAAAGTCTATGGTTGCTACACATGCCTCCAAGGAGGTGGTATGGTTACAAAGACATGGTAATGGCATTGGTTTTGATTGCAAGACAATGAGAATTGGATGTGATAGTAAGAGTGTTATTTGTTTGGACAAAAATCCTATGCATAATATGAGCATACTAAGAATTCTAATGATAAATATCACTTTTTGTGAGAAATGGTTGAGAATAGTAAGGTCTTGATTGATAATTTTCACACTTTGGATAATATTTTAGATTCTCTCACAAAGCTAGTGACCAATGATAAGTTCTCTTGGTGCAGTAAGGCCATGGGCCTTAATCACTATACTTGATTTATTATATGCATTTCTTAGATACTATTGGAATGTATAATTCAAGTGGAATAATGTTCGCTTAGGTGACATTTACTATGAAAACTTGTGTCATTTTTAAATGTCTCCATGTTTCTTGGAAAGTGTCCTAGGGAACATGAGAGAAATGTATTTAATATTGGAAATATTAAATACATTATCCCTTCTAGGAATTTAATGTTGGTGGACGTTACATGTAACTAGAGGAAAAATTTATCCCTCCTAGGAATTTACACTGTGAATGTGAAGGATCTTGAGTGGGGTTTCAAATTTGGAGGTCTGAAACAAATTTCCATTGGTTCTCCATCTATAAGCTGAATTCTCAATGAAGCAGATCTTGAATGCCAAAATTTGAAGGGGATATGGGTTAGGTGCACATGCTAAAGCTTTATACACATTAATTAATTTATTATCATGAATCTTAGTTTTCCAAGGAAGGGGTGTGGGTTTTTGCAAGTGATTTTGGAACCTCTTGTTTCAGTTTACCACTATGGTTTTACCGCCCAAATGTTCTATAAATTGGAGCCTTGAGATGGTCGCATCTTATTTGGTTATTTCTAGGCGTATGGAAGATTTTGACTCAAAGGAGATAAAAAAGGAAGTTTATTTTGGTGTATCTCTCTTGTGAAGATAAATAATATAGTTGCCTTCTTTTCTCGTATGGAGTTTTTCTTGAAAGGGTTTCTCCACGTAAATTTGGTGTCATATTTTTTTGTTTATTTTTCTATTAGGACGAATGTGCAATCACATACATATAGTCAGATTTGGTAATCTTATTTTTATATTTGAATACACATACATAAGTTAATATGGCATCTTAGCTTCACCTTTTTTTCAATACAAAACAATGTCAAAAGTTAAAGGAATTCCTTCAAATCCTCTTGAGATAGTCATAAGTAATGCAATCATAATTTCAAAGTATTATAGAGCATGGAAAAAAAGACAATGCACATGAAAATAGTCTTGTAAAACAAAGATTTGGCCTACAAAATCCCAAGGAAAAAAATTAATAGGATGATTAGATACTCTTAAAGATTCAATATAACTAGTCAAATATGATAAATATAAATAAATATTCATCCAATTATAACATTTATAAACCTTGAAGAAGTAACTAGAGTTAAACCACTAATCTATGAGCTACTTTTATTCATAATTTTCTCTACAAATGGATGAAAATAAATAATTCATCTTCAAATGGAGTTAAATAAGAGTGTTAACCCTCAAAATGGATTGAAAGCATTCTTAAATATATTTTTTTCCCCTTCAAGAAATAAAAATACCAAAAGCAAACTTCTAGAATATGAACATCAACTATCAAGACCCTGTGGTTGAGTAAATAATCACTATTAGTAATAGTGCATTACCCTACCATTGTCTAAAATAGAATAAATAACAATCATAATGTATTAGGAAATAACTAACTACCTAAAAGGTATATAAATACCTTCACCACAATCCTCTACCCAAAAAATGAATTCTCGCACATTATCAACAATATAATTACCATACTACAAGTGATTAAATGATTATTTATCTCTACAAATCTCATAATAACTTGTTTTGGACCACTTCCAAGATGCCCAAAGAAACTAT
Organism: Sequoia sempervirens; assembly: GCA_007258455.2. Classification (NCBI taxonomy): domain Eukaryota; kingdom Viridiplantae; phylum Streptophyta; class Pinopsida; order Cupressales; family Cupressaceae; genus Sequoia; species Sequoia sempervirens. The sequence continues at coordinate 529,767,993 of VDFB02270651.1, forward strand.
CCCCTACTCATAAATTTGTTGCTTATTTATTCTAGCAAAAAGACTACATTTTCATCAACTAGCATCGAGATGGAATTGTACCTCAATTAGGCTCCTTGATTGAATTAGCTGAAATCCAACCTTTCAATCATAGGAAATAAATAATTTTTCCTGAAATATTGAGGTCATTAGTGTCATATTAGAGACCATAGAATCAAGAGCATGAAAATCATTTGTTGATCATAGGTTTGCACCAACATTTTCATGAATAGAAACTATCTTAGTCTTAATCCTTGGCATGCTACATCATTGTATCTTCAATCATGTGAACAATAAGAATAGGGTTCCAACTAAGGCATAAGGAAATCTAGAAATTTGACCCTTTTGTTAAAGGTATTCTTCAACATTCCATTGTGTATTCAAGTTGTAGGTCAATCTCAACTCATTTGTAAACTTTATAGGTGCAAAGAATAGATCAAAAATTGAAGAAAAGATAATGGAAGCTAGTTAGAATAATGTATGAGAATCACATAATAGTAGATTTGGTTTACTATAATTGCCACTCATAATTACTCAATACTTAATTTTCTTCAATCTTATGCATCAATGAATTCCAAGGATAATACAACAGGATGAGATAGCTAACAAATATCCTTTCCATTCTCTTTCATTGTTATATTTGACTATTGCATGTCATGATTCAAATCTTTTTTATCTAATTTATTGAGGAGTCCAAGACACCCAACTAGAATGGCAACAAGGGGTGCAATATAATGGTGGGAGCATGTTCACAAAAAAAATTTAGAGTTAACATTTATTTTTCAAATATAAAGATGAAAAAAAAATGTTATTACAAATAAAATAAAATATATATTTATATATTGATCTTTACAAATTTTGAATCAAAAGAAACATGCAAAGAAAATAATAAGAGGGAAATAAGAGGATCATCAAAAAATAAATTAAATTTTAAGTATAAATTATATGCCAAAAAAATATATTTATTTTAAAATATAATATAGTGTATATTTTAGCTCTAGGAAAATTCATCACCTGAAATTCACACCAAAGGAAAATTCACCACAGCAATTCACCACGATGGAAAATTCAGCAATGAAAAATTCACAACCAAGTAAAATTCACCGCCAGCAATTCACCACGTTTTAAAAACGTGGTGAATTGCAGTGAATTTTTGGTCGCTAAATTTTCCATGGCAGTGAATTTTCCTTGGAGATGAATTGTTGGGAATGAATTTTTCAGATGCCTATATTTCATATGATTTTAAGGTTCATAACTAGAAATTACTTAGCACATTTAAATTTATCTATTTTAACCATTATATAGATTTCAAATGTCGGAATGATATCTTATGACGAATTTGTCAGATGCCTATATTTCATATGATTTTAAGGTTTATAACTTGAAATTACTTAGCACATTTAAATTTATGTATTTTAACCACTATATAGATTTCAAATATCAAAATGATATCTTATACTCATATGAAATATAGGCATCCGATGAATTTGGCCGTGAATTTTTGGTCACTAAATTTTCCATGGTGGTGAATTTTCCTTCAAGATGAATTTGTCGGGTGCTTATATTTCATATGATTTTAAGGTTTATAACTATAAATTACTTAGCACATTAAATTTATCTATTTTAACTACTATATAGATTTCAAATGTTAGAATGATATCTTATACTCATATCTTTTAACTATAGAGTAGACTATGATCTTGATAAAACAATTTAATTTGTTACAGTACCAAAAATATCTCCTTTATTAAAAATTTAATCACATTTTAATTTATCTATATGCATTATAATGAAGATTTCAATCATATTTATTAAAAATAAATTAGATATCATTTATGTAGATTACTATGTAGACTTCAATTATACACACATTATCTTAAATACATATCCTTCATGGTTGAAATAGATTATTATATTTATTAAATAAATCTAAAATATCTATATTAAATTTAAGACATAGGTTTAGATAAATATGTTCAGATTGACATTTTTCGAGATAATTATATTTAAAATATCTATATCATTATATTTAGCAAATTTAATATTAAATATTATTTATAAAGAAAAACTAAATAAAATTTTCTTTGCTTTCAAAATTTTCAATTCCTCTTCACCAACTGTTTTCATTTTCTATAATAACAAACTAGCCAATTTAGTATCCACCATATATACCAAGATTTAATTATTATATAGCCAACTTATTTCTCTTTGGAACTATGCAACGCTACAGCTTTAATTTGTAACATTCTCAAGTTTTGCATGAAGGCGATAGTGACAAATATCTCTCCCATGCAATGCACATCTATCAACGACAATTTAAGTCAATCCATATCTTCAAAGGTGATAGAAATGCTACGTCCCTGTATTTAATATTTTTTCAGTTTTCTCATTTAATACTAAGAACATTAGAAATAATAAAAGTACCAAATTTTAATATTCTTGGGAAAAAGAGAGTGTTTTTATTAGCTTGTATTCTCTCTGCTGCTCTGATAATTGCATGGCCTCTCCTCCTTGGCCCATGATTTGTTTTCCTATCTAAATGCATAATCTTTTTTTGGGCTTCTTAGGATGGTTTCTTCGGCAAATCAGAGTTTACAGTGATTTTTGGCTTCTTAGCTTTTGAGTAATTTCACTGAAATTTTCCTTCTCTGCAACAATTCTTTTGGGATTCTGATGATCATGTTCCTAGGGTTTTTGATGATGTATGTTACTTGGGCCTTTTAGGGTTTATGTTGCTATTATGATTTAAACAGAATATATGTTACTTGGGTTTTCCAAGGTTTATGTTACTATTATGGTAAACAGAATGTTTGGTTGGATTTACATTGTCAGAATAGTCTTTGTTCAATCTTCATATGGACTGCTGTACTGTACAGCCACAGAAGCAAAATATAACTTTATTAAATGTATTATTTTATTTAAATATATTAATGTTCATAGAAAATAATTTATGGTATTCTTGAATTGACAAGTCCAGGTTGGACGGGCTTCAGGCAACTCTTGCAAGAAAAAACATCTGAGAACTTCAATATCTTACCCTCGTAGCTTAAATATTCTATGTGACTTGTAATGGTGAAAAAGTATTTTGGATTTATACTGATTTGTTTTTTCATATGTAATAAGTGCTACATAGTGGTGTTTATAGTATTGTAATTATTGTTTCTTAAGATTTGAAAAAAATAAATGTAAGTTTTGTTAATTATAGTGTTTGAGTATTGTTAATTAGTTCTTTGCATGACCTAACTCAAAACCCTAGCTCACACCCTATCTCTAATCTTAATCCTCACGCTAACCCTAACAATAAATTCTAAACTATTATCCTAATTCTACATCTCTATACCTAACTATGGTTGTAACACTATCCATAACTTAGTTGTAACCCTAACCCTAATAATAAAAAAATGTAGAGTGACATTACAAAAAAATTGAAGCATTATATTATTAATTAGCATTTAAATTTAATTTAAATTTTTGTTTTGATTGTGTAAAAACAAATCTCTAGATTTTTATAAAACTGTTGGTTGATTTTTGTGAGATTTTATTTAATAAAAAAATAATAATTAAATAAATAAATAAAATCCTTCAAAAAAAATGTAAACATTTATTTATTTTACAAAGATTTAATAAATAACTTAATAAACCAAAAAATTGAAAAATTATTCTAAAAAAATATTAAATAAATACTTGCTCATAACAACCCAAATTTCTTAGCCAATTATATTCAAGAGAAATAATTGTATTCAATTGGTTCAAAACCAACTTATTAATAACTAAATAACAAAATGAGTTGAAGTACTAATAATTAATATATAAAAATAATATATTTATGTAAAAGTTCACAAATTATGTAATTTAATTTTATCAAACTTGACTTCTTACATATAATGGTGTTCTATGTTACTTATATCTTTATTAAAATCAAATCTATCCATACAAAAATCAATATGGTTTAAATCTATAGAATGAAAATGACCTCTAAACATTTAAAATTCAAATGAATCTTTGCCCCAAGCCAACCCCCTCTTGACTAGTGCTTTCTTTTAGATGTGATCATGAAAAATTCAAATTTGAGCACTAAAATGTTTTATAAAAGGACAAGCCCACCCTATTTAATTTTTGATGAATCCAAGATGTCAAGAGGTATACCTATTGCACAAGATTTGTTATGCTTTTCATCATCTTTAGAGAATAGTCTTAGCATATTGCATAATTGTTTGACATGTGTTTAATCATTATTTCAAATGTTATTAAATCAAATTGAGGTTTTAAACACAACAAGGTCCTTATTTAACAAATTCACAAAGATGTTCACCAACACTACTAGTCTTTATTCCAAGTCTAGATATGAAGGTGAACAAGATTCAAAAGTGTATATTTTGAAAAATCAAATCCATGTATGAAGTTGAAATCCTTAGGTGTGGAGATCATTTCTATTATAATGCAAAAATAAATGAGAACAATGCACAATGAATTTGAGAATTTTTTTAACACTAACACATGGATGAATCATATAACACTGTCCATTATAGAATACCTCAACATCAAACCTAGAGCTATGTACACTTGTTTTGATTAAAGGTAAAAGAGGGTTTTCAAAGGGTCCAAAACCCTTAACAAATGAGAGTAGCTAATAAAAAAAGAAGAAACCATTACATAGCAATCAGCCCAGCAACATCAAAAAAGCAGCGAAAAAATAGCCAAAAGTACAGAGACCAGACACAAGCACTACATATTATTCAGGATCTCCACAACTTCCATTTCATTCTCGACCATCTTATGCACGTTCTCCAGAAAATTCGATGCCTTAATAGAAGCACCAGCTTGAGCTTTCATTTTGTTCCTGGTACAAACCTCTGGCCCACCAATTTTTAAATCATCAATCAAACAGACCCTTTACCCACAACTTTCTTGCCTTCCCCATCCATAGTCATCAGCTTGCCACTAGCCATAGCATCCTCCACAAAAATGTTACTCTTTTTCTTTTTCATCATAGAAGGACTAACCTTAGCAGAGACCGAAATGTCCACACTCATAGAAGCATCACCTTTTTTCATAATAGCATTACTAATATCCTTAGGTTTTTCCTCAAGAGCAGAGAATCTGCTCTCCCAGTTCTTTTTTAAACTAGTAGTCTCCTCAGCAATAGCATAAGCAATAGAATTAAGATACTCCATCACATGATCAATTTGGCTTTGGAAAGAAACATTCTCAACCTTATTAGCAACACCTCTTATTCTGATATTAGTCCTATTGATCTCATGAAAAAACCATTTAAACAGTTTAAACAAAACATTGGCAAAATCATGGGCCAAACCCAACACATCAATTTCCTCATTATCAAAATTCTCAATACGCTTACCAATAGCCACATCCTCATTGGGAGTACAAGGAGGAGCTCTCTACTTAGAAACATCCTTACCTTTACCCACAAGAATGGGGGTCTTCAACATCCACATGGAGCTGGAAATTTCCTCAGGGATGGCCTTCCTCTTTTGCATCCTATATGAAGCCACACCTCTTTCCCTACCATGTTTTGATAGCGCAACCAAAAAACTAATACAAGCTTCACCATCAACACCACCATCCATGGTTAAAGGGACACCCTTCTCCAAAAAAGGTCCCCACTTGGCACTTTATGTTTTTGGCTACCATCATTCACCTCCTGCACAAACTAGCTATCAATTCATCTCATCATCCACCAACCATGGAATATCTCTCAAAATATCCTCTAGACAAGCTTGATCAAGCTCTCCCTCCACTGACAACAAATGAGTAAAATAGGAGGTTGCAGCATTCTGCAAATCAACATCCTTCTCCAAGGCTTGATTATTATAATTAATCAGATTTATCATTTTAGAGGCTCTGTGTTTCAGCGTAGAAATATGGAAAAACATAGAATTTCTATCCCCGCTTTTCAACCACATGATCCTCAACCACTACTTCCAAAAAATTTCCTCCTTAGCAATGATATTATGCAATTTAGAAAGAAAAACATTTTCCTTCAAAATCAGATCCTAATCATACCCAGACATCTGAATAACTTGTTGAACAGAATTAAGCTCCCAGGAAACCCCATCCTTTTCCAAGAAAATATGACCAAATGAGGTATGGTTCCATTTCCTAACATTAAGCTTAACATTAGCCAATTTTTTAACCACTCTATACATAGCTGACCCATCGACATTAATACTCCACCAATCCTTAATTAAAGTGCCAAGATCTGGATGACATGTCCACATTTTCTCAAATCTAAAAGGAAAGTTCTTCTTACCACCCAACAAGTCCACTGACAAATCCAAAGGGAAGTGATTTGAAACCACTCTAGTAAAGGTTGAAAGAGAAAGAATAGTAGGCCAACCACTCAAGATTAAAAAGAGCACGATGCAACCTAACTTGAATAAGGGAATTCCTAGCATGCCTACTCGACCAGGTATAGGAAGCCCCTTTCAAATCCAGATCAAGAAGATTCAAGTCATTAATAAATTGCATAAGATCAAATCGGTTATCATCCACATTCTGCAAACCACCCAACTTATCAACATCATGTAACAAATTATTGAAATCAGCAATAACCAGCTAGTTCTCCATGTTATAAGAAGCTTTAAAAGAAGCCAGACCTTCCCAGAGCCTTTTTCTATCCCACTTACAATTAGGAGCATAGATATTAGACAAAGTCTAGGAGAACTTATCATGCAGATGGAAAAAGGAAATGGCCACATGATTACTGTCATTCATCTTCTCCACCCTTTTGATAACCTGAAGATTCCAAAAACTCATTATCCCTCCAAAAGCACTAGCCACCTCAGAACAATGCATCCCATAGTCCTTGAAGAGCTTTAATTTCAATCTAGAAATTTTATCCATTCCCATTCAAGTTTCTTGAATAAGAACAATATCAAGACAATGATCTCTTACCAAATTAGCCAATAGATCATGCTTATTAGGGTTATTTAAACCCCTCATATTCCAAGAGATTATCTTAATGAGGAGTTATGGACTGTGCTCTTAGAGCACATCTCCAGTAGAGTTCTCTGCATACCATCAACAATATCTATCCAACTCTCCTTCTCCCTAGTCGCATTAGCAGGAGGTCGGCCTCTACTCCTTTGTTCAAACCCACAATCTGACCTTTGCCTATTCCTCGTCACAAATCCTAGTGAAGGAGAATGTTTCTTCCTGTTCTGGCCATGAACTTGACTATAGGGTGAATTATCCACTTCCTCCAACTCCTCAACCTCCTTAACATCATGCTTTAACTCTAGTCCCTTAGTATTTGACTTCATACTAAGAAAACTCCCCCCATCGGAAGAACAAGCAACAACTAATGTAGAAGGATTTTCCTCAAACACCATAGATCTATTATCAACAAAACTAGGGGACAAGCATACCTTATCATTAAGACCCATGTCCTGAAACATTTCTCCCTAGGTAGGTTGACCAGCCAACACCTATTCTCCCTCATCCAAAATCATCTCCTCTAAATTCACCACGGGGGGCTCACTAATAGGCACCTCCATCTAGGCAAGTGGGTCCGCCACCACCTCCTGAGTAGGAATTGAATCCGCTTCTTTCATGGGAGGTTTCTCCACCTCCTTCCATTGTTTAGTTATTTGCTTAGGAACTTTAAGAGGACACTTTTTAGCCCAATGTCCAACTTTTTTACAATGAAAGAAAGCAAAGGGATTTGTCTCAAATTCAACCAACTGCTCCCACACTCCCAACTTAGAATTAATCTTAACAAGAGCTGATAGGTCCACTAATTGCTCAACATTCACACAAAATCTAGCATAAACTAGTCGTTTCCTAGAATAAATCATTTGGTCAATCGACAGCAAACAACCAAATGTACTGGCAATCCCTTTAAACACCTCCTCATCCCAAAACTCCAACGGGAGGCCAAGCAGTCTAACCCAAACTGGAGCAGCTGAGAAGTAGCACAAGTCTGGATTAAATCTCCTCCCCCACTTCTTAAGCATCAACAAGAACTTTCCAAGGAACCAAGGGCCACCCATCAGTGCCAACACCAGATCTTCCTCAAAGCTGAAGGAGAAAGAGAAGAAACCATTAGCCATAGCAGCCACATCAACTTGTCCCTTAGGTTTCCAATGATTAACAGTAAACTTATAGACCAACTCAATATGAGGCCGAGGACCAACAAACTTATCCAACAATGTCGATTCCATATTTGACATTCTTTTATCAACAATATAGTCTGGGATGGAAATAGAGTACTCCCCAATCTTTTTATTTGCAACAAAGGGCACTGGAGGGGAGGTACTTTTTCCTTTAGGCTTAGAGCCAAACAAATTTGACTAGACCTTGTGAAACTCAAAACCCTCAACATTAGGAGTCCCATCACTTCCATTCAAAGATAGGTCGTTCCTTGACTTTTCAAAGCTAGGTACCAATTTTTCAAAGCTAGGCACCGGGGAATGTGATGAACACACACTCTTCAAAGCCTCTTTCCTTTTCAAAATAATGTTGGCCACAAAAGGAGACCCACACAGCTTACGTGTAGCAAGGGCCTTGCCTGACATCACCCTCCCATTAGCATAGTGACTGCCATTACGGCCAAGAGGCTCTTTCATATTTCCTACCTCATCCAAATTTTTAAAAATGCCACCACCATCACCACCGCTAGAGGAGCTACCCATCATCTTGAATATTTTTCTATTTTTAAGCTAAGTACACTTGTTTATTTATAGGGTATTTTTTTAAATTAATGTAGATTAATTTACTTATCAAAATTAATTAATGTATTTTTTGCCACCTCAACACAAGGACCTTGGAGTAGATCTTATAGATATAATTACACAAACTAATAGGATGGAACTCCTCAAAGGACGCAACCCCTTACTTTTTGGGAATCATAACAATAAAAGAGAAATTCACTTCCATTAGAAGAGCACCCGACCTAAAAAACTCCTCAATAGTCGCAACAACATATTTTACAATAATTTCCCAAAAATACTGAAAGAAAAACATGGGAAATCCATTAGGGCCTGGAGCCTTACTACCTTTGAAGGAGAAAACAACACACCAAATTTCTTCCGCCAAAGGAATACAAACTAGCTATTGATTCATCTCATCATCCACCAACCATGGAATATCTCTCAAAATATCCTCTTGACAAGCCCGATCAAGCTCTCCCTCATTGACAAAAAATGAGAAAAATAGGAGGCCACAAATCAACATCCTTCTCCAAGGCTTCATTATTATAATTAATCAAATTTATCATTTTAGAGGATCTGATAACCTAAAGATTCCAAAAGGTCACTATCCCTCCAAAAGCACCAGCTGCCTCAGAACAATGCATCCCACAATCCTTAAAGAGCTTTAATCTCAATCTAGATAGTTTATCCATTCCCATTTTACTTTATTGAATAAGAACAATATCAGGATGATGATCTCTTACCAAATTATCCAAGAGATCATGCTTATGAGGGTGATTTAAACCTCTCATATTCTAGGATATTATCTTCATGATGATTTATGGACTATGCTTTTAGAGCACATCTCAAGCAGAGTTTTCTACGTACCATGAACAATATCTATCCAGCTCTCCTTCTCCCTATTCACATTAGCAGGAGGCCATCCTCTACCCCTTGATTTAGACCCATAGTTTGACCTTTTCCTATTCCTCATCACAACTCCTGGAAAAGGAGAATGTTTCTTCCTATTCTAGCCACGAACTTGAGTATAGGGTGGATTATCTGCTTCATCCAACTCCTCAACCTCCTTAACATCATGCTTTAACTCTAGTCCACAAGTATTTGACATCATACTAAGAAAACACCCCCCCATGGGGAAAACCAGCAACAACTAACATAGAAGGATTTTCCTCAGACACCACAGAACTGTTATCAACAAAACCAGGGGAAAAGCATTCATTATCATTAAGACCCGCATCCTAAAACATTTCTCCCTAGGCAAGATAACCAGCCAACACCTATTCCCCCTCATCCAAAATAATCTCCTCTGAAGTCACCATGGGGGCCTCACCAATAGGCACCTCCATTTGGACAGGTGGGTTTGTCACCACCTCCTAAGCAGGAACCAAATCCGCTTCTTTAATGGGAGGTTTCTCCACCTCCTTCCATTGTTTAGTTATTTGCTTAGGAACTTTAGGAGGAAAATTTTTAGCCCAGTGTCCAACTCTTTTATAGTGAAAGCAAGCAAAGGGATTCATCTCAAATTCAACCTACTGCTCCCACACCCCCAACTAAGAATTAATCTTAACCAGAGCCAACAGGTCTGCTAATTGCTCAACATTCATGCAAAATCTATCATAAACTACTCATTTCCTAGAAGCAGTCATTTGGTCAATCGACAACAAACAACCAAACTTACTAGCAATCCCTTTAAACACCTCCTCATCCCAAAACTCCAATGGGAGGCTAGGCACTCTAACCCAAACTGGAGCAGTCGAGAAGGAGCAAAAGTCTAGTTTAAATCTCGTCCTCCACTTCTTAAGCATCAACAAGGACTTTCCAAGGAACCAAGGGCCACTTGTCAGTGTCAACACCAAATCTTCCTCACAACTAAAGGAGAAAGAGAAGAAAACTTTAGCCATAGTAGCCACATCAACTTTTCCCTTAGATTTCCAACGATTAATAGTAAACTTACAGACCAGCTCAATGTGAGGCCGATGATCAACAAATTTACCCAACAATGCCAATTCCATATTTGACATTCTTTATCAACAATATAGTCTAGGACTGAAACAAAGTACTCCCCAATCTTTTTATTTTCGAAAAATGGCACCAGAGGGGAGGTACTTTTTCCTTTAGGCCAAACAAATTTGACCAGACCTTGTCATACTCAAAACCCTCAACATTAGGAGTCCCATCACTTCCATTCAAAGATAGGTCGTTCCCTAACTTTTTAGAGCCAGGCATCAGGGAATGTAATGAACACACACTCTTTGAAGCCTCTTTCCTTTTGAAAAGAACGTTAGCCACAAAAGGGGACCCACACAACTTACTTACAGCAAGGGCCCCACCTAACATCACCCTCCCATCAGCACATCAACTGCCATTATTGCCAAGAGGATCTTCCAGATTTCCCACCTCATTCAAATTTGAAAAAATGCCACCACCATCACCATCGCCATAGGAGCTACCCATCGTCTTGAATATTTTTCTATTTTCCAACTAAGTACACTTGTTTATTTATAGGGTATTTTTTTAAATTAATGTAGATTGATTAACTTATTGAACTTAATTAAATATAGATTAGTTTCTTAAATTAATATAAATTAATTAATTTATCTTAGAAGTACTTATTTATGTGTGATTTATTTCCTTCCATATTTTGGGGATCATAAATGATCTCACACCTCCCAAGGTTTTTTTATTTAGGGTTTGATTTAAGAATTTAATTTTTAGATCTTAATCATTTTTATTTTCTAATTTAAATCAAATTTAAATTTTATAATCACCACCAACAATTCACCGTGGGAAAATTCAACATCATGACAAATTCATTGGCAAATAAAATTCACCGCCTTAGAAAATTAATCGCCATTAATATTTTTTAATATATATTTCAAAAACTTTTGGTTTTTTTGCAAAAGAATAATTTGATTTATGACAATAAAAATAAATAAAAGAGATGAATAGAAATTTTATGAACCAAACCTAACACAAAAATAAATCATCTCAATACATCAATTAACAATTAGAGACATATACAATTATTATTTAGGGTATCTAAATAAATAGGTAAAAAATAACGAGTATCTCAATAAATCAATAATTACTATTGAGATGAATAGAAATTACTATGGGCAATAAACACCAATAATTAAAAATAAAATTGTCAATAAATTGTAATGGACGTGAAAATAATATATATTAAAAAATATTAATGCGGTTAATATTCCCTACAATGAATTGCTAGCAGTGAATTTTAGTTGGCGATCAATTTGTCATGGCGGTGAATTTTTACACGATAAATTGTTGGCAGTGAATTTTCCATCAATGAATTGTTGATGATGAATTTGTTGGATGCTCATTTCTATGTGTATAGGAGTGAATTGCACCCCTTATGTAAATTACCCTTTTGCATCCCCTCACCTTAGAAAATAAAACTCAAATGTGAAATTCCACATCACCCATTCAAAATGCATCCACTTAGCACCTATGTTTTATGTCAATGGGGGAATATTTGTTGGGGATGCAAAAGTGACATGCAGACATTTGTACAGCACACTGCCATCCCTGAAAAATACCTACCTCTAGTGTATGTAGATACATTACTTTCTCCATTGGACATGAAGCGTAATGCCTCTATGTCAACCAGCCAACCTAAAAATGGCTCTTTCCCTCTAATTTTGATCTTGAAATGTCTATCTTGCTAATTCAATCCATCTTTTTAGCATCTCTTTAGCAATTATTGAAATCTTATGCATTCAAATTCATTCTCTTAGCACTTTCACAACATTCTTCATTAAGCAATTCCATCCATCTTCCTACACTTTTTCCAACATTGGATTTGTGACTTGGTGTCCTAAGGGACTGCTTCTTCATTGTTGTGGAAGTGTAGACAAAATTCATTCTCTTAGCACTTTCACAACATTCTTCATTAAGCAATTCCATCCATCTTACTACACTTTTTCCAACATTGGATTTGTGACTTGGTGTCCTAAGGGACTGCTTCTTCATTGATGAGCTAAAGGGTCTCTATTATGAATGGTTCATAAGGCACAACACTTGCTGAAGGTTTTGCAAATGGTGTAACAACTCAAGCGGGCTTAACCTTGGAGAAAACTCCCTGGTTAAGCGCGCTTGAGTTGGAGCAGTACTGGGATGGGTGACCTCCCGGGACGGACCGTGCTTCACCTCTATGAGCATCACCTAGATGCAATGAGTGCTAAGTGGACCATTCAATATCATGAGAGATGGGTTCTTGTTGAACCACTACTCATGAAACATGGGTCAATGAGTTTGACTCAAAACTACACAGTTGAATCCTGATAGCAATATCATAATTTGACATGCTGTGGAAAAATACCTCCTACTTATCAGTGTAGACCTTACCAAGCCTTTAGCCTTCTCTACATGCTTGAGAGCACCTTGATTTGGAAGGCGATATTTCTTGTCACTTAATGTAGCATAGTGCATTTTTTATCAATTCAATTTCTTTCCTTTGTTCTATTTATCACAATTTCTTCTTTGTGGCTTTCTTGCCTATCCATGGAGGTGGAAACACCAAAGTGGGGGTTTGACTGAGGAAAACCCCTAAAAGCCCAACATTTTTCCCTCTCTTCACTATGTGTAGGTGAATGTGCATGTGGAAATCGCTGGAAAACTAGAGCCTCAATGAGATGATCTTTGTCACCCTTACTTTTGTCTACCTTTTTTACCAATTATATAATTATTTCTCTTTATCATTTTGTTCATTTTGATAAACTTAGCTAGACTATTAGTACGCTTTCTATTGTTTTACACTGCACTTCTCACTTTCTAGTCGTACGAATGCTAGTGCACCAAAGAGACACCAGTGTGTCATGCTATCATCCTTGACCCATGTTGTTTTCCTTGGGTAGAGAGCTATCTGGGGTGTAGTTTTAATTCCAGAAACCAACTTGTCTAGCCCCATTTAGGTTTTTGGATATGTAGAGTGATAAAAGCACTTGAGAGTGCTCTTCATTCTTTATCCTTACCTTAAACACCCTTTAGCTTAAGGTAAGATAAGGCAACACCCACTCTTGGCTCTTCATAACATAGGGCCTTGGCATGGTTAGTCACCCTACCTTACATTTTGGTGAAACCAATGTGAACAACATTTTATCCATTTATTTTTGTTCATAATTTTTCCTCGCACCTAGTGACTATTGTAAACTTGAGTGTTGTGGAGGTTTATGAGCATCGCAACCTAGTCCACAACTTTCGAGTACATTGTTAGGAGAAATTTGTGACAGCTACCAATGGAAAATTTGAAGGTGACTTCTATTTTCACCTCCAGTTTTTCTACTGGTCTGGCTACTGGCATTACCACTAGTTTTCCTATAGGTTTTACAAACGAGATAGTTTTCATAGACAAGACCACTCATGCTCATACCCCTCTAGTTTCCCCTATGGCTTCATCTATGAATGAGGATGATGTTGTGCATATCCCTGTGGAAAACCTTTTGGTATTGGATAACAGATTGTTAGACCTTGTAAATCATTTGGAGAAAGCTCTAAACATGGCTAGATCTGCTATAGTTGCTAGCAAGGTGAGGAATCTATTAAAAAAGGATCAAACATGCATAGATTTCTTAGTTCTTATGTGTCCTTACTAATCTGACTAAAGCCTATATCCCCTCATATAAGACTAGATCGGGTACTACCCTGGGAGAGGTACTTGATTCCTATGAGAGATAAATAAGCATATTGATGCCTACCATGTCTATATGCATGGCTAAAACACACTCTTTGATTAGATTTTCCTATGCTTCTCAAAATCCCCCTACTATGAAGGTGAGTAGAATACCCCTTGGTTTCAGCTTCAACCCTCCTATTGCCCTTGGCAGTGGGGACTTTGGTGGAATGAGTGGTCACAACTTTGGTAGAAGGGGTGGAACTAACAGAGGTGGCTCAAGTGGATTTCATGGTAGTGGTTTCAGAAATGGAGGACGCTCTTGTGGAGGTATTACTAGTGGTGGTGGCTCTAGCGATGGCTTCGAAGGTGGCTCTGGTGGTGGTGGTTCTAGAGGTTCCACTGGGCCTTTGTCATCCTCTAACCCTGTTCTGAATGTTGTTCTTCAGAACATGGGCCAAATCCAAAACTAGTTGGCGAGCCTCTCTCAAGCCTCTACCCAACATATCTTCTAGCCTTTCTTCAAACATAGTCCATTTTTCATGGCAATTTTGAATACTCCATTCCCTTAGGGAATGGAAATTTCTAAGTTTGAAAAGTATGTTGGTAAATGATATTTGTAGACACATGTGTCAGCCTTCAACACCAGGTGTATGGATTTCTTTCATCACGATGCTTTGATGGTGAAACTCTTCCCCTGATCTCTCAACGACAACACTCGAGTGGTACTCTTCCTTTCCTAATAACTCCATATTCTCATTTGATCAACTCATCAATTAGTTTCTTTGTTAGTTCAAGGCTAACATCAATCTAAAGATGACCTTCTCGGATCTTGTATTATGTAAGTAGGGAGATAATGAAAAGATAACTGCCTTCATAGCAAGATATCAAGCACATTTTTCATCAATCTCGTACCCACTCCTCAACTCTGATGTGAAAATGGTGTTCATAGGAAACCTGCAGCAAGCCTAGTAGGAGAAGTTTTCCCTAATGAAATACCTTTCCTTTGCACATCTTTGTGTCATATTGTGAGAGTATTAGTAAATGGTAGTTTAGTTCATGGGATATTCCTCGCATTCCCTTTCAAAAGGAAAGTCTATTGTGTCCATCTCAAGAAAAGGAATGGCTATTGCAAATGTAGTCACTGCAACTAATGATCATGGCCTTTGACACAACCAAAATTTTACAAAGTTAGCAGAATCTTATTCATCCATTCAAAAAAATTTATTGAACGATAAGATCATAACTTTGGAAAACCCTCAACCTCTAAAGGAACCTTATCCTGATTGGTATGATGTGAATGCTTTTTTCCAATACCATCATGTCAATGAGCATGATACCAAGTGTTGTATGCACCTGCATCATAAGGTATAGGATCATATTGATGATGGTACCATCCATCTCCATGGGAAGAAAAAAAATGCAAATAAATTGGTAATGAATGCCAATAGTGAGTTGTAGATTTAGATAGACCCATTTTCATCTCATTCTACAAACTTGGTTATTGGCCCCTCAAATGCTTCCCCTCAACCATCGATGTATGTTAACATGGTCTTGGTTACTCCTCTCCTATAACCAATAACTACTTTCCAAGATGTGATATTCACCTCACAGAACTTGTCTTTGAATAATAAGCCCTCTCCTCTATACATTCCTACTCGCCTCAATAGAAACATTGTGATAGGAGTCCTAGTTGATCCCATGAGTCGAGTAAATTTTATTATAGAGGAGACATTATGGTTAAATTCATTATAGAGGGAGGAATATGAAGAAACTAATTCTACCATACGTACGCATGATGGTCTCTCTCTTAAGCCATATGGCTCTATAACTCTTTTCATCCTAGTGAGACCTAAAGCAATGGATACATATTTTGACATTATTCTAGAATCTAATCTGTTCAAGGTGAAGTTGGGCATCCATGTGGCTAGCTTCCATGAATGTAATCACTTTCATTCTTCATAAATGTTTAAAGTTCTCCCACAAAGGTGTCATCCACGTTGTGCATGAAACTGGATACTAGTCATTGGTATCCCATGGGGGTTATTCATTGGATCATTTCCTGACCACCCCAGTCGATTTCTTTCCTCCTAGAATAGACTTGCTTTACCAAAATTACATAAAGTACAAAACCAATGGAAAAGGACAACCGAAAGTGACTCCTTCGGTAGTGCAGCAACAAGTTGCCTCCCCTCGAAAGGGAAAATAGAGTCCTACCCATCCTTAGGGTGCCACTTTTTCTCCCTTTCTAAAGAGGATTTTTTTATGGCTACTGTTTGATTTTGAATAAGAAATATGATGGTACCTGCTTGGCATAAAGCCAAGATTGAGATATCCGACCTTCATACTTTTGCCCCTAGACCTTGGCCCTACCTACATGGTAGAAGGAAGGGTCCACATTGGGAATCCTTTATGTCTCAACCTTTGTGGCCTCCTTCCGCTCCTACTCCTAAAATAGTGAATGGGAAGAGGTGGCCCACTACTGAGGCATTAGAGCTGACTAGCCCTGCTATTACTCCAACCTCCTCTCAATCTCTCCCTCCTACTCCCATCCAGGAGTCTCCTCTCCACCAAAAATAGTTGTGATGGACTTTTTGATGGCTGAGCAGGAGCCTTTTGTTCCATCCCATCTCTTGGAGTCACAAGAACTATCTTGAAATAGGCATGATCTGTTCTAGGAGGAAGCAGACCAAGCAGTCCATTTTTTAGAGGAATGAAGGGGAGTTGACCACCCCTATTTCAAGGCCTACTTAGAAGTATAAAGAGAGCCAAATTAAATAAAATAACATAACAACTAAAACTAATCAATGGTCCTACCTCTGACTCTTTTGCTTCCAACTATTTCCACCTCTTACTCCTCCAGTAATGCTCTTGTGCCTTTATTCTTTGCATGTATTCATGGTACTTTGTGACAATTGGTTTCATGTTTTTTTCTTCTTGGAGTCATGGTGATTTGCAGCCTTTTCCTCCATTTTGAAAGCGCATAGTCTAAATCAAAAATTGTTTTATAGATCTTGTGAAGAGCCAACTAAGATTCCACAACAAAAGCACATGGTTCCAGATCACTCCAACATAAATACATCTAATCATCAAATGACAAGTATTTTTCACTTCCTTTTCACAAAGAAAGCATCTATTGGGCATAACAAAACCTCTTTTAATCAAGTTATCAGTGGTAAGAATTTATTTTGACAAAAGACCCAAAAGAAACTATTGATCTTGGGGATCAGCCTAGAAGGCCAAACAAAAGCCCAAAAAGGAGGTAGGCCAATAAAAGAATCACTCATATGAAAAGTTGAAGCAACAGAAAAATTACCCTGCAGAGGATGGTTTCCAAACAAACTTATCCAGAGAGGGGGTAGTAGGGATATGAACCAAAGAGACAGCTCTATATAAGCCTTCTAAACCCGAATCCACCTCATGCCACTTCCTCTAGAAACCTCCTTCAATATAATCAGCAAAAAATCTACCAAAACTATTGCAAACGAAGGTCCATAAAGGGACTAGCCCAAGGAAAATCCTTAAGAGGCCCATTACCCAACCAATTATCATCCCATAACAAAATAATCCTCCCATTGCCCAGCTACCAAAAGAGACCCTAGCAATAAGACTTTGAGCCCTTAACATACAGTTCCAAAGCACAAAACCATTCGAGGGAAGGGTATGTGCAGGATCATGGTATGCCAAAAAGTGGCAATATTTGTAGGGTATGTGGCTGACGACTTTTTTTTCACCCAAAATTAATGAAACGAAAAGGGTTTTTAGAGGAGATTCTCAGCTTTCCAAAAATATAAATTATGATTTAATTTGAATTTAATAAATAATTATTATTCATTTTCTATTAGAATTATGACTAAAGTCCCTGATCGATAGGCTGATTGAAAAACATCTATAACTTTCAAACGGTATCATATTTTTTGAATCCAAAACATGCGTCACATTCTATGATTTACATACTATAGGATTAAAAATAAAAATAAATTTCATGAATTTTTGACCAAGTTAAGGTGGTCAGACAGATGAGTTTTTATATTTTTAAAAGTTGTAATAACAAATTCATAATTAATTATTTACTTGGAAAAAAATTACAAAAAAATATGCATCACATCAGGACATGAGTCCTCTACATATATATAAAATCTTATAAAAAAACATTATCATTTTATTATGGTTAGGGTGGTCAAACAGACACCTACTTCTTATTTTTCCCCTGAAATTTAAGTACTACTGCATTGAAATTTCAAATTTTCACCAAATAGATTTTATTTATTTTTAAATAAACCTAGTATTTTAGAAACTACATTCAATTTTCTACAAATTCTATTCTTACATATTTTTGAAATAATATAGATAACTTATTCAAATATTTACATCAAGTTGCCTAACACTGATTTTTCTGAATTTTTTGCCACTTAAGGGCCTGTTTGGCATACCATGATCCTGCACATGCCCGGAATAATCTCTTGAGATAAAAAACCTCTAATCCCAACATCACCATAAAGGTATTTACTCCACACAATCTTCACCCACTCACTTGTAGCCTCCAAAAGGTTCCATAACTATTTCCCCAATAAGGCTATGTTGAACATTCAGATTTTGTGAATTCCAAGTCCACCAGCCCTTTTAGGCTGACAAACATCATCCCTAGCAACCAGATGAGTTCTTTTCTATTCTTCAACATCGGTCCACAAGAATTTTTTCTAAATTCCCTCCAAAATATCCACAAATTTCCTCGGCATACGAAAAAGACTAAGGGCATAAACTAGAATGTTCTGAAAGGTGGATTTGATCAGCTGTACTTTTCCATCTTGGCTCAACAAAGCCCCCTTCCACCCAGCCAATTTAGAATTAAATTTATCAATCAAACCCCTCCATAAATGATCAAGATCCTTAGAGCAAAGAGGAAGCCCCAAGTAGGAGGCCGGAAGTTCACCAATTTCACATTGTAGAATTCGAACAATCCTATTATGTCTATCAAGTGGGGTATTAAAAAAGAAAAGCACACTCTTCCAGAGACTAACCTTCTACCCAGAAGAAGCCTTATACATCTACAAAATATGTTTAATAGCCTTAGCTTCCTTAATCATAGCTTTCCTGAGAAAGAGAGAGTCATCCACAAATTGTTGATGAGAACAAGCAAGGCTAGCAAAAGACAGAGCTAAACTGGACATAAGACCAAAATTGACAAATCTTTGAATAAGACATCCCAAACACTCAACTATAATGATAAACAAAAATAGAGATATATGATCCCCTTGTCAAAGGCCCCCGGAGCAATCAAAAAGAAGAGAGGGAGAAGCATTGATGAGCACTGAAAACCTTGGGGTAGAAATAAGTTGATGCACCAAAGCCATCAATCTCTCCCCAAAACCAAAGGACACAAGAATTTTAGCCAAAAAAACCCTAGTCCACTCTATCATAGGCTTTAAGTAAGTCAAGTTTGAGGATAAACCCAACCTGTTTGTTAATAGTAAGAGAATGAATATTCTCATGAACAGTAAGAATATAATCCAAAATCTACCTACTAGCCACAAAACCATTCTACTGAGGAGAGATGATTAGAGGCAATTTTTTTTCAACCTCAACACTAGGACCTTGGAGAAGATCTTATAGATATAATTACACAAAGGGTGATCCCACAACAGTGGTTTACAATTTTTTGCAAAACCAGACATTGAAATATTTTTTTTTAACTAAATCTTCACTTTCAGGCACCTATAGCGGCTAAACTGTGAGGAATTTGAAGATGATGCAAACTAGAGTTTCATGAAATTTTTTATGTTGATTCTAAATATATTTTTTTCAAAATTTTTGGAATCAAATTGCATTTCCTTTTCCATCTCCCTCTAAAACTATTTTTTTCTACAAAACAACATTTTAAAAAAGTGACACTCACCATATAACGCATTTTTTTTTCATGAAGGATAAAAGGGTATGTGTAGGATCATCATGGAAAAAATAGGCCCTTAAGTGGCAAAAAATTTAGAAAAATCAGATTTAGGCAAGTTGATGTAAAAAATTGAATAAGTTATTTATTTTATTTCAAAAATATGTAAGAATAGAATCTGTATAAAATTGAATGTAGTTTTTAAACTACTATGTTTATTTACAAAGAAAAGAAATCTATTTGGTCAAAATTTGAAATTTCATTGTAGTAGTACTTAAATTTCAGGGAAAAAATAAGTAGGTGTCTGTCTTACCACCCTAACCACAATAAAATGATAAAAAAAATTTATAAGATTTTATATATAAGTAGAGGACTCATGTCCCGATGTGATGAATATTTTTTGTAATTTTTTTCAAGTAAACAATTAATTATGAATTTTTATTAGAAATTTTAAAAATATAAAAATTTGTATGTCGACCATCAACTTGGTCAAAACTTCATGAAATTCAATTTTTCTTTTAATCCTATAGTATGCAAAGCACGTTTAGATTCAAAAAATGTGATACCGTTTAAAAGCTATAGATGTTTTCAATCATCTATCAATTAGGACTTTAATTAAGTAATTTGAATAGAAAATGAATAATAATTACTTATTAAATTCAAAGTAAAGCATAATTTATATTGGTGGAAAGCTGAGAATCTCCTTTAAAAACCCTTTTCGTTTCATCAATTTTGGGTTAAAAAAAGTCATCAGCCACATGCCCATCATATTGCCACTTTTTGGCCCATCATGATCTTGCACATACCCAAAATTCTAATTCTTTCAAATTTAGATTTGTAACTCTGATATCTAGTGCTTCCACATTGTTAGATATTTTTTTATTGAATATTTTTTCTTTAATCAAGTTTCAAAGTCAAACCAATTACAATTCAAATTTAGCACGACCGTATAATGCATAACTTTTTTTGTATGTATAAAAATTCAATTTTATTTTTTTTTGGATCAAGGACTTCAATATCTAGTGCACCCATATTTTTCATTCTTTTTTTTTATAATCTGCTATTTTACCATATGTGCAGAACAGAGAGTTTGATTTTCGGTGGAAAACCTACATTCAAAAGAAATAAACATTAAATATAATAATTAAATTAAATTTATTTAAAATTATACTTTTTGGGAAGCTTAAAATAAGACTACATACAAAAAATAAATTTTAAATAAATTCATTTG
This sequence comes from Sequoia sempervirens, assembly GCA_007258455.2. Lineage (NCBI taxonomy): Eukaryota > Viridiplantae > Streptophyta > Pinopsida > Cupressales > Cupressaceae > Sequoia > Sequoia sempervirens. Next base: position 529,789,433 of record VDFB02270651.1, read on the forward strand.
ATCCCCCAAAAGGTAAATCAAAAGTGGTTTTTTATCAACATTTTGATAGGTGTAAAGGAGACTCCATTATTGGTATGGTTTAAAAGTAGTGGGGTTCTATCCAAGGGGGTTTGATCTAAGGTAGTTTGATCAAACCCTCTTCAATTGGAATTCTTTTAATGGAACTTTTTTAAGGCTTAAATCATTATATTTTCTAAAAATATGTGATTTCAACAAAAATTAGAATCTCCGAGAAATTGTAAACCAGCTTTGTGGGATCACCACAAACTAATAGGATGAAACTCCTCAAAGGACGCAACCCCTGACTTTTTGGGAATTAGAAAAATAAAAGAGGAATTCACTTCCTTTAGAAGAGCACCCAACCTCAAAAACTCCCCAGTATCCACAATAACATCTTTTGCAATAATTTCCCAAAGACTGAAAGAAAAACATGGGAAATCCATTAGGGCATAGAGCCTTATTACCTTCGAAGGAGAAAATAGTATATCAAATTTCTTCTGCCAAAGGAATACAAACCAGTTGTCGATTCATCTCATCATCCACTAAGCATACAATATATCTCAAAATATCCTCTTAACAAGCCCGATCAAGCTCTCCCTCCATCAACAACAAATGAGGAAAATAAGAGGCCACAACATTCTGCAAATCAACATCCTTCTCTAAGGCTTCATTATTATAATTAATCAGATTTATCATGTTAGAGCCTCTGTGTTTCAATGTAGACATATGGAGAAACTTAGTATTTCTATACTCACTTTTCAACCACATGATTCTCGACTGCTGCTTACTATCATGAAAAAGGAAGTGGCCACATGATCACTATCATTCATCATCTCCACTCATCTAATAACCTGAAGATTCCAAAAGGTCACTATCCCTCCAGAAGCATCGGCTGCCTTAGAATAATGCATCCCACAATCCTTAAAGAGATTGAATTTCAATCTAGAAAGTTTATCCATTCCCATTTTAGTTTCTTGAATAACATTATCAAGATGATGATCTCTTTCCAAATTAGCCAAGAGATCATGCTTATGAGGGTGATTTAAACCCCTCATATTCCAAGAGATTATCTTCATGATGATTTATGGACTATGCTCTTAGAGCACATCTCCAGCAGAGTTATGTGTGTACCATGAACAATATCTATCCAGCTCTCCTTCTCCCTAGTTGCATTAGCAGGATGTCAGCCTCTACCCCTCAGTTCAGACCCACAGTCTAACCTTTGCTTATTCCTCATCACAACTCCTTGTGAAGGAGAATGTTTCTTCCTATTCTAGCCATGAACTTGAGTATAGGGTGGATTATCCACTTCATCCAACTCCTCAAACTCCTTAACATCATGCTTTAACTCTAGTCCCTCAGTATTTGACATCATACTAAGAAAACACCCCTCCCATGGGGAAAACCAACAATAACTAACACAAAAGTATTTTCCTTAAACACAACAAAACTATTATCAACAAAACAAAGGGAAAAGCATACATTATCATTAAGACCCATGTTCTGAAACATTTCTCCCTAGGTAGGTTGACCAGCCAAAACATGTTCCCCCTCATCCAAAATCATCTCCTCTAAAGTCACCATGGGGTGCTCACCAATAGGCACCTCCATTTGGACAAGTGGGTCCACCACCACCTCCTGAGTAGGAACTGAATCCGCTTGTTTAATAGGAGGTTTCTCCACCTCCTTCCATTGTTTACTTATTTTTCATAGGAACTTTAAGAGGACACCTTTTAGCCCAGTGTCTAACTTATTTACATTGAAAGAAAGCAAAGGGATTCATTTCAAATTCAACCGATTGCTCCCACATACCCAAAAGGAGGTCTGTTGATTGCTCAATATTCACACAAAATCTATCATAAACCAATTGTTTCCTAGAAGCAGTTATTTGGTCAATCAACAACAAACAACCAAACATACTAGAAATCCCTTTAAAAACCTCCTCATCCCAAAACTCCAATGGGAGGCTAGGCACTCTAACCCAAACTGGAGCAACCAAGAAGGAGCACAAGTCTAGATTAAATCCTATCCCCCACTTCTTAAGCATCAACAAGGACTTCCTGAGGAATGAAGGGCCACTTGTCAATGTCAACACCAAATCTTCCTCATAGCTGAAGGAGAAAGAGAAGAAACCTTTAGCCATAGCAAGTACATCAACTTTTCCCTTAGGTTTCCAATGATTAAAACAGTAAACTTACAGACCAACTCAATGTGAGGCCGAGGACCAACAAATTTACCCAACAATGGCAATTCCATATTTGACATTGTTTTATCAACAATACAGTCTAGGACCAAAACAGAGTACTCTCTAATCTTTTTATTTGCAACAAAGGGCATCAAAGGGGAGGTACTTTTTCCTTTAGGCCAAACAAATTTGACCAAACCTTGTCAAACTCAAAACCCTCAAAATTAGGAGTCCCATCACTTCCATTCAAAGACAGCTCGTTCCCTAACTTTTTAAAGCTAGGTACCTAACATCACCCTCCCATCAACACACCGACCGCCATTACTACAAAGAGGCTCTTCCAAATTTCTGGCCTCATTCGAATTTTAAAAAATACCACCACCATCACCATCACTAGAGGAGCTACCCATCGTCTTGAATATTTTTCTATTTTCCAGCTAAGTACACTTGTTTATTTATAGGGTATTTTTTTAAATTAATGTATATTAATTAATCAACTTATCGAACTTAATTAAAAAAAGATTAATTTCTTAAATTAATATACATTAATTAATTTATCCTAGAAGTACTTATTTATGTCTGATTTATTTCCTTACATATTTTGGGGATCCTAAATGATCTCACACCATCCAAGGTTTTTTTATTTAGGATTTGATTTAAGAATTTAATTTTTAGATCTTAATCATTTTTATTTTCTAATTTACACCAAATTTAAATTTTATAATAGATGATTCGATGTTCTTTCATAATGACTATTCTTATTTCTCTTACATGATGATGTCATGAGAAATAATTGTATTTCTATGGCTCTAGAAAAATTCACATACAACAATTCATCGATGGAAAATTTACCACCAACAATTCACCATGGGAAAATTCAACATCATGAAAAATTTATCGCCAAATAAAATTCACCGCCGTAGAAAATTAATGGCCATTAATATTTTTTAATATATATTTCAAAAACTTTGGTTTTTTTGCAAAAGAACAATTTGACTTATGACAATAAAAATGAATAAAAGAGATGAATAGAAATTATATGAACCAAACCTAACACAAAAACAAATCATCTCAATACATCAATTAACAATTAGAGAGGTATAAAATTATTATTTATGGGGTATCTAAATAAACAGGTAAAAAATAATGGGTATCTCAATAAATCAATAATAACTATTGAGATGAATAGAAATTACTATGGCCAATAAATGCCAATAATTAAAAATAAAATTGTCAATAAATTGTAATCGACGTGAAAATTCTATATATTAAAAAATATTAATGTGGTTAATTTTCCCTACAATGAATTGCTAGTGGTGAATTTTAGTTGGCAATGAATTTGTCATAGTGATGAATTTTTACATGATGAATTGTTGGTAGTGAATTTTCCATCAATGAATTGTTGTTGATGAATTTGTTGGATTCCCATTTCTATGTGTATACCCGAGTGAATTTGTACCCCTGGTGTAAATTACCCTTTTGCATCCCCTCACCTTAGAAAATAAACATCACCCATTTGAAACACATCCACTTGGCACCTATGTTTTGTGTCAGTGGGGGAATATCTATTGGGGATGCAAGAGCGACATGCAAATGTTTGCACAAAATGCTGCCATCCCTGACAAATACCTACCTCTAGTGTCCATCGGGATGTTACTTTCTCCATTGGGCATGAAGCGTAAAAGCTCTGTTTCGACCAACTAGCCTAAAACTTGCTCTTTCCCTCTCGTTTTGATCTTGAAATGCCTATCTTGCTAATTCAATCCATCTTTTTAGCATCTCTTTAAAAATAGCAATTCTTTAACTCCTAAGCATTCAACTTCACTCTCTTAGAACTTTCATAACATTCTTCATTGAGAAATTCCATCCATCTTCCTACACTTTTTCAACCATTGGAGTTGTGACTTGGTGTCCTAAGGGACTGCTTCTTCATTGTTGTGGCAGTGTAGACCTTACCAAGTTTTTAGCCTCCTCTATGTCCTTGAGAGCACCTTGATTTGGAAGGTGATATTACTTGTCAATTAATGTAGCATAGTGCCTTTTTTATTGTTTAGTTTCCTTCCTTTGTTCTCTTTATCATATTTTCTATTTTGTGGCTTTCTTGCCTATCCATGGAGGTGGAAACACCAAAGTGGGGGTTTGACTGAGGCAAACCCCTAAACTTTTTTTCATTTTAATAAATGTAGCTAGACACCAATGCGTCATGCTATCATCCTTTACCCATGATGTTGTCCTTGGGTAGAGAGCTATCTGGGGTGTAGTTTGAATTCCAGAAACCAACTTGTCTAGCCCCATTTAGGTTTTTGGATATGTAGAGTGATAGAAGCACTTGAGAGTGCTTTTCATTCTTTATCCTTGCCTTAAACACCCTTTAGCTTGAGGTAATATAAGGCAACCCTCCACTCTTGACTCTTCATTACATAGGGCCTTGGTGTGGTTGGTCCCCCTACCTTACATTTTGGTGAACCCATTGTGAACAACATTTATCCATTTATTTGTGTTCCGACTTTTTCCTCACACCTAGTGACTATTGTAAACCTGAGTGTTGTGAAGGTTTATGATCATCACAACCTAGTCCACAACTTTCAAGAGCATTGTTAGGAGAAATGTGTGACACCTACCAATGGAAAAGATGAAGGTCACTTCTATTTTCACCTCCATTTTTTCTACTAGTCTGGATACTGTCTTTACCACTAGTTTTCCTATAGGTTTTACCAATGAGATAGGTTTCATAGACAAGACCACTCATGCTCCTACCCCTCCAGTTTCCCCTATGGCTTTGTCTATGAATTAGGATGATGTTGTGCATATCCCTATGGAAAACCTTTTCGCATTGGATAACAGATTGTTAGACCTTGTAAATCATTTAAAGAAAGCTCTAAACATGGCTAGATCCGCTACACTTGTGAGCAAGGTGAGGAATATATTAACAAAGGATCAAACATGCATAGATTTCCTAGATCTTAAGTGGCCTTACTGATCTAATTGAAGCCTATATCCCCTCGTATAAGACTAGATTGGGTACTACCCTGGGAGAGGTACTTGATTCCTATGAGAGATAAATAAGCATCTCAATGCCTACCTTGTCTATATGCATGGCTAAAACACACTCTTTGATTAGAGTTTCCTATGCTTCTCAAAATCCCCCTACTATCCAGGCAAGTAGAATACCCCTTGGTTTCAGCTTCAACCCTCCTGCTACCCTTGGCAATGGGGACTTTGGTGGAATGAGTGGTAATAGCTTTGGTTGCAAGGGTGGAACAAATAGAGGTGGCTCCAGTGGATGTCATGGTAGTGGCTTCGGCAATGGAGGAGGCTCTAGTGGTGGTGGTTCTAGAGGTTCCACTGGGCATTTTTCATCCTCTGACCTTGTTCTAAATGCTCTTCTTTAGAACATGGGTCAGATGCAAAACGAGTAGGTGAGCCTCTCTCAAGCCTCTACCCAACATATCTTCTAGCCTTTCTTCCAACATAGTCCATTTTCCATGGCAATTTTGAATACTCCTTTCACTCAGGGAATGGAGATTTCTAAGTTTGAAAAGTATGGTGGTAAAGGGTATTTGTAGACACATGTGTCAACCTTCAACACCATGTGTATGGATTTATTTTGTCACAATGATTTGATGGTGAAACTCTTCCCCCGATCTCTCAAGGACACAACACTCGAGTGGTACTCTTTCTTGCCTAATAACTCCATATTCTCATTTGATCAACTCGTCAATCAATTTCTCTATTAGTTCACACTTAGGCTAACATCAATTTGAAGATGACCTTCTCGGATCTTGTATTATGTAAGTAGGGAGATAATGAGAAGATAATTTCCTTTACAGCATGATATCAAGCACATTTTTCACAGATCTCATACCTACTCCTCAACTCTGATGTGAAAATAGTGTTCATAGGAAACCTACAACAAGCTTGGTAGGAGAAGTTTTCCCTAATGAAATTACCTTTACACATTTGTGTGTTGTATTGTGAGAGTATCAGTAAATGGTAATTTAGTTCATGGGATCTTCCTCACACTCCCATTCAAAAGGAAAGTCTATTGTGTCCATCTCACAAAATGGAAAGGTTATTGAATATTTAGTCACCACAACTAATGATCATGTCCTTAGACACAACCAAAGTTGAAAAAGTTAGCATAATCTTATTCTTCCATTCTAAAAAAGTTGTTCAATGATAACATCATATCTTTGGAAAACCCTCAACCTCTAGAGGAACCTTATCCTAATTGGTATGATGTGAATGTTTTTTCCCAATACTATCATGTTAATGAGCATGATACCAAGTGTTGTATGCACCTGCATCATGAGATATAGGTTCGTATCAATGACGGTACCATCCATCTCCATGGGAAGAAACAAAATGCAAATAAATTAGTAATAAAGGCCAATAGTGAGTTGTAGATTTAGACAAACCCATTTCCATCTCATTCTTTGAACTTGATTATTGACCCCTCCAATGCTTCCCCTCAACCATCGACGTATGTTAACATGGTCTTGGTTACTCCTCTCCTGCAGCCTATAACTACTTTGCAAGATGTGACATTCACCTCATAGAACTTGTCTTCGAATAATAATCCCTCTCCTCTATACATTCCTACTCGCCTATATGGAAACATTGTGATAGGAGTCCTAGTTGATCTCATCAGTTGAGTAAATCTTATTATAGAGTAGATGTTACAGTTAAAATCATTATAGAGGGAGGAATATGAAGAAACTAAGTCTATCATACGTATGCATGATGGTCTCTCTCTTAAGCCATATGGTTCTATAACTCTTTTCATCCTAGTTTGACCTAAGGAAATGGATACATCTTTTGACATTATTATAGAATCTAATCTCTTCAGGGTGAAGTTGGGCATCCACGTGGCTAGCTTCCATGAATGTAATCACTTTCGTTATTCATAAATGTTTAAAGTTCTCCCTAAAAGGTGTCGTCCATGTTGTGCATGACACTGGATACCAATCATTGGTATCCCATGGGGGTTATTCATTGGATCATTTCTAGACCACCCTAGTCAGTTTGTTTCCTCCTAGAATAGACCTGCTTTACCAAAATTACATAAAGTACAAAACCAAGAGCAAAGGAAAACTAAAAGTGACTCCTTCGGTAGTGCAACAACAAGCTGCCTCCCCTCGAAAGGGAAAAAAGAGGCTTGCCCATCCTTAGGGTGCTACTTTTTCACCCCTTTCTAAAGAGGATTTTTTGATGGATACTCTTGGATTTCGTATAAGAAATATGATGGTACTTGCTTGGCATAAAGCCAAGATTCAGATATGTGACCTTCCTACTTTTCCCCCTAGACCTTGGCCCTACTTGCATGTTAGAAGGAAGGGTCCACATGGGGAATCCTTTATGTCTCAACCTTTGTGGCTTCCCACCACTCCTACTCCTAGTAGTGAATGGGAAGAGGCCCACTACTGAGGCATTAGAGCTGACTCCCCCTACTATTGCTCCAACCTCCTCTCAATCTCTCCATCCTACTCCCATCTAATAGTCTTCTCTCCACCAATTGTGATGGACTTTCTGATGGCTGAGCAGGAGCCTTTTGTTCCATCCCATCTCTTGGAGTCACAAGCACTATCTTAAAATATGGGCGATCTATTCTAGGAGGAAGTAGACCAACTAGACCATTTTTTATAGGAAGGAAGGGGAGTCAACCACCCCTATTTCAAGGCCTACTTAGAAGTATCAAGAAAGCAAAATCAGTAGTCCCAACTTTGACTCTTTTGCTTCCAACTATTTCCACCTCCTGTTGCTCCAGTAATGCTCTTGTGCCTTTACTCTATGCATGTATTCTTGGTACTTCATGAAAATTGGTTTAATTTTTTTTCTTCTTGGATTCATGGTGATTTGCAGCCTTGTCCTCCATCTTGAAAGTGCATAATCTGACTCAACAATTGTTTGATAGATTTTATCACTTTCAGCCTTCAATGCACTCATAAAGGTCTATAAATTACTCAATTTTTTAAATGAGTCTACAGAGGCTATCTCTAGATCACCTACCTCATTATTATACACCTCTTTATATTTCTTTGATATGTCTGCAACATCCAATATATTTTCACCAAACTCATCCGCGAGGTCCACTTCGAGGGCATTGAAATTCTCCTTGATCTTCACTACTATGTCAAAATATTTTTCTAACACTTTATTAATTTCCTTGATATAATCCTCATATATTGACAATTTTCAATCCAAGGAATCAAACCAATTAGGATCAATTTCTTTGAGATCATCTGCCAATTTTCCTTAATCAAGAAAGTGTGCCCCATGGAGAGTAATTCTGCAATTTCCCTAGAAAGCACATATGTGCTACCATGTTATCTTCTAATCTGCAAGAGTTCAGCTACTAGTTCCTTTCTTTTATAAGACACATTAATATAAAATTGAATAAATTTATGAATGTAGAAAAGGCCATCTTGGTAAAGCCTTTCTATCCACTCATTGGAAAACTTAGCATAGCCTAAATTTTTCTTGAACTTTTGCATAGTGTTAGAATCAATACCTTGAACAATTGAGCTTGAGGCTTCCCTAGGGGTTAAAGTCACAATTGATCAAATAAAATTTCTTAAAGAAAGAATATGAGACTAAAATTGAAGGCTCTCCATTTTCTATTCCTTTTCTTTTTTAATTAATGCATTAACAGAGTAATCAGCATGGTAGACATCACCTTATAAAGTAGATGGCTCCATATCAACGTGAGTAACATTTTAATAGGCCTCTATTATCTCATTTTCATTCAAGTCTTATATAGGATCAACAATTTCCAATAGTTGATGCCCAAAAGTAGAATCAATGACCATCTGTGACACCCTTTTGGTCTTTTTGGGCTTCTAGTGAGCTTGTAGCAGCATAGCGACTGTATCAACCTCAACTTTCATTACAAGAACATTTTACCTTTTCTTCTCTACTACTTTCTTTAACCATGTTGGAGAAGAAGCCACAAGCTGGATGTCTCTATGTTCAACATTTACATTCTCCATTTTCTCAACTAATTGAACAGAAACAAAAGTATCTCATTCTGGAGAAGGAGGAACTTCAAAGAATGTGGGAAAATGATTGTCTTCAATTATATGCTGGAAAATACCCACGGAGTCTGTAGGTATCAATTTTTCTGACTGGCTCTTTTCTTAGGTATCGAGGAGGGCATATTATCTTGTTTACAAATTGACTTTAACTTAGCCCTATGTCTCTTGGATTTTTGTCATCTCCTCCTAATTGTGAGCCAATGCCAAACAACCAAGTCATTTATTTCTAGATGATATGTTTATGCCAAAGTCTTATACATTCCCTTGTTTATTTCTCTACGAAGCTCTTTACTCTTGAGGTAGAACCTGCACTTTTCTGCCATTTTCCATTTAACCATTATGAATTTCTTCTCAAAACATGAGCAAAACAAACAATCAAATCTGAGACTTCATCCTCTGACCAGTTAATTCTATACAAGGGCTTAGAAGTAGGGGCCTGATGTTTGGGATCAATAATCATCAAATCTTCCTTCACATCTTTTACAATATTAAAGAAGATACCAAAAGTTTGTATCTACTTTAAGTCCAACCTAATAAAACTTCTCATTTGCACCTCACCTTAATCTATATAGTCTTCCCAAAAATCCTCAATATCTGGGCGATGTTTATAACTACTAGCTCCATACAAATTATGATTAACATATCCCTTGCTATCAAAATTAGTTCTCGTCGACAAATACTAAAAATTAAACTCATTCAGGGCTTTCTCTACACCCCTAGCAATATTATTTCCTTTATAGGAAAATGAAGGCATGGACAATGGAGAAACATACCCCTTCTTTCCCATGTTTAAATATTTAACATTCACAATGACCATTTTCTAGTAAACTTCAAGAAAAACAAAAAAATCACTTGGATAATGAGGCAACTTCAATGGAGCCTTCTCAGAACCTCCAATTCTTAGATAACTGAATCTGTTGAAATAAATGTAAAAACTTCCAAATCTCTTTACCATGATAGTCGTCTCAGGTTAAACTCAAAGCAACTGAAGCTTTACATCAAGTCTTCTTACAATCTCCATCAAGAATGTGTCATTGATGCGACAATAATTCCTCATTTTGACCTGCTTAGTGAGTTGTGCAAACCTTCTATACACAGGCATGTCCAACATGGGAGACCCTTGAGGTTCCAACCTTGCCTAGATAGCCTCTTGACTGGCTAAAATCTAAACTAGATATGAGCACATATGGAATGCAATAGTTTTCTAGAAATTTATCAAGGTTTTTGGTACCTCTCCTTTTACGTGCAAGACCCTAGAAGTGTAAGAGAGCCTCTACATTCCAAGAATATGTGGTTCACAAATAATTTCATGAATTTTTTAAGCATACACGTGTAGTTTGATAAAAGATAACTCCTTATACTCCTCAACAAAATGTGGTGGTAGAAAGAATAAACTGAACCATAATGTAAAAGAGCTCAGAGTATATTAACTTTCTAAAATTGATAAATGTTTTTGGGAAAAAGTAGTTCGTACTTCTTGTTATTTAGTTAATAGATGTCATTTTTCAGCTCATGTTGATAAAAATTATGAATTACATGGATAGTTAGAAAGCCTTAAATTGTTTCACACTTAAGGGTTTTTGGTTTCAAGAATTTTTTCATGTGCCTCAAAACAAGTGATCCAAATTGGATCCAAAAGCACAAAAATACATCATTCTAGGTTATGGTGAGAATGTAAAAGGTTATAAGCTTTCAAATCCTCTAACCCATAAAATATTCTTGTCTAAAAATGTGATTTTTTTAGGAAATTTAGAGCTTACCTAGGAGAAGAACAACAAAAGGAGTAAGGTAAGAAAAATAAATTACACTTTGAGATAAATATTGAGAAGCAACATGTACATGTGGAAGAATAGCTAGATGGATCTAAGGATGGACAAGAAGAAGAGGGTTCAAATAGTTCAAAGGATGTGCAAGATGAGCACACAAAAGAAGAAGAATAAGAAGAGTTCATTTCTCCTACCTTGACAAGGTCCACAAGGCAACAAAATTTAGTTGACAAGTATAGCCCATCAAATTACCATTCTTTATTTCCTTTTTTTAGTAATGATGACGAACCTAGAAATTTCAAGGAGGCTCTCCCTTCAAAGGAAAGTGACTCTTGGTTGTAGTTCATGCAGGAGGAGATGATAACTTTGGATAGTTGTGACACCTAGGATCTTGTTAGTTTTCCCAAAGGAAGGAAGCCCATTTGTTCCAAGTGGGTATTTAGAAATAAATTTAGTTTAGAAGGTCGGTTAGAGTAGTACAAGGCCCAATTAGTGGATAAGGGTTAGTCCTAAAGAAAGGGAGTTGATTTTGGTGAAATTTTTTGTCTTGTTTCTAAATTAAATTTTATTAGATTCCTATTTTTTATTACTATTGCTTGTTCTTTTTAGATCGAGCAAATAGATTTTAAAACTTCTTTCTTGCATGGGGACCTTGAGGAGAAAATTTATATGTGACTATAGTGTAGGAAAATGTACTCCTTTACATTTTCACACTTTGTTTGGGTCCCTTCAATTAAATTGGACTTAATAGTGCCTTAATAATCCCTATTCTATATCTACAATCCTAATAAATTACATTTTTTGAAGGGGAAACTCAACAACAATCAATTTTGACACATAATAATTTAACTTGAGCAATGTGTGTTCCAAGAATAGGGACCTGGGACCCATTCTCCCATGGGAAAATGTGTCCTTCCTAAGCCTTTGAACCTAAATTTAAAATGTGTTTTTGGTGGTATTTTAATATCCCTGAATTCAAACTTCAATGTTGGATTGTGATGTTTAATTTTCAAGAAATTAAGGATAGATACCTATAAATACAAGGCTATTTTATTAATTCAAATCCTAGGAAATCCTAGAAATTCAAGTGAGCAAAAATATAGCAACTTGATTATGACCAAGGGAATTCAAGAGTAGATTTATCAATGATTTATTGTAGCACTCAAGATCTCAAGTATCATGTCAAAGTCTTTTGCAATCATGCATATTTTTGGAGCTAACATTGTGATGTAGGTTTCACAGATCCAAGCCAAGATTCAAATCAAAATTGAAGTATCAAGATCGACATCCATTGAATCCATTTCATGCAAGATCAAGATCAACATTTCAATCCTCGAAAGGTTTATACAAGTGTTTGGTGAGTTGCAACATTATATTAGTCATTGCATCAACAACCTATCATGGCCTCCTTCTTGCTAAGGAGGCAAGGGTGACTAAGTTTTGGTTTGAAGGGGAATCCCTTAATATTATAACTTGTCCATTGAAGGTGAATCCCCCATCATGGTCTATATTGCATATTATAGAGGACTCCCTACTGATTCTTGGATCCTTTCATAATTATAAAATTTTGCATGCCTTTTGTGGGGAAAATATTCTTGCTGATGGTTTTGTGAATGTGGGTGTCATGTCTCATAAATTTTGGCATTCCTATGAAACCATCCTTGTTAATCTCAAAAGCATCATTTATCATGATCAATTATCTTTTCATGGTGGTTGAAACCTTGGGAGATAAGTGTTTATTTCATTGGCTTGATCTCCTCTTGATTTGGTTTAGGAGTATAGAGTTCAAAGCCCATCTAAGTAATAATTACATATATTATGAAAACGAGTTCATGGAAGTGGTAATTATAGCTGGCTATATTCACGGTATTAGGTTTACATCGATTCAAGGGGCCTTTTGGCCTTTCTTTTAGATGGCCCTCTTAGTTTTTTCTACTCATTAGAACAAGGAGAAGGTTGCGATGAGTGTTTCTTTGGTTGCAATGGGTGGAAATCATTACAAAAAAGAGCCTCTCTCTTGTGAATATTTTAGTGGGAATGAGGTTGTGTGGGAGCATGTCGAGAAAGGGGAAATTTTCCCTTATTTTCTTAAACTACATGGGTTTGATTCTAAGGTTACTAAGGTGAATTGTGAAAGGGTGGAATAATCAAAATTTGTGCTACCAAGGGGTGGAGATGAATGTTATCAAGGGTTTAGTTGCTAAAATTATTAATTTACCTATGAAGGGTAAGAAATTTTACAAAGACTAAGGAGCTTCTAAGTAAGCTCTACCCAATTTCCTCAAGGGAAAGGAACAAGATAAGCTTATGTGTTTGGGAAGCAGAGGATATGACCATTCTTCCATCAATCCACTATGGAGAGATGTGGTGCTGGCTATCATGAAATATTTCATGCTTGATGGCGGGTATTTTACTATCTATGGATACCATTTTATGTTGTTAAATCATTTTAAACACAACAATTTGGTGTCGTTTCCCTAACCATTCCATGGAAACTAGCATAGAAAATCATATAAGATATCTTAATAAATCTATTCTCTGTGAGGGTGTCATGAAACTTATCATTGACCATATCAAGTTGAAGTTTATTCCTAAAATTCCTAAGATTTCTAGTGGTTGAAAAGATAAGAGGCTTGCACCTAGTTATGACATGATGGAACTGGCAAAGGAATGGGATGGAGATTATGAGGAGGATGGTTCTAAAGAGTTGGATTCATTGGATAAATATGGTAAGACTATGAAGGACCATGATCCAAAGGTTTCTAAATCTTGGTCAAAAGGTTATGAGACTGACACTAAAATAAAGGAGGTTGTGTCATCTAGTGCAAAGAGGGGTTCTAAGGGGAAGAAAGGTGATAAAATGGATGAGAAACGAGTTTATAACATGGTTGACGAAGGGGTGAAATATTTAGGTGTCCCCTATTTTTACTAATAAGGAGAAATAGGAGAGCATCAAGGCTAAGAAGGGGCATCATATGGAAGAAAAAGGTCTTGAGGGAGATAGTTTTAAGATTTTTGGGGATGTTTTCCTTATGAAAACTAGGTTGGTGACCCTTGACTGTAAGGGTTTCAAGCAAGTTGGGGACAAGAAATGGATTTTGGAGTTGCTGGAAAACTCGATAGTCAACTCTAGTAAGCAGTGGGTGGAGGTTGAAGTTGTTGATATGGAGGATTATGTTACTGAGGATGCTTTGAAGGGTGAAGGTGTGGATCCAAAGTGTCAACCTGAGAATGTTTCTAATTTGACTATCGAGCCTTTGAATTGGGATGAAATTAACTTGGAGACCTATTTTTTGTAGAATTGTACAGGATGGGACTAAAAATATCCTTTCGTTGTTCAAATAGGTTTTTTTCGAGGTCAAGGATCTTAATGCTAAGTTGAATAAGCACGGTAGAGAGTTTATGTGGCACTAGTTAACTATAACAAAATGGAATGAACGATGAAAAGAAAGTTCAAAACTATGAATGTTGTACTTGACAAGGTGGTAGTGGATGCTAAGAAAATGGGTACAAACCGTGAGGAGAGGATAATGTCGATAGGGTTCCTGAGGAGCGACTTGTTTCTTTGGAGGACAAAGTTAATAAAATCTGTAGTGATTTACAGTCGATGGTGCAAATTAGCAACCAGTATCTTAATTCTAGTGTGCAGGGATTGACTATGTTGAATAAAAAGTATCTTAGGTGGATTAGTAAATAGCTATATCTTAGGGAGAATGAGGAGGTGATCGTTGATGTTAATCACAACAATCAAATAGAGAATAGTTTGGATGAGGGCTTGTGTCTATGAACCAAGAGTAATACCTATAAGAGGGCTACTATTTCTTTCCTGGAGCTTGAAGATGTGGTGGAGATGCATGATAATGCTATCTCTAGTAATATTGAGGAAGCGAAGGTTTTACATAAATTGCTTTACTTGTGTTTGGTCATCTTCTATGTTGATGTTTTATTGTTGGTTTAGTTGTTGGTTTGTCTAGGATTACCTTAACAAATTTTTTTTGGGGGGTTATTGATGCTTGTTGCTTAATATTTGATAGCCTGCTCTTGATGTAAAGGGTTTTGGAATCCCTTCAAAACCTCCTTTCCCTTATCAAAAGAATTGTATTGTCCATTCATCATTCCTTTCATGTTTGAATATTTCAATTCAAGGTTTAATTACCAAAATAGGGTTTGACCAAGGTAAACCCCAATTAACAAAAAATAAGAAAAATTACCCTATTGTGTTTATGTTGTAGATCTTAGGTTAAAGAAGGATTGAAGATCTCTTGAGGAGAAAAATTGGAAAAGTTTTCAAAGTTGCAAAAAGTTGTCAAAGTTACAAATAGTTTTCAAAATTGTCAATTCACGGAATCTCACCTACAAAATTTATTTCTAACTGTTTAACATCAAAACCCAAACCAAATAGAAGCTACAGACTGACAACGGAGGATCCTGCAAGTTGATTCAAACCTTTGCACAAAGACCCATTCATGTATGGGAAAATGAGTCCTAGGTAGCCTCCTGAATCTTCATTTTGGTGATAGATACACATCACTCTGTCATTTCCTAATTTTCTAAAATTTTGTTTTTTCTGTTTGTAATATGCTTTAAATGTATGTTTCAAGTTTAAAATAGAATAATTGATTTTATTTACTATTTTTATTTTTTATCCCAAAAGTGTTGTTTATGTTGATACCCCCATTCTCAAGATCATAAGGAAATTAGTGGATTCCCTCATTGATTTGACTCGCCTAAGGGTTGCAAATCAATTATTTGTGTATATCTCATTTCCTAATGAAATGAGGAAAAATTGTTCCATTAGCATACCCCAAAAAAAATTTCCCCCATTCCATATTTAACATCCCCTAATTTTCTTCATTTTAGTGACAACCTAACAATTTTTTTATAAAAGAAAAAGAATAATTAGTTTGTAGGTTGAAGATAAATTTGTATGGATTGAATTAGTCTCCTAGGATGTGGTACCAAAAGTTTGATGCTTTTATATTTAAATTTTGGTTTTCTTAGGGGTGAGGAGGATCATTGTGTTTATATTAACATTATTGATGATCTTCATATGGACTATTGTACTATACATCCACAAAAGAAAAATATAACTTTATGAAATGTATTATTTTATTTAAATATATTAATGTTCATAGAAAATAATTTATGGTATTCTTGAATTGACAAGTCCAGATTGGACGGTCTTCATGAAACTCTTGCATGTATTTATTCTCTTTATAAAAGGATGGCAAGAAAAAACATCTGAGAACTTCAATATCTATGTGAATTTAATAATGAATTGTTCTAGACTTTATTCTTTTATTTGTTTATTTTTGTAATGGTGAAAAAGTATGCACTCAATATTTTCATTTTTTGTTTTGGATTTATATTGATTTGTTTGTTTCATATGTAACAAGTGCTACATAGTGGTGTCTTTATAGTATTGTAATTATTATTTTTATAGATTTGAAAAAAATAAATGTAAGTTTTGTTGATTATAGTGTTTGAGTATTGTTAATTAGTTCTTTGCATGACCTAACCCAAAACCCTAACTCACACCCTAACTCTAACCTTAATCCTCATGCTAACCCTAACAATAAATTCTAAACTATTATCCTAATTCTAGATCTCTATACCTAACTATGGTTGTAACACTATCCATAACTTAGTTCTAACCCTAACCCTAATTATAAAAAAAAGTAGAGTGACATAACTTAGTTCAAATTTGAGCACTAAAATGTTTTATAAAAGGACAAGCCCACCCTATTTCATTTTTGATGAATCTAGGATGTCAAGAGGGATACCTATTGCACAAGATTTGTTATGTTTTCCATCATATTTAGAGAATAGTCTTAGCATATTGCATAATTGTTTGACATGTGTTTAATCATTATTTCAAAAGTTATTAAATCAAATTGAGATTTTAAACACAACGAGGTCTTTGTTTAGAAAATTCACAAAGATGTTCACCAACACTACTAGTCTTTATTCCAAGTCTAGATATGAAGGTGAAGATGATTCTAAAGTGTATATTTTGACAAATCAAATCCATGTATGAAGTTGAAATCCTTAGGTGTAGAGATCATTTCTATTCTAATGCAAAAATAAACCAGAATAGTGCACAATGAATTTGAGAATTTTTTTTAATACTAACACATGGATGAATCATCTAACACCATCCATTATAGAATACCTCAACATCAAACCTAGAGCTAAGTACACTTATTTATTTATAAGGTATTTTTTAAAATTACTGTAGATTAATTAACTTATTGAACTTAATTAAATATAGATTAATTAATGTATCCTAGAAGTACTTATTTATGTGTGATTTATTTCCTTACATATTTTGGGGATCCTAAGTGATCTCACACCCCCCAAGGTTTTTTATTTATGGTTTGATTTATGAATTTAATTTTTAGATCTTAATCATTTTTATTTTCTAATTTAAATCAAATTTAAATTTTATAATTGATAATTCGATGATCTTTCATAATTAATATAGATTAATTAATTTATCCTAGAAGTACTTATTTATGTGTGATTTATTTCCTTACATATTTTGGGGATCCTAAATGATCTCATACCCCCCAAGGTTTTTTATTTAGGGTTTGATTTATGAATTTAATTTTTAGATCTTAATCATTTTAATTTTCTAATTGAAACCAAATTTAAATTTTATAATTGATAACTCGATGATCTTTCATAATGAGTATTCACCGACAACAATTCATCGATGGAAAATTCACCACCAACAACAATTGGCAATTCATCCTAGGAAAATTCACCTAAAATTCAATAATTTACCACCTAAAATTAATAGCCATTAATATTTTTTAAATTATATTTCCAAAACTTTGATATTTTTTGCAAAAGAATAATGTTATTTATGATAATAAAAATATGAATATTTTTCAATATATTTTATTTTATAAATTATCTATAATTGATTTATGATAATAAAAATAAAAATGAAAGAAGAGAATTTGATTTATGATAGTAAAAATTTAAATATTTTTCAATATATTTTATTTTATAAGTCATCTATAATTGATTTACAATAATAAAAATGAAAATGAAAGCTTATATACCATATGTGGAGTAGAGATGGATTGTGGAGGATAGGCCACAGGCATAGAAATAAAAATAAAATAAAATAATACAAATAAATTAAAATAATGCAAATGAAAATAAAAGAGATGAATAGAAATTATATGAACCAAACCTAACACAAAAAATAAATTAGTTTTTAATATATTATCATGATAAAAACATTCATATCAAAATAAACATAAAAAATAATTACTATTGAGATGTATAGAACCAAATCTAACACAAAAATAAATCATCTCAATGCATCAATTGAAAATTAGAGAGATATATAATTATTATTTATGGGGTATCTAAATAGGTAAAACATAATGGGTGTCTCAATAAATCACTAATTACTATTGAGATGAATAGAAATTACTATGGGCAATAAACACCAATAATTAAAAATAAAATTGTCAATTGTAATCAACGTGAAAATTATATATATTAAAAAATATTAATGCCATTAATTTTCCCCACGATGAATTGTTTTCATGAATTTTAGTTGGCGATGAATTTTTCAAGGCAGTGAATTTTTCCATGGTGAATTCCTGGCAGCAAATTTTCCATTAGTGATTTGCAAACGATGAATTTGTTGGATGCCCATTTTTATGTGTATAGGAGTGAATTTGCACCCCTAATGTAAATTCCACTTTTTCATCCCCTCAACTTAGAAAATAAAACATGAATGTGACAAACTCCTATCTATGGTGTGCGTAGGGACGTTACTTTCTCCATTGGGTATGAAGCGTAACACCTTTGTGTCGACTAGCCAGCCTGAAAATGGCTCTTTCCCTCCCATTTTGATCTGAAATGCCTATCTTACTAATTCAATCCATCTTTTTAGCATCTATTTAGCAATTCTTGAACACTTGAGCATTCAACTTCATTCTCTTAGCACTTTCACAACATTCTTCATTGAGAAATTCTATCCATCTTCCTACACTTTTTCCACCATTGGAGTTGTGACTTGGTGTCCTAAGGGACTACTTCATTGTTGTGATAGCGTAGAAATTACCAAGCTTTTAGCCTCCTCTACATGCTTGAGAGCACCTTGATTTTGAGGGTGATATTGATTGTCAATTAATGTAGCATACTACCTTTTTTATTATTCAGTTTCTTTCATTTTTTCTCTTTATTGCTTTTTCTACTTTGTCACTTTATTGGCTATCTGTGGAGGTGGAAACACAAAGTTGGGGTTTGACTGAGGCAAACCCCTAAAATCCCACCATTTTTCCCTCTCTTTTCTATGTGTAGGTGAATGCGCATGTGGAACTCACTGGCGAACTAGAGCCTCAGTGAGTTGATCCTCATCACCCTTACTTTCATATACCTTCTTTACCAATTATATAGTGATTTCTCTGACTTTATCATTCTTTTCATTTTGTTAAACTTAGTTACCTAGACTATTATTAGGCTTTTCGATGTTTTACATTGCACTTTTCACTTTTTGGTCGTACAAACGCTAGTGCACCAAAGAGACACCAACGCGTCATGTTTTCATCCTTGACCTAAGCTACTTTCCTTGGGTATAGAGCTATCTAGGCTATAGTTCAAATTCCAAAAACCAACTTGTCTAGCCCCATTTAGGCTTTTTGATATGTAGAGTGATAGAAGCATTTGAGGGTGCTCCACATTCTCTATCCTTGCCTTAAAAACCCTTTAGCTTGAGATAAGATAAGCCAACCCTCCACTCTTGGCTCTTTGTGACCTAGGGCCTTGGTGTGGTTGGTCCCCCTACCTTACATTTTGGTGAACCCAACGTGAACTACTTTTATCCATTTGTTCTTGTTGAGACTTTTTCCTCGCACCTGGTGACTATTGTAAACTTGAGTTTTGTTAAGGTTTATGAGCCTGAAAATCCAGTCCACAACTTTTGAGTACATTCTTAGGAGAAATGTGTGACACCTACAAATGGAAAATATGAAGGTCACTTCTATTTTCACCTCCAGTTTTTCTACTGGTCTGGCTATTGAACTTACCACTAGTTTTCCTATAGGTTTTACCAATGAGATAGGTTTCCTAGATGAGACCACTCATGCTCCTACCCCTCCAACATCCACTATGGATTCATCTATGAAAGAGGATGATGGTGTGCATATCCCTATGGAAAACCTTGTGGCATTGGATAAAAGATTGTCAGACCTTGTAAATAATTTAGAGAGAGCTCTAAACATGGCTAGAGCCACTAGACTTGCTAGTGAGGTGAGGTATCTGTTAAGAAAGGATTAAACAAGCATAGATTTCTTATGTGGCCTTACTAATCTAACCGAAACCTATATCCCCTCATATAAGACTAGATCGGGTACTACCTAGGGAGAGGTACTTGATTCCTATGAGAGGAAAATAGGCATCTCGATGCCTACCATGTCTTTATGCATCTCTAAAATAGACCCTTTGATTAGAGTTACCTATGCTTCTCAAAATCCCCCTACTATCAAGGTGAGTAGAATACCCCTTGGTTTCAACTTCAACCCTCCTATTTCCCTTGGCAATGGGGACTCTGGTGGAATGAGTGGTGGCAGCTTTGGTAGCAAGGGTGGCACTAGTAGAGGTGGCTTTGATGGATGTTATGGTAGTGACTTCGGTAATGGAGGTGGCTCCGGTGGAGGTCCTACTTTTGGTGGCGGCTCTGGTGGTGGCTCTAGAGGTGGCTCTGGTGGTGGTGGTTCTAGAGGTTCCATTGGGCCTTTGTCATCCTCTAACCCTATTTTGAATGCTCTTCTTTAGAACATGGTTTGGCTGCAAAACTAGTTGGCGAGCCTCTCTAAAGCCTCCACCCAACCTATCTTAGAGCCTTTCTTCTAACATAGTCCATTTTCAAGGGTGATTTTGAGTACTCCTTTCCCTCAAGGAATGGAGATTTCTAAGTTTGAAAATTATGCTGGTAAAGGTGATTTGTAGACACATGCATCGCACTTCAACACCATGTGTACAGATTTCTTTCATCATGATGCTTTGATGGTGAAACTCTTCCCCTAGCTCTCAAGGACACAACACTCGAGTGGTACTATTTCTTTCTGAATAACTCCATATTCTCATTTGATCATCTCATCAATCAATTTCTCTGTTAGTTCAAGGCTAACATCAATCTAAAGATGACCTTCTCGAATCTTGTTTGATGTAAGTAGGGAGATAATGAGAAGATAATTTCCTTCATAGCATGATATCAAGCACATTTTTCATATATCTTGTACCCACTGCTCGACTCTGATGTGAAAAAGGTGTTCATAGGAAACCTGCAATGAGCCTGGTAGAATTTTTCCATAATGAAATACCCTTTCTTTGCACATCTATGTGCCACATTGTGAGATTATCGGTAAACGGTAGTTTAGTTCGTGGGATCTTCCTCATGCTCCCATTCAAAAGGAAATTTTGTTGTATCCATCTCAGGAAAAGGAAAGGCTATTGAAAATGTAGTTGCTGCAACTAATGATCATGGCCTCAGATGCAACCAGAATTTTACAAAGTTAGCAAAATCTTATTCTCCCATTCTAAAAAATTTGTTGAAGGATACGATCATAACTTTGGAAAACCCTCGACCTCTAAAGGAACCTTATCTTGATTGGTATGATGTGAATGCTTTTTGTCAGTACCATCATGTCAATGAGCATAATACCGAGTGTCATATGCACCTGCATCAAGAGATATAGGATTGTATCCATGATGGTACCATCCATCTCGATGGGAAGAAACAAAATGAAAATAAATTGGTAACAAAGGCCAATAGTGTGTTCTAGATTTAAACGGACCCATTTCAATCTCATTCTACAAACTTTATTATTGACCCCTCTAATGCTTCCCCTCAACCATCGACGTATGTTAACATGGTCTCAGTTACTCCTCTCCTGCAGCCTATGACTAGTTTGCAAGATGTGGCATTCACCTCATAGAACTTGTCTTTGAATAATAAGCCCTCTCCTCTATACATTCTTACTCACCTCAGTGGAAACATTGTGATAGGAGTCCTAGTTGATCTCATGAGTCAAGTAAATATTATTATAGAGAAGTTATGGTTAAATTCATTATAGAGGGAGGAATACAAAGAAACTAAGTCTACCATACGTACA
Organism: Sequoia sempervirens; assembly: GCA_007258455.2. Taxonomy (NCBI): domain Eukaryota; kingdom Viridiplantae; phylum Streptophyta; class Pinopsida; order Cupressales; family Cupressaceae; genus Sequoia; species Sequoia sempervirens. Next base: position 529,811,559 of record VDFB02270651.1, read on the forward strand.
CATGATGGTCTCTCTCTTAAGCCATATGGCTCTATAACTCTTTTCATCCTAGTTGGACCTAAGGCTATGTATACAACATTTGACATTATTCTAGAATTTTATCTCTTTAGGGTGAAGTTGGACATTCGTGGCTAGCTTCCTTGAACAGAATCACTTCCATTATTCACAAATGTTTAAAGTTCCACCCACAAAGGTGTCATTCGCGTTATGCATGACACTAGATACTATTCATTGGTATCCCATGGGGTTATTCATTAGATCATTTCCAGCCCACCCTAGTTAGTTTGTTTCCTCCTAGAACACACCTAGAACATACCTACTTTACCAAAATTATGTAAAGTACAAAACTGAGGGAAAGGGATAGCTGAACATGACCCCTCTAGTAGTGAAGCAACAAGTTGTCTCCTCCTCTTGAAAGGGAAAGGAGAGGCCTACCCTTCCTCAAGGTGCCACTTTTTCCTCCCTTTATGAAGATGAGTTTTGGATGGGTACTCCTCAATTTTATATAAGATATTTGATGTTACCTGTTTGGCGTAGAGCCAATTAGATTCAGATATCTGACCTTCCTACTTTTCCTCCTAGACCTTGGCCCTACCTGCATGGTAAAAGGAAGGGTCCACATAGGGAATCCTTTATGTCTCAACCTTTGTGGCCTCCTACCACTCCTACTCCTAAAGTAGTGAATGGGAAGAGGCCCATTGCCGAAGCATTAGAGTTGACTCCCCCTGCTATCGCTCCAACCTCTTCTCAGTCTCTCCCTTCTACTCCCATCTAGGAGTCTCCTCTCCACCAAAAATGGTTGTGATGGACCATTTGATGGCTGAGTAGGAGCCTTTTGTTCCATCTCATCTCCTACAGTCACAGGAACTACCTTGAAATAGGGGTAATCTGTTCTAGGAGGAAGAAAGAAAAATTAAAGAAAATAAAATAACAACTAAAACTAATCAGTGGTCCTAGCTTTGACTCTTTTGCTTCCAACTATCTCCACCTCCTACTGCTCTAGTAACGCCTCTTGTGCATTTACTCTTTGCATGTATTCCTAGTACTTGGTGACAATTGCAATAATGTTTTTTCTTCCTAGAGTCATGGTGATTTTCAACCTTGTCTATAGTCTAACTCAATAATTATTTTATAGATTTAATCACTTTTAGCCTTGAATGCGCTCATATAGGTATATAAATTACTCAATTTTCTGAATGAGTTTGTAGTGGCTATCTCTAGATCACCTACCTCATTATTATACACTTCTTTATATTGCTTTGATATGTCTGCAACATCCAATATCTTTTCACCAAACTCATCTGCAAGGTCCACGTCGAGGGAATTGAAATTCTCCTTGATCTTCACTAAGTTATGTCAAAATATTTTTCTAACACTTTATTGATTTCCTTGATATAATCCTCATATATTGACAATTTCCAATCCAAGGAATCAAACCAATTAGGATCAATTTCTTTAGGATCATCTACCAATTTTTCCCTAATCAACAAAGTGTGTGCCATGCAGAGTAATTCTGCAATTTCCTTAGAAAGCACATATGTGCTACCATGTTATCTTCTAATCTACTAGAGTTCACTACTAGTTGGTTTCTTTTATTAGACACATTAATATAAAATTTAATAAATTTACAAATGTAGAAAATGCCATCTTGGTAAATCCTTTTTATCCACTCATTGGAAAACTTATCATAGCCTAAATTTTTCTTGACCTTTTGCACAGTGTCAAAATCAATACCTTGAAATTTTGAGCTTGAGGCTTCCCTAGGGGTTGGAGCACAATTGAAGAAATAAAATTAATTAAAGAAAGAATATGAGACTGCAATTGAAGGTTCTCCTTTTTCTATTCCTTTTCTCTTTTAATTAATGCATTAACAAAGTAATCAACATGATAGACATCATCATCTAAAGTAGATGGCCCCATATCAATGTAAGTAACCTTGTAATAGGCCTCTATTATCTCATTTTCATTCAGGCCCTTTATAGGATCAACAATTTCTAGCAATTGATGCCCAAAAGAAGAATCAATGACCATCTGTGACATCCTTTTGGACATTTTGGGTTTCTGGTGACCTTGTAGCAGCATAGCAATCGTATCAACCTAAACTTTCATCATAGGAACATTTTTCCTTTTCTTCTCTACTGCTTTCTTTAACCATGTTGGAGAAGAATCCACCAGCTCGATGTCTCTGCTTTCAACATTTACATTCTCCATTTTCTCAACTAACTAAATAGAAACAAAAGTATCTCATACTAGAGAAGGAGGAACTTCAAAGAATGTGGGAAAAGGATTATCTTCAATTATATGCTAGAAAATACCTAGAGTCTATAGGCATCAGTTTTTCCTAACTAGCACTTTTCTTAGGTATTGAGGAGGGAATATTATCATGTTCACAAATTGATTTTAACTTAGCCCCTATGTCTCTTGTATTTTCTTCATCACCTACAGATTGTGAGCCAGTGCCAGAGGACCTAGTCGTTGTTTTCTAGATGAAATTTTTATGCCCAAGGCCTATACATTCCCTTGTTCATTTCTCTGTGAAGCTCTTTACTCCTGAGGAGAACCTACACTTTTCCACCATTTTCCATTTGACCATTCTAAAGTTCTTCTCAAAATAGGAGCAAAATGAACAATTAAATCTAAGAATTCATCGTCTGACCAATTAATTCTATGCAAGGGCTTAGTAATAGGGGCCTAATATTTGGGATCAATAAGCAATGAATCTTACTCCACATCTTTTGGAATATTAAGGAAGATACCAAAATTTTAAATCTACTTTAAGCTCAACCTCATAAAAATTATCCTTTGCACCTCACCTTCATTTGTAGAGTCTTCCAAAAAGTCCTCAATATTTGGGCGATGCTCATAACTACTAGCTTCATACAAATTATGATTAACATATCCCTTGCTATCAAAATTAGTTCTCATCGGCAAATACTAAAAATTAAACTCATCCAGGGCTTTCTTTGCACCCCTAGGAATATTATTACTTTTATAGGAAAATGAAGGCATGGACAATGGAAAAACATACCCCTTCTTTCCCATGTTTAAATATTTAACATTCACAATGGCCATTTGCTAGTAAGCTTCAAGAAAAACAAGAAAATAAGTTGGATAATGAGGCAACCTCAATAGAGCCTTCTCAAAACCTTCAATTCTAAGATAAGTGAATCTATTTAACTGAATGTAAAAACTTCCAAATCTCATTACCTTGGCTGCCACCTCAGGTGAAACTTCGAGCAGCTCAGGGTTTCCATCAAGTCTTCTTACGATCTCCATCAATAATGTGTCATTGTTGAGACAATAATTCATCATTCCAACCTAATTATTGAGTTGCGGAAAGCTTCTATACATAGGCATTTCCAAAGTGGGACACCCTTCAGGTTCCAACCCTGCCCAGACAACCTCTTGACTAGCTAAAATGTAAACTGGGTATTAGCACATATGCAATGCAATAGTTTTCTAGAAATTTATTAAGGTTTTTAGTACCTCTCCTTTTAGGTGCAACACCCTAGCAATGTAAGGGAGGCTCCACATCCCAAAAATATTTGGTTCACAAATAATTTGATGAATTTTGTATGCATGCAAGTATACTTCGATAAAAGATAACTCCTTATACTCCTCAACAAAATGTGGTGGTAGAAAGAACAAACTAAACCATAATGAAAAGAGCTAGGAGTACATTAAGCAACTTGCTAAAATTGATAAATATTTTTAGAAAAAATTAGTTGGTACTGCTTGTTATTTAGTTAATACATATCAGTTTTTAGCTTATGTTGATAAAAATTATGAATTTTACATACATAGTTAGAAAGCCTTAAATTGTTTCACACTTAAGGGTTTTTGGTTGCGAGGCTTTTTTCATGTGCCTCAAAATAATTGATCTAAATTGGATCCAAAAGCACAAAAATATGTCATTCTAGGTTATGGTGAGAATGTAAAAGGTTATAAGCTTTGAAATCCTCTAACACATAAAATAACCTTGTCAAAAAAAGTGATTTTTTTAAGGAATTTAGAGCTTACTCGGGAGAAGAATAACCAAAGGAGAAAGCTAAGACAAAGAAATTACACTTTGAGACAAAGATTGATAAGCAAGATGTACATGTGGAAGAATAGTTAGATGGATCTGATGATGGATAAGAAGAAGAGGGTTCAAATAGTTCAAAGGATGTGCAAGATGAGCACACAGAAGAAGAAGAATAGGTAGAGTTCATTTCTCCTACCTTGAGGAGGTCCACAAGGCAACGAAATTCAGTTGAAAAGTATAGCCCATCAAATTACCATTGTGTATTTCCTTTTTTACTAATGACAATGAACCTAGAACTTTCAAGTAGGCTCTCCCTTCAAAGGAAAATGAGTCTTGGTTGTAGTTCATGCAAGAGGAGATGATAACTTTGGATAGTTATGACACCTAGGATCTTGTTAGTTTTCCCAAAGGAAGGAAGCCCATTGGTTCAAAGTGGGTATTTAGAAAGAAATTTGGTGTAGATGGTCGGTTAGAGTAGTACAAGGCCCAATTAGTGGCTAAGGGCTACTCCTAAACAGAGGGAGTTCATTTTCGTGAAATTTTATCTCTTGTTTCTAACTTAAATTTTATTAGATTCATATTTTCTATTACTATTGATTGTTATTTTTAGTTAGAGAAAATCGATTTTGAAAATTATTTCTTGCATGGGGACCTTGAGGAGGAAATTTATATGTGACTGTAGTGTAGGAAAATGTACTCCTTTACATTTTCACACTTTGTTCGAGTCCCCTCAATTGAATTGGACTTAGTAGTGCCTTAATAATCCCTATTTTACATCTACGGTCCTAATAAATTACATTTTCTGAAGGGGAAACCCAACAACAATCAATTTCGACACATAATACTTTAACTTGAGCAATGTGTTTTCCAATAAAAGGGACCTGGGACACATTTTCCCATGGGAAAATGAGTCATCCTTAGGCCTTTGAACCTAAATTTAAAATGTGTTTTTGGTGGTATTTTAATGTCCCTAAATTCAAATTTCAATGTTTGCTTGTGATGTTTAATTTCTAGAAAATTAAGGATAGATACCTATAAATACAAGGTTATTTCATCATTTCAAATCCTAAGCAATCCTAGAAATTCAAGTGAGAAAAAATATAGCAAATTGATTAGGATCAAGGGAATTCAAGAGTAGATTTATCAGTGATTTATTGTAGCACTCAAGATCTCAAGCATCATGTCAAAGTCTTTTGCAATCATGCATATTTTTGGAGCTAACATTGTGATGTAGGTTTCAAAGATCCAAGCCAAGATTCAAATAAAAATTTAAGTATCAAGTTCCACCTCCATTGAAGTCATTTCATGTAAGATCAAGATCAACATTTAATTCCTCTAAAGGTTTATGCAAGGGTTTGGTGTGTTACAACATTATATTAGTCATTGTATCAGCAACCTATCATGGCCTCCTTCTTGCTAAAGAGGCAAGGGTGACTAAGTTGTGGTTGGATGGGGACTCCCTTAATATTATCACTTTTCTTTTGAAGGTGAATCCCCCATCATGGTCTATATTGCATATTATAGAGGGCTCCCTATCTATTCTTGGCTCCTTTGATAATTATATAAGATCTTGCATGTCTTTTGTAAGGAAAATATTTTTGTTGATGGTTTTGCGAATGGGGTGTCTTGTCTCATAAATTTTGGTATTCCTATGAAACCATCTCTATTAATATCCAAAGCATCATTTATTATTATCAATTATCTTTTCATGGCAGCGAAAACCCTAGGAGATAAGTGTTTATTTTGTTGGCTTTATCTCCTCTTGATTTTGTTTAGGAGTGTATATTTCAAACCCCATCTTAGTAATAATTACACATCTTATGAAACAAAGCTCATGGAAGTGGTAATTATAGCTGGGTGCACTCACACTATTAGGTTTACATGGATTCTAGGGGCCTTTTGGCCTTGCTTCTAGATGGCCCTTTTAGTTTTTTCTGCTCATCAGAAGAAGGAGACGGATGTGATGAGGGTGTATCTAGTTGCAATGGGTGGAAATCATTACAGACATGATCCTCTCTCTTGTGAATATTTTAGTGGGAATGCAGTTGTGTGGGAGCATCTCGAGAAAGGGGAAATTTTCCCTTATTTTCTTAAACTGCATGGGTTTGATTCTAAGGTTACTGAGGTGAATTGTGAAAGGGTGGAATAATCAAATTTTATGCTACCAAGGGGTGGAGATGAATGCTATCAATGGTTTAATTGATAAAATTATTGGTTTACCTATGAAGGGTAAGAAATTTTACAGTGGAGCTTCTAAGTGCGGTATGGCCAATTTCTTCAAGGGCAAGCAACAAGATAAGCTTTGGTGTGTGGGAAGGGAAGGGTATGACAATTCCTCCATTAAGCCACTATGGAGAGATGTGGTGTTAGCTATCATGAAATATTTCACGCTTGATGGCATGTATTTTATTATCTATGGATACTATTTTATGTTGTTAAATAATTTTAAATAAACACAACAATTTGGTGCCATTGCCCTAACCATTCCATGGAAACTAGCATAGAAGATCATAGAAAATATCTGAATAAATTTGTTCTCCATGAGGGTGTCATGAAACTTATCATTGACCATATCAAGTTGAAGTTTATTCCTGAAATTTGTAAGATTTATAGTGGTCGGAAAGATAAGAGGCTTGCACCTACTTATGAAATGAGGGAATTGGCAGAGGAATGGGATGGAGATGTGGTGTTGGCTATCATGAAATATTTCATGCTTCATGGCAGGTATTTTGTTATCTATAGATACTATTTTATGTTGTTAAATAATTTTAAACACAACAATTTGGTTTCATTTCCCTAACCATTCCATGGAAACTAGCATAGCAAATCATAGAAAATATTTAAATAAATATATTGTCCATGAGGGTGTCATGAAACTTATCAAAGACCATATCAAGTTTAAATTTATTCTTGAAATTCCTAAGATTTCTAGTGGTTAGAAAGATAAGAGGCTTGCACCTATTTATGAAATGAGGGAATTGGGAGACGAATGGGATGGAGATTATGAGGATGGCTCCAAAGAGTTGCAATCATAAGGATAAATATAGTAATAAGTTATGAAGGACCATGATCCAAAGGTTTCTAAATCTTGGTCAAAAGGTTATGAGATTGACACTAAAATGAAGGATGTTGTGTCATCTAGTAAAAAGAAGGGGTCTAAGGGGAAGAAAGGTGGTAAAATGGATGAGAAGTAGGTTTATAACCTACTTGCAGAAGGGACAAAATATTTAGGAATGTCCCTTATTTTTACTGATAAGGAGAAATAGGGGAGCATTAGGGCTAAGAACGAGCACCATGTGGAAGAAAAAAGTCTTGAGGTAGATAGCTTTAATATTTATGGGGATGTTTCCCTTATGAAATCTAGGTTGGTGACCCCTGACTATAGGGGTTTCGACCAAGTTGAGGACAAGAAAGGGATTTTGGAGATCTTGGAAAACTGGACAGTGAACTCAAGTAAGCAATGGGTGGAGGTTGAATTTTTTGATTTGGAGGATTCTCTTGTTGAGGATGCTTTGAAGGGTGAAAGTGTGCATCCAAAGTGTCAACCTAAGAATTTTGATAATTGGGATTAAATTTACCTGGAGGTTTTTAATAGAATGGTAGAGGATGGGACTAAAAATATCCTTTCATTGTTCAAATGGGTTTTTTTGGAGGTCAAGGATCTTAATGCTAAGTTGAATGAGTGGTAGAGTGTTTGTGTGGCACTAGTTAACTATAACAAAATGGAATGGACAATGAAAAGAAAGTTTAAAACTATAAATTTTTTACTTGACAAGGTGGCAGTGGATGCTAAGAAAATGGGTAGGAACCATGAAAATAGGCTAGTGTCCTTGGAGGATAATGTCTATAGGGTTCATGAGGAGCGACTTGTTTCTTTGGAGGACAAATTTAATAAGATTTGTAGTGATTTATAGTCAATGGTGCAAATTAGCAACCAGTATCTTAATTCTAGTGCGTAGGGATTGACTCTGTTGAATGAAAAGGCTCTTAGGTGAATTGGTAAATAGTTAGATCTCAGGGAGAATGAGGAGGTGATTGTTGATGTTAATCGCAAGAATCAGATGGAGAATAGTTTGGATGAGGGCTCATTTCTACAAACCAAGAGTAATACCTATAAAAAGGCTACTATTTCTTTCTAGGAGCTTCTAGATGTGGTGGAGATGCATGATAATGTTATCTCTAGTAATATTGAGCTTGCCAAGGTTTTAGATAATTTACTTTTGTTGTGTTTGGTCATCTTTTTTGCTAATGTTCTGTTGCTGGTTTAGTTGTTGGTTTGTCTGGGCTTACCTTAACGACATTTTTTTTTTAGGGTTGTTGATGCTTGTTGCTTAATCTTTGACAACCTTCTCTTGATGCAAAGGGTTTTGGGATCCCTTCAAAACCTACTCTTCCTTATCAAAATCATTGAATTGTTCATTCAGCATTCCTTCATGTTTCATTATTTCAATTCAAGGTTTAATTACCCTAACGAGGTTTGACCAAGTTAAACCCCCATTAACAAAAAAAAAAAATCCCCTCTTGTGTTTGTGTTGCAAATAGGTTGAAGAAGGATTGAAGATCTCTTGAAGAGAAAAATTGGAAAATTTGTCAAAGTTGCAATAAGTTGTCAAAGTTAGAAATAGTTTTCAAATTTTTCAATTCGTGGAATCTCACCTACAGACTTTATTTTTGACTGTCTAACATCAAAACCCAGACCAAACAAAAGCTATAGACTGACACTAGAGGATCCTGAAAGTTGATTCAAACCTTTGCACAAAGACCCATTTATGTATGGGAAAATGAGTCCTAGGTAACCTCTGAAATGTTCATTTTGGTGATAGATACACATCACTCTGCCATTTCCTAATTTACTATTTTTATTTTTTATCCCAAAAGTGTTGTTTATGTTGATACCCCCATTCTCAAGATCATAAGGAAATTAGTGGATTCCCTCATCTATTTGACTCGCCTAAGGGTTGCAAATCAATTCTTTGTGTAGACCTCATTTCCTAATGAAATAAGGAAAAATAGGTCCATTAACACACCCCGAAAACATTTTCCCCCATTCCATATTTAGCATCCCCTATTTCTCTTCATTTCAATGACAACCTGACAATTTTTTTGTAACAGAAAAAGAATAATTAGTTTGTAGGTTGAAGATAAATTTGTATGGTTTGAATTAGTCTCCTAGGATGTGGTACCAAAATTTTGATGCTTTTGTATTTAAATTTTTGTTTTCTCAGGGATGAGGAGCATCACTGTGTTTATATTATGGTTATTGATGATCAAATTCCAATCATTCTCTTGTATGTTGATGATATGTTGTTCATGGGAAATAGTAACGTGATGATTAGGGAGCTCAAGTCATAACTTTCTATCAAATTTGATATAAAGTACTTGGGGGATGAAAATATATTCTTTGGATGGAAATTAGCAAAGAATAGGCTCACAAAAAGCTTTGACTAAGTCGAAGTACTATGTATGTGGATACAATTTGGTGAAGGTTTAATATGCATGATTGTAAGCCAACTAATATTCTATTTCTAGTTGGTATTTAGTTGATCTTAGATAAGTGTCCTAGTTATGATGATTATTTCGAATATATGTCTAAGGTTTTGTATTCTAGTGTTTTTGGTAGTTTAATGTATGCAATGATTTGCACTAAACTAGATATAGCCCAAGTAGTGGGAGTTCTAAGAAGGTTCATGTCTAACCCTGGTAAAGAGCATTGGAATTTTGTTAAGAGGGTGTTTAGATAATTGTGCGGTACTTTAAATTATTGTTTGGTTTATCATAGTACTAATGTTGTATTCAAGTCATTAGACATATAGGGATTTTTTTCTGCAGATTAGGTAGGTGACTTGGATAGCTAAAGGTCCACTAGTGGCTATGTATTTACTTTATTTGGAGATTTAATGAGTTGGATGAGTAAGAGAAACCCTACAGTTCCACCACTAAAGCAAAGTATATGGCTGCTACACATGCCTCCAAGGAGGTAGTATGGTTACAAATACTTGGTAATGGCATTGGTTTTGATTGCAAGACAATGAGAATTGGATGTGATAGTAAGAGTGTTATTTATTTGAACAAAAATCATATGGATAATATAAGTATACTAAGAATTCTAATGATAAAGATCACTTTTTGGGAGAAATGGTTAAGAATAGTAAGGTCTTGATTGATAATTTTGACACTTTGGATAATGTTTTAGATTCTCTAACAAAGCTAGTGACCACTGATAAGTTCTCTTGGTGCAGTAAGGACATGGGCCTTAATCACTATACTTGATTTAATATTTGTATCTCTTAGATATAATTACAATATATAATTTCAAGTGGGATAATGTTAGCTTAGGTGACATTTACCTTGAAAACCTACGTCATTTTTAAATGTCTCCATGTTTCTTGGAAAGTGTCCTAGGGGACATGAGAGAAATGTATTTAATATTGGCAATTATATTACAATTATATTTCTGAGAGGAAATTTAATGTTGGTGGAGGTTACATGTAACTAGAGGAAAAAATTATCCCTCCTAGAAATTTAAATTGGGAATGTGAAGAGTCTTGAGTGGGGTGTCAAATTTGGAGGTCCAAAACAAGTTTCCATTGGTTCTCCATCTAGAAGTTGAATTGTCACCGAAGCAGATCTTGAATGCCAAAAGCTGAAGGGGCTATGGGTTGGGTGCCCATGTTGAAGCTTTATACACATTAATTAATTTATTATCATGAATCTTGGTTTTCCAAGGAAGGGGTGTGGGTTTTTGCAAGTGATTTTGGCACCTCTTGTTTCAGTTTACCACTATGGTTTTACCTACTAACAGTTTTATAAATTGGGGCCTTGAGATTGTAGAATCTTATTGGATTATTTGTAGGTGTATGGAATAATTTGACTCAAAGGAGATCAACAAGGAAGTTTATTTTGGTGTATCTCTCTTTTGAAGATAAATAATATACATGCCCTCTTTTCTCGTATCAAGTTTTTCTTGAAAAGGTTTCTCCACGTAAATTTGGTTTCATACTTGTTTTTTTATTTTTATATTATGATGAATGTGCAATCACATACATATAATCAGATTTGTTAATCTTATTTTTATATTTCAATACACATACATAAGTTAATATGGCATCTTAGGTTCACCTTTTTTTCAATACAAAACAATGTCAAAATTTAAAGGAAGTCCTTCAAATCCTCTTATCATAGTCATAAGTAGTGCAATCATAATTTCAAAGTATTATAAAGCATGGAAACAAAGACAATGCACGTGCAAATGGTCTTGTAACACCAATATTTGGCCTACAAAATACCAAGGAAAAAAATTAATAGGATAAGTAGATACTCTTAAAGATTCAATATAACTAGTCAAATATGATAAATATAAATAAATATCCATCCAATTATAACCTTTATAAACCTTGAATAAGTAACTAGAGTTAAACCACTAATCTATGAGCTACTTTTATTCACAATTTTCTCTAACAATGGATGAAAATAAATAATTCATCTTCAAATGGAGTTAAATAAGAGTGTCAACCCTCAAAATGGATTGAAAACATTCTTAAATATTTTTTGTCCTCTTCAAGAAATAAAAATACCAAAAGCAAACTTGTAGAATATGAACATCAACTATCAAGACCTCGTGGTTGAGTAAATAATCACTATTAGTAATAGTGCATTACCCTAACATTTTCTAAAATAGAATACATAGCAATCATAACCTATTAGGAAATAAATAACTACCTAAAAGGTACATAAATACCTTTACCACACTCCTCTACCCAAAAAATGAATTCTAGTACATTATCAAAAATATAATTACCATACTACAAGTTATTAAATGATTATTCATTTATACAAATCTCATAATAACTTGTTTTGGACCACTTCCAAGATGCCCGAAGAAACTATCCCCTAATCATAAACTTGTTGCTTATTTATTCTAGCAAAAAAGACTACTTTTTCATCAACTAGGATCTAGATGGAATTATACCTTAATTGGGCTCCTTGATTGAATTAGGTAAAATTTAACCTTTCAATCATAGGAAAGAAATAATTTTAGCTCAAATATTGAGGTCATTAGTGTCATAATAGAGACCATAGAATCAAGAGCATGAAAATCATTTGTTGATCATAGGTTTGCACTAACATTTTCATGAATAGAAACTATCTTAGTCTTAATCCTTGGCATACTACTTCATTGTATCTTCAATCATGTGAACTACAAGAATAGGGTTCCAACTAAGGCATCAGGAAATCTAGAACTCTAACCCTTTTGTTAAAGGTATTCTTCAACATTCCATTGTGTATTCAAGTTGTAGGTGAATCTCAACTCATTTTTAAACTTTATAGGTGCAAAGAATGGAACTACAATTAAAGGAAAAGATAATGGAAGCTAGTTAGAATCATGGAAGAGAATCACATAATAGCAGGTTTGGTTTACTAAAATTGCCACTCATCATTACTCAATACTTAATTTTCTTCACTCTTATGCATCAATGAAATCCAAGGATAATACAACACAGTGAGATAGCTAACAAATATCCTTTCCATTCTCTTTCAATGCTATATTTGACAATTGCATGTCATGATTCAAATCTTTTTTATCTAATTTATTAATGATTCTAAGACACCTAACTAGAATGGCAACAAGGGGTGCAATATAATGGTGGGAGTATGCTCACAAAAACATTTTAGAGTTAATATTTATTTTTCAAATATAAAGATGAATAAAAAATGTTAATACAAATAAAATAAAATATATATTTATATATTGATCTTTACAAATTTGGAATCAAAAGAAACGTGCAATGAAAATAATAAGAGCAAAATAAGAGGATCATTACAAAATAAATAAAATTTTAAGGATAAATTATATGTCATATATATATATATATATATATATATATATTTTAAAATAAAATATAGTGTTTATTTCGGCTCTATGAAAATTCATCACCTGCAATTCAACCAAGGAAAATTCACCACAAGGGAAAATTTAGCAATGAAAAATTCACCTCCAAGTAAAATTCGCCCCTAGCAATTCACCATGTTTTTGAAAAACGTGGTGAATTGTTGGTGGTGAATTTTACTTGGCAGTGAATTTTTTGTCGCTGAATTTTCCATGGCAGTGAATTTTCCTTGGAGATGAATTGTTGGCAATGAATTTTTTGGATGCCTATATTTCATATGATTTTAAGATTTATAACTAGAAATTACTTAGCACATTTAAATTTATCTATTTTAACCACTATAGATTTCAAATGTTAGAGTGATATCTTATACTCGTATCTTTTAACTATAGTGTAGACTATGATCTTGATAAAACAATACAAATTGTTACAGTACCAAAAATATCTCCTTCAAATCACATTTTAATTTATCTATATGCATTATAATGAAGATTTCAATTATATTTATTAAAAATAAACTAGATATCATTTATGTAGATTACTATGTAGATTTGAATTATACACATTATCTTAAATGCATATCCTTCATGGTTGAAATAGATTATTATATTTATTAAAGAAATCTAAAATATCTATATTAAATTTAAGACATCAGCTTAGATAAATATCTCCGATTGACATTTTTCGAGATAATTTTTTTTGGAGAGAACATAACTACAGCTCATCCAAGAAATTGGCCGACAGAACCAAGTTTGTGGAATTTACATCACCCATTGTGAATCACCCATCTTTTGGGATTGGTTGCTTGGGCTTTTTAGGGTTTATGTTACTTGGGCCTTTTAGGGTTTAGGATTTAAACAGAATATATGTTACTTGGGTTTTCCAAGGTTTATGTTACTATTATGGTAAACAGAATGTTTGGTTGGATTTACATTGTCAGAATAGTCTTTGTTCAATCTTCATACGGACTGCTGCACTGTACAGCCACAGAAGCAAAATATAACTTTATGAAATTTATTATTTTATTTAAAATTATCAATGTTCATAGAAAATAATTTATGGTATTCTTGAATTGACAAGTTCAGATTGGACGGTCTTAAGGCAACTCTTGCATGTATTTATTCTCTTTATAAAAAGATGGCAAGAAAAAATATCTGAGAACTTCAATATCTATGTGACTTTAATAATGAATCGTTCTGGATTTTACTCTTTTATTTGTTTATTTTTGTAATGGTGAAAATGTATGCACTCAATATTTTCATCTTTTGTTTTGGATTTATATTGATTTGTTTTTTTCATATGCAACAAGTGCTATGTAGTGGTGTCTTTAAAGTATTGTAATTATTGTTTTTTTAGATTTGAAAAAATAAAATGTAAATTTTGTTAATTATAGTGTTTGAGTATTGTTAATTAGTTCTTTGCATGACCTAACTCAAAACCTTAACTCTAACCTTAATCCTCACACTAACCCTAACAATAAATTCTAAACTATTATCCTAATTCTAGATCTCTATAACTAACTATGGTTGTAACATTATCCATAACTTAGTTCTAACCCTAACTCTAATAATAAAAAAAATGTAGAGTAACATTACAAAAAATTTGAAGCATTATATTATTAATTAATATTTAAATTTAATTTAAATTTTTAATTTGATTGTGTAAAATCAAATCTCTAGATTTTTATAAAATAGTTAATTAATTTTTCTAGATTTTATTTAATAAAATAATAATAATAATAATAATAATAATAATAATAATAATAATAATAATAATAATAAAATACATAAAAAAATCCTTCTAAAAAATGTAAACATTTATTTATTTTACAAAGATTTAAATAACTTAATAAAGCAAAAAATTGAAAAATCATTCTAAGATTATTCTAAAAAAATATTAGAAAAATACTTGCTCATAACAACCCAAAATTCTTAGCCAATTCTATTCAAGAGAATTAATTGTTTTTAATTGGTTCAAAACCAACTTATTAATAACTAAATAACTAAATGAGTTGAAGTACTAATAATTAATATATAAAAATAACATATTTATGTAAAAGTTCACAAATTATCTAATTTTTTTTTATCAAACTTGACTTCTCACATGATCATGTTCTATGTTACTTATTTCTTTATTAAAATAAAATCTATCCATATAAAAATGAATATGGTTCAAATCTATAGTATGAAAATGACCTCTAAACATTTAAAATTCAAATTAATCTTTGCCCCAAGCCAACCCCCTCTTGGCTATTGCTTTCTTTTAAATGTGATCATGAAAAATTCAAATTTGAGCACTAAAATGTTTTATAAAAGGACAAGCCCACCCTATTTCATTTTTTATGAATCTAGGACGTGAAGAGGGATACCTATTGCACAAGTTTTGTTATGCTTTCCATCATCTATGGAGAATAGTCTTAGTATATTGCATAATTTTTTGACATGTGTTTAATCATTATTTCAAAAGTTATTAAATCAAATTGACATTTTAAACACAACAAGGTCTTTGTTTAACAAATTCACAAAGATGTTCACCAACACTACTAGTATTTATTCCAAGTCTAGATATGAAGGTGAACATTATTCTAAAGTGTATATTTTGACAAATCAAATCCATGTATCAAGTTGAAATCCTTAGGTGTAGAGATCATTTCTATTATAATGCAAAAATAAACAAAAACAATGCACAATGAATTTGAGAATTTCTTTTAACACTAACACATGGATGAATCATATAACACCATCCATTATAGAATACCTCAACATAAAACCTAGAGCTAAGTACACTTATTTATTTATAGCGTATTTTTTAAAATGAATGTAGATTAATTAACTTATTGATGTAGAAGCATCTAGTGGTGTGAAGGAAATCTTGCATCACCCAAAAATATGCTCTCCTTTTATGTTCATTTTTTAGCTTTTTGTAGATGTTTTTGCATTTCTGGATACCCTTTTCATCGAATAAGAGTTCCCAACTTTTAGAACTACTTTTCTACTCAACTGCTATTTTTAGTAGGTGTGAATTTGAAGGCATCGAAAGACAAAAAGTTATGGGAAGGCTCAGGATGGAAAAATAAGAACTTTGGAAAAAGAATCAGGTCAAGATCATTCACGGTTTGAAAGTTATTCAAGTTTCAGTTTTTTATTTTTTTGCCCTGAAAAACCTATTGAGTCTAGTTTGAGGAACTAAACAATCTTATATGGGCCCAAAAATTGTCAAAACTAATAGAGTGGGTTAATATCACATTTTTCACTTCGAGACCTTTCCAATGGTTCAAACGGTTCAAAAAATGGAGTCCCGAATCAAAAGTTATGGCTTCCAGAAGTTTGCCAATTTTTGGAAAATTGCCAATTTTTGAATTAGGACTCAATTTTTGAATTTCAAATTGTAATTTTGATGCCAAACCACCAAAACTCATAACTCGAATGTTGTTTTTGGCTCCAAACTGAAAAGGGGCTATTTTTTGGCTAGTTTCTAATTTTTGGGTAGCTTTTTGGGGAAAAGAGTTTGCTTGATGCGAAAGGGGAATTTATGTAATTTTTGTAATTTGCATGTATTACAGAGCTTGAGGATTTGTGATCCTCTGCATGTAAGACATTCCATTCTAAATAATAATAAAATTTCTCTAGTTTTTTGCATCATTTTCTGTGTCTCAGGTTTGCTCCCTCATCAAGTGGTATCAGAGCAGGTATTCTTGAGTGTGTGGACAAATCATCGATTGTGAGGCAATTCGCACCAGGACCGTGGTTATGGGTTTGAGATATTCAAGATTCCTCCAAGAGTGATTCCTAGTAGGTGTGTTGGTGGTAGAAATTCTAGTGGAAGAGATCCATTGGCGAGTGAGGGTTTTAGATTCCTCTAGAGGAAAATTGATGCGTTGCAGGAACAAATGAGAAGAGGGTTAGACCCAAGGAGGAGAGAAGAAAGTGAGGATGAAGAAGAGGTGGAAGAATTATATGTAGAAGAGGAAGAAGAAGTGATTGATCAAGATCAAATGCAGTTGATTAGGGCCATTTCAAAGATTGAAAAAATACCCCAAAATAGAAGTCCCTAGTTATTCTAGAAGTCTCTAGACCTAGAAGACTTGATCAGCTAGATCGACGAGCTAGAGGAGTATTTCAAGTCTGAAGAAGTAGAGGACCCAGATCGGATTAAGTTTGCAAAAATGAATTTGAAGGGCCATGCAAATATTTGGTGAAAATAAGTCTAGTTGGAAAGAAATTGAAGAGAAAAAAGAAAGATTAGTAGTTGGTATCATATGGTGGAGAAACTGAAGAAGCAGTTTATACCAGTGGAGTACGAGTTAGATCTGCTGAAGAAATTGTAAGGGTTGAAGCAAGGAAGTAGATCTATGAAAGAATACACAAAATATTTTCACAAGATGATCATTAGAACAGGCCATGTAGAGGCCAACAAGGAGAAGGTAGCCTGTTATCTTAATGGGTTACGACCAAGTATTCAAGAGGAGTTGAGCCTGGTCAAAATGACAACCATTGAGGATGCATACCAATTTTCTCTCAAAGTTGAGGAGAAGCTAAACAAAAGATTTGATAGCAAGCCAAAAGGATGAGGAGGTCAAAGCGGAAGGGGTAGTGGAAGATCTTTTGGGAGCTGAAATGAGGATGAAAGGAAAAATGAAGATGTGGGTACTAGTCAAGGACAGAAGAATGATAACTTCTACTACCCTCATGATCAAAATAGTGGTGATCAAAGAGGTAGAGGATGAGGAAGATCTAGGCTAGGACTCGGAAGAGGTGGTTTCAAACAAACTTGTTTCCATTGTGGTGAAGAAGGGAATCAAGCCTATGAATGTCCACAACACCAAGGAAGGATAGACAGAAGGCCAGAAGGTTATGGAATGGTTGCACATGTAGATGAGGAGGCTCAATCAGAGCATTCAGATGATGTTGAAAGGGTAGAAGCCTTAGTAGTTCGAAGATCCCTGGTAACTGAAGAGAAGGAGCTAGAACAGAGCAAGAATTTTTTCTGCACAAGGTGCAAGTGTGAAGACAAATGTTGTGATGTCATTATTGATAGTGGGAGCACCGATAATCTGGTGTCAGAAGAGATGGTTATGAAGTTGAAGCTAAAAAGGGAAAGGTATCCACATCCATATTAGATTGTCTAGTTGCAGAAAGACCACAAAGTCTTGGTCAATGGGTAGTGCCTAGTGAAGGTCAAGATCGGAAGCTATCATGATGAGGTACTATGTGATATCATTCCCATGGATGCAAGTCACATGTAGTTGGGGAGGCCATAGCAGTTTGATAGGTGAGTTGTACATGATGTCCATGCAAACACTTATTCCCTGATGAAGGATGGAGTCCGCCATAAGTTGAAACCACTAAAGAATGATGAAGAAAAGGTATGCAATAGTACTAGAATTTGTTTTGTTAGTGGAAGGAAATTTTTAGAAGGCATGAAGCATGAGAATATGTATTATGCATTGATACCTAAAATGGAAAAGGAAGATAGTGAGAAGGTGCTAGTAGAAGTTTTTGGACTATTGGATGAGTTTTAGGAGATTATTTTTGATAATGTACCTGAGGGTTTACCACCAATTAGGAAGATCAGTCATCAAATTGACTTGATCCCTGGAGCCAGTTTTCCAAATAAGGCAGCTTGAACAGAATGACTCCTGCAGAAAATGAGGAGTTGAATAGAAAAGCTCAGGAGTTGTTGAGAAAGATTTTGATTCGAGAGAGTCTAAGCCCATGTGCAATGCCTGTAGTACTATCATCAAAAAAGGATGGGGAGTGGAGGACATGTACAAACTCTCGAGCCATCAACAAGTTAACTACCAAGTACAAATTTCCCCTTCCAACGATGGATGACCTAATGGACTGCTTGAGTGGAGCACAGTACTTCACAAAGATTGATCTAAAGAGCGGATGTCACCAAATCTAGATTCATGAGGGAGATGAATGGAATACCACCTTCAATACCAAAGAGGGCCTATATGAGTTATTAGTCATGCCCTTTCGGCTAACCAATGCACTGAGCACATTCATGCGGCTCATGAATGAGGTATTGAAAGAGTTTCTGGGAAGTTTTGTTATTGTATATCTAGATGATATTTTGATTTTCAGTAAGACTTTGGATGAGCATTTAATGCATATTCATACATCTTTTGAGAAGTTGAGAGAAGATAAATTGTTGATTAATCTAAAGAAGTGTAGTTTTGTGAAGGAGTTAGTGTACTTGGGGTTTGTTGTCTCGGTAGAAGGTCTCAAGATGGACCCAGAGAAGGTGAAGGTTGTTCTAGAATGTTCTACCCCAAGAACTGCTACTGAGGTGAGATCATTCCATGGTTTGGCCAGTTTTTGCAAAAAGTTTATTAGAAACTTCAATAGTATTTGTGCACCCCTGAATAAAATAATGACAGGGGATAGAAAAGAGTTCAAGTGGAGCACTGGAGCAGCAAATATTTTTGACCTATTGAAGCAGAAGGTGACAGAGCAACTAGTTTTAGCCCTCCTATATTTCAATAAGGTGTTTCAGGTGGATTGTGATGCCAGTGGTTGTGCCATTGGAGCAGTGTTGATCCAAGAAGGTAAGCCTGTTGCCTATTTCAATGAAAAGTTAAATGATGCAAAGAGAAAGTACTTTGTATATGATCAAGAATTTTATGCAATAGTTCAAGCATTAAAGAAATGGATACATTATCTATTTCCAAAGGAATTTATTTTGTTTACTAATCATCAAGCATTACAGTATTTGAATAGTCAAAGAAAACTAAATCAAAGGCATATGAAATGGGTAGAATTTTTGTAGATTTATACCTTTGTTTTAAAGCATAGGAGTGGGAAGTCAAATAGGGTTAGAGATGCCTTAAGTAGGACGAAAAAATTGTTGACAGAGATGCAGATTGAAGTTGGTGGGTTCAATGAACTCGAGACATTGTACCCTAAAGATCCTGATTTTGCATAGGCTTGGAAAGCTTGCAAGGAGCCTATTACAATTGATAGGACGAAGTGGCTATATTTCATAATCTAGGATGGCATGTCATTTAAGGGAAGCCAATTGTGTATTCTGAAGAATTCCATGAAGGAGAACCTGATAAAGGAGAAGCACAGTGGAGGAATGGCAGGAAATTTTGGTCAAGATAAGACCATTTCCATTATTAGTGAGCATTATTATTGGCCTCAATTATCACAGGATGTGAAGAAATTTGTGTAGAGTTGCAGGGTATGTTAGATGGCTAAAGGAGTGAGCCAAAATACTAGGTTGTATCAGCCCTTACCTGTACCAGAGAAGTCATGGGAGGATATAAGTATGGAATTTGTTCTTGGTTTGCCAAGGACACAAAGAGGGAATGATTTAGCATTTGTGGTAGTTGATAGGTTTTTGAAGATGGCACATTTCATCCCATGCTAGAAGACCCATGATGTAGTCCACATTGTTGACTTGTTCTTCAGAGAGGTGGTGAGGCTACATGGTCTACCAAAGAGTATAGTCTCAGATCATGACACAAAATTTGTTGGGTACTTTTGGAGGACCTTGTGGAAGAAGAAAAAGTTGAATTTAAGCTCTGCACACCATCCACAAACTGATGGGAAGATTAAGGTTGTGAATAAAGTCTGGGTAACCTACTGAGATGCTTAGTAGGAGATAAAACCCAAGGGATGGAACTTGATCTTACCCTAGGAAAAATTTTCTTACAACAATTTTGTCAACAAAAGCACTGGTAGATCACCATTCCAGATTATGTATGAAGGAAATCCCAGGACTACTCCAAAATTGAGGAAGATCGACCAAGAGAAGAAGACAAGTGCCAAAGTTGAAGACTTTGCAGAGCACATCAAGAAAATACATGAGAAGGTAAGAGAACATATTAACAAATTGAATATGCAATATAAGGCTAAGGAAGATTAGAAGAGGAGGTATAAGGAGTTTCAGATTGGTGATGAAGTGATGGTCCACTTGAGGAAAGAAAGGTTTCCAGTGGGAACCTATAACAAATTGAAGATGAAGAAGTTTGGTCCCTGTAAAATTTTGAAGAAGCATGATTCAGGGAATGCATATGAGGTAGAGTTTCCAAATGTAGTCAACATTTCCCCTGTGTTCAATATTTTAGATTTGACAAAGTATCATGAAGGTGGCACAGAGGAAGTACCTACAATGAAATAGTGTGGCATTCCAACACCTACTTTAGAGAAGGAGAATATTGAAGAAATCCAGGATAGCTATGTGGGAAGGAATACCAAAAATAGGTAGTATGAAGAATATTTGGTGAAGTGGAGAGGAAGGCTTGTGGAAGATTCATCCTAGGTCTCTAAGGTAGAGGTTGACCATTTGGGATTTCCTCAACCATCTAAGACGTGACGGGGTCACTTCTCAAATTACCCTAGGTGTCTGATGCAAGAGCATTCAGTGGTGTGAGGGCAATCCTGCATCACCTAAAAATATGCTTTCCTTATATGTTCCTTTTGTTATCTTTTTGTAGATGTTTCTACATTTCTGGATACCCTTTTCGTCGAATAAGAGTTCCCAACTTTCAAAACTATTTTTCTGCTTTTTCTACTCAACTGCTATTTTTAGCAGGTGTGAATTTGAAGGCATGGGAAGATAGAAATTTATGGGAAGGTTCAGGACAGAAAAATAAGCACTTTGGTGAAAGAATTAGGTCAAGATCATTCATGGTTTAAAAGTTATTCAAGTTTCAGTTTCTACTTTTTGCCCTTAAAAACATTCCAAGTCCAGTTTGAGGCACTAAATAGTCTCATACAGGCCCAAAACTTGTCAGAACCAATGGAGCGGATTCTTAGCATGTTTTTCACTTTGAGACATTTCCAATAGTTCAAAAAATTTGAAAAACAGAGTCCCGAATGAAAAATTATGTATTTTAGAAGTTGGATAATTTTTGAATTATGACTCAATTTTTAAATTTTAATTTGTAATTTTGGTGCCAAACTGCCAAAACTCATAGCTCGAATGTTGTTTTTGGATCCAAACCGAAAGGGGGCTATTTATGGGCTAGTTTCTAATTTTTGGGTAGCTTTTGGGGGAAAAGAGTTTGCATGTTACGAAAGGGGAATTTCTATAATTTCTATAATTTCTATAATTTGCATGTATTGTAGAGCTTGAGGATTTGTGATCCTCTGCATGTAAAAAGTTCCATTCTAAATAATAATAAAATTTCTCTGGTTGTTTGCATCATTTTCTATGTCTCTGCTCCCTCGTAACTTATCGAACTTAATTAAATATAGATTAATTAATTTATCCTAGAAGTACTTATTTATGTGTGATTTATTTCCTTACATATATTGGGGATCCTAAATGATCTCACATGCCCCAAGGTTTTTTATTTAGGGTTTGATTTATGAATTTAATTTTTACATCTTAATCTTTTTATTTTCTAATTTAAATCAAATTTAAATTTTATAATAGATGATTCGATGTTCTTTCATAATGAGTATTCTTATTTCTCTTACATGATGATGTCATGAGAAATAATTGCATTTCTATGGCTTTAGGAAAATTCACCGACATCAATTCATCGATGGAAAATTCATGACCAACAATTCACCATGGGAAAATTCACCATGACAAATTCACTACCAAAGAAAATTAATAGTCATTGATATTTTTTAATATATATTTCCAAAACTTTGATTTTTTTACAAAAGAATAATTTGATCTATGATAATAAAAATGAATAAAAAATTAATTGCATTAACTTTAGAGAATTTGATTTATGATAATAAAAATAAAAATATTTTTCAATATATTTTATTTTATAAATCATCTATAATTGATTTATGATAATAAAAATAAAAATGAAAGAACTTTAGAGAATTTGATTTGTGATATTAAAAATATAAAAAAAAAATCAATATATTTTATTTTATAAGTCATCTATAATTGATTTCTGATAATGAAAATAATAAAAATGAAAGCTTATATACCATATGTGCAGTAGAGATGGATTGTGGAGGACAGTCAGCAAGCATAGAAATAAAATAAAATAAAATAATACAAATAAAATAAATGAATTAAAATAATGCAAATGAAAATAAAATAGATGAATAAAAATTATACTAACCAAACCTAACACAAAAAATAAATCAGTTTTTAATATATTATCATGTTTTGATTAGAGGTAAGAAATGGTTTTGAAGGGGCCTGAAACCCTTTACAAAAACAAATAGCTGAAACAAAAAGGAAACAACATTAAACAACCATCAGCCCAAAGTCAGCAAACCACCAACCAAAAAGCAACCAAAAACCGACAAACACCACTACATATTGTTCAAAATTTCAACAGCTTTCATCTCACTAGTAGCAAGCTTTTGTCCCTTAACCCTAGTATCAAAAATGTCCATACCCGAGGCTCTAGCTTGATTTTTTAGTCTATTTCTAGTCCTAACCCTAGGCCCACCATTTTTTACCTCACAACTCAAAATAAAATCTTTACCAGCACCCTTAACAACAACATAATCCTCCCTAGTCAGCTTACCCTCAGCAACCATAACATTAGTAGACAAAATTTCCTTTCTCTTATTAGGGGAGAAAGCCATCGCAGAGCCTGACCTAGTCAAGACTTTAGGAGCTTCTCCACTCTTCATAACCACATTCCAAATTTTGTCTATTTTCTCCTCAAGGGATAACATTCTTGCCTCCATACTCTATTTTAGATTAACAGTTTCCTCTGCCATAATATTAGCAACAGTATTGAGACCAGCCATTAAATTATCAATTTGGCTTTGGATCGAAGGGTCCTTAGCCTTGCAAGAAATTTTTCTAATATGAACATTAATCCTATTGATCTCATGAAAGAACCATTTAAACAATTTAAAAAACACATTGGCACTATCACGGGATGAACCCAACACATCAGAAAGATCCTCCCTATCAAATTTTTCAATGTGATTTCCCACAACAACATCCTCTTCAAAATAACTCTCATGGACCTTTTCATCAGAAGAATCCTTACCTTTACCAGCAGTGATAGGAGACTTCATCCTATGAATGGAGTTGGAAATTTGCTCCACAACAGCCATCCTCTTATGAATCCTCTCAGCATCCACTTTCTTAGCTCCCATAGCTTTTTCACCACCCACAGCTCTAACCTTCTTCTTTGGCAACCCAATGACAACACTTGGAACATCCTCACCATGGAAGCCACTAGCCACAAAGAAAGGGGCATTCTTCTCCAGATGTTGACCCAGTTTCAAAACCCTTCTCTTCTGACTTCCCTTCTCAGGATCCTACACAAGTCTAG
Organism: Sequoia sempervirens; assembly: GCA_007258455.2. NCBI lineage: Eukaryota > Viridiplantae > Streptophyta > Pinopsida > Cupressales > Cupressaceae > Sequoia > Sequoia sempervirens. The sequence goes on from VDFB02270651.1 coordinate 529,835,695, forward strand.
ACACAAGGGGAGGAGAAGAAGCTTCCCCATAAAGATCATTTTTGCCTTTGTCCCCCTTAGAAGGAACATTCACCTCAACATCATCACTGTAAGTTGTATAACCCACTTCCTCATCTAATTTTCTTTTCCCAGATTTACCCTGTACAGGGGATATGGGGCCCTCCTCCAAAGAGGCATACGTGTTTGGGACATAATCAACATCATAATCCCTATTCGACTCAAAATATTTATTTAACTTAAGCCTCCTCTCCCTCAGTTTCTTAGAAGCCCTTTCCTCACCCAACTCAATTTCATAACCCTCCCTAGCTTTAGCAAAAATATCCTCTGGAGTAACCAGAGTTTTCTAGACATCATGAGCTTTAACATGTTCATATATCAAAAGAATCAACCCTGCATGCAGGACAGGGTGTTTTGGATTCTTCCTATGCTCTTTAATCCCATATTCCATTGACACCAACAAATAATAGGGAAATGACACCCATTTTTTGTGTCTAAAATGGTTATGCAACAAAAAATGGTAATTGTTAATGGTCATGTACATTCCTTCCAGGGTTACATACCTCATTATTTCTTCAACAACATCCCACCAGAGAGCCTTCAAGGAATTCCTCAAATACCCACCACTCTTGGAAGGCTTTAATTCATCACTCTCATTCTTCTTAAAGAAAAGAGACATCGTGGCCAATGATTCTTTCTTAAATCCTTGTACACCTTCATACCCCTAATTGCAAGGCCAGTAATCTAAGCTATGAAATCCTCGTCCACCACAATTTCCCTGCCACCCAAGTCCAAGGTTTTCCCTTTCCACCCTTTCTCAACCAATTCAATAACCTGAGTATTATTGCCATGCAGTTTCTCCATGAAGGGAGTTAGACCACCCTTTTCTAAAATCACCACACTTCCTTTCTCTACTTAGAATTATCATAGGATTTGGGCTCAGCATGATTTCTATCCCCACCCATGACGATGGAAAATAGAGACCAAGCACTTAACAAGAAACTTAGAAGGAAGTTGCAGACACCACTTAGAACCAAATTATCCAACATAAGACTCTGCAAGCTTATGCGGCTAACACCCAAAATATGTGCAAAGGCAACCATAGGACATACATACCATAATGAATTTGAACTCTGTGTCATATGATATCCTTTCCTCAAAATCATAACCATACCCTACTTCCTAATGATATGCCACCACTTGAGCAAGGACGTGAATACCTTGAAGAGTAAATTAACTTTCATTTATAACAATAGTTGTGGCCTCATAAGGGATGGGGTCATTTAAATCCCAAACCTTATTATCTCTAACACCAAAGTTAGCGAAGAAATTAGCTAACTTATTTCCCTCTCTCAAAATATGGGAAATATAAAAATTATCAAAGGATTTAATAATTTCAATGGAATCCTTGATCAAGCCCTCAATTGTCCAATACGAAGGGGGTAAATTCTTCAAATTATTAATAATGTTCAGAGAATCACCTTCCAAACAAATCTGCCTATATTATCATGTTAAAAACATTCATATCAAAATAAACATAAAAAATAATTACTATTGAAATGAATAGAAATTACTATGAACCAAACCTAACACAAAAGCAAATCATCTCAATGAATCAATTGACAATTAGAGAGGTATATAATTATTATTTATGGGGTATCTAAATAAACAAGTAAAAAATAATGGGTATCTCAATAAATCAATAATTACTATTGAGATGAATAGAAATTACTATGGGCAATAAACACCAATAACTAAAAATAAAATTGTCAATAAATTGTAATCGACGTGAAACTTATATATATTAAAAAATATTAATGTTCTTAATTTTCCCCGCGATGAATTTTTCATGGTGGTGAATTTTTCCATGGTGAATTGTTGGTAGTGAATTTTCCATTAGTGAATTGTTGATGGTGAATTTGTTGGATGCCCATTTCTATGTGTATAGGAGTGAATTTGCACTCCTTGTGTAAATTTCCCTTTTGCATCCCCTCATCTTAGAAATAAAACCCGAATGTTAAATTCCACATCGCCCATTTGAAACACATGCACTTGCCACCTATGTTTTGTGTCAATTAGGGAATATTTGTTGGGGACGCAAGCATGACATGCAGAAATTTGCGTGATACACTGTCATCCATGACGAATTCATACCTCTGGTGTTCGCAGGGACATTACTTTCTCCATTGGGCATGAAGCCTAACGCCTTTGTGTTGACTAGTTGGCCTGACAATGGCTCTTTCCATCCCATTTTGATCTTGAAATGCATATCTTTCTAATTCAATCCATCTTTTTAGCATCTCTTTAGCAATTCTTGAAATCTTCAACATTCAACTTCATTCTCATAGCACTTTCACAACATTCTTCATTGAGTAATTCCATCCATCTTCCTACACTTTTTCCACCACTGAAGTTTTGACTTGGTGTCCTAAGGGACTGCTTCTTCATTGTTGCGGCAGCCTAGATCTTACCAAGCTTTTAGCCTCCTCTACATGCTTGAGAGCACCTTGATTTGGAAGGTGATATTGCTTCACAATTAACATAGCATAGTGCCTTTTTTATTTTTTGGTTTCTCTCCTTTGTTCTCTTTATCACATTTTCTACTTTTTGGCTTTCTTGGTTGTCCATGGAGGTGGAAACATCAAAGTGGGGGTTTGACTAACACAAACCCCTCAAATCCCAACATTTTTCTTTATCTTTGCTATGTGTAGGTGAATGTGCATGTGGAACCCACTGGCAAACTGGAGCCTTAGTGAGCTGATCTTCATCACCCTTACTTTCATCTACCTTATTTACCAATTATATAGTTATTTCTCTTACTTAATCATTTTGTTCATTTCATTAAACTTAGTTATCTAGATAATTAGTAGGCTTTCTAGTTTTTTACACTACAGTTTTCACTTTTTGGTCGTACGAATGCTAATGAACTGAAGAGACTCCAGTGCATCAAGTTGTCATCCTTGACCCGTACTATTGTCCTTGGGTAGAGAGCTATATGGGGTGTAGTTCAAATTCCAAAAACCAGCTTGTCTAGCCCCATATAGGTTTTTGGATATGTAGAGTGATAGAAGCACTTAAGAGAACTTGCTCTTCATTCTCTATCCTTTCCTTAAAAACCCTTTAGCTTGAGGTAAGATAAGGCATCCCTCCACTCTTGGCTCTTCGTGACATAGGGCCTTGGTATGGTTGGTCCCCCTACCTTACATTTTGGTGAACCCAACGTGAACTACATTTATCCATTTGTTTGTGTTGAGACTTTTTCCTCGCACCTGGTGACTATTGTAAACTTGAGTGTTGTGAAGGTTTATGAGCATCACAACCTAGTCCATAGCTTTTGAGTACATTGTTAGGAGAAATGTGTGACACCTACTAAAGAAAAAGATGAAGGTCACTTCTATTTCCAGCTCTAGTTTTTCTACTAGTCTGGCTACTAAAAGTACCACTCATTTTCCTATAGGTTTTACCAATGAGATAGGTTTTATAGAGGAGACCACTCATGCTCCTAACCCTCCAGCATCCCCTATGGCTTCATCTATTAACAAGGATGATGTTGTGCATATCCTTGCAGAAAACCTTTTGGCATTAGATAATAGATTGTCAGACCTTGTAAATCATTTAGAGAAAGCTCTAAACATGGCTAAAGCCACTAGAAATTCTAGTGAAGTGAGGTATTTGTTAAGAAAGAATCAAACAGGCATAGAGTTCTTATGTGATCTTACTAATCTGATCGAAGCCTATATCCCCTTGTCTAAGACTAGATTGGGTACTACCAGGGGAGAGGTGCTCGATTCCTATGAGAGATAAATAGGCATCTTGATGCTTACCATGTCTATATGCATTGATGAAATAGGCCTTTTTATTAGAGTTACCTATGCTTCTCAAAATTCCCTACTATCAAGGCGAGTAGAATACCCCTTGGTTTCAACTTCAACCCTCCTACTACCCTTAATAGTGGGGGCTCTAGTGGAATGAGTGGTGGTATCTTTGGTAGCAGGGGTGGCACTAGTAGAGCTGGCTTCGATGGATGTCGTGGGAGTGGCTTCGATAGTGGAGGTGGCTCTGGTGGAGGTCCTACTAGTGGTGGTGGCTCTGGTGGTGGCTCTAAAGGTGGCTCTAGTGGTGGTGGTTCTAAAGGTTCCACTGGGCCTTTGTCATCCTCTAACCCTGTTTTGAATGTTCTTCTTCAGAACATGAGTCGGATGCAAAACTAGTTGGTGAGCCTCTCTCAAGCCTCCACCTAGCCTATCTTAGAGCCTTTCTTCTGACATAGTCCATTTTCGGTGACAATTTTGAGCACTCCTTTCCATCAAGGAATGGAGATTTCTAAGTTTGAAAAGTATGGGGGTAAAGGGGATTTGTAGACACGTGTCAACCTTCAATGCCATGTGTACATATTTCTTTCATCATGATGCTTTGATGGTGAAACTCTTCCCTCGATCTCTCAAGGACACAACACTCGAGTGGTACTATTCCTTTCCTAATAAATCCATATTCTCATTTCATCAGCTCGTCAATCAATTTCTCTATTAGTTCAAGGTTAACATCAATCTGAAGATGACCTTCTCAGATCTTGTTTGATGTAAGTAGGGAGATAACAAGAAGATAACTGCCTTCATAGCATGATATCAAGCACATTTTTCATAGATCTCATACCCACTACTTGAATCTGATGTGAAAAAGGTGTTCATAGGCAAAATGCAATGAGCCTGGTAGGAGAAGTTTTCCTGAATGAAATACCCTTCCTTTGCACATCTGTGTGTCACGTTGTGAGAGTATCAGTAAATGGTAGTTTAGTTCATGGGATCTTTCTTGTGCTTCCATTCGAAAGGAAAGTCTATTGTGTACATCTTAGGAAAGGAAAAGGCTATTGCAAATGTAGTCACTAAAAATTTAATGATCATGGCCTCAGACGCAACTATAAGTTTACAAAGTTAGCAGAATCTTATTCTCCCATTCTAAAACAGTTGTTGAAGGATAAGATAAAAACTTTGCAAAACCCTCGACCTATAAAGGAATCTTATCCTGATTGGTATGATGTGAATTCTTTTTTCCAATACCATCATGTCAATGAGCATGATACTGAGTGTTGTATGTGCCTACATCATGAGATATAGGATCGTATTGATGACGGTAACATCCATCTCGATGGGAAGAAATAAAATGCAAATAAATTAGTAATGAAGGCCAATAGGGAGTTATAGATTTAGATAGACCATTTTCATCTCATTCTAAGAACTTGATTATTGACCCCTCCAATGCTTCCCCTCAAACATTGATGTATGTAAACACGGTCTCGGTTACTCCTCTCCTGTAGCCTATGATTGGTTTCCAAGATCTGACATTCACCTCAAAAAAAAATTCTTTGAATAATAAACCCTCTCCTTTATACATTCCTACTTGCCTCAATGGAAACATTGTGACAAGAGTCCTAGTTGATCTCGTGAGTCGATTAAATGTTATTATAGAAGAGAAGTTATGGTTAAATTCATTATAGAGGGAGGAATATGAAGAAACTAAGTCTACCATAAGTACACATAATGATCTCTCTCTTAAGCCATATGGCTATATAACACTTTTCATCCAAGTTGGATCTAAGGCTATCGATACAACTTTCGATGTTATTCTAGAATTTGATCTCTTTAGGGTCAAGTTGGGCATCTGTGGCTAGCTTCCATGAATGTAATCACTTTCTTTATTCACAAATGTTTAAATTTCTTCCACAAAGGTGTCATGCATGTTGTGTATGACACTAGATACTAGTCATTGGTATCCCATGGGGGTTATTCATTGGATCATTTTCAGCACACCCCAATCAATCTGTTTCCTCCTACAACAAACTTGCTTTACCAAAATTATGTAAAGTACAAAACTGGGGGCAAAGGACAGCTGAAAGGGACCCCTCCGGTAATGCAGCAACAACCTACCTCCTCCTCTCAAAAGGGAAAGGAGATTCCTACCCGTCCTCAAGGTGCCACTTTTGCACCCCTTTTTGAAGAGGAGTTTTGGATGGCAACTCCTAGATTCCACATAAGAAATTTGATGGCACCTGCTTGGCATAAAGCCAATTAGATTCAGATATCTGGCCTTCTTACCTTGCCCCCTAGACCTTGGCCCTACCTGCATGGTAGAAGTAAGGGTCCACATGGGGAATCCTTTATGTCTCAACCTTTGTGGCCTCCTACCACTCCTACTCCTAAAGTAGTGAATGGGAAGAGGCCCACTGCCGAGTCATTAGAGCTGACTCCCCCCACTATTTCTCTAACCTCCTCTCAGTCTCTCCCTCCTACTCCCATCCAAGAGTATCATCTCCACCAAAAATGGTTGTGATGGACTGTCTAATGGATGAGCAAGAGCCTTATATTCCATCCCATCTCCTGGAGTCACAGGAACCACCTAGAAATATGGGAGATCCATTCTAGGAGGAAGAAAACTAAGCAGGCCACTTTGTAGAGGAAGGGAGGGGATTTGACCATGCCTATTTCAAGGCCTACATAGAAGTATCAAGAGATTCAAATTAAAGAAAATAACATAACTAAAACTAATCAGTGGTCCCAGCTCTGACTCTTTTTCTCCCAACTATCTTTACCTCCTGCTGCTCCAGTAACACCTCTTGTTCCTTTACTCTTTGCATGTATTCTTGGTACTTGGTGACAATTACAGTGATTTTTTTTCTTCTTGGAGTCATCATGATTTGCAACCTTGTCCTCTATCTTGAAAGTGTACAGTCTAACTCAACAATTGTATTATAGATTTTATCACTTTCAGCCTTGAATGTGCTCATATAGGTCTATAAATGACTCATTTTATGAATGAGTCTGTAGTGGCTATCTCTGGATCACCTACCTCATTATTATACACTGCTTTATATTGCTTTGATATTTTTGCAGCATCCAATATCTTTTCATGAAACTCATCTACGAGGTCCAATTTGAGGGAATTGAAATTCTCCTTTATCTTCACTACTATATCAAAATATTTTTCTAACACTTTATTAATTTCCTTGATATAATCCTAATATATTGATAATTTCCAATCCAAGGAATCAAACCAATTAGGATCAATTTCTTTGGGATCATCTACCAATTTTTCCCTAATCAACAAAGTGTGCTCCATGGAGAGTAATTCTACAATTCCCTTAGAAAGCACATATATGCTACCATGTTATCTTCTAATATGTTGGAGTTCAGCTACCAGTTCCATTCTTTTATCAAACACATTAATATAAAATTGAATAAATTTATGAATGTAGAAAATTCCATCTTGGTAAATCCTTTCTATCCACTCATTGGAAAACTTAGCATGGCCTAAATTTTTCTTGACCTTTTGCACAGTGTTAGAATCATTACCTTAAACATTTGAGCTTGAGGCTTCCCTAAGGTTTGGAGTCATAATTGACGAAATAAAATTTCTTAAGGAAAGATTATGAGACTGCAATTAAAGGTTCTCCTTTTTCTTTTCCTTTTCTCTTTTAATTAATGCATTAACAGAGTAATCAACATGATATCTACATCATCTTCTAATGTAGATGGCCCCATATCGATGTGAGTAACCTCTAATTAGACCTCTATTATCTTATTTTCATTCAGGTCCTTTATAGGATCAACAATTTCTAGCAATTGATGACCAAAAGCAAAATCATTGACCATCCATGACATCCTTTTGGCATTTTTTGGCTTTTGGTGACCTTGTAACAGCATAATGACTATATCAACCTCAACTTTCATTGTAGGAACACTTTTCCTTTTCTTCTCTACTGCTTTCTTTAACCATGTTGGAGAAAAAGCCACAAGCTTGATGTCTCTACTTTCAACATTTACATTCTCCATTTTCTCAACTAACTGAAAAAGAAACAAAAGTATCTCATACTAGAGAAGGAGGAACTTCAAAGAATGTGGGAAAAGGATTATCTTCAATTATATGCTGGAAAATACCCTCAGAGTCTATATTAATCAGTTTTTCTTGACTAGTTTCCTTGGAGGATAATGTCCATAGGGTTCATGAGGAGCAACTTGTTTCTTTGGAGGAAAAATTTAATAAGATTTGTAGTAATTTACAATGTTGAATGAAAAGGCTCTTTGGTGGATTGGTAAATAGTTGGATGTTAGGGAGAATGAGGAGGTGATTGCTGATGTTAATCACAAGAATCATATGGAGAATAGTTTGGATGAGGGATTGTGTCTACGAACCAAGAGTAATACCTATAAGAGGGCTACTATTTCTTTCCAGGAGCTTGAAGATGTAGTGGAGATGCATGACAATGTTATCTCTAGTAATATTGAGGTAGACAAGGTTTTAGATAATTTTCTTTAGTTGTGTTTGGTCATCTTTTGTGTTGATGTTTTGTTGTTGGTTTAGTTGTTGGTTTGTCTAGGCTTACCTTAAGGGATTTTTTGTTTTTTTGGGGTTGTTGATGCTTGTTGCTTAATCTTTCATAGCCTTCTCTTGATGTAAAGGGTTTTGGGATCCCTTCAAAGTCTATTTTTCCTTATCAAAAGCATTGTAGTGTTCATTCATCATTTCTTTCATATTTCATTATTTCAATTCAAGGTTTAATTACCCAAACTGTGTTTGACCAAGGTAAACCCCCATTAACCAAAAATAAACAATTTTTCCCTCTTTTCTTTGTGTTGCAAATCTTAGGTTGAAGAAGGATTGCAGATCTCTTCAAGAGAAAATTTGAAAAAGATTTCAAAGTTACAAATAGTTTTCAAAGTTGTCAATTCGTGGAATCTTGCCTACAAACTTTATTTCTAACTATCTAACATCAAAACCCAGACCAAACAAAATCTATAGACTGACACTAGAGGATCTTGAAAGTTGATTCAAACCTTTGCACAAAGACACATTCATGTATGGGAAAATGAGTCCTAGGTAGCCTCTTGAATCTTCATTTTGGTGACAGATACACATCACTCTACGATTTCCTGATTTTCTAAAATTTTGTTGTTTCTATCTATATATTTATGCTTTAAATGTATGTTTCAAGTTTGAAAGGGAATAGTTGATTGTATTTACTCTTTTTATTTTTTATCCCAAAAGTGTTGTTTATTTTGATACCCCCATTCTCAAGATCATAAGGAAATTAGTAGATTCCCTCATCGATTTGACTTGCCTAAGGGTTGCAAAACAATTCTTTGTGTAGATCTTAATTCCTAATAAAACATGCCTCATACTTTCCTCAACCACATCACACCAAAGTTCTTTCAATGAGCTCCTTTGATACCTGTCAATCTTTAGTTGTCCTCAAGTCAGTCACTTCATCCTTCTTGAAGAAAATGTTCATCACAACCTTTGCTTCTTTCTTACCCCTAAAAACCTTCATTCCCTACATGGGAAGGCCAATAATCTAGGCAATAAATTCTTCATCCATCACAATATCCCTCCCATTCAAGTTCGTAGACCTCTCCTTCCATCCTTGAACAAATAATTTCAAAACTTGGCGATTATTACCTACAGATTTTTCATATAACGAGTAAGGCCACCCTTCTCAAGGACTTCCCAGACCTCTTTCTTCTTCTTCACAGTTTCACAAGACCTCGGCTTTGCCCTATTTCTATCCCCTCCCATGGCAGAAATTTTGACACACAGAGACCCAACACTCAACCAAGAGCACTTGTGCAAAAAGAAAGAACAAGACAAACTAGCCTTGATGAACCAAAGAATCTTGAAACAATGATAAAAAATTTCCCAAAATCTATGTGAAATCTACCTCTGGACAAAGATGCAATAATGAACTTAAAGCCTTGTAAAAGCCACCACTTCTAATCAAATCTTGAACAACCTTAGTCATTAATATCAAGCATGTGACTAAGGACAACTAGCCTTTCATATGACACAGAGGATTAGCAGTCATTATTATCAATGGTGGAGGCCTCAAATAGAATTGGGTCATTCAAATCCCATTCCTTACTCTCACAAACACCATAGTTGGAAAAAATATCTGCCAACTTATTTCCTTCTCTCAAGACATGGGCAATGTAAATATTATCAAAAGAATTGATGATATTAATAGTTGGTAGAAAAATCCACCAATTTGTTTTTAATTGGTTCAAAACCAACTTATTAATAACTAAATAACAAAATGAGTTGAAGAACTAATAATTAATATATAAAAAATAATATATTTATAGAAAAGTTCACAAATTATGTAATTTTTTATCAAACTTGACTTCCCACATGATTGTGTTCTATGTTACTTATTTCTTTATTAAAATCAAATCTATCCATAAAAAAATGAATATGGTTCAAATCTATAGTATGAAAATGACCTCTAAACATTTAAAATTCAAATTAATATTTTCCCCAAGCCAACCCCCTCTTGACTAGTGCTTTCTTTTAGATGTGATCATGAAAAATTCAAATTTGAGCACTAAATTTTTTTTATAAAAGGACAAGCCCACCCTATTTCATTTTTTATGAATCTAGGATGTCAAGAGGGATACCTCTTGCACAAGCTTTGTTATGCTTTCCATCATCTTTAGCGAATAGTCTTAGCATATTGCATAATTTTTTGACATGTGTTTACTCATTATTTCAAAAGTTATTAAATCAAATTGAGGTTTTAAATTCAACAAGGTCTTTGTTTAAAAAATTCACAAAGATGCTCACCAACACTACTAGTCTTTATTCCAAGTCTAGATATGAAGGTGAACATGATTCTAAAGTGTATATTTTGACAAATAAAATCCATGTATGAAGTTGAAATCCTTAGGTGTAGAGAAAATTTCTATTCTAATGCAAAAATAAACAAGAACAATGCACAATGAATTTGAGAGTTTTTTTTAACACTAAAAGAACAATGCACAATGAATTTGAGAGTTTTTTTTAACACTAACACATGGACGAATCATATAACACCATCCATTATAGAATACCTCAACATCAAACCTAGAGCTAAGTACACTTGTTTTGATTAAAGGTAAAAGACTATTTTTGAAGGGCCCTGGAACCCTTAACAAATGAGAGTAGCTGATAGAAAAAGAACAAACCATTACACAACAATCAACCCAACAACAACAAAAAAGTAGCCAAAAAAAAAACCCAATGTATAGAGACCAGATAGCAACACTACATATTATTCAGGATCTCCACAACTTCCATTTCATTCTCGGCCATCTTGTGCACATTCTCTAGAAAATTTAATGCCTCAAAAAAAGTACCAACCTAAGCTTTCATTTTGTTCCTAATACAAACCCCCGGCCCACTAGTCTTTACCTCATCAATCAAAACAAACCCTTTACCCACAAATTTCTCACTTTCCCTAGCCATAGTCATCAGCTTGCCACCAGCCACAACATCCTCCACTTAAATGTTAATATTTTTCTTTTTCATCATAGAAGGACTAACCTTAGTAGAGACCGAAATGTCCACACCCATAGAAGCATCACCATTTTCCATAACATTCCTAATATCCTCAATTTTTTCCTGAAGAGCAGAGAATCTATTCTCCCAATTATTTTTCAAACTAGTAGTATCCTTAGCAATAGTATAAGCAAAATAATTAAGAGAATCCATCACATGATCAATCTAGATTTGGACGAAAACATCCTCAACCTTACTAGCAACACCTCTTATTCTGATATTAGTCCTATTGATCTCATGAAAAAACCATTTAAATAGTTTTAAAAAATATTGGCAGAATCACGGGCCAACCCCAGCACATCAATTTCTTCATTATCAAAATTATCAATATGCTTACCAACAACCGCATCCTCATCAGGAGTACAAGGATGAACTCTCTAATCAAAAACATCCTTACCTTTACTTGCAAGAATTGGGGTCTTCAACATCTGCATGGAGCTGGAAATTTCCTCAATGACAACCTTCCTTTTTTGCATCCTATCTGAAGCCACGCCTCTTTTCCTACCATGTTTTGGTAGCGCAACCACAACACTAGTAGGAGTGTCACCATCAAAACCACCATCCAGGGTTAAAGGGACACCCTTCTGTAGAAAAGAGTCCCCACTCGGCACTTTACATTTACGGCTACCATCATCCGCCTCCGACACAATTATGGACATAGGGGGAGGGGAAGAACCTTCCCCATAAAGGTAACATTTTTCCTTACTCCTCCTAACCACAATATCCTCCACCTCATCACTACATGTCATGTAGCCCGCTTTGTCCCCCAGCTTCTTTTTTCCACTTTTCCCACAACAAGGGAGATGGGGTCCTATTCTAGAGAAGCATAAGAATCTAGAACATAGTCAACATCGCCATCCCTATCCAACTCTGAATCCTCATTCAAAAATGAGCTTCCTCCTCTTAGGCTTCTTACTACCCCTTTCATCCCCTGAATCTGACTCATGTCCCTCCCGGGGTTTAACAATTTTATTCTACAAGGCGGCAGGGGTTTTATGAACATCAAGGGATTGAACATGCTCGTAAACAAGTAAAATCAACCCCACATGTAGAATAGGGTTCTTGGGGTTTTTAAAATTCTCCTTAATCCCCAAATCTAGTGACATAAGCAAGTAATAAAGGATAGAAACCCATGTTTTGTGACAAAAATGGTTAAGCAGCAAAAAATTATACGAATTGATCACAGTATACCTTCCTTCCAGAGTAACATACCTCATCATTTCCTCATCCACATCACACCAAAGCACTTTCAACAAGCCCCTATGATACCCTCTGCTCTTCATCATCCTCAAGTCATCCGCTTCATCCTTCTTGAAGAAAGTGTTCATAGTAGCCTTCACTTCTTTCTTATCTCTAAAAACCTTCATTCCCTACATGGGAAGGCTAGTAATATGGGCAATAAATTCTTCATCTATCACAATATCCCTCCCTTTTAGGTTCACATACCTCTCCTTCCATCCTTGAAAACATAATTCCCTAACTTGAGGATTATTACCATGCAGCTTTTCCATGTATAGAGTAAGGCCACCCTTCTCAAGGACTTCCTAGACCTCTTTCTTCTTCTTCATATTTTCACAGGACCTTGGCTCTACCCTATTTTTGTCCCCTCCCATGGTAGTTTTTTTTACATATAGAGACCTAGCACTCAGCCAAAAGAACTTGTGACAAAACCAAGAACCAGACAAACTAGCCTTGATAAACCGAAGACTCTGGAAACAAAGGCAAAAAACACCCAGAATTTGTGGAGGCCTCAAATGGAATTGGGTCATTCAAATCCCATTCCTTACTCTCACAAACACCATAGTTGGAAAAAAAATCTGCTGGAACTTATTTCCTTGTCTCAAGACATGGGAAATGTAAACATTATCAAAAGAATTTATGATATTAATAGAGTCCCAAACCATAGCCTCAATTATCCAAGAAGGAGGAGAAACATTCTTCAAATTTTTAATAACATTCAAGGAGTCAGCATCTAACCAAACCTTCCTATACCCTTTTATTTATGCCAACTTCAGACCATGATAGGTAGTAGCCACCTCCACAAAGTGGTTTGCTTGGATTCCCAAAGGGAGCACCACCGATGAGATGAGCCTCCCATTAGAATTTCTGATCACTCCCCCACAACCTACAGGTCTTAGATTTCCTTTAGCATTGCCGTCAAAATTAATCTTAACCCAACCATCCAGTGGTGCCTTCCACACAACATCATCTTTAGAGGAATTCCTTTTAAAAATAGGGAGAGATATATCACACAGTAACTTCCACTTTTGAGCAATTGATATATTAGAGGAGCACAGGTTAATCTTTTGACCTATGTAAAAAGAAGTCTCAAAAATGAAGTTCTCTTTAAGAGGTGAAGTTTTCTTTAATAGCTGCATTAATCTTATGGGAAACATTTGAAGCCAGAGTAGCAACATTTTTTAATATTATATTATTACGTTCCAACAACACCCCCCAAATTACATGAGGCAAAACAAGGGACTATAAAATTTGCAAGGCTGGATTAGAAGAAGGACCAACCCATTGGAACCATAAATCTTTGACAGATCCCAGGAAAACCCAACTAAGATTCCACAACAAAAGCACATGGTTCCATTTCACTCCAACATAATTGCACCCAATCATCAAATGACAAGTATTTTCCACTTCCTTTTCACAAAGAAAGAATCTATTGGGCATAAAAATACCTCTTTTAATCAAGTTATTAGTGGTAAGAATTTTATTCTGACAAAAAATCCAAAAGAAAATATTGATCTTGGGGATCAACCTAGAAGACCAAACAGAAGCCTAAAAAGGAGGTGGACTAGTAAAAGAATCACTCATATGAAAGGTTGAAGCATAGAAAAATTACCCATAGAGGAAGGTTTCTAAACAAACTTATTCAGAGAGGGGGTAGTAGGGATATGAACCAAGGAGACAACTCTATATAACCCTTCCAAACCTAGATGCACCTCGTGCAACTTCCTCCAACAACCTCCTTCAATATAATTAGCAACAAATCTGCCAAACTATCGCAAACAGAGGTCCATAAAGGGATTAGCCCAAGGAACATCCTCAAGAGGCCCATTACCCAACCAATTATCATCCCATAACAAAATAGTCCTCCCATTGCCCAGTTGCCAAAAGAGACCCTTAGCAATAAGCCTTCTAGCCTTTAACATACAGTTCCAAATCACAAAACCATTCGAGGGAATAAACTCTTGAGATAAAAAAACTCTAATCCCAACATCACCATAAAGGAATTTACTCCACACAATCTTCTCCCACTTGCTTCTAGCCTCCAAAAGGTTCCATAACTGTTTCCCTAATAAGGCTATGTTGAACATTCAGATTTTGCAAATTCCAAGTCCACCAGCCCTTTTAGGCAAACAAACATCATCCCAGGTAACCAGATGATTTATTTTCTTATCTTCAACATTGGTCCACAATAATTTTTTCTGAATTCCCTCCAAAATATCCACAAATTTCCTTGGCATATGAAAAATACTAAGGGCATAAACCAGAATGCTCTAAAAGGTGGATTTGATCAGCTACACATTTCCAGCTTGGCTCAACAAATCCCCCTTCCACCCAACCAATTTATAATTAAATCTATCAATCAAACCCCTCCATAAACAATCAGGATCCTTAGAGCAGAGAGGAAGCCCAAAGTAAAAGACTGAAAGTTCACCAATTTGACACTAAAAAATTTAAGCAATCCTATTATGTCTATCAAGTGGGGTATTAAAAAACAAAAGCACACTCTTCTAGAGACTAACCTTTTGCCCAGAATCAGCCTCATACATATACAAAATCTATTTAATAGCCTTAGCTTCCTTAATCGTAGCCTACCCAAGCAAGAGAGATTCATCCACAAATTTTTGATGAGAATAAGCAAGATGATGAGAGGCAATATTTTTTGCAACCTCAACGCCAGGACCTTGGAGAAGGTCTTATAGATAGAATTACACAAACTAATAGGATGAAACTCCTCAAAGGATGTAGCCCCTGACTTTTTTGGAATCAAAAAAATAAAAGAGGAATTCACTTCCTTTAGAAGAGCACCTGACTTGAAAAACTCCTTAGTAGCTGCAACAACATCTTTTGCAATAATTTTCCAAAAATACTAAAAGAAAAACATGGAAAATCCATCAGGGCCTAAAGCCTTATTACCTTCAAAGGAGAAAAAAACACACTAAATTTCTTCCGCCAAAGGAATACAAACCAGCTATTGATTCATCTCATCATCCACCAACCACAAAATATCTCTCAAAATATCCTCTTGAAAAGCCCGGTCAAGCTCTCCCTCCATCGACAACAAATGACCAAAATAGGAGGCCACAACATTTTGTAGATCAATATCCTTCTTCAAGGCTTCATTATTATAATTAATCAGATTTATCCTATTAGAGGCTCTCTATTTCAGCATAGACATATGGAAAAACTTAGAATTTCTATCCTCGCTTTTCAACCACATGATCCTCGACCACTACTTCCAAAATTCTTCCTCCTTAGCAATGATATTATGCAGTTTAGAAACCAAAACATTTTCCTTCAAAATCAGATCCTGATCATACCCAGATGTCTGAATAACTTGTTGAACAAAATTAAGCTCCCAGGAAACCCCATCCTTTTCTGAGAAAATATGACCAAATGAGGTATGGTTCCATTTCCTAACATTAACCTTAACATTAGCCAATTTTTTAACCACTCTATACATAGCCGACCCATCGACATTAATACTCCACCAATCCCTAATTAAAGTGCCAAGATTTGGATGACATGTCCACATTTTCTCAAACCTAAAAGGAAAGTTCTTCTTACCACCTAACAATTCCACTAATAGAGCCAAACGGAAGTTCTCTGAACCCACTTTGGTAAGGGCTAAAAGAGAGAAAGAATAGTGGGCCAACCACTTAGGATTCAAAAGTGCACGATCCAACTTAACCGGAATAAGGGTATTCCCAGCACACCTATTCAACCAGGTATAGGAAGCCCCTTTCAAATCTAGATCAAGAAGAGTCGAGTCATTAATAAACTGCATAAGATCGAATCGGCTATCATCCACATTCTACGAACCACCCAACTTATCAACATCACGTAACGTAGTATTGAAATCACCAATAACCAGCCAGTTCTCCATGTTATAAGAATCTTTAAAAGAAACTAGACCTTCCTAGATCCTTTTTCTATCCCACTTACAATTAGGAGCATAGATATTAGACAAATACCAGAACTTATCATGCAGATGGAAAAAGGAAGTGGCCACATGATTATTATCATTCATCATCTCCACCCCTCTGATAACCTAAAGATTCCAAAAGGTCACTATCCCTCCAGAAGCACCAGTTGCCTCAGAACAATGCATCACACAATCCTTAAAGAGCTTTAATTTCAATCTAGAAAGTTTATCCATTCCCATTTTAGTTTCTTGAATAAGAACAATATCAGGATGATGATCTCTTACCAAATTAGCCAAGATATCATGCTTATGAGGGTGATTTAAACCCCTCATATTCCAAGAGATTATCTTCATGAGGATTTATGGATTGTGCTCTTAGAGAACATCTCTAGCAGAGTTCTCTGTGTACCATCAACAATATCTATTTAGCTCTCCTTCTCCCTAGTTGCATTAGCAGGACGTCAGCCTCTACCCCTCGATTCAGACCCACAGTTTGACCTTTTCCTATTCCTCATCACAACTCCTAGCAAAGGAGAATGTTTCTTCTTGTTTTGGCCATGACCTTGAGTATAGGGTGGATTATCTACTTCCTCCAACTCCTCAACCTCCTTAACATCATGCTTTAACTCCAGTCCCTCAGTATTTGGCATCATACTAAGAAAACTCCCCAACATGGGTAGAACCAGCAACAACTAACATAGAAGGATTTTCCTCAAACACCACAAATCTTTTATCAACAAAACCAAGGGACAAGCATACCTTATCATTAAGACCCATGTCCTGAAACATTTCTCCCTAGGTAGGTTGACCAGCCAACACCTATTCCCCTCATCCAAAATCATCTCCTCTGAAGTCATCATGAGGGGCTCATCAACAGGAACCTCCTCTAGGTAGGTCAATCTGCCATCACCTCCTCAGTAGGAATCAAAATCACTTCTTTAATGGGAGGTTTCTCCACCTCCTTCCATTGTTTATTTATTTTATTAGGAATTTTAAGAGGACACTTTTTAGCCTAGTGTCCAAATTTTTTATAGTGAAAGAAAGCAAAGGGATTCGTCTCAAATTCAACTGACTACTCCCACACCCCCAACTTAGAATTAATCTTAACCAGAGCTAGCAGGTCCAATGATTGCTCAAAATTCAGAAAAAATCTAGCATTAACCAGTCGTTTCCTAGAGGATTCATTTGGTCAATCGATAGCAAACAACCAAACATACTGGCAATCCCTTTAAACACCTCCTCAACCCAAAACTCTAATGGGAGGCCAGGTATTCTAACCCAAACTAGAGCAGCAAGAAGGACCACAAATCTAGATTAAATCTCGTCCCCCACTTCATAAGCATCAACAAGGATTTTCCAAGCAACCAAGGGCCACCCATCAATTCCAACACCCGATCTTCCTCATAGCTAAAGGAGAAAGAGAAGAAACCTTTAGGCATAGCAGCCACATCAACTTATCCCTTAGGTTTCCAACAATTAACAGTACACTTACAAACTAGCTCAATGTGAGGTTGAGGACCAAAAAATTTACCCAACAATGCCAATTCCATATTTGACATTCTTTTTACAATAATACAGTTTAGGACTGGCACATAGTACTCCCTAGTCTTTTTATTTGCAACAAAGGGCACCGAAGGGGAGGTAATTTTTCCTTTAGGCTTAGAGCCTTGAACAAAATTGACTAGACCTTGTTAGACTCAAAAGCCTTGACATTAGAAGTCCCATCACTTTCATTCAAAGACAGGTTGTTCCCTGACTTTTCAGAGCTAGTACCACTTTTTTAGAGCCACACATTGGGGAATGCAATGAACACACACTCTTCATTTAGCCTCTTTCATTTCCAAAAGAACATTAGCCACAAAAGGGGACCCATAGAGCTTACCTACAACAAGGGGCCTGCTTGGAATCACCCTCCCATTAGCGCACCAATCGCCATTACCACCAGGAGGCTCTTCCAGATTTCCAGCCTCATCCGAATTTTTAAAAATGGCACCGCCAGATGAGCTACCCATCGTCTTGAATATTTTTCTATTTTTTAGCTAAGTAAACTTGTTTATTTCTAAGGTATTTTTTAAAATTAATGTAGATTAATTAACCTATCAAACTTAATTAAATATAGATTAATTTCTTAAATTAATAGACATTAATTAATTTATCCTAGAAGTACTTATTTATGTGTGATTTATTTTCCTACATATTTTAGGGATCCTAAATGATCTTACACCCCCCAAGGTTTTTTCATTTAGGGTTTCATTTATGAATTTAATTTTTAGATCTTAATCATTTTTATTTTCTAATTTACATCAAATATAAATTTTATAATAGATGATTCGGTGCTCTTTCATAATGAGCATTCTTATTTCTCTTACATGATGATGTCATGAGAAATAATTACATTTCTATGGCTCTAGGAAAATTCACCGACAATAGTTCATCAATGGAAAAGTCACCACCAGAAATTCACTATGGGAAAATTCACCATCATGATAAATTCGCCGCATCGCTGGAGAAAATTAATCGCCATTAATATTTTTTAATATACATTTCAAAAAAATTGATTTTTTTGCAAAAGAACAATTTGATTTATGATAATAAAAATGAATAAAAAATTAATTGCATTAACTTTAGAGAATTTCATTTATGATAATAAAAATTTAAAAACAAATCAATATATTTTATTTTATAAATCATCTATAATTGATTTATGATAATAAAAATAAAAATGAAAGAACTTTAGAGAATTTGATTTATGATAGTAAAAATATAAATATTTTTCAATATATTTTATTTTATAAGTCATTTATAATTCATTTATGATAATAAAAATAAAAATGAAAGCTTATAAACTATATGTGCAGCACACATGGATTGTGGAGGACAATGGAGGAGCATAGAAATAAAAATAATAATAATAATACAAATAGAATAAACAAATTAAAATAACGCAAATGAAAATAAAAGAGAAGAATAGAAATTATACTATTCAGATGAATAGAAATTACTACTAACCAAACCTAACACAAAAATAGATCATCTCAATACATCAATTCAATTGAAAATTAGAGAGGTATACAATTATTATTTATGGGGTATCTAAATAAACAGGTAAAAAATGATGGTTATCTTAATAAATCAATAATTACTATTGAGATGAATAGAAATTACTATGGGATATAAACACCAATAATTAAAAATAAAATTATTTATGGGGTATCTAAATAAATAGGTGAAAAATAATGGGTATCTCAATAAATCAATAATTACTATTGAGATGAATAGAAATTACTATGGGCAATAAAGACCAATAATTAAAAATAAAATTGTCAATAAATTGTAATTGACATGAAATTATATATATTAAAAAATATAATGCAGTTAAAAATATTGTTTAATGCAGTTAACTTTCCATCAATGAATTGTTGACGATGAATTTGTTGCATGCCCATTTCTATGTGTATAGGAGTGAATTTGCACCCCTTGTGTAAATTACCCTTTTGCATCCCCTCACCTTAGAAAATAAAACCCGAATGTGAAATTCCACATCGCCCATTTGAAACACATCCACTTGGCACCTATTTTTTGTGTCAGTGGGGAAATATTTGTTGGGGATGTGAGCGCGACACGCTACCATCCTTGACAAATACCTACCTCTAGTGTCTACAGGGATGTTACTTTTTCCATTGGGCATGAACCGTAACACTTTGTGTCAACCAACCAGCCTGAAAATTTGCTTTCCCTCCCATTTTGATCTTGAAATGCATATCTTGCTAATTCAATCCATCTTTTTAGCATCTCTTTAGCAATTCTTGAAATCTTAAGCATTCAACTTCATTCTCTTAAAACTTTCACAACATTCTTCATTGAGCAATTCCATCCATTTCCCTACACTTTTTCCACCATTAGAGTTGTGACTTGGTGTCCTAAGGGACTGCTTCTTCATTGTTGCGGCAACATAGACCTTACCAATCTTTTAGCCTCCTCTATGTGCTTGAGAGCACCTTTATTTGGAAGGTGGTATTGCATGTCAATTAACATAGCATAGTTCCTTTTTTATTGTTCGGCTTCTTTCCTTTGTTCCCTTTATCACATTTTCCACTTTGTGGCTTTCTTGGTTGCCCGTAAAGGTAGAAATACCAAAGTCGTGGTTTGATTGAGGCAAACCCCTAAAAGCCCAACATTTTTCTCTCTCTTCCCTATGTGTAGGTGAACCTGCATGTAGAACTCATTGGTGAAATAGAGCCTCAATGAATTGATCTTCCTCACCCTTACTTTTTTCTACCTTCTTTACCAATTATATAGTTATTTCTCTTTATCATTATGTTCATTTCATTAAACTTAGTTAGCTAGACTATTAGTAGGCTTTATGGTGTTTTACACTACACTTTTCACATTCTGGTCATAGAAACGCTAGTGCACTAAAGAGACACCAGCATGTCATGCTGTCATCCTTGACCCGCATTGTTGTCCTTGGGTAGAGAGTTATATGGGGGTGTAGAGTGTCTCAGTGATATAATCACATTCTTTATCCTCACCTTAAATACCCTTTACCTTGAGGTAAGATAAGGTAGCCCTCCTCTCTTAGCTCTTCATCACCTAGGGCCTTGGTATGGTTGGTCCCCCTACCTTACATTTTGGTGAACCCAATGTTATCCATTTTTTTGTGTTGAGACTTTTTCCTCACACCTAGTGACTATTGTAAACCTGAGTGTTGTGAAGGTTTATGAGCATCACAACCTGGTCCACAACTTTCTAGTACATTGTTAGGAGAAATGTGTGACACCTACTAATGGAAAAGATGAAGGTCACTTCTATTTTCACCTCTATTTTTTCTACTGGTCTGGCTACTAGCCTTACCATTAGTTTTCCTATAGATTTTACCAATGAGATAGATTTCATATACAAGAACACTCATGCTCCTACCCCTCCAATTTCTCCTATGGCTTCATCTATGAATGAGGAAGATGTGCATATTGTTGTGGAAAACCTTTCCGCATTAGATAACATATTGTCAAACCTTGTAAATCATTTAGAGAAAGCTCTAAACATGGCTAGAGCCACTAGACTTGCTAGCAAGGTTAGAAATATATTAAGAAAGGATCAAACAGGCATAGATTTCTTATGTGGCCTGACTGATCTAACCAAAGCCTATATCCCCTCATATAAGACTAGATCGGGTACTATCCTAGGAGAGGTACTTGATTCCTATGAGATGAGAGATAAATTGGAATCTTGATGCCTACCATGTCTGTATGCATGGCTGAAACAAGCCCTTTGATTAGATTTTCCTATTCTTCTCAAAATCCCCCTATTGTCAAGGTGAGTAGAATACCCCCTGGTTTCAACTTCAACCCTCCTACTACCTGTGGTAGTGGGGTATTTGGTGGAATGATTGGTGGAAACTTTGGTAGTAGGGGTGGCACTAGCAGATGTGGCTCTAGTGGATGTCATCCTAGTGGCTTCGGTAGTGAAGGTGGCTTCGATGGAGGTCCTACTAGTGGTGGTGGCTTCAGCGATGGCTTTGAGGGTGGCTCTGATGGTGGTGGTTCTAGAGGTTCCATTGGGCCTTTATCATCCTCTGACCCTGTTCTGAATGTTCTTCTTCAAAACATGGGTTGGATACAAAACTAGTTGGCAAGCCTCTCTCAAGCCTCCACCCAACCTATATTCTGGCCTTTCTTCCGACATAGTCCATTTTTGGTAGCAATTTTGAGTACTCCTTTCCCTCAAGGAATGGAGATTTCTAAGTTTGAAAAGTATGGTGGTAAAGGGTATTTGTAGACGCATGTGTCAGCGTTCAACACCATGTGTACAAATTTCATTCATCACAATGCTTTGATGGTGAAACTCTTCCCCCAATCTCTCAAGGACACAACACACAAGTGGTACTGTTCCTTGCCTAATAACTCCATATTCTCATTTGATCAACTCGTCAATCAGTTTCTTTGTTAGTTGAAAGCTAACATCAATCTGAAGATGACCTTCTCAGACCTTGTTTGATGTAAGTAGGGAGATAACGAGAAGATAACTTCCTTCATAGCATGATATCAAGCACATTTTTCATAGATCTCATACCCACTGCTTGACTCTGATTTTAAAATGGTGTTCATAGGAAACCTGCAACAAGCCTGGTAGGAGAAGTTTTCCCTAATGAAATACCCTTCCTTTCCACATTTGTGTGCCACATTGTGAGAGTATCATTAAACGGTAGTTTAGTTCATGGGATCTTCCTCGCGCTTCCATTCAAAAGGAAATTCTATTGTGTCCATCTCAGGAAAATGAAAGGCTATTGCAAATGTAGTCACTGCAACTAATGATCATGGCCCTAGATTCAACCAGAAGTTTACAAAGTTAGCAAAATCTTATTATTCCATTCTAAAAAAGTTGTTGAATGATAAGATCATAACTTTGGAAAACCCTCGACCTCTAAAGGAACCTTATCCTAATTGGTATGATGTGAATGCTTTTTTCCAATGCCATCATGTCAACGAGCATGATACCAAGTGTTGTATGCACCTGCATCATGAGATATAGGATTGTATCAATGACGGTACCATCCATCTCAATGGGAAGAAACAAAATGCAAATAAATCAGTAAAAAAGGCCAATAGTGAATTGTAGATTTAGATAGAGCCATTTCCATCTCATTCTATGAACTTGATTATTGACCCCTCTAATGCTTCCCCTCAACCATCGACGTATGTTAACATGGTCTTGTTTACTCCTCTCCTATAGCATGTGACTGGTTTGCAAGATGTGAAATTCACCGCACGGAACTTTTCTTTGAATAATAAGCCCTCTCCTCTATACATTCCTACTTGCCTCTTTGAAAACATTGTGATAGGACTCCTAGTTGATCATGTGATTTGTATGAATTTCAACCTCAAGATGCTTGTATTATATCTCTTTAAGCTCTGCATGATCTAGAATAGGTCTGCACTAAGAAATTAGACAAGGTTTCCCCAATGCTCTAACTAAGAAATACAATGAACTTTTGAGAGTGATAACTTTCGATAGGAATATGCAAATGATCTTAAATTTAGATATGCAGTAGATGTCAATGTGTAGATGTTATATCCTGCTCCATGAGCTAAGAAACAATGATGCGGTAAAATGTGGACTGACCTACTAAAACTACTACTAAATGCAATGCATGAAAAAACTATTTTTGGTTGATACAGGATCGTTTTACAACGAAGGATGTTCCTACATCATTCCTTTTCTATAGTACAGATTGACAACATCATTTTTTGCAATTTTCAATTCATTTTTGAATCTCTTAACAAGTCATATTCTATTCAATTTTTTCAAGGTGACAATCACAAGTTGTTTTTTTTTAAGTGGAATCAAGTACAAGGACTTTTCTCAAGAGGAATTGAAAAAAGAGGGATTTTGGATATATTCATAATTTTTTGTACTTCAAAGTTTATAGAACAAAGGATTTCCATATATAGTTTTATTTCAAAATTTGAAGGAGGTAGCAATTTTAAAATAGGTTAAAAATCATTTTTTTATCAGGAGGATTTGGTAATCATGGGATCAAAGAAAAAGAAAAGAAAAAAATGTATAAATTTAATGAAACTCGAAGAAATTGAAGCAAATAAAGAGATGGAGGAAAAAAGACAAAGAGATAGAAGAACAAGGATTCGTCAAATGAAAAATTTGGAACCATCTAATTTCATGAATCTTTAAGAAGAGACCATGAAGGAAGAGATGAATGTAGATGATACAAATGTGGAAATGGTGAATATGGAAGAACTTGTAATTCTAGAGACAAACACAACTACACCTTCAACTTCAACTTTAAATGTTATGAAAATAGTGACTATACAAACAACTTCAGTTATGTCTTCAAATCAACCTTTCAATGATATCGAAAATTCACCTATTCAAACAAATCCAGGTATGTTTTCAAACCCATGTTTTGATAATATTGATCTTAGTTGTTTAGATGAAGTTGGATACACCAATAATGATATCAATTATGTTCGTGAAACAATGGAAAAAAATAATAATAATGTAATATATTGTATGAATGCAAATGAGAATGAAATCCCTTATATTGATGAAAATGAGAATGAAATTCCTTGTGTGGTTGAAAATGAAAATGAAACCCCTTGTATGAATAAAAATGAAAATGTTTTTTTAACAATTGAATGAGATGTCTTAGATATCCTTCTTGGTAAAATTTCTTGGAAAAAAATGAGAACTCATGAAAACAAGTTATATAGAATATTTTTTTATAGAAATAAATTAGGATTTCAACGTCAACTTATGATGCAATTGATGAAAATAAGGAAAATGTGAAAATTGATGAAAAATTGGGAATTTTTTCAAAACAGAAAAATAAAGATGATTTAGTAGAAAAATTTATATCTAGTGTTGCCAATGCTATTAATTCTATAGGAAAGAAAATTTGATCTAATGATAAGAATGTAGCACGGCGTGCAATAATAACTACTTCAATTAATAAATCAATTTCAAATAAAAGAATGTTAAGTAAGATTATTAAATATATAAAGTAAATCCTAAGACTTTGATAAGAGCAGCTAAGAGAAAAGAAAGTATTAAAAAAGATATTCAAAGGTAAAATATCTTCTTTTCCCTTTGAATATCTTTTTCAAAGTAAGTGTTAAACCTACTGTATCTATTTTTCTTTGTTCTTGTCCCAAATCTTGGGAAAATTTAATTATTTTCATAAGTACTAGTAATGCAGAACCAAAGATGGAATCCATGATATCCATAATTCTTTCAAGGGAGATGAGGATAAATTCCATGGATTTTGGTCCCCAAGATGCCATACATGTGTGGGGTAGGTCCAAGGAGAAAGATATTAAAGGGGATAATAAGAGGGATAAGTCTAAAGTACGTTCTATAACCCTTAGAAAGAGAAGGGTAAAGTGTTGGAATTGTGGTAAAAGAGGGCATGTGAAGAAGGAATACATAGGAATAAGAAAAAGAATTTTGATTCCTCCATAAAAGAGTCCAAAGATGATTTTGATGCTTTGTTTATTTTAGCTAACACTATTAGTTATGATGCTTGGATTATTGATTTGGATTACTCCTACTACATGACTCCTCACAAGGAGTAGTTTACTAATTACAAAGAATATGATGAGTGATAATTTTCCTTGGTGACAACAATACAAAGAGGATTGTTGATAAAGGATAGTTAAAGTTGTGTTTTAGTAATGGGAATTTGTTTAGCCTAAATTCCTTTATTTTAAGTAACTATACCAATTAATTAACACTAAAAATACATGTATGATGTGGCATCATAGATTGGGTCACATAAGTGAAAGAGGACTTAAGACTATTCTAAACAAAAATTTGGTTGACAGTATTTCTAATTATACTATTGGTAAAAAATATTTTTGTAAACATTGTGCATTTGGGAAAACAATAGATCATCATTTTCTAGTGGAGCTATTAATGAAAAGATATTATTAGAGATCATTCATTCAAATGTATGTGGGCCAATGGATGTTGACTCTTTGGGTAAATCTTGGTATTGCCTCTTTCATTGATAATGTCTCAAAACACACTTTGATTTATTTTATGCATTCTAACTTTGAAGTTTTCACTAATCTTAAGGAATTTAAGGCCTTAGTTTAAAAACAAAAGATTATAAGATAAAAGTATTGAGCTCTGACAATGGGGGTGAATATTGTTCCAAATTGTAGTATAGAAAAATGGATCTTTGGACATTTTTCATGCTCATTTGAGTCTGTGTGGATGTTTGCTTATTTTTTCCTTGATTTAGTGGTTTAATGGGGGTGAATGAGTCCCCTTTGGCACAAAAATAAAAATAATTTCAAATTTCTAGCGAGATATTATTTTATAAGATCTAAGGTCGGTCTGTGATGTGGTATTTTTAGGAAATATTGCATAATTGTGTATAAATATAGGGTTCTTCCTCTTATTTCATCCTCCCTAATCTCCCAATCATTCAAGTAATTAATCAATCATTCACATAAGCATTCTAGGCATTTCAAACATTCTCAAGTCTACATCCATTAGAGATTCTACTTAAATGTCTTCAAATTTCTACTTCAAAGGTTTGGTGAGTTGTATCATTGCTTTTGTTCATTCATCATTCTCTTTTCATATTTCATTTCATTTTCAAGGGTTTAATTACCAAACTAGGGTTTGACCAAGGTAAACCCCTATTCACTAACACTCAACAATTTCCCCCCCTCTTTGCATGTGTTTTGCAAATTTTTCAAAGAGAAAGGTTGGAAAAGTTGTCAACAAATTTTCAAAGTTATTCAAAGTTTTCAAAGCCCTAAAAGAAGCTTGGAGAACACCTATAGGTCAAATTCTGCAATTTCCGATCTTGAAACCTGTCAAGAGCTAAAGTGCAGATTGGGAGCTACAAATTCCACTTTTGAATTTCCCAAAATTTGGAAGTGGACTAATACACCATTAGTGGCATATGAGTCCCATTGTTAGGCCCAAACCAAGCTTTTTGCAATTTTGAGTACCTAGTTGTCTAAAACCTATTCCTGCAAAATATTCCTGAAATAAGGCTAGGTCACCAAACTTGGCATATGTGTCCCAGTTGGCTTCAAAAATGAATTCTTTAGGATTCCATAGCTCCATTCCATCCTATTCTAGTCTCCAGGTGCACATCTTCAATCTCATAAGTTTATGTTACAATTTACTTACATATATAGGTAATTTTGCATATCACATGTTTTCAAATATCTTGCATTTTCTTAGTTTTGCATTAGTAGTTAACCTCTTTTACCAATTTTCAGCATATGGGGCATTCCCCTTTGAAAAATTTCAATCTCATTTGCATTGGAATCTCAATGGATTATTCTTGAGTGAGCCATTAAGGTTTTTGGTACCTCTCCTTTTAGGTGCAAAACCCTAGAAGTGTAAGAGAGCCTCCACATCCCAAAAAATTTTGGTTCACGAATAATTTGATGAATTTTGTAAGCATGCAGGTATTGTTCAATAAAAGATAACTCCTTATACTCCTCAACAAAATGTGGTAGTAGAAAGAATACACTAAACCATAATGGAAAGAGCTAGGAGTATGTTAAGTAACTTGCTAAAATTGATAAATATTTTTGGGAAAAAGTAGTTGGTACTACTTGTTATTTAGTTAATAGATATCATTTTTTAGCTCATGTTGATAAAACTTATGAATTACATGGATAGTTAGAAAGTGTTTTGTTTCACACTTAAGGGTTTTTAGTAGCGAGAATTTTTTCATGTGCCTCAAAAGAAGTGATCTAAAGTGGATCCAAAAACACAAAAATACATCATTCTAGGTTATGATGAGAATGTAAAAGGTTATAAGCATTGAAATCCTCTAACCCATTAAATAATCTTGTCTAAAGAAGTGATTTTTTTAGGGAATTTAGAGCTTACTCAGGAGAAGAATAGCCAAAGGAGAAAGGTAAGACAAAGAAATTAAACTTTGAGATAAAGATTGAGAAGCAAGATGTACATGTGGAAGAATAGTTAGATGGATCTAAGGATGGATAAGAAGAAGAGGGTTAAAATAGTTCAAAGGATGTGCAAGATGAGCACATGGAAGAAGAAGAATATGTAGAGTTTGTTTCTCCTACCTTGAGGAGGTCCACAAGGAAATGAAATTAAGTTTACAAGTATAGCCCATCATATTACAATTGTGTATTTCCTTTGTTTAGTAATGGAAATGAGCCTTTTGAAGGAGGCTCTCCCTTCAAAGGAAAGTGATTCATGGTTGTAGTTCATCCAGGAGGAGATGATAACTTTGGATAGTTGTGACACCGAGGATCTTGTTATTTTTTCCAGAGGAAGGAAGCCCATTGGTTCCAAGTGGGTATTTAGAAATAAACACAATGATCCTCCTCACAATATATGTATGTTGATAATATGTTGTTCATGAATAACAATAAGGTGATGATTAGGGAGCTAATGACATAACTTTCTAGCACATTTGATATAAAGTACTTGGGGGCTGCAAAATATATTATTTGGATGGAAATTAGCAAAGAATAGGGTCACAAAAAGCTTTGATTAAGTCAAAGTACTAAGTATACAGTGGATACAATTTCATGAAGGTTTAATATGCATGATTGTAAGCCAACTAATATTCTATTTCTAGTTGGAACTAAGTCGAGCCTAGATAAGTGTCCTAATTCTTATGATTATTTTGAATATATGTCTAAGGTTTCTTATCCTATTTTTTTTGGTGGTTTAATGTATGCAATGATTTGCACTAAACTAGATATAGCCCAAGTAGTGGGAGTTCTAAGAAGGTTCATGTCCAACCTTGGTAAAGAGTATTGGACTTTTGTTAAGAGGGTGATTAGATATTTGTATGGTACTTTAATTTATTGTTTGGTTTATCATAGTACTAATGATGTGGTCAAGTCATTAGATATATAGGGTTTTTTTGATGCAGATTGGGTAGGTGACTCAGATAGCTGAATGTCTACTAGCAGCTATGTATTTACTTTATTTGGAGGTTTAATGAGTTGGATGTAAGATCCCCTAGTGTGATATCTAATTTTTTGATTTTGCACTAGATAGATTTCGCTTGATCATAAAATGATAAACATTATGCATGGAATTGGTAACATTCAATGAAAGTAATCATCAAGAAAAGAAATTTCTAAACACCAATGGATTACTTTCTTTTCAATGAAAAAAATTATATTTACATATTGTACTTGTTGTCTAGGATCTGTAATAGCATTTAAATGCTAAGATCTCTACTCTTAGAGGCGCATTACACTAGCATAGCCATTACAAGACAATTCAAACAAAAAATTTGGATATACTTTCTCAGTACAATATAGAACTGATTTCACCACATAGGCTGCTCAAAAACATCCTAATAGGACTATAACAACTCAAACATTTATGTAAACTATAATAATATTCAAGGGAAAGTGTATAAGACTAATAGGGATTCTTCACATTATTTGATAGTCCACCATGCTTAATTCTCAGAAGTATTGACACTAGTATCATCTTATTACATACTTATTTCAGACTCTATGATTGTCTTATAAGGGTAACAAATCCTGATTACACACAACAATCTATATCACACTAGTTTCCTAATTACCAACAATAACAGTCCTCAACATTAATAAATTATGAGTGTAAGGAAGGTTGAAACATGCAATATAATAGACTCAAAACTGGTATAATATTGACCCAGTCTGGAAGTGGTTACAGCAGTTATAAAAGTTCCTGAAATGCCCAAACAATAGCTATAGACATCTCCTTTGTGGTCGATTCCCTTAAGAATTCGTACATCGAGCCTCATACATCTCAGACACCTCTTCCAAAGTACTCTAACAAAGATCACATTCATATTTTAGACATGCCACTATAGCGAATCACTGTTCATGCGGGTACTGTTCACAATCACTATAGCTACGACATTGTTCACGCGGGTACTATTCACGATCATTGTAGCTAAAACACTATTCATGAATACTCTTCATTGATTTCAAAACTCACCAATAAATTCAGATGTGAACTCCATTTGAATCCACCAATCTTAAAGGAATGGGTTTCCATCCAAACCTTCTTAGTTCTAAGGGGTTTGGTCCTCAGAACAACCCAGCCACTAATTTCTAGCAACCCTGGAGAAATAGCTTCAATATCATATTCTCATAACATCCCTCAAATGAAAGGATATCCTTGCTTATATAGCTTCTTAATTCGGTGAATGCTTGTACTTTTTGCAATGTGGGATAAAACATTCTTTACTTTTTAATTCCTCTTTATGAAGTAGCTTCTCGAACAAGCTGGAGAGCTTTATGAATTAAAGTGACTTTATATTGTCAATTTATAAAGTCACTTTATGAAAATGTCTTAAATACATTTTAACACCCCCTCCCTTATGCCAACATATCATAAATTCATTTAATGCTATAATGGCCCCACTCTTAATAACATTTTATAAAGTTAAATAGTAACTTTATAATATAATCATTAGCAATTAAATGCCATTATAATTTTAATATCTCATTAATTACTCATTATCTCATTGTCCCATCTGAACCTAGAGGTCAACCATTGTTCCCACTATGCATCCAACTTCCTTACTAAAAATAGTAAGGGTCCCTCTCTAGCAACCACTAATTTACTATAAATAGTAAATCCCTCATTATCGAATCAAACTAGTTCTGCAAGGGATCGACATTGCAATCATAGCCTATCCAAGTGCCCTGCTATAAATAGAAACCATGAATTTCTTGAAATGGTGACTTACTATAAATAGTAAGTGTGCCAAACTGAACCAAACGAAGAGCAATCCTGAACACTTCTGACCTCCAGAATGGGAATAATCCTCTGCACTACCAACTAGGACCCTCTAGCCACTAGTCTTAGCCTACAAGGGCCAATAATAGGCTAATCCAAACATAAATAATATCATCCAAAAAAGGGGACATTACAGTCCACCCTCCCTGAAATTGCTTGTCCCCAAGCAATCTTGGAAGCAAAGTAAAACACAAGTCCACCCGAATCCCAAGGGTAGATCTGTGTAATGTCCCTATAATCACCAAATAGCCTCTGTAACACCAACACTAGCGCAACCTATTGAATTATCTCAATCCCAAAACTATGATGGTGAATCTGATGCAATGACACTATTGGAAAGCCAATACCTATCGCTTCCCGTTGTGCCATTCTGATACCCCTTATCTCTAAAATGCAACAAGTCTCCAAGTCCTAAATAAAATGATAATCATCATGAGAGAATGAAGTAGAAGACCTACCAAACCCGAAATCACCATCATGAATGCTAACTACTCCCTGGATAGAGGTCAATTCATCATGTTGCACCCTATCAATCTCAACATCATTAGAACTGTGCACTTGAAGCAAGTCGTGTACATGTGGGTCAAATACAAAACTATATGTGCTCTACATTGTGTACACATCATCAAACTCATCGATGAGTTGAGTCTGACATCCTGATACACTAACAGGACTCCAAACATCTCTATCACTACTCAACTTAGGACTAGGGTCTAGAGTACGATCAACATCCATCTCAAAATTTGGATTACCATAGGCCATAGTAGTGTCTGCCTCAAACAAAGCATTTTTCACAAATTGAACAACACCTCCAAACTAATCAAAACCATACATCTCATGTTCCATCTCCTGAACCACCTCTTTCTCTCCATCCAAATCTGAACTTTAGCATGAGGTTGAATCAGCATCACTTCCCTCATAATCAATAGCATCATGTGTGTTTTCATCAGTGCACCCATCTACATCTAAAGTATTGCTGCTATGTACCTCATAGGATGTCTCAGAAGATGTTGTAGAAGCCATATCCTCATACACTTTATCTCCCACAATAACTGCATGTCCATCCCAAACATTATCTTGAGATTCCTTGCCAACAAATTAATTATCTATAATGTCCTCAGGAGACTCAACCAAAATTTCATCCTCATGCAACAACTGCATCTCCAAATCTGCCTCCTTCATGGCTTCTTCCTCAATGTACTCATGTGTTAAAACGAGGCCTTCCTCAATCTTATTTACCTCATTATTTGTGCATTGGTGGTTAGGCTCCCGAAAACCTTTGCAAGTGAAGCATAGACCTTGTCTCCTCATTTCATTTTTGCTCATTATGGGAGTTCCTATAACCTGATCATTGATTTTAGATGTAGAACCATCTTCATAATTGGATTTAGTAGTTCTACCATAATTGCTCACATTGTGCCCATGACTGAATTTTGTCCCTTTAGATAAAATTTTCTCCTTATACACCCTCCTAATATACTTTGCCAACCCAATCTTTTCGGGACTCATGATGACAACAAAGTTCAAAAAATTGTTAAGAGAGTATTGAACTTTAATTTTATATGGCAAACTCTAATAGTCCTCAAAGAGTTGAGGAGCTTCCCATTCATAACTTTCCCTCATCTTGATGGAATCCTGTTTGATCTCTTCCTTCAAAAAAGTAGGTCGAGTTAGCATGTCTCCATTGTGGGAGGGTGCTCTCTACACTCTCTGTGACCTTGCTACACTTTTTTCATCATCTTGATCCTAGCATTGTCTCCTAGGTAAATTCAACTGTTGCAAGGTATCTAAGAGTTGTTGCAGTACACCAGCTACCTGCTACTGAAAAAATGTAAATTCAAAGTCTCTCTCACTTCTCTGTCACCATCTCTATCCTCATCTCTCCTTTCATTCTTGTGTGGACCCTCTTTTTATCTATCCCCCATATCTATCAAAGTTTCCTCTACAAATGGATTATCTCTTTGCCAGACTGCCTCTAATTCTCCTTTTGTACGTGTGAAATATTTGTGGTGACTACTCATGTGCCTTCATCCCTCTAGGATGGTAGGATATTGGCTCTGATACCACTACAAGATACCACCCCTGGTGTGATATCTAATTTTCTATTTTTGCACTACATAGATTTCTCTTGATCATAAAATGATAAACATTATGCAGGGACTTGGTAACATTCAATGAAAGTAATCATCAAGAAGAGAAATTTCTAAGCACCAATGGATTACTTTCTTTTCAATGAACAAAATTATATTTAAATATTGTACTTGTTGTCTAGGATCTGTAACAACATTTAAATGCTAAGATCTCTTCTCTAGGCAGATTACACTAGCATAGCCATTACACAACCATTACAAGACAATTGAAACAACAGATTTGGATATACTTTCTAAGTATAATATAGAACTGATTTCACCACATAGGCTGCTCAAAATATCCTAATAGGACTATAACAACTCAAACATTTATGTTGGCTATAATAATATTCAAGGGGAAGTGTATAAGACTAACAGGGATGCTTCACATTGTTTGATAGTCCACCATGCTTAATTTTGGGTAGTATTGACACTAGTATCATCTTATTGCATACTTATTTCAGACTCTATGATTGTCTTCTAAAGGTAACAAATTATAATTACACACATCAGTCCATATGACACTGGTTTCTTGATTACCAGCAATAACAATCCTCAACATTAATAAATTATGAGTGTAAGGAAGGTTGAAAGATGCAATATAATATAGACTTAGACCTGGTATAATATCGACCCAGTCTAGAAGTGGTTGCAGTAGTCTCAGGAGTTCTTGAAATGCCCCAAACAATAGCTATAAACACCTCCTTTGTGATCGATTCCCTTGAGAATTCGTACATCCAGCCTCATACATCTCAGACACCTCTTCCAAAGTCCTCTAACAAAGCCCACATTCAGATTTTAGACATGCCACTGTAGCGAATCACTGTTCATGGGGTACTGTTCACGATCACTATAGCTGAAACACTGTTCATGACTACTGTTCATTGATTTCAAAACTCACCAATAAATTCAGATGTGAACTCCGTTTGAATCCATAAATTTTGAAGGAATGGGTTTCCATCCAAACCTTCTTGGTTCTAAGTGGTTTCATCCTTAGAACAACCCAGTCACTGATTTCTAGCAACCCTAGAGAAATAGCTTCAATATCATATTCTCATAACACCCCTCAAATGAAAGGATATCCTTGCTTATATAGCTTCTTAAGTCTATGAATGCTTGTAATTTTTGCAATGTGGGATAAACTTTTCTTTACTTTTTAATTCCTCTTTTTATGAAGTAGCTTCTCGAACAAGCTGGAGAGCTTTATGAATTAAAGTGACTTTAATTTATCTATATGCATTATAGTGAAGATTTCAATTATATTTATTAAAAATAAACTAGACATCATTTATGTAGATTACTATTACATTTCAATTAGACACACATTATCTTAAATACAAGTAGATTATTATATTTATTAAATAAATCTAAAATATCTATATTAAATTTAAGACATAGGCTTACATAAATATCTTCCAATTGACATTTTTTGAGATAAATATATTTAAAATATCTATATCATTATATTTAACAAATTTAATATTAAATATTATTTATAAAGAAAAACTAAATAAAATTTTCTTTGTTTTCAAAATTTTCAATTCCTCTTCACCAACTGTTTTCATTTTCCATAATAAAAAACTAGATCCAATTTAATAATACCCAATTTAGTATCCGCTATATATACCAAGATTTAATTATTATATACCCAATTTATTTCTCTTTGGAACTATGCAACGGTACAGCCTTAATTTGGAACATTGTCAAGTTTTCCATGAAGGCGATAGTGACAAATATCTCTCCAATACAATG
Organism: Sequoia sempervirens; assembly: GCA_007258455.2. NCBI lineage: Eukaryota > Viridiplantae > Streptophyta > Pinopsida > Cupressales > Cupressaceae > Sequoia > Sequoia sempervirens. The sequence continues at coordinate 529,870,372 of VDFB02270651.1, forward strand.
CACATCTATCAATGACAATTTAAGTCAATCCATATCTTCAAAGGTGATAGAAATGCTACGTCCCTATATTTAATATTTTTTCAGTTTTCTCATTTAATACTAAGGGTGGGTCCCATGGGGGGCTGTAGGGTCTATTTTTAAGGAACAGGAGGTCTCATGGATTGATAAAAAAATTGCTATAGGATTATTTGGAATCTTTTCCTGAAGAATAGCAGCTGCTACCTTTAAGGACTGCAGATTTGAGAGGGTGAAAATGGGGTGGGGATGGAGATTGCTCCTACAGTTTAACAATTTTATTTGCCATTTATAAATCATCTCAACTTTTAAGCTTCCTTAAGTTCCGAAACTTAAATTTTAAGCTGAACTCCACAGTAAATAAGTTGATGAGACCACCAGCTTCCTTAAAATCTGGAGCTTAATATTTTAAGCTGAATTTCTCTTTAAGTTCATGGGGTCACCACCTTTAAAAACTTCCTAAAATTTCTCAGCAGCACCCATTGAAAGTTTTTAGGAAACCCCCCTCCATGAGACCCCACCCTAAGAACATTGGAAATAATAAAGCCATCAAAATTTAATATTCTTGGGAAAAAGAGAGTGTTTTTATTGGCTTGTATTCTCTCCACTGGTATGATAATCATTTCCAATGCACTTTCCAAGCAGGTTTTTGTGGATCTTTCAATTTTTTTACAGCCGACCAGACTCATTTAGATATCAATAAATAGTGTTGCACCTCTGGTAATGCATTGATTCACAATGGATGATGTGAAAATGAATGAGGAGAACAATGGATTTGATCATACAAATGAGAAAAATGGAGAGCAGATCAATGATCACAACAGTCTCAGAACTCTTGATTTGTTTGGATGCAGCAAAATAAAATCACCATTGTCTTTACAAGATGGAACTAAGAGAAGCTGCTCTAATAATTGCATGGCCTCTCCTCCTTACAAGATTGCAAGATCTATCAACTTCAATGATGAAGAAGAGTTGTCATTAGATCTTGAACTGAGTTTGTCCACATCAAGATCTCTTATTCAGAAGAATGTCAAGGACAATAAGATTACAGAAGCTTCTTCTGCCATATTGATGAATGTCAAGGACAATAAGATTCTAGAAGCTTCTTCTGCCATGATGAATGTGGAGGACAACAAGATTACAGAAGCTTCTGCTGCCATGAAGAACTTCAAGGACAAAAAGATTACAGAAGTTTCTGCTGCCATCCAGAATGTCAAGGACAATGAGAGCACAAAAGTTTCTGATGTCTTGAAGCTTATTGGTTGTCAAAGCTGTTATACATTTATAATGGTACCTAGCCAAGATCCCAGGTGTCCAAAGTGTAGAAACTCCTCTGTTCTCTTCTTTTAAATGAATTATGTTCCTTAGGTATATCTATATGGCCTCCTTGTGCAATTTTTATGCATATCATATATACTAGATGATCTATCTATGAGGCCAATGATTTGTTTTCCTATCTAAATGCATAATCTTTTTTTGGGCTTCTTAGGATGATAGAGTAACTGCATCGAGTGCCTCTGTCAAAGGAGCCAACCATTGATGCAAAGATGATTAATTGGTAAATCAGAGTTTACAGTGATTTTTGGCTTCTTACCTTTTGAGTAATTTCACTGAAATTTTCCATCTTTGCAACAATTCTTTTGGGATTATGATGATGTATGTTACTTGGGCCTTTTAGGGTTTATGTTGCTATTATGATTTAAATAGAATATATGTTACTTGGGTTTTCCAAGGTTTATGTTACTATTATGGTAAACAGAATGTTTGGTTGGATTTACATTGTCAGAATAGTCTTTGTTCAATCTTCATATGGACTGGTGTACTGTACAGCCACAGAAGCAAAATATAACTTTATGAAATGTATTATTTTATTTAAATATATTAATGTTCATAGAAAATAATTTATGGTATTCTTCAATTGACAAGTCTAGGTTGGACGGTCTTCAGGCAACTCTTGCATGTATTTATTCTATTTGTAAAAAGACGGCAAGAAAAAACATCTGAGAACTTCAATATCTTACCCTCGTAGCTTAACAATTCTATGTGACTTTAATAATGAATCGTTTTGGACTTTATTCTTTTATTTGTTTATTTTTGTAATGGTGAAAAAGTATTTTGGATTTATATTGATTTGTTTGTTTCATATGTAACAAGTGCTACATAGTGGTGTTTATAGTATTGTAATTTTTTTTTTTTAGATTTAAAAAAAATAAATGTAAGTTTTGTTAATTATAGTGTTTGTTAATTAGTTCTTTGTATGACCTAACCCAAAACCCTAGCTCACACCCTAACTCTAATCTTAATCCTCACGCTAAACCTAACAGTAAATTCTAAACTATTATCCTAATTCTAGATCTCTATACCTAACTATGGTTGTAACACTATCAATAACTTGGTTGTAACCCTAACCCTAATAATAAAAAAAACTAGAGTGACATTACAAAAGAATTGAAGCATTATATTATTAATTAGCATTTAAATTTAATTTTATTTTTTATTTTGATTGTGTAAAAACAAATCTCTAGATTTTTATAAAATAGTTACTTGATTTTTGTGAGATTTTATTTAATAAAATAATAATAATTAAATACATAAAAAAATCCTTCAAAAAAAATGTAAACATTTATTTATTTTACAAAGATTTAATAAATAACTTAATAAAGCAAAAAATTGAAAAATTATTCTAAAAAAATATTAAATAAATACTTGCTCATAACAACCCAAATTTCTTAGCCAATTATAATCCAGAGAAATAATTGTATTTAATTGGTTCAAAACCAACTTATAAATAACTAAATAACAAAATGAGTTGAAGTACTAATAATTAATATATAAAAAATAATATATTTATGTAAAAGTTCAAAAATTATCTATTTTTTTATCAAACCTGACTTCTTACATGTGATGGTGTTCTATGTTACTTATATCTTTATTAAAATCAAATCTATCCATACAAAAATCAATATGGTTTAAATCTATACAATGAAAATGACCTTTAAACATTTAAAATTCAAATGAATCTTTGCCCCAAGCCAACCCCCTCTTGACTAGTGTTTTCTTTCAGATGTGATCATGAAAAATTCAAATTTGACCACTAAAATGTTTTATAAAAGGACAAGCCCACCCTATTTTATTTTTGATGAATCCAAGACGTCAAGAGGTATACCTATTGCACAAGCTTTGTTATGCTTTTCATCATCTTTAGAGAATAGTCTTAGCATATTGCATAATTGTTTGACATGTGTTTAATCATTATTTCAAAAGTTATTAAATCAAATTGAGGTTTTAAACACAACAAGGTCTTTGTTTAACAACTTCACAAAGATGTTCACCAACACTACTAGTCCTTATTCCAAGTCTAGATATGAAGGTGAACAAGATTCAAAAGTGTATATTTTGACAAATCAAATCCATGTATGAAGTTAAAATCCTTAGGTGTGGAGATCATTTCTATTCTAATGCAAAAATAAACAAGAACAATGTACAATGAATTTGAGAAATTTTTTTAACATTAACACATGGATGAATTATATAACACTCTCCATTATAGAATACCTCAACATCAAACCCAGAGCTAAGTACACTTGTTTTGATTAAAGGTAAAAGACAGGTTTTGAAGGGGCCTAGAACCCTTAACAAATGAGAGTAGCTGATAAAAAAAGAAGAAACCATTACACAGCAATCAGCCCAACAACAGCAAAAAAGCAGCCAAAAAATAGCCAAAAGTAAAGAGACCAGACAATAGCACTACATGTTATTCAGGATCTCCACAACTTCCATTTCATTCTCGGCCATCTTGTGCACGTTCTCCAGAAAATCCGATGCCTCAATAGAAGCACTAGCTTGAGCTTTCATTTTGTTCCTGGTACAAACCTTCGGCCCACCAGTCTTTACATCATCAATCAAAACATACCCTTTACCCATAACTTTCTCGCCTTCCCATCCATAGTCATCAGCTTGCCACCAGCCATAGCATCCTCCACAGAAATGTTACTATTTTTCTTTTTCATCATAGAAGGACTAACCTTAGTAGAAACCGGAATGTCCACACTCATAGAAGCATCACCTTTTTTCATAATAGCATTCCTAATATCCTCAATTTTTTCCTCAAGAGCAGATAATTTGCTCTCCCAGTTCTTTTTCAAACTAATAGTCTCCTCAGCAATAGTATAAGCAATAGAATTAAGATACTCCATCACATGATCAATTTGGCTTTGGACAGAAACATTCTCAGCCTTACTAGCAACACCTCTTATTCTGATATTAGTCCTATTGATCTCATGAAAAAACCATTTAAATAGTTTAAACAAAAAATTGGCAGAATCATGGGCCGTCCCCAACACATCAATTTTCTCATTATCAAAATTCTCAATAGCCTTACCAATAGCCACATCCTCATTGCGAGTACAAGGAGGAGCTCTCTCCTTAGAAACATCCTTACCTTTACCCACAAGAATGGGGGTCTTCAACATCCACATGGAGCTAGAAATTTCCTTAGCGACGGCCTTCCTTTTTTGCATCCTATCTAAAGCCACACCTATTTCCCTACCATGTTTTGACAACACAACCAAAACACTAGTACAAGCTTCACCATCAACACCACCATCCATGGTTAAAGGGACACACTTATCCAGAAAAGGGTCCCCACTCGGCACTTTACGTTTTTGACTACCATCATTTGCCTCCTACACAATTTTGGACACAGGGGGAGGGGAAACAGGGTGAGATATATCACATAGTAACTTCCACTTCTAAGCAATTGATATATCAAAGGAGCACAGGTTAATCTTTTGACCTATGTAAAAAAAAGCCCAAAAAATGAAGTTCTCTTTAATAATTGCATTGATCTTATGGGAAACATTTGAAGCGGGAATACCAACATTGATGAAGATTCTATTATTACATTCCAACTACACCCCTCAAATTACATGAGGTAAAACAAGGGACCATAAAATCTACAATGCTAAATTAGAAGAAGGACCAACCCATTGGAACCATAAATCTTTGACAGATCCTAGGAAGACCCAACTAAGATTCCATAATGAAAGCACATGGTTCCATATCACTCCAACATAATTGTGCCCAATCACCAAATGACAAGTATTTTCCGCTTCCTTTTCAAAAAGAAAGCATCTATTGGGTATAACAAAACCTCTTTTAATCAAGTTATCAGTGGTAAGAATTTTATTCAGATAAATGAGCCAAAAGAAAATATTGATCTTGGGGATCAACCTAGAGGACCAAACAGAAGCCCAAAAAGGAGGCAGACCAATAAAAGAATCACTCATATGAAAAACCAAAGCAATAGAAAAATTACCCACAGAGGAAGGTTTCCAAACAAACTTATCCAGAGAGGGCGTAGTAGGGATATGAACCGAGGAATCTTCCTTCAATGACCTCCTTCAATATAATTAGCAACAAATCTGTCAAAATATCGCAAATAGAGGTCCATAAATGGATTAGCCCAAGGAACATCCTTAAGAGGCCCATTACCCAACCAATTATGATCCCATAAAAAAATTGTCCTCCCATTGCCCAGCTCCCAAGAGAGACCCTTAGCAATAAGCCTTTGAGACTTTAACATACAGTTCCAAAGCAGAAAACCATTCGAGGGAATAAACTCTTGAGATAAAAAAAAAAAACCTTTAATCCCAACATCACCATAAAGGTATTTACTCCACACAATCTTCACCCACTCGCTTCTAGCCTCCAAAAGGTTCCATAATTGTTTCCCCAATAAGGCTATGTTGAACATTTGGATTTTGTGAATTCCAAGTCCACCAACATTTTAGGCCGACAAACATCATCCTAGGCAACCAGATGAGTTCTTTTCTTATCTTCAACATCGGTCCACAAGAAGTTTTTTTTAATTCCCTCCAAAATATCCAAAAATTTCCTCGGTATATGAAAAAGACTAAGGGCATAAACCAGAATGTTTTGAAATGTGGATTTGATCAACTGCACTTTTCTAGCTTCGCTAAAAAAAGCCCCCTTCCACCCAACCAATTTAGAATTAAATTTATCAATCAAACCCCTCCATAAAGAATCAGGATCCTTAGAGCAGAGAGCAAGCCCCAAGTAGGAGGCCGTAAATTCACCAATTTGACACTACAGAATTCAAGCAATCATATTTTGTCTATCAAGCGGGGTATTAAAAAATAAAAGTGCACTCGTCAAGAGACTAACCTCTTGCCCAGAAGTAGCCTCATACATTTGAAAAATCTATTTAATAGCCTTAGTTTCCTTAATCATAGCCTTCCCAAGCACGAGAGAGTCATCCACAAATTGTTGATGAGAACATGCAAGGTTAGCAGAAGACAAAGCTAACCCAGACATAAGACCAGAATTGACAAATCTTTGAATAAGACATCCCAAAGAATCAACCATAATGATAAAAAAATGGAGAGATAGGATCCCCTTGCTGAAGGCCCCTAGAGCAATCAAAAAGAGGAGAGAGAGAAACATTGATGACCACCAAAAACATCGGGGTTGAAATAAGTTGATGCACCAAAGCCACCAATCTCTCCCCAAAACCAAAGGACACAAGAATTTTAGCCAAAAAACCCTAGTCCACTCTGTCATAGGCTTTAAGTAAGTTTAGTTTGAGGATAAACCTGACCTGTTTGTTAATTGTAAGAGAATGAATATTCTCATGAATAGTAAGAATAGAATCCAGAATCTACCTACCAACCACAAAACCATTCTACTGAGGAGAGATGATGAGATGCAATTTTTTTTGAAACCTCAATGTCAAGACCTTGGAGAAGATCTTATAGATAAAATTACACAAACTAATAGGATGAAACTCCTCAAAGGACGTAGCCCCAACTTTCTGGGAATCAAAACAATAAAAGAGGAATTCACTTCCTTCAAAAGAGCACCCAACCTGAAAAACTCCTTAGTAGCTGCAAAAACATCTTTTGCAATAATTTCCCAAAAACACTAAAAGAAAAACATGAGAAAACCATCAGGGCTCAAAGCCTTATTACCTTCGAAGGAGAAAATAGCACACGAAATTTCTTCCACCAAAGGAATACAAACCAGCTATCGATTCATCTCATCATCCACCAACCGCGGAATATATCTCAAAATATCCTCTTGACAAGCCCAATCAAGCTCTCCCTCCACTGACAACAAATGAGTAAAATAGGAGGTCGCAGCATTTTGCAAATCAACATCCTTCTCCAAGGCTTGATTATTATAATTAATCAAATTTATCCTTTTAGAGGCTCTATGTTTTAGTGTAGAAATATGGAAAAACTTAGAATTTCTATCCCCTTTTTCAACCACATGATCCTTGACCACTACTTCCAAAAAATTTCTTCCTTAGCAATTTTATTATGCAGTTTAGAAAGAAAAACATTTTCCTTCAAAATCATATCCTAATCATACCCAGATGTCTGAATAACTTGCTAAACAGAATTAAGCTCCCAGGAAACCCCATCCTTTTCCAAGAAAATATGACCAAATTAGGTACGATTCCATTTCCTAACATTAAGCTTAACATTAGCCAATTTTTTAACCACTCTATACATAGCTGACCCATCGACATTAATACTCCACCAATCCTTAATTAAAGTGCCAAGATCTAGATGACATGTCCACATTTTCTCAAACCTAAAAGGAAAGTTCTTCTTAGCACCCAACAAGTCCACTAACAGAGCCAAAGGGAAGTGATCTGAACCCACTCTGGTAAGAGTTGAAAGAGAGAAAGAATAGTAGGCCAACCACTCAAGATTCAAAAGAGCACGATCCAACCTAACTTGAATAAGGGAATTCCTAGCATGCCTACTCAACCAGGTATAGGAAGCCCCTTTCAAATCCATATAAAGAAAATTTGAGTCATTAATAAACTGCATAAGATCAAATCGGTTATCATCCACATTCTGTAAACCACCCAACTTATCAACATCATGTAACAAATTATTGAAATCAACAATAACCAGCTAGTTCTCCATGTTATAAGAAGCTTTAAAAGAAGCTAGACCTTCCCAGAGCCTTTTTCTATCCCGCTTACAATTAGGAGCATAGATATTAGACAAAGTCCAGGAGAACTTATCATGCAGATGGAAAAAGGAAATGGCCACATGATTACTAGCATTCATCTTCTCCACCCCTCTAATAACCCAAAGATTCCAAAAACTTATTATCCCTCCAAAAGCACCAACCACCTTAGAACAATGCATCGCACAGTCCTTAAAGAGCTTTAATTTCAATCTAGAAAGTATATCCATTCCCATTCAAGTTTCTTGAATAAGAACAATATCAGGACAATGATCTCTTACCAAATTAGCCAAGAGATCATGCTTATGAGGGTGATTTCAACCCCTCATATTCCAAGAGATTATCTTCATGAGGAGTTATGGACTCTGCTCTTAGAGCACATCTCTAGCAGAGTTCTTTGCATACCATTAGCAATATCTATCCAACTCTCCTTCTCCCTAGTCACATTAGCAGGAGGTTGGCCTCTACCCCTCGGTTCAAACCCACAATCTGACCTTTGCCTATTCCTCATCACAAATCCTAGTGAAGGAGAATGTTTCTTCCTGTTCTGGGCACAAACTTGACTATAGAGAAAATTATCCACTTCCTCGAACTCCTCAACCTCCTTAACATCATGCTTTAACTCTAGTCCCTCAGTATTTCACATCATACTAAGAAAACTCCCCCCCCCATGTGAAGAACCAGCAACAACTAATGCAAAAGGATTTTCCTCAGACACCATAGATCTATTATCAACAAAACCAAGGGACAAGCATACCTTATCATTAAGACCCACGTCCTAAAACATTTCTCCCTAGGTAGGTTGACCAGCCAACACCTATTCTCCCCCATCCAAAATCATCTCCTCTTAAGTCACCACGGGGGGTTCACCAACAGGCACCTAAGCCTAAAGGTCTTGTCAAAGATGGAGGTTCCCTTTGTTGCAAATAAAAAGATTGGGGGTTCACCAACAGGCACTGGAGGGGAGGTACTTTTTCCTTTAGGCTTAGAGCCAAACAAATTTGACAAGACCTTGTGAAACTCAAAACCCTCAACATTAGGAGTCCCATCACTTCCATTCAAAGATAGGTCATTCCTTGACTTTTTAAAGCTAGGTACCACTTTTTCAAAGCTAGGCATCAGGGAATGTGATGAACACACACTCTTCAAAGCCTCTTTCCTTTCCAAAATAATGTTGGCCACAAAAGGAGACCCACACAGCTTACGTGCAGCAAGGGCCCTACCTGACATCACCCTCCCATCAGCACAATGACCACCATTACCACCAAGAGGCTCTTCTAGATTTCCTACCTCATCCAAATTTGAAAAAATGCCACCACCATCGCCACTGCTAGAGGAGCTACCCATCATCTTGAATATTTTTCTATTTTTTAGCTAAGTACGCTTGTTTATTTATAGCGTATTTTTTTTAAATTAATGTAGATTAATTTACTTATCAAACTTAATTAAATATAGATTAATTTCTTCAATTAATATACATTAATTAATTTATCCTAGAAGTACTTATTTATGTGTGATTTATTTCCTTACATATTTTGGGGATCCTAAATGATCTCACAACCCCCATGGCTTTTTTATTTAGGGTTTGATTTATGAATTTAATTTTTAGATCTTAATCATTTTTCTTTTCTAGTTTACATCAGATTTAAATTTTATAATAGATGATTTGATGTTCTCTCATAATGAGTATTCTTATTTCTCTTACATGATGATGTCATGAGAAATAATTGCATTTCTATGGCTCTAGGAAAATTCACGGGGAAAATTCGCCGACAACAATTCATTGATGGAAAATTTGCCACCAAAAATTCACCACCAACAATTCACTATGGGAAAATTCACCATCATGACAAATTCATTGCCAAATAAAATTCACTACGGCACAAAATTAATCGCCATTAATATTTTTTAATATATATTTCCAAAACTTTGATTTTTTTTGCAAAAGAATAATTTGATTTATGATAATAAAAATGAATAAAAAATTAATTGCATTAACTTTAGAGAATTTGATTGATGATAATAAAAATAAATAAAAAATTCAACATATGTTATTTTATAAATCATCTATAATTGATTTATGATAATAAAAATAAAAATGAAAGAACTTTAGAGAATTTGATTTATGATGGTAAAAATATTTAAATATTTTTCAATATATTTTATTTTATAAGTCATCTATAATTGATTTATGATAGTAAAAATAAAAATAAAAGCTTATATACCATATATGGAGCAAAGATGGATTATTTATGGGGTATCTAAATAAACAAGTAAAAAATAATGGGTATCTCAATAAATTAATAATTACTATTGAGATGAATAAAAATTAGTATGGGAAATAAACACCAGTGATTAAAACTAAAATTCTCAATAAATTGTAATCGATGTGAAAACTATATATATTAAAAAATATTAATGGAGAATTGTTGCTAGTGAAATTTAGTTGGTGATGAATTTTTCATGGCGGTGAATTTTTACTCAATGAATTGCTGGTAGTGAATTTTCCATCAATGAATTACAAATGATGAATTTGTTGGATGCCCATTTATGCACGTATAGGAGTGAATTTGCACCCCTTGTGTAAATTACCCTTTTGCATCCCCTCACCTTAGAAAATAAAACCCGAATGCGAAATTCCACATCACCCATTCGAAATGCATCCACTTGGAACCTATGTTTTGTGTCAGTGGGGGAATATTTGTTGGGGACGAGAGTACGACACGTAGAAATTTGCATGGCACACTACCATCCCTAAAAAATACCTACCTCTACTATCTGCAGGGACATTACTTTCTCCATTGGGCATGAAGCGTAACGCCTCTGTTTTGACTAGTTGGCCCGAAAATGGATCTTTCCCTCCCATTTTGATCTTGAAATTCCTATCTTGCTAATTCAATCCATCTTTTTAGCATCTCTTTAGCAATTCTTGAACTCTTGAGCATTCAACTTCATTCTCTTAGCACTTTCACAACATTCTTCATTGAGCAATTCCATCCATCTTCCTACACTTTTTCCACCATTGGAGTTGTGATTCGGTGTCCTAAGGGACTACTTCTTCATTGTTGTGGCAGTGTATACCTTACCAAGCTTTTAGCCTCCTCTACGTGCTTGAGAGCACCTTGATTTGGAATGTGCTCTTGTTTGTCAATTAATGTAGCATAGTGCCTTTTTTATTGTTCGATTTCTTTCCTTTGTTCTCTTTATCACATTTTCTACTTTGTGGCTTTCTTGGCTGTCCGTGGAGGTGGAAACACCAAAGCGGCAGTTCGACTAAGACAAACCCCTAAAATCCCAACATTTTTCCCTCTCTTTCCTATGTGTAGGTAAACATGCATGTGGAACTCACTAGCGAAGTAGAGCCTCAATGACTTGATCTTCATCACCCTTACTTTCATCTACCTTCTTTACCAATTATATATTTATTTCTCTTTATCATTCTGTTCATTTCGTTAAACTTAGTTAGCTAGACTATATTAGTAGGCTTTCTGGTCTTTTACACTGCACTTTTCACTTTCTAGTCGTATGAACTCCAGTGCACCAAAGATATGCCAACATGTCATGTTGTCATCCTTGACCCACGTTGTTATCCTTGGGTAGAGAGTTATCTGGGGTGTAGTTCGAATTCTAGAAACTAGCTTGTCTAGCCGCATTTAGGTTTTTGGATATGTAGAGTGATAGAAGCACTTGAGAGTGCTTCATTCTTTATCCTTGCCTTAAACACCCTTTAGCTTGAGGTAAGATAAGGCAGCCCTCCACTCTTGGCTCTTCGTCACCTAGGACCTTGGTGTGGTTAGTCCCCCTACCTTACATTTTGGTGAACCAAATGTGAAAAAAAAATATCCATTTGTTTGTGTTGATAGTTTTTCCTCGCACTTGGTGACTATTGTAAAGTTGAGTGTTGTGAAGGTTTATGAGCATCACAATGCAATCCAAAACTTTCAAGTATGTTAGGAGAAATGTGTGACACCTACTAATGGAAAAGGTGAAGGTCACTTCTATTTTCACCTCCAATTTTTCTATTGGTCTAGTTGCTGGCCTTACCACTAGTTTTCTATAGGTTTTACCAATGAGATAGGTTTCCTAGATGAGACCACTCATGCTTTGACCCCTCCAGTTTCACCTATGGCTTCATCTATGAATGAGGATGATGTTGCACATATCCTTGTGGAAAACCTTTTGGTATTGGATAATAGATTGTCAAACCTTGTAAATCATTTAGAGAAAGCTCTAAACATGGCTAGAGTCAGTAGACTTTCTAGTGAGGAGAGGAATCTACTAAGAAAGGATCAAACAGGCATAGATTTCTTATGTGTCCTTACTAATCTAATCAAAGCCTATATCCCCTCGTATAAGACTAGATTTGGTAATACCCTACGAGAGGTACTTAATTCCTATGAGAGATAAATAGGCATCTCAATGCCCACCATGTCCGTATGCATTTCCAAAATAGGCCTTTTATTAGAGTTTCCTATGCTTCTCAAAATCCCCCTATTGTTAAGGCGAGTAAAATACCTCTTGGTTTCAGCTTCAACCCTCCTACTTCCCTTAGCAGTGAGGCTTTGGTGGAATGAGTGGTAGCAGCTTTGGTATCAAGGGTACAACTAGTAGAGGTGTCTCCAATGCATCTCATGGTAGTGCCCTTGGTATTGCAGGTGGCTCTGGTGGAGGTCCTACTAGTGGTGGTGGCTCTAGCGATGGTCCCGGAGGTGGCTTTGGTGGTGGTGGTTCTAGAGGTTCCACTAAGCCTTTTTCATCCTCTAACCCTGTTCTAAATGCTCTTCTTTAGAACATGGCTCAGATGCAAAAATAGTTGGCGAGCCTCTCTCAAGCCTCCACCCAACCTATCTTCTAGACTTTCTTCCAACATAGTCCATTTTTGGTGGCAATTTTGAGTACTCCTTTCCCTCAGGGAATGGACATTTCTAAGTTTGAAAAGTATGGTGGTAAAGGGGATTTTTAGACACATGTATCGGCCTTCAATTCCATGTGTACAGATTTCTTTCATCATGATACTTTGATGGTGAAACTCTTCCCCTGATCTCTCAAGGAATAACACTTGAGTGGTACTGTTCCTTTCCTAATAACTCCATATTCTCATTTGATCAACTCGTCAATCAATTTCTCTATTCTAGTTCAAGGCTAACATCAATCCAAAGATGACCTTCTTAGATCTTGTTTGATGTAAGTAGGGAGATAATGAGAACATAACTACCTTCATAGCATGATATCAAGCACATTTTACATAGATCTCATACCTACTACTCGACTCTGATGTGAAAATGGTGTTCATAGGAAACCTATAGTGAGCCTCGTAGGAGAATTTTTCCCCAATGAAATACCCTTCCTTTGTACATCTGTATGTTGCATTATGAGTGTATCAATAAATGGTAGTTTAGTTCATGGGATCTTCCTCATGCTTCCATTCAAAAGGAAAGTCTATTGTGTCAATCTCAGGAAAAGGAAAGTCTATTGCAAATGTAGTTGCCGCAACTAATGATCATGGCCTTAGACAAAACCAGAAGTTTACAAAGTTAGCATAATCTTATTCTTCCATTCTAAAAAAAAATTTGAACGATAAGATCATAACTTTAGAAAACCCTCGACCTCTAAAGGAACCTTATCCTGATTGGTATGATGTGAATGCTTTTTTCCAATACCATCATGTCAACGAGCATGATACCAAGTGTTCTATGCACCTGCATCATGAGATATAGGATCGTATCGATGACGGTACCATCCATCTCGATGGGAAGAAACAAAATGCAAATAAATTAGAAAAGAAGGCCAATAGTGAGTTGTAGATTTAGATAGACCCATTTCCATCTCATTGTATGAACTTGATTATTGACCCCTCAAATGCTTCCCCTCAACCATCAATGTATGTTAACATGGTCTTGGTTACTCCTCTCATGTAGCCTATGACTGGTTTGCAAGATGTGGCATTCACCTCACAGAAATTGTCTTTGAATAATAAGCCCTCTCCTCTATTCATTCCTACTCGCCTCAATGGAAACATTGTGACAGGAGTCCTAGTTGATCCCGTGAGTCCATTAAATGTTATTATAGAGGAAAAGTTATAGTAAAATTCATTATAGAGGGAGGAATATGAAGAAACTAAGTCTACCATACGAATGGATGGTGGTCTCTCTCTTAACGCATATGGCTCTATAATTCTTTTCATCCTAGTTCCAAACCTAAGGCTATTGATACAACTTTTGACTTTATTCTAGAATCTGATCTCTTTAGGGTGAAGTTGGGCATCTGATCTTTTCAAGTTGAGTTTGGGCATCCATGGCTAGCTTCCATGAATGTAATTACTTTTTCTATTCACAAATGTTTAAATTTCTCCAACAAAGGTGTCGTGCCTATTGTGCATGACACTAGATACTAGTCATTGGTATCCCATGGGGGTTATTCATTGGATCATTTTTGGACCACCCCACTCAATTTGTTTCCTCTTGGAACAGACCTACTTTAAAAAAATTACATAAGGGTATGTGCAGGATCATGGTGCGCCAAAAAGTGGCAATATTATGGGTATTTGTAGGGTATGTGGCTGACGACTTTTTTTTCACCCAAAATTAATGAAACGAAAAGGGTTTTTAGAGGAGATTCTCAGCTTTCCAAAAATATAAATTATGATTTAATTTCAATTTAATAAATAATTATTATTCATTTTCTATTAGAATTATGACTAAAGTCCTGATCGATAGGCTGATTGAAAAACATCTATAACTTTCAAACGGTATCATATTTTTGAATCTAAAACATATCACATTCTATGCTTCACATACTATAGGATTAAAAAAAATTAAATTTCATGAAGTTTTGACCAAAGGTGGGAATGACGAGTTTTATATTTTCTAAAAGTTGTAATAAAAATTCATAATTAATTATTTACTTGGAAAAAATTATAAAAAAATATGCATCACATCCAGAAATGAGTCCTCTACTTTATATAAAATCTTACAAAAAAATATTATCATTTTATTATGGTTAGGGTGGTCCATTGACACCTAGTTTTATTTTCCTTGAAATTTAAGTACTGCATTGAAATTTCAAATTTTCACCAAATAGATTTTATTTATTTTTAAATAAACCTAGTATTTTAGAAACTACATTCAATTTTCTACAAATTCTATTCTTACATATTTTTGAAATAATATAGATAACTTATTCAAATATTTCGTCAAGTTTCCTAACACTGATTTTTTGAATTTTTTGCCACTCAAGGGCCTATTTTTTGCATGATGATCCTGCACATACCCATAAAGTATAAAACCATGGGCAAAGGACAGCCGAAAGTGACCCCTTTAGTAGTACAGCAACAAGCTACCTCCTCCTCTTGAAAGGGAAAAGAGTGGCCTGCCCCTCCTTAGGGTGCCACTTTTCCCCCCTTTCTAAAGAGGAGTTTTGGATGGCTACTCCTAGATTCCACATAAGAAATTTGATGGTACCTGCTTAGCATAAAGCCAAGATTCAGATATTTGACCTTCCTACTATTCCCCCTAGACCTTGGCCCTACCTGAATCATGGTAGAAGGAAGGGTCCACATGGGGAATCCTTTATGTCTCAACCTTTGTGGCCTCCTACCACTCCTACTCCTAAAGTAGTGTATCGGAAAAGGCCCATTGTTGAGGCATTAGATCTAACTTCCCCCATTGTTGCTCCAACCTCCTCTCAGTCTCTCCCTCCTACTCCCATCCTAGAGTCTCCTCAACACCAAAAAAGGTTGTGATGGACCATCTGATGGATGAATAGGATCCTTTTGTTCCATCCCATCTATTAGAGTCACAGGAACCATCTTTAAATAGGGGTGATCTAATCTAGGAGGAAGCAGACCTAGCAGGCCACTTTTCAAAGAAAGGAAGGGGAGTCGACCACCCCTATTTCAAGGCCTACTTAGAAGTATCAAGAGAGCCAAATTAAAGAAAATAAAATAACAACTAAAACTAATCAGTGGTCCCAACTTCGATTCTTTCACTTCGAACTATTTCCACCTCCTACTACTCCAATAACGCTCTTGTGCCTTTACTCTTTGCATGTATTCCTGGTACTTGGTGAAAATTGCAGTAATGATTTCTCTTCTTGGATTCATGGTGATTTTCAGTATTGTCCTCCATCTTGAAAGCACAAAGTCTAACTCAACAATTGTTTTATAGATTTTATCACTTTCAGCCTTGAATGCACTCATATAGGTTTATAAATTACTCAATTTTCTGAATGAATCTTCAACGGCTATCTTTGGATCACCTACCTCATTATTATACACCTCTTTATATTGCTTTCATATGTCTGCAACATCTAATATCTTTCCACCTAACTCATCCGCAAGGTCCACTTCGAGGGCATTGAAATTCTCCTTGATCTTCACTACTATGTCAAAATATTTTTCTAACACTTTATTGATTTCCTTGATATAATCCTCATATATCAAAAATTTCCAATCCAAGGAATCAAACCAATTAGGATCAATTTCTTTGGGATCATCTACCAATTTTTCCCTAATCAACAAAGTGTGCTCCATGGAGAGTAATTCTACAATTTCCTTAGAAAGCACATATGTGCTACCATGTTATCTTCTAATCTGCTAGAGTTCAACTACCAATTCCTTTCTTTTATCAGACACATTAATATAAAATTGAATAAAATTACGAATGTAGAAAAGGCCATCTTGGTAAATCCTTTATATCCACTTGTTGGCAAACCTAGTATAGCCTAAATTTTTCTTGACCTTTTGCACAATGTCAAAATCAATACCTTAAACATCTGAGCTTGAGCCTTCCCTAGGGGTCGGAGTCACAATTGACAAAAGAAAATCTCTTAAAGAGAGAATATGAGACTGTAATTGAAAGTTTTTTTATGTTTCTTTTCTCTTTTAATTAATGCATTAATAGAGTAATCAGCATGATAGACATCACATTCGAAAGTAGATGGCCCCATATCAATGTGAGTAATCTTGTAATAGGCCTCTATTATCTCATTTTCATTTAGGTCCTTTATAAGATCAATAATTTCCAGCAATTGATTCCCAAAAGTAGAATCAGTGATGATCTATGACATCCTTTTGGCCTTTTTGGGCTTTTGGTGACCTTGTAGTAACATAGGGACTATATCAAGCTCTTATTTCATTGTAGGAACATTTTTCCTTTTCTTCTCTACTGCTTTCTTTAACCATGTTGGAGAAGAAGCCACCAGCTCCATGTCTCTGTGTTCAACATTTACATTCTCCATTTTCTCAACTAACTGAACAGAAACAAAAGTATCTCATACTGGAGAAGGAGGAACCTTGAAGAATGTGGGAAAAGGATTATCTGCAATTATATGCTAGAAAATACCCTTGGAGTTTGTAGGCATCATTTTTTTCTGACTAGCTCTTTTCTTAGGTACCGAGGAGAGCATATTATCTTGTTCACAAAATGACTTTAACTTATCCCCTATGTCTCTTGGATTTTTGTCATCTCCTCCTAATTGTGGGCCAGTGCCAGATGACTTAGTCATTGTTTTCTAGATGATAGGTTTATTCCAAAGGCCTATACATTCCCTTGTTCATTTCTCTACAAACCTCTTTACTCCTAAGTAGAACCTGCACTTCTTCATCATTTTCCATTTAACCATTCTAAAGTTCTTCTCAAAACACAAGCAGAACGAACAATCAAATTTGAGACTTCATCCTCTAACTAGTTAATTCTATAAAAGGGCTTATTAGTAGGCACCTGATATTTGGGATCAATAATCACCAAATCTTAATCCGCATTTTTTGGAATATTAAAGAAGATAACAAAAGTTTGTATCTACCTTACGGTCAACCTCATAAAACTTCTCCTTTTCACCTCACCTTCATCTGTACAGTATTCAAAAAAATCCTCAATATCTGGGTGATGTTCATAACTACTAGCTCCATACAAATTATGATTAACATATCCCTTGCTATCAAAATTAGTTCTTGTCGCCAAATACTAAAAATTAGACTCATTCAGGGATTTCTCCACACCCCTAGCAATATTATTACATTTACAAGAAAATGAAGGCATGGACAATGGAAAAACATACCCCTTCTTTCCAATATTTAAATATTTAACATTCATAATGACCATTTTCTGGTAAACTTCAAGAAAAATAGAAAATCACTTGGATAATGACAACCTCATTAGAGCCTTCTCAAAACCTCCAATTCTAAGATAAGTGAATCTGTTGAATGAAATGTAAAAACTTCCAAATCTCATTACCATGGCAGCCATCTCAGGTGAAACTTGAAGCAGCTCAGGGTTTCCATCAAGTCCTCTTACAATCTCCATCAAGAATGTGTCATTGATGTGACAATAATTCTTTAGTCCAACCTACTTAGTGAGCTCTGGAAACCTTCTATACACAGGCATGTCTAGTGTGGGAGACCTTCGAGGTTCCAACCCTGCCCAGACAACCTCTTGATTGGCTAAAATATAAACCAGATATGAGTACATATGGAATGCAATAGTTTTCTAGAAAGTTATTAAGGTTTTTGGTACCTCTCCTTTTCGGTGCGACACCCTAGAAGTGTAAGAGAGCCTCCACATCCCAAGAATATTTGGTTCACAAATAATTTGATGAAATTTATAAGCATGCAGGTATAGTTTGATAAAAGATAACTCCTTATACTCCTACACAAGCTGCAGCGGTAGAAAGAATAAACTGAACCATAATGTAAAAGAGCTAGGATTATATTAAGTAACTTGCTAAAATTGGTAAATATTTTTGGGAAAAATTAGTTGGTAATACTTGTTATTTAGTTAATCAATATCATTTTTTAGCTCATGTTGATAAAAATTATGAATTACATGGATAGCTAGAAATCCTTAAATTGTTTCACACTTAAGGGTTTTTGGTTGTGAGGCTTTTTTCATGTGTCTCAAAAGAAGTGATCTAAATTGGATCCAAAAGCACAAAATACATCATTCTAGGTTATGGTAAGACAAAAAAATTACACTTTGAGACAAATATTGAGAAGCAAGATGTACATGTGGAAGAGTAGCTAGATGGATCTGAGGATGGATAACAAGAAGACAGTTCAAATAGTTCAAAGGATGTGCAAGATGAGCACACAGAAGAAGAAGAATAGGTAGAGTTCATTTCTCCTACCTTGAGGAGGTCCACAAGGCAACGAAATTCAGTTCACAAGTATAGCCCATCAAATTACCATTGTCTATTTCCTTTTTTTAGTAATGACAACGAACCTAGAACTTTCAAGGAGGCTCTCCCTTCAAAGGAAAGTGAGTCTTGGTTCTAGTTCATGCAGGAGGAGATGATAACTTTGCATAGTTGTGACACCTAGGATCTTGTTAGTTTTCCCAAAGGAAGGAAGCCCATTGGTTCCAAGTGGGTATTTAGAAATAAATTTGGTGTAGAAGGTTAGTTAGAGTAGTACAAGGCCCATTAGTGGCTAACGGCTACTCCTAAAGAAAGAGAGTTGATTTTGGTGAAATTTTCTCTCCTATTTCTAAATTAAATTTTATTAGATTCCTATTTTCTATTACTAGTGCTTGTTATTTTTAGATAGAGAAAATGGATTTTAAAACTTCTTTCTTGTATGGGGACCTTGAGGAGGAAATTATATGTGATTCTAGTGTAGGAAAATGTACTCCTTTACATTTTCACACGTTGTTTGGGTCCCCTCAATTAAATTAGACTTAATAGTGCCTTAATAATCCCCATTTTACATCTACAATCCTAATAAATTACATTCTCCGTAGGGGAAACCCAACAACAATCAATTTTGACACATAATACTTTGACTTGAGCAATGTGTGTTCCAAGAATAGGGACCTGGGACTCATTATTGAATGGGCTAATGTGTCCTCACTAGGCCTTTGAACCTAAATTTAAAATGAGTTTTTGGTGGTATTTTAATGTTCCCAAATTCAAATTTCAATGTTGGCTTGTGATGTTAAATTTTTAAGAAATTAAGGATAGATACCTATAAATACAAGGTTATTTCATCAATTCAAATCCTAGGCAATACTAGAAATTCAAGTGAAAAAATATAGCAACTTGATTATGATCAAGGGAATTCAAGATTAGATTTATCAATGATTTATTGTAGCACTCAAGATCTCAAGCATCATGTCAAAGTCTTTTGAAAACATGCATATTTTTGGAGCTAAAATTGTGATGTAGGTTTCAAAGATCCAAGCCAAGATTCAAATCAAAATTTAAGTATCAAGATTTGCATCCATTGAAGCCATTTCATGTAAGATCAAGATCAACATTTCAATCCTACAAAGGTTTATACAAGCGTTTGGTGAGTTGCAATATTGTATTAGTCATTGCATCAGCAACCTATCATGGCCTCCTTCTTGCTAAAGAGGCAAGGGTGACTAATCTATGGTTGGAAGGGGAATCCCTTAATATTATCACTTGTCCTTTGAAGGTGAATCCCCCATCATGGTCTATATTGCATATTATAGAGGACTCCCTATCTATTCTTGGCTCCTTTGATAATTATAAAATCCCACATGTCTTTTGTGAGGAAAATATTTATTTTGGAGGTTTTGCAAATGTGGGTGTCTTGTCTCATAAATTTTGGCATTCCTATGACACCATCCCTTTTAATCTCCAAAGCATCATTTATCATGATCAATTATCTTTTCATGGTGGTGGAAACCTTGGGAGATATATGTTTATTTTGTTGGCTTTATCTCATCTTTATTTTGTTTAGCAGTGTAGAGTTCAAAGCCCATCTAAGTAATAATTACATATCTTATGAAAACGAGCTCATGGAAGTGGTAATTATAGCTAGCTGTACTCACACTATCAAATTTACAGGTATTTTAGGGGCCTTTTGGCCTTGTTTCTAGATGGCCCTCTTAGGTTTTTCTACTCATTAGAACAAAGAGAAGGTTGTGATGAGGGTGTCTCTGGTTGCAATGGGTGGAAATAATTTCATACAAGAGCCTCTCTCTTGTGAATATTTTAGTGGGAATGCAGTTGTGTGGGAGCATCTCGAGAAAGGTCCATTTTTCCTTTATTTTCTTAAACTGCATGGGTTTGATTCTAAGGTTACATAGGTGAATTTTGAAAGGGTGGAATAATCAAATTTTGTGCTACCAAGGGGTGGAGATGAATTTTATCGAGGGTTTAGATGCTAAGATTATTAGTTTACCTATGAAGGGTAATAAATTTTACAAATATTGTGGAGCTTCTAAGTGCACTCTAGCCAATTTCTTCAAGGGAAAAGAACAAGATAAGCTTAATAAATTTTACAAAGATTGTGGAGCTTGTAAGTGCACTCTAGCCAATTTCTTCAAGGGAAAAGAACAAGATAAGCTTAGGCATGTGGTAAATGGAGGGTATGACCATTCTTCCATTAAGCCACTATGGAGAGATGTGGTGTTGGCTATCATGAAATATTTCATGCTTGATGCCAGGTATTTGGCTATCTATGGGTACCATTTTATGTTGTTAAATCATTTTAAACACAAAAATTTGGTGTCATTTCCCTAAGCATTCCATGGAAACTAGCATAGAACATCATAGAAAATATGTTAATAAATCTATTCTCCATGAGGGTCTCATGAAACTTATCATTGACCATATCAAGTTGAAGTTTATTCCTAAAATTCTTAAGATTTCTCGTGGTCAGAAAGATAAGAGGCTTGCACCTAGTTATGAGATGATGGAATTGGTAGAGGAATGGGATGGAGATTATGAGGAGGATGGATCCATAGAGTTGAACTCATTTGATAAATATGGTAAGACTATGAAGGACCATGATCTAACAATTTCTAAATCTTGGTCAAAAGGTTATGAGACTGACAATAAAATGAAGGATGTTGTGTCGTCTAGTGCTTGAGAGGGGGTCTAAGGGGAAGAAAGGTGGTAAAATCGATGAGAAGTGAGTTTATAACCTAGTTGAGGAAGGGGCAAAATATTTAGGAGTGTCCCCCATTTTTACCAATAAGGAGAAATAGGGGAGCATCAGGGCTAAGAAGGGGCATCATATGGAAGAAAAAGGTCTTGAGGGAGATAGTTTTAAGATTTTTGGAGATGTTTCCCTTATGAAAACTAGGTTGGTGACCCCTGACTGTAAGGGTTTCCAGTAAGTTGAGGACAAGAAAGGGCTTTTGGAGTTGCTGGAAAACTCGGCAGTGAACTCTAGTAAGTAGTGGGTCAAGGTTGAAGTTGTTGATTTGGAGTATTCTCTTGGTGAGGATGCTTTGAAGGGTGAAGGTGTGGATCCAAAGTGTCAACTTGAGAATATTGCTAATCTATCTACCAAGCCTTTCAATTGGGATGAAATTGACCTAGAGGTTTTTTGTAGAATGGTAGAGGATGGGACTAAAAATATCCTTTCATTGTTCAAATGGGTTTTTTTGGAGGTCAAGGATCTTAATGCTAAGTTGAATGAGTGGCAGAGTGTATGTGTGGCACTAGTTAACTATAACAAAATGAAATGGAAGATGAAAAGAAAGTTTAAAACTATGAATGGTGTACTTCACAACGTGGTGTTCTATGCTAAGAAAATGGGTAGGGACCATGAGGAGAGGATAATGTCCATAGGTTCATGAGGATGGACTTGTTTCTTTGGAGGAAAAAGTTAATAAGATTTGTAGTGATTTATAGTCAATGGTAAAAATTAGCAACCAATATCTTAATTCTCGTGCACAGGCATTGACTCTATTGAATGAAAAGGATCTTAGGTGGATTCGTAAATAGTTGGATCTTAGGGAGAATGAGGAGGTGATTGTTCATGTTAATTGCAAGAATTAGATGGAGAATAGTTTGGATGAGGGCTCGTGTCTACGAACCAAGAGTAATACCTATAAGATAGCTACGATTTCTTTTCAGGAGCTTCAAGATGTGGTGGAGATGCATGATAATTTCATCTCTAGTAATATTGAGGTAGCCAATCTTTTAGATAATTCTCTTTATTTGTGTTTGATCATCTTTTGTGCTGATGTTTTGTTGTTGGTTTAGTTGTTGGTTTGTCTAGGCTTACCTTAACAAAAAAAAAAATTGGGGCTTGTTGATGCTTATTGCTTAATCTTTGATAGCCTTCTCCTTATCTAAAGGGTTTTGGGATCCCTTCAAAACCTTCTTTCCCTTATCAAAATCATTGTTTTGTCCATTCATCATTCCTTTCATGTTTCATTATTTCAATTCAAGGTTTAATTACCCAAATGGGGTTTGACCAAGGTAAACCCCCATTAACCAAAAAACAAACAATTTTTCCCTATTATGTTTGTGTTGTAGATCTTAGGTTGAAGAAGGATTGAAGATCTCTTGAAGAGAAAAATTGGAAAAAAATTTAAAGTTGCAAAAAGTTGTCAAAGATACAAATAGTTTTCAAAGTTGTCAATTCGTGGAATCTCGCCTATAGAATTTATTTCTAACTGTCTAACATCCAAACCTAGACCAAATAGAGGCTATAGACTAACACCAGAGGATCCCAAAAGTTGATTCAAACCTTTGCACAAAGACCCATTCGTGTATGGGAAAATGAGTCCTAGGTAGCCTCCTGAATCTTTATTTTGGTGACAGATATACATCACTCTGCCATTTCTTGATTTTCTAAAATTTTGTTGTTTCTATCTATAATATGCTTTAAATTTATATTTCAAGTTTGAAATGGAATAATTGATTTTATTTACTATTTTTATTTTTTATTCCAAAAGTGTTGTTCATGTTGATACCCCCATACTCAAGATCATAATAAAATTAGTAGATTCCCTCATCAATTTGACACGCCTAAGGGTTACAAACCAATTCTTAGTTTAGATCTCATTTCCTAATGAAATAAGGAAAAATAAGTCCATTAACACACCCCAACAACATTTTCCCCCATTCCATACTTAACATCCCCTATTTCTCTTCATTCCAGTGACAACCTGACAATTTTTTGTAAAAGAAAAAGAATAATTAGTTTGTAGGTTGAAGATAAATTTGTATGGTTTGAATTAGTCTCCTAGGATGTGGTACCAAAAGTTTGATGCTTTTGTATTTAAATTTTGGTTTTCTTAGGGGTGAGGAGGATCATTGTTTTTATATTGAGGTTATTGATTATCAGATTCTAATTATCATTATCTTGTATGTTGATGATATGTTGTTCATGGGTAATAGTAAGGTGATGATTAAGGAGCTCAAGACATAAATTTCTAGCACATTTAATATAAAGTACATGGGGGCTGCAAATATATTCTTTGTATGGAAATTAGCAAAGAATGCGGTCACAAAAAGCTTTGATTAACTTGAAATACTAAGTATGTGGATACAATTTTGTGAAGGTTTAATATGCATGATTGTAAGCCAACTACTATTCTATTTCTATTTCGTACAAATTGAGCTTAGATAAGTGTCCTAATTCTGATGATTATTTTGAATATATGTCTAAGGTTTCTTATTCTAGTTTTTTGGTAGTTTAATGTATGTAATGATTTGCACTAAACTAGATATAGCCCAAGTAGTGGGAGTTCTAAGAAGGTTCATGTCTAACCCTGGTAAACAGCATTGGAATTTTGTTAAGAGGGTGTTTAGATATTTGCATGGTACTTTAAATTATTGTTTTGTTTATCATAGTACTGATGTTATGGTCAAGTCATTAGACATATAGGGTTTTTTTTATGCAGATTGGGTAGGTGACTTGGATAGCTAAAGGTCCACTAGCAACTATGTATTTACTTTATTTGGAGGTTTAATGAGTTGGATGAGTAAGAGGAACCCTACAGTTCCTTTATCCACCACTAAAGAAAAGTATATGGCTGCTACACATGCCTCCAAGGAGGTAGTATGGTTACAAATACTTGGTATTGGCATTGGTTTTGATTGCAAGACAATGAGAATT
The DNA here is from genome assembly GCA_007258455.2 of Sequoia sempervirens. Lineage (NCBI taxonomy): Eukaryota > Viridiplantae > Streptophyta > Pinopsida > Cupressales > Cupressaceae > Sequoia > Sequoia sempervirens. Next base: position 529,895,210 of record VDFB02270651.1, read on the forward strand.
AGATGTGATAGTAAGAGTGTTATATGTTTGGACAAAAATCCTATGTATAATATGAGCATACTAAGAATTCTAATGATAAATATCACTTTTTGTGAGAAATAGTTGAGAATAGTAGGGTCTTCATTGATAATTTTGACACTTTGGATAATGTTTTAGACTCTCTCACAAAGCTAGTGACCAATGATAAGTTCTCTTGGTGTAGTAAGGCCATGGGACTTAATCACTATACTTGATTTATTATCTGTATCTCTTAGATATAATTGAAATGTATAATTCAAGTGGGATAATGTTAGCTTAGGTGACATTTACCTTGAAAACCTATGTCATTTTTAAATGTCTCCATGTTTCTTGGAAAGTGTCCTAGGGGACATGAGAGAAATGTATTTAATATTGGAAATATTAAATACATTATCCCTCCTAGAAATTTAATGTTAGTGGAGGTTACATGTAAATAGAGAAAAAATTATCCCTCCTAGGAATTTAAATTGGGAATGTGAAGGGTCTTAAGTGGGTTGTCAAATTTGGAGGTCTAAAACAAGGTCCATTGGTTCTCCATCTGGAAGTTGAATTGTCACCGAAGCAGATCTTGAATGCCAAAATTTGAAGGGGATATGGGTTAGGTGCCCATGTTGAAGCTTTATACACATTAATTAATTTATTATCATGAATCTTGGTTTTCCAAGGAAGGGGTATGGGTTTTTGTAAGTGATTTTGGCACCTCTTGTTTTAGTTTACCACTATCATTTTACCTACCAACAGTTCTATAAATTGGGACCTTGAGATGGTGGAATCTTATTGGGTTATTTGTAGGTGTATGGAAGAATATGACTCAAAGGGAATCAACAAGGAAGTTTATTTTGGTGTATCTCTCTTTTGAAGATAAATAATATACTTGCCCTCTTTTCTCATATCAATTTTTTCTTGAAAAGGTTTCTCCACATAAATTTGGTGTTATATTTGTTTGTTTGTTTTTCTATTATGATGAATGTGCAATCACATACATATAATTAAATTTGGTAATCTTATTTTTATATTTGAATACACATACATAAGTTAATATGGCATCTTAGCTTCACCTTTTTTTCAATACAAAACAATGTCAAAAGTTAAAGGAAGTCCTTCATGTAAGGAAAATTAGATGTAGAAAACAATTCTCCTAACATCAATACCTTAGAAAAGAATACAGATACACTTTAAAATTTATAATTACAGTCCAACTAAGATGCACTATGAAGAAAATAACAGAAATAGAGTATTTGACAATCACACATGAACACCAGATATACGTGGGAAAACCCTTACGGGAGAAAAACCCACCACACCAAGAGAAATCACTTTGTATTATAGTAATGAAGATTACATACAAAATTCTAGACTTATCTTTCTGGTGTCATTATACAGCAGCAATCACCATGAACATTCTTCGAACAGAAACTTTCAAGTTACAACGTTTATAGATTAGAATACATTCACTGATCAATAACAATCTATCGAAACAACCAACGAACCAATTGATAATCCAACCCAATCACAAACTACAATCTCTAAGTATATCCATGTCAAATTTTGTTTGTAGAACTTCCTCATAGAACCATCACAATGAACCAACTGTTAGTTGTTCACATTTGGCTCCTCCTATTCATCTGCGAGATGCCACATCGGAAGGTCTTACTCTGTCAATAGAATTCGCACTATGTTGGAATCTCAGTGAGACACTAATAGTGTCTCACTGATGTCGTATATCCTTCATATCGATGTCGCCAAGAGTCTCTGTTATCGCTAAGATGTTCTATCGAGCTTCATGAGTTACACCAAGTCACCAAGCAATTTCCCAGACCTACCACTTTCGCCAGAAGATCATAGCAAGTCACCAAAGTTATACTAAAGACCCCAGACATACTGAGTGCCAAATAGAAGTTGGAAAGACTCACATCTTTCATCGAGAGTTCATACCGGGATAGAAAGGTTACCCCAAAGTGATCATCAGTCGCTAAGACATTGCCCTTCGGTAAGACTTCACTCTGAGTTCTCTAAGCTACTTTGAAGACTCTTCATCATCTGCAAGACTCACCAAAGTGCTAGGACTTCTTACTGAAACCACCATGTTACACCAATAATTCCTGAGTGTGTCCTTGTCAGCAAGACTTTCAACTATCACTAAGATCTCACACTGGAATCTTTAAGTTACACCAACACCACCACCCATCACCAGGAGTCACTCCGATGAATGTTTGGATGTGTTTCTGTCAACATGACCTTCTCTATTCACTGGGACTTCTCACTAAGCCATTTAGGTTACCCCAATAGCCATAGGCTATCGGAAAGACATTCACCGTTCGCTGAGACATCTTCCTGGATCATTAGAGTTACCCTGAAGACCTCAAAGTAAACATTGTCAGCAAGTCTTTGACACATCGCTGAGACTTCTTACCGAGAACCCTTAGCTATCCTGAAGACCATAGTTGCCAAGAGTCTCCTTGATACATGATTGAATGGCCTATCGGCCAGAGGTCTCCCGAGTGGTAAGAGATCATAGCGAAAACACTATGTCACAGTGATAGACCAAAGTGTAATCTTTCGGCAAGACAGAAGCTAGGTCACAGCGACCTATTCAAAACAGAATGTATCAAACTGCTAGTCAGCTAGACAATGAAGATGTCACACCAAATTGGCTCTAACGGAGGTTTGATCCTGTATTGTTTGAGGCACATATTTCCAACAATCTTTGACTTGATGAAGATCATACAGGAACCTCCAGAGCACAACATAACTTATTGAAAATCATGGGAACTAAGGCCCATTGAACTGGCACACCACCTGAACTTGTCTGTGCTCACTAGCTTCGTCAATGAATCTACAACATTTTCTAGAGTATCAACCTTTTCCATACTGACCTTTCCATCCTCCACTATATCTCATACAAAGTCCAGTATTGTACATCAATATGTTTCATCCTGGCATGGAAAGTAGGGTTCTTTGAAAGACAAATTGCACTCTAACTATCACAGAAAATAGTTATTTCCCCTGCATCAAAACCAATGTTAGAACACAAATGTTTCAACCATACAGCTTCTTTACAAGCATGAGTAGTTTCCATGTATTCAGCCTCCATAGTGGACAAAGCAACTACAACTTTCCACTTACTCATACAACTCATTGCACCACCATTCATCATGAAAATGTATCCACTGGTGGATCTCCTGCTGTCAATGTCCCCTACCCAATCAAAATTTACATATCCACGAATGCTGAGAGTCCTCTATGATTCAACTGAATTCTCATGGTAACACAAAGTAAAATCTGAAATGCCCTTCAAATATTTGAAAACTCTTTTCATAGCATCCCAATGCATTCTTCCTAGATTAGCCATAAATCGACTAAGTACTCCCACTACTTGGGCAATGTCTAGCCTTGTACAGACCATTACATACATAAGTCTTCCAACCGCACTAGCATAGGGTACATTGGTCATGTCCTCTATCTCAATAGGATATTTTGGATAGTCCTCAACATATAGCTTCGTTCCCTGAATGACTGGAACCACTAGCTATTTGCAATCATTCATACAAAATCTCTCATGAATAGTCTTGACATACTTACTCTAACTGAGCCAAAGCTTTCTATTCTTCCTGTCCCTGGTTATCTGCATCCCCAGAATATACCTAGCTACACCAAGATCCTTCATTTCAAACTTAGTAGACAACTAAGACTTAAGATCAAAAATCATCAGCTTGCTATTGCCTATAAACAACATATCATCAACATAGAGAGCAATAACTAATACTTGATCACTTTCAGCTTTATAATATACACAGTGATCAGATTTTTATCTCACAAATCCCAAAGATAATACAAAAGTATCAAATTTCTAGTACCACATTCTAGGTGACTGCTTTAACCCATACAAAGACTTCTTTAATTTGCATACCAGTTTTTCTTTACCTTTCTCAATAAATTGCTTAGGCTGGGACATATAGATTTCTTCTTCAAGATCACCATGAAGAAATGTTGTCTTCACATCCATCTGTTCGACCTCTAAGTCATATGCAGTTGCAAGTGACAAAAGAAATCTAATAGATGTCAGCTTTGCTACAGGAGAAAATATTTCCCCATAATCGATTCCCTCTACCTAGAAATAACCCTTTGCAACAAGTATCACCTTGTACTTTTCTATACTTCCATCTAGACCAATATTTTTCTTAAATACCCATTTGCATTCTACAGGTTTTTTTCTTTCAAGCAAGGGCACCAAACTCCAAGTTTCATTTTTATCTAATGATGCCATCTCTTCTTCCATGGCTTCTAACCAAGAGTCTGAATCAGACATTCTAAATGACTCTTTTACAGTCCTAGGCTCATCAGTGCTAGAAATCAAAGCATAGGCACAAGTAGAATCAATTGACGAGAACCCATACCTATTTGGTTGTTTTCTTTCTCGGGTTGACCTCCTCAGTGGCTGAGGCTGAGGTTGTTCTTCTTCTTCCAAACTTTCAGAACTGCTCGAGCTCTCCTTAGTTTCAGGTACATTTTGAATTTTCAATTCTTCTTTCTCTGGTGTAGGAGGAATTAATGCTACATCCTTATTGTTATCTAACTTTGTCTCTCACTACAGATCCAAAGTGGAAGGTTTTAGCTCACAAAAAATTACACTTATGCTGTATATAACCTTATCTGTATCAAGATTCCAAAACTTGTATCCTTTTATGATAGCGTTATAGCCAATAAAAATACATTTGATAGCCTTTTTCTCCAATTTAGATCTTTTAACATCTGGCACATGAGCATATGCCTCACAGCAAAAAACACGAGCATGTCTAAGAGAGGGCTTCTTTCCAAACCATGCTTCCAAAGGTGTTTTCTTAACAATAGCAGAATTTGGAGAATGATTAATTAGATAACATGTAGTAGATACAACCTCAGCCCAGAATTTCTCCTCCAAGTCAGCACTACTGAGCATACTTCGTGCTCTCTCCATCACTATCCTATTGAACCTTTCTACAACTCCATTCTGTTGTGGAGTATAGGGTGTAGTCTTATGTCTTTTGATTCCATGGTCTTTACAGTATCTTTCAAATTCATCAGAATGGAATTCACCACCATTATCAGTCCTTAAGCATTTTATTTTTCTACCAGTCTAATTTTTAACAAGGTTCTTAAATTTCTTAAACTGACTGAACACTTATGATTTACTTTTCAAAAATTAAACGAATTCTCTTCTTGAATAATCATTAATTAACAACACATAGTATCTTGACTTAGACAAAGAAGGAACATCTAGTGAAACTAAATACATCAGTATGAATATAATCTAACAAACTAGAAGATTTATGAGGACTAGAATAAAATGAAACATGGTGTTGTTTTCCATATATACAGTGTTCACAAAATTCAAATTCAAGATTACAATCTTCAAGCCCCTCAACCAAGTTTTTGTTCTTCAAGGTTTTTAAACATTTTTCTCCTATGTGGCCTAACCTATGATGCCAAAGCATAGTTTTCTCTGCAGGAAGTTTTACTTCCATAGAGTTTACATAATTAGGGATATGTCCCTCTTTACCTCCATGAGCAGCTTTCAGTGACTTTATAGAGATACTGTTACATTGAATAACTTGTGCATCCAGCTTGTACAGGGTACCAATTCGAGCACCTCTAGCCAGTACCATTGAACCTCTAGTCATCTTGCAGCCATTACCAGAGAACAAGACTGTACTCCAATATCATTTAGCATACTTACAGGAAGTAAATTTTGAGTCAGACCTGGTATATGCATTACATTATTAATTCCCTTTACTCTTCCATCAGGGAATTACATCTTGACTCTTCCACGACCAACAATCTCCAAAGTTGAATCACTTGCTAAATACACCTTTCCACCATCGTATTCTTCATACTTTGTGAACCACTCTCTATGAGATGTCATGTGGAATGATGCTCCAAAATTAATCATCCAGACATCATCTGATGCCTATGTAGCCAAGGCTACAATGAAGACATCACCATCACTATGAGAAGAACCATTATCAAAAGAGCCCTTCTTCTTCTTTTTCACCTCTTTACAATCCTTTTGGACATGACCAGGTTGCCCACAGGTCCAGCACTTCACCTTGGACTTTTTGCTAGGAGACTTTGATCTCCCCTCTGATTTCAATTTGGACTTCTTGTCCTTCTTCTTGCCTTTCTCCTTTGACCTTCCTCTAAAAGCAAGAGCCTCCTTTGCCATTTCAGAAGACTTCCTTCTCATTTCTTTTAACAGCAAAGAACCAACAATATCCTCCATCTTCAAACTGGATGTTGTACTCCTGATAGCCATCACTAGATGATCCCATGAGTCTGGCAAAGAACATAATAGTAGCATACAGCGATCCTCTTCTTCAGTCTTCACACCAACAAATGTCAATTGAGCAAGCATCATGTTAAATGCATTCAAATGATTAGCTACAGACCCTCCTTCCTACATTCCCAAAGAGTATAATTTCTTCCTCAGGAATAGTTTATTCACCAAGGACTTCCCCTGATAAATAGATGTCAGTCTCTTCCATAAGGAAGATGCAGTCTTCTCTTCATGCACATTGAGAAGAACTAAGTTTTCCAAACAGAGCCTTATCAGCCCCTTAGACTTCCTATCTACAAGGTCCCAATCTTCTTGCTTCATGCCTATAGGTTTCACTCCAGCAACAGCAATCCAAAGATCACGGTCAACAACAAGATCCTCCATCTTGAGTTTCCACAACTCAAAGTTGCTGCCATTGAATTTCTCCATTTCAATATTACCAGATGTACTAGCCATCTTAAACTGTAATTAAAAATAACAAACTCTACAAGACTCCCACTGAATAGAATTGACACAAAAAACCCAACATACCCACAAGGATAACAAAATTGGCCAGGCTCTAATACCACTTGTAAGGAAAATTAGATGCAGAAAACAATTCTCCTAACATCAATACCTTATGAAAGAATGCAGATACACTTTAAAATTTACAATTACAGTCCAACTAAGATGCACTATGAAGCAAATAACAAAAACAGAGTATTTGACAATCACACATGAACACCAAATATACGTGGGAAAACCCTTCCAGGAGAAAAACCCACCACACCAAGAGAAATCATTTTGTATTACAGTAATAAAGATTACATACAAAATTCCAAACTTATCTTTCTGGTGTCATTATATAGCAGCAATCACCATGAACATTCTTTGAATAGAAACTTTCAAGTTACAACCTTTACAGATTAGAATATATTCACTGATCAACAACAATCTGTCGAAACAACCAACGAACCAATCAATAATCCAACCTGATCACAAACTATAATCTCTAAGTATATCCATGTCAAATTTTGTCTATAGAACTTCCTCACAGAACTGTCACAACAAACCAACTACTAACTGTTCACATTCGGATCCTCCTATTCATCCATGAGATGCCACATCGGAAGGTCTTACTTGGTCAATAGAATTCATACTATGTTAGCATCTCGGTGAGACACTAACAGTGTCTCGTTGATGTCGTATATCCTTCATATCGATGTTGCCAAGAGCCTCTGTTATCACTAAGACATTCTATCGAGCTTCATGAGTTACCCCAAGTCACCAAGCAATTTCCCAGACCTACCGCTTTCACCAGAAGATCATAGCAAGTCACCAAAGTTATACCGAAGACCCTAGACATACCGAGCACCAAATAGAAGTCAGCAAGACTCACATCTTTCACCGAGAGTTCATACCGAGATAGAACGGTTACCTCGAAGTGATCATTCATCACCAAGACATTTCCCTTCACTAAGACTTCACTCTGAGATCTCTAAGCTACTCTGAAGACTCTTCATCATCGGCAAGACTCACCAAAGCACTGGGACTCCTTACTAAAACCACTATGTTACACTGATAACTCTCGAGTATGTCCTTGTTGGCAAGACTTTCAACTATCGCTAAGATCTCACATCGGAATCTTTAAGTTACACCAACACCACCACGCATCACCAGGAGTCACTCTAATGAACATTTGGATGTGTTTCTATTGGCATGACCTTCTTTGTTCACTGGGACTTCTCACCAAGCCATTTGGGTTACCCTGATAGCCATAGGCTATCAGCAAGACATTCACCGTTCACTGAGATGTCTTCCCAAATCATTAGACTTACCCCAAAGACCTCAAAGTAAACACTGTCAACGATACTTTGACACATCGCTGAGACTTCTTAGCGAGCACCCTTAGCTATCCCAAAGACTATAGTTGCCAAGAGTCTCCCTGATACATAATTCAATGGCCTGTCGGCCAGAGGTCTCCCGAGTGCTAAGAGATCATAGCAAAAACACTATGTCACAGCGATAGACCAAAGTGTGACCTTTCGGCAAGACAGAAGCTAGGTCACAACAACCTGTTCAAAATAGAATGTATCAAACTACTAGTCGGCCAGACAATGAAGATGTCACACCGAATTGGCTCTAATGGAGGTTTCATCCTGTATTGTTTGAGGCACATATTTCCAACACTTCAAATCCTCTTGAGATAGTCATAAGTAATGCAATCATAATTTCAAAGTATTATAAAGCATGGAAACAAAGACAATGCACATGAAAATGGTCTTGTACAACAAATATTTAGCCTACAAAATCCCAAGGAAAAAAATTAATAGAATGAGTAGATACTCTTAAAGATTCAATATAACTAGTCAAATATGATAAATATAAATAAATATCCATCCAATTATAACCTTTATAAACCTTGAAGAAGTAACTAGAGTTAAACCACTAATCTATGAGCTACTTTTATTCACAATTTCCTCTACAAATGGATGAAAATAAATAATTCATCTTCCAATGGAGTTAAATAAGAGTTTAAACCCTCAAAATGGAATGAAAACATTCTTAAATACTTTTTGTCCCCTTCAAGAAATAAAAATACCAAAAGAAAACTTCAAGAATATGAAAATCAACTATCAAGACCCTATGGTTGAGTAAATAATCACTATTAGTAATAGTGCATTACCCTACCATTGTTTAAAATAGAATAAGTTAAAATCATAACCTATTAGGAAATAAATAACTACCGAAAAGGTACATAAATACCTTCACCACACTCCTCTACCCAAAAAATGAATTCAAGCACATTATCAACAATATAATTACCATGCTACAAGTGATTAAATGATTATTTATCTCTACAAGTCTCATAATAACTTGTTTTGGACCACTTACAAGACACCCGAAGAAACTATCCCCTACTCATAAATTTGTTGCTTATTTATTCTAGCAAAAAGACTACTTTTTCAGCAACTAGGATCCAGATGGAATTATACCTTAATTGGGCTCCTTGATTGAATTAGGTAAAATACAACCTTTCAATCATAGGAAAGAAATAATTTTAGCTCAAATATTGAGGTCATTAGTGTCATATTAGAGACCATAGAATCAAGAGCATGAAAATCATTTTTTCATCATAGGTTTGCATCAACATTTTCATGAATTGAAACTATCTTAGTCTTAATCCTTGGCATGCTACATCATTGTATATTCAATCATGTCAAAAACAAGAATAGATTTCCAACTAAGGCATAAGGAAACCTAGAAATTTGACCCTTTTTTAAAAGGTATTCTTCAACATTCCATTGTGTATTCAAGTTGTAGGTGAATCTCAACTCATTTTTAAACTTTATAGGTGCAAAGAATAGAACTACAATTAAAGGAAAAGACAATGGAAGCTAGTTAGAATCATGGATGAGAATCACATAATAGTAGATTTGGTTTACTATAATTGCCACTCATCATTACTCAATACATAATTTTCTTCACTCTTATGCATCAATGAATTCCAAGGATAATACAACACAGTGAGATAGCTAACAAATATCCTTTCCATTCTCTTTCAATGTTATATTTGACTATTGCATGTCATGATTCAAATCTTTTTAATCTAATTTATTAATTATTCCAAAACACCTAACTAGAATGGCAACAATGGGTGCAACATAATGGTGGGATCATGCTCACAAAAACTTTTTAGAGTTAATATTTATTTTTTAAAGATGAAAAAAAAATATTATTACAATTAAAATAAAATATATATTTATATATAGATCTTTACAAATTTTGAATCAAAAGAAACATACAAAGAAAATAATAAGAGTCAAATAAGAGGATCATCACAAAATAAATAAAATTTTAAGTATAAATTATACGCCAAAAGAATATAATTTACCACAATGGAAAATTCAGCAACTTGGTGAATTGCTAGCGGTGGTGAATTTTACTTTGCTGTGAATTTTTGGTCATTGAATTTTCCATAGCAATGAATTTTCCTTGGAGATGAATTCTTGGCAATAAGTTTTTTGGATGCCTATATTTTATATGATTTTAAGGTTTATAACTAGAAATTACTTAGCACATTTAAATTTATCTATTTTAACCACTATATAGATTTCAAATGTTGGAATGATATCTTATGATGAATTTGTTGGATGCCTATATTTCATACATTGGATGAATTTGTTGGATTATATCTTATAGATTTCAAATGTCGGAATGATACCGTATACTCATATGAAATATAGGCATCCAATGAATTTGGTGAATTTTCCTTCGAGATGAATTGTTGGCAATGAATTTGTTAGGTGCCTATATTTCCAATGATTATAAGGTTTATAACTAGAAATTACTTAGCACATTTAAATTTATCTATTTTAACCACTCTATAGATTTCAAAAGTGGGAATGATATCTAATGATGAATTTGTTGGATGCCTATATTTCATACATTAGATGAATTTGTTGGATTATATCTTATAGATTTCAAATGTCGGAATGATATCCTATACTCATATGAAATATAGGCATCCAATGAATTTGGTGAATTTTTCTTCGAGATGAATTGTTGGCAATGAATTTGTCGGGTGCCTATATTTCCAATGATTTTAAGGTTTATAACTAGAAATTACTTTGCACATTTAAATTTATATATTTTAACCACTATATAGATTTCAAATGTCGGAATGATATCTTATACTCATATCTTTTAACTATAGAGTAGACTATGATCTTGATAAAACAATACAATTTGTTACAGTACCAAAAATATCTCCTTCAAATCACATTTTAATTTATCTATATGCATTATAATGAAGATTTCAATTATATTTATTAAAAATAAACTACATATCATTTATGTAAATTACTATGTAGATTTCAATTATACACACATTATCTTAAATACACATCCTTCATGATTGAAGTAGATTATTATATTTATTAAATAAATCTATAATATCTATATTAAATTTAAGACATAGACTTAGATAAATATCTTCCGATTGACATTTTTCGAGATAATTATATTTAAAATATCTATATCATTATATTTAACAAATGTAATATTAAATATTATTTATTAAGAAAAACTAAATAAAATTTTCTTTATTATCAAAATTTTCAATTCCTCTTCACCAACTGTTTTCATTTTCCATAATAAAAAACTCCCCAATTTAATAATACCTCTCCAATGCAATGCACATTTATCAACGACAATTTAAGTCAATCCATATCTTCAAAGGTGATAGAAATGCTACGTCCCTATATTTAATATTTAATATTTTTTCAGTTTTCTCATTTAATACTAAGAACATTGGAAATAATAAAGCTATCAAAATTTAATATTCTTGGGAAAAAGAGAGTGTTTTTATTAGCTGGTATTCTCTCCACTGCTATGATAATAAATTCCAATGCATTTTCCAAGCCGTTCTTTGTTACAGCCGACCAGACTGATTTAGATATCAATACATAGTGCTATTATCAGTGTTGCATCTCTGGTAATGCATTGATTCACAATGGATGATGTGAAAATGAACAAGGAGGACAATGGATTTGATCATACAGATGAGAAAAATGGAGAGCAGATCAATGATCACAACAGTCTCAGAACTCTTGATTTGTTTGGATGCAGCAGAATAAAATCACCATTGTCTTTACAAGCTGGAACTAAGAGAAGCTGCTCTGATAATTGCATGGCCTCTCCTCCTTACAAGATTGCAAGATCTATCAACTTCAATGATGAAGAAGAGTTGTCATTAGATCTTGAACTGAGTTTGTTCACATACAGATTACAGAATGTCAAGGACAATAAGATTACAGAAGCTTCTGCCATATTGATGGATGGCAAGGACAATAAGATTCCAGAAGCTTCTTCTGCCATGATGAATGTCAAGGACAATAAGATTCCAGAAGCTTCTGCTGCCATGAAGAACTTCAAGGACAAAAAGATTACAGAAGTTTCTGCTGCCATGCAGAATGTCAAGGACAATAAGAGCACAGAAGTTTCTGCATGGCCTCTCCTCCTTACAAGATTGCAAGATCTATCAACTTCAATGATGAATAAGAGTTGTCATTAGATCTTGAACTGAGTTTGTCCACATCAAGCTTTCTTATTCAGAAGAATGTCAAGGACAATAAGATTACAGAAGCTTCTTCTGCCATGATGAATGTGGAGGACAACAATAAACTCCTCTGTTCTCTTCTTTTAAATGAATATCATATATACTAGATGAACTATCAATGAGGCAACCATTGACGCAGAGATGATTCATCAGTAAATCAGAGTTTACAGTGATTTTTGGCTTCTTAGCTTTTGAGTAATTTCACTGAAATTTTCCATCTCTGCAACAATTCTTTTGGGATTCTGATGATCATGTTCCTAGGGTTTTTGATGATGTATGTTACTTGGGCTTTCTAGGGTTTATGTTGCTATTATGATTTAAAGAGAATATATGTTACTTGGGTTTTCCAAGGTTTATGTTACTATTATGGTAAACAGAATGTTTGGTTGGATTTACATTGTTAGAATAGTCTTTGTTCAATCTTCATATGGACTGCTGTACTGTACAGCCACAGAAGCAAAATATAACTTTATAAATGTATTATTTTATTTAAATATATTAATGTTCATGGAAAATAATTTATGGTATTCTTGAATTGACAAGTCCAGGTTGGACGGTCTTCAGGCAAGTCATGTCATTTATAAAAAGATGGCATGAAAAAACAACTGAGAACTTCAATATCTTGTGTGTCTTTAAAGTCCTATGGCATATAATTATTTTTAAGCTATATGTTACCCTCATAGCTTAACAATTCTATTTGACTTTAATAACGAATCGTTCCGGACTTTATTCTTTTATTTGTTTATTTTTGTAATGGTGAAAAAGTATGCAATCAATATTTTCATCTTTTGTTTTGGATTTATATCATTCTGGACGTAGTGGTGTTTTTATAGTATTGTAATTATTGTTTTTTTAGATTTGAAAAAAATAAAAGTTTTGTTGATTATAGTGTTTGAGTATTGTTAATTAGTTATTTGTATGACCTAACCCAAAATCCTAACTCACACCCTAACTCTAACCTTCATCCTCACACTAACCCTAAAAATAAATTCTAAACTATTATCCTAATTTTAGATCTCCCTAGATATACCTAACTATGGTTGTAACACTATCCATAACTATAGTTGTAACCCTAACCCTAATAATAAAAAATTCTAGAGTGACATTACCAAAAAATTGAAGCATTATATTATTAATTAATATTTAAATTTAATTTAAATTTTTATCTTGATTGTGTAAAATCAAATATGTAGATTTAGTTGGTTTTTGTGAGATTTTATTTAATAAAATAATAATAATAAAATACATTAAAAAAATCATTCTTAAAAAAATGTAAACATTTATTTATTTTAGAAATATTTAATGAAATCACTTAATAAAGCAAAAAATTGAAAAATCATTCTACAAAAATATTAAAAAAATACTTGCTCATAACAACCCAAATTTCTTAGCCAATTATATTCAAAAGAAATAATTGTTTTTAATTGGTTCAAAACCAACTTATTAATAACTAAATAACAAAATGAGTTGAAGTACTAATAATTAATATATAAAAATAATATATTTATGTAAAATCTCACAAATTATCTAATTTTTTATCAAATTGACTTCTCACATGATTGTATTCTATGTTACTTATTTCTTTATTAAAATCAAATCTATCCATAAAAAATGAATATAGTTCAAATCTATAGTATGAAAATGACCTCTAAACATTTAAAATTCAAAATAATCTTTGTCCCAAGCCAACCCCCTCTTGACCAGTGCTTTATTTTAGATGTGATCATGAAAAATTCAAATTTGAGCACTAAAATGTTTTATAAAAGGACAAGCCCACCCTATTTTATTTTTGATGAATCTAGGATGTCAAGAGGGATACCTATTGCACAAGCTTTGTTATGCTTTCCATCATCTTTAGAGAATAGTCTTAGCATATTGCATAATTGTTTGACATGTGTTTAATCATTATTTCAAAAGTTATTAAATCAAATTTAGGTTTTAAACACAACAAGGTCTTTGTTTAACAAATTCACAAAGATGTTCACCAACACTACTAGTCTTTATTCCAAGTCTAGATATGAAGGTGAACATGATTTTAAAGTGTATATTTTGACAAATCAAATCCATGTATGAAGTTGAAATCCTTAGGTGTACAAATCATTTCTATTCTAATGAAAAAATAAATGAGAACAATGCACAATGAATTTGAGAATTTTTTTTAACATTAACACACGGATTAATCATTTAACACCATCCATTATAGAATACCTCAACATCAAACCTAGAGCTAAGTACACTTATTTTGATTAAAGGTAAAAGACAGGTTTTGAAGGGCCTTGGAACCCTTGACAAATGAGAAGAAGAAGAAACCATTACACAACAATCAGCCCAGCAACAGCAAAAAAGCAACCAAAAAATAGCCATACAGCAGCACTACATATTATTCAAGATCTCTGAAGTACAGAGACCATACAGCAGCACTACATATTATTCAAGATCTCCACAACTTCCATTTCATTCTCAACCATCTTGTGCACACTCTCTAGAACATTTGATGCCTCAACAGAAACACCAGCCTAAGGTTTCATTTTGTTCTTGGTACGAACCCCTGGCCCACCAGTCTTTACCTCATCAATCAAAACAGACCCTTTACCCACAACTTTCTCGCCTTCCCCATCCACAGTCATCAGCTTGCCACTAGCCACGGCATCCTCCACAGAAATGTTACTCTTTTTCTTTTTCATCATACAAGGACTAACCTTAGCAGAGACTGAAATGTCCACACCTGTAGAAGCATCACCTTTTTTCATCACAACATTTCTAATATCCTCAATTTTTTCCTCAAGAGCAAAGAATCTGCTATCTTAATTCATTTTCAAACTAGTAGTCTCCTCAAAAATAGTATAAGCAATAGAATTAAGAGACTCCAACATATGATCAATCTGGATTTGGATAGAAACATCCTCACCCTTACTAGAAACACCTCTTATTCTTATATTAGTCCTATTGATCTCATGAAAAAACCATTTAAATAGTTTAAACAAAACATTGGCAGAATCACGGGCCGACCCCAAGACATCAATTTCCTCATTATCAAAATTCTCAATACGCTTACCAATAGCCACATCCTCATTGGGAGTACAAGGAGGAGCTCTCTTCTAAAAAAATATTTACCTTTTCCCACAGGAATGGAGGTCTTTAACATCCGCATGGAGCTAGCAATTTCCTCAGTGATGGCCCTCATTTTTTGCATCCTATCCAAAGCCACACCTCTTTCCCTACCATGTTTCAACAGTGCAACCACAGCACTAGTAGGAGCATCACCATCAACACCACCATTCAAGGTTAAAGGGACACCCTTCTCCAAAAAAGGGTCCCCACTCGGCACTTTATGCTTTTGGCTACCATCATCTCCCTCTTGCACAATTCTAGACACAAGGGGAGGGGAAGAAGCTTCCACATAAAGGTCAAATTTTTCCTTACTCCTCCTAACCATAATCTCCTCCACCTCATCACTACATGTCATGTAGCCTACTTTCTCCCCTAGCTTCTTTCTTCCACTTTTTCCCACACTAGGGGAGATGGGGCCCTCTTCCAGAGAAGCATAAGAATCTGGAACACAATCAACATCATCATCCTTGTCTGACTCTAAATCCTCATTCAAAATGAGCATCCTCCTCCTAGGCTTATTACTACCCCTTTCATCCCCCAAATCTATCTCATATCCCTCCTGGGGTTTAACAATTTTATCCTGTGGGGCAGCAGGGGTTTTATGAACATCAAGGGCTTGGACATGCTCGTAAATAAGTAAAATCAACCCCACATGCAAGAAAAGGTTCTTAGGGTTTTTTAAATGCTCCTTAATCCCCAAATCTAGCAAAATAAGCAAGTAATAAGGGATAGAAACCCATTATTTTGTGACAGAAATGGTTGAGCAGCAGAAAATGATATGAATTGATCACAGTATACCTTCCTTCCAGAGAAACATACCTCATAATTTCCTCAGCCACATCACACCAAAGCGTTTTCAATGAGCTCCTCTGATAACTAGTGCTCTTAGCCATCCTCAATTCAGCCACTTCATCTTTCTTGAAGAAAATGTTCATCGCAGCATTTGCTTCTTTCTTATCCCTAAAAACCTTCATTCCCGACATGGTAAGGCCAGTAATTTGGGCAATAAATTCTTCATCTAGCACAATATCCCTCCCTTTTAGGTTCACAGAGCTCTCCTTCCATCCTTGAACAAATAATTTTGCAACTTGGGGATTATTGCCATGCAGCTTTTCCATGTATAGAGTAAGGCCACCCTTCTCAAGAACTTCCTAAACCTTTTTCTTCTTCTTCATAGTTTCATAGGACCTCGGCTCTGCCCTGTTTCTATCCCCTCCCATGGCAGAAATTTTGACACACAGAGACCCAATACTCAGCCAAAATCACTTTTGACAAAAGCAAGAACCAAATAAACTAGCCTTGATCAACAGAAGACTCTCGAAACAAAGGCAAAAAATGCCCAGAATCTATGTGAAATCTTCCTCCAGACAAAGATGCAATAATGAACTGCAAGCCTTGTCAAAGCCACTACTTCTAATCAAATCTTGAACAACCTTAGTCATTAATATCAAGCACATGACTAAGGACAACCAGCCTTTCATATGACACAAAGGATTAGCACTCATTATTAATAATGGTGGAGGCCTCAAATGGAATTGGGTCTTTCAAATCCCATATCTTACTCTCACAAACACCATAGTTGGAAAAAAAATCTACCAACTTATTTCCTTCTCTCAAGACATGGGAAATGTAAACATTATCAAAAGAATCGATGATATTAACAGAGTCCTAAACCATGGCCTCAATTTTCCAAGAAGGAGGGGAAACATTCTTCAAATTGTTAATAACATTCAGAGAGTCACCCTCTAGCCAAACCTTCCTATACCATTTTCATTGTGCCAACTTGAGACCATGATAGGCAGTAGTTTCCTTTGCAAAGTGGTTTTTCTAGATTCCCAAAGGGAGTGCCACCGCTGAGACGAGCCTACCATTAGAATTTATGATCACTCCCCCACAACCTGTAGGTCCCAGATTGCCTTTAGCCATGCCATCATAATTAATCTTAACCCAACCATCTGGTGGCACCTTCCACACAACATCATCTCTGAAGGAATTCCTTTTAGAAATAGGGAGATATATATCACATAGTAACTTCCACTTCTGAGGAATTGATATATCAGAGGAGCACAGGTTAATATTTTGACCTGTGTAAAAAGAAGTCTCAAAAATGAAGTTCTCTTTAATAGCCACACTAATCTTATGGGCAACATTTGAAGCCAGAATAGTAGCATTTCTGAAGATTATATTATTAAGTTCCAACCACACCCCCCAAATTACATGAGGCAAAACAAGGGACCATAAAATCTGCAAGGCCGAATTAGAAGAAGGAGCAACCCATTGGAACCATAAATCTTTGACAGATCCTAGGAAGACCCAACGAAGATTCCACAACGAAAGCACATGGTTCTAAATCACTCCAACATAATTGCACCTAATCATCAAATAACAAGTATTTTCCACATCCTTTTCACAAAGAAAGCATCTATTGGGCATAACAAAACCTCTTTTAATCAAGTTATCAGTGGTAAGAATTTTATTCTAACAAAAGAGCCAAAATAAAATATTGATCTTGGGGATCAACCTAGAAGACCAAAAAGAAGCCCAAAAAGGAGGCGGTCAAGTAAAAGAATCACTCATATGAAAATTTGAATCAATAGAAAAAATATTCACAGAGGAAGGTTTCTAAAAAAACTTATCCAGAGAGGGTGTAGCAGGGATATGAACCAAGGAGATAGGTCTATATAAGCCTTCCAAACCCGGATCCACCTTGTGCAACTTCCTCTAGCAACCTCCTTCAATATAATCATCAACAAATCTGCCAAACTATCACAAACAGAGGTCCATAAAGGGATTAGCCCAAGGAACATCCTTAAGAGGCCCATTACCCAACCAATTATCATCCCATAATAAAATAGTCCTCCCATTGCCCAGCTGCCAAAAGAGGCCCTTAGCAATAAGCCTTCAAGCCTTTAACATATAATTCCAAAGCACAAAACCATTTGGGGGAATAAACTCTTGAGATAAAAAACCTCTAATCCCAACATCACCATACAGGTATTTACTCCACAAAATTTTTGCCCACTCACTTCTAGCCTCCAAAAGGTTCCATAACTGTTTCCCAAATAAGGCTATGTTGAACATTTGAATTTTGCAAATTCCAAGTCCACCAGCCCTTTTAGGCTGACAAACATCATCCCAGGCAAACAGATGAGTTCTTTTCTTATCTTCAACACCGGTCCACAAGAATTTTTTCTCAATTCCCTCTAAAATATCCACAAATTTCCTCGGCATATGAAAAAGACTAAGGTCATAAACCAGAATGTTCTAAAAGGTGAATTTGATCAGTTGCACTTTTCTACCTTGGCTCAACAAATCCCCCTTCCACCCAACCAATTTAGAATTTAATTTATCAATCAAACCCCTCCATAAAGAATCGGGATCCTTAGAGTAGAAACGAATCCCCAAGTAGCAGGCCAGAAGTTCACCAATTTGACATTACAAAATTTGAGTAATCCTATTTTGTCTATCAAGTGGGGTATTAAAAAAGAAAAGCACACTCTTCTGGAGACTAACCTTCTTCCCAAAAGTAGCCTCATACATCTGCAAAATCTGTTTAATATCCTTAGCTTCCTTAATCATAGCTTGCTCAAACAAGAGAGAGTCATCCACAAATTGTTGATGAGAAAAAGCAAGGTTAGTAGAAGATGGAGCTAACCCATAAATAAGACTAGAATTGACAAATCTTTGAATAAGACTTCCCAAAGACTCAACCATAATGATAAAAAAAATGGAGAGATAGAATCCCCTTGCCAAAGGCCCCTAGAGCAATTAAAAAGAGGAGAAGGAGAACCACATATGAGCATGGAAAACCTTAGGGTTGAAATAATTTGATGCACCAAAGCCACAAATCTCTCCCCAAAACCAAAGGACACAAGAATTTTAGACAAAAAACCCCAATCCACTCTGTCATAGGCTTTAAGTAAGTCAAGTTTGATGATAAACCCAGCCTGTTTGTTAACAATAAGAGAATGAATATTCTCATGAACAATAAGAATAGAATCCATAATCTACCTACCAACCACAAAACCATTCTATTGAGGAGAAATGATGAGAGGTGGGATTTTTTGCAACCTCAATGCTAGGATCTTCAAGAAGATCTTATAGATAGAATTACACAAAATAATAGGATGAAACTCCTCAAAGGACGCAGCCCCCATCTTTTTGGGAATCAGAACAATAAAAGAGGAATTCACTTCCTTCAGAAGAGCACCCAAACTGAAAAACTCCTTAGTAGTCACAACATCTTTTGCAATAATTTCCCAGAAAGACTGAAAGAAAAACATGGGAAAGCCATCAGGGCCTGAAGCCTTATTACCTTCCAAGGAGAAAATAGTACACCGAATTTCTTTCGCCAAAGGAATACAAACCAGCTATCAATTCATCTCATCATCCACCAACCATAGAATATCTCTCAAAATATCCTCTTGACAAGCTTGATCAAGCTCTACCTCCACTGACAACAAATGAGTAAAATAGGAGGCCATAGCATTCTGCAAATCAACATCCTTCTCCAAGGCTTGATTATTATAATTAATCAGATTTATCCTATTAGAAGCTTTGTGTTTCAACGTAGACATATGGAAAAACTTAGTATTTCTATCCCCACTTTTCAACCACATGCTTCCAAAATTCTTCCTCCTTAGCAATGATATTATGTAGTTTAGAAAGCAAAAAAATTCCTTCAAAATTAGATCTTGATCATACCTAGATGTCTAAATAAATTATTGAACAAAATTAAGCTCCCAAGAAACCCCTTCCTTTTCCAAGAAAATATGACCAAACGAGGTATGGTTCCATTTCCTAACATTAAGCTTAACATTAGCCAATTTTTTAACCACTCTATACATAGCCGACCCATCGACATTAATACTACACCAATCCTTAATTGAAGTTCCAAGATTCGGATGACATGTCCACATTTTCTCAAACCTAAAAGGAAAGTTCTTCTTACCACCCAACAAGTCCATCGACCGAGCCAAAGGGAAGTGATCTGAACCCACTCTGGTAAGGGCTGAAAGAGAGAAAGAATAGTGGGCCAACCACTCAAGATTCAAAAGAGCACGATCCAACTTAACTTGAATAAGGGCATTCCCAGCATGCCTATTCGACCACATATAGGAAGCCCTTTTCAAATCTAGATCAAGAAGAGTTGAATCATTAATAAACTACATAAGATCAAATCGACTATCATCCACATTTTGCAAACCACCCAACTTATCAACATCATGTAACCGAGTATTGAAATCACCAATAACCAACTAGTTCTCCATGTTATAAGAAGCTTTAAAAGAATCCAGACCTTCCCAAAGCCTTTTTCTCTCCCACTTACAATTAGGAGCATAGATACTAGACAAAGTCCAAGAGAACTTATCATGCAGATGGAAAAAGGAAGTGGCCACATGATTACTATCATTCATCATCTCCACCCCTCTGGTAACCCAAAGATTCCAAAAGGTCACTATCCCTCTAGAAGCACCAACCACCTCAGAACAATGCATCCCACAATCCTTAAAGAGCTTTAATTTCAATCTAGAAAGTTATCTATTCCCATTTTAGTTGCTTGAATAAGAACAAGATCAGGATGATGATTTGCTACCAAATTAGCCAAGAGATCATGCTTATGAGGGTGATTTAAACCCCTCATATTCTAGGAGATTATCTTCATGAGGATTTATGGATGGTGGTCTTAGAGCACATCTCTAGTAGAGTTCTTTGCGTACCATCAGCAATATCAATCCAACTCACCTTCTCCCTAGTCGCATTAGCAGCAGGCTGGCCTCTACCCCTCGGTTCAGACCAATAGTCTGACCTTTGTCTATTCCACATCACAACTCCTAGCGAAGGAGAATGTTTCTTCCTATTCTAGCCACAAACTTAAGTATAGGGAAAATTATCTTCTTCCTCCAACTCCTCAACCTCCTTAACATCATGATTTAACTCCAGTCCCTCAATATTTGACATCATACTAAGAAAAATCCCCCCCCCATGGGGAGAACTAGCAACAACTAATGCATAAGGATTTTCCTCAGACACCACAAATTTGTTATCAAAAAAACCAGGGCACAAGCATAACTTAACATTAAGGCCCACATCCTAAAACATTTCTCCCTAGGTAGGTTGACCAACCAACACCTGTTCTCCCTCATCCAAAATCATCTCCTCCAAAGTTACCATAGGGGGCTCACCAACAGGCACCTCCATCTGGGTAGGTGGGTCTGCCACCACCTCCTGAGCAAGAACCAAATCTACTTCTTTAATGGGAGGTTTCTCCACCTCCTTCCATTGTTTAGCTATTTGCTTAGGAACTTTAAGAGGACACTTTTTTACAATAAAAGCAAGCAAAGGGATTCATCTGAAATTCAACCAACTACTCCCACACCCCCAAATTAGAATTGATCTTAACCAGAGCAGGTGGGTTTGCTGATTGCTCAACATTCACACAAAATCTAGGATAAACTAGTTGTTTCCTAGAAGCAGTCATTTGGTCAATTGACAGCAAATAACCAAATGTATTGGAAATCCCTTTAAACACCTCCTCATCCCAAAACTCCAATGGGAGGCTGGGCAATCTAACCCAAGCCAGAGCAGCCGAGAAGGAGTACAAGTCTGGATTAAATCTCATCCCCCACTTCTTAAGCATCAACAAGCACTTTCCAAGGAACCAAGGGCCACAGTGCCAACACCAGATCTTCCTCACAACTGAAGGAGAAAGAGAAGAAACCTTTAGCCATAGCAGCCACATCAACTTGTCCCTTAGGTTTCCAACAATTAACAGTAAACTTACGGATCAGCTCAATGTGAGGCTGAGGACCAACAAATTTACCCAACAACGCAAATTCCATATTTGACATTTTTTATCAACAATACAGTTTGGGACCGAAATAGAGTACTCCACATTCTTTTTATTTGCAACAAAGGGCACCAGAGGGGAGGTACCTTTTCCTTTAGGGTTAGCGCCAAACAAATTTGACTAGACCTTGTCAGACTCAAAACCCTCAACATTAGGAGTCCCATCACTTCCATTCAAAGACAGGTGGTTCCCTAACTTTTTAGAGCCAAGTATCACTTTTTTAGAGCTAGGCACCGGGCAATGCGATGAACACACACTCTTCGAAGCCTCTTTCCTTTAAAAAAATAACGTTAGCCACAAAAGGGGACCCACACAGCTTACCTACAGCAAGGGCCCCGCCTGACATCACCCTCCCATCAGAACACCAACTACCATTACCGCCAAGAGGCTCTTCCAAATTTCCTACCTCATCCAAATTTTTAAAAATTCCACCACCATCGCCACTGCCAAAGGAGCTACCCATCGTCTTGAATATTTTTCTATTTTTCAACTAAGTACACTTGTTTATTTATAGGGTATTCTTTTAAATTAATGTAGATTAATTAACTTATCAAACTTAATTAAATATAGATGAATTTCTTAAATTAATATACATTAATTAATTTATCATAGAAGTACTTATTTATGTGTGATTTATTTCCTTCCATATTTTGGGGATCCTAAATGATCTCACACCCCCTAAGGTTTTTTTATTTAGGGTTTGATTTATGAATTTAATTTTTAGATCTTAATCATTTTTATTTTCTAATTTACATCAAATTTAAATTTTATAATAAATGATTTGATGTTCTTTCATAAAAATAAAAATGAAAGAACTTTAGAGAATTTGATTTATGATAGTAAAAATATAAATATTTTTTAATATATTTTATTTTATAAGTCATCTATAATTGATTTATGATAATAAAAATAAAAATGAAATTTTATATACCATATGTGTACTAGAGATGGATTGTGGAGGATAGTCGGCAAGCATAGAAATAATAAAATAATACAAATAATACAAACAAAATAAACAAATTTAAATAATGCAAATTAAAATAAAAGGGATGAATAGAAATTATATTAACCAAACCCAACACAAAAAATAAATCAGTTTTTAATATATTATCATGTTAAAAACATTTGTGTCAAAATAAACATAAAAAATAATTACTATTGAGATGAATAGAAATTACTATGAACCAAATCTAACACTAAAATAAATCATCTCAATACATCAATTGACAATTAGAGAGGTATATAATTATTATTTATGGGGTATCTAAATAAAGAGGTAAAAAATAATGGGTATCTCAATAAATCAATAATTACTATTGAGATGAATAGAAATTACTATGGGCAATAAACACCAATAATTAAAAATAAAATTGTCAATAAATTGAGATGAATAGAAATTACTATGGGCAATAAACACTAATAATTAAAAATAAAATTGTCAATAAATTGAGATGAATAGAAATTACTATTGGCAATAAACACCAATAATTAAAAATAAAATTGTCAATAAATTGTAATCAACATGAAAATTATATATATTAAAAAAAATTAATGCAGTTAATTTTACCTGCAATGAATTGTTAGCAGTGAATTTTAGTTGGCAATGAATTTGTCATGGCCCTCAATTTTTACGTGGCAAATTGCTGGCAGTGAATTTTCCATCAGTGAATTTTCCATCAATGAATTGTTGACGATGAATTTGTTGTATGCCCGTTTCTATGTGTATAGGAGTGAATTTGCACCCCTTGGGTAAATTACCCTTTTGCATCCCCTCACCTTAGAAAATAAAACTTGAATTCAAAATTCCACATCGCCCATTCAAAACGCATCCACTTAGCATCTATGTTTTTTTTGTCAGTGGGGGAATATTTGTTGGGGATGCGAGTGCACTTTCCAAGCCGTTCTTTGTTACAGCCAACCAGACTCATTTAGATATCAATACCTAGTGCTATTATCAGTGTCGTATCTCTGGTAATGCATTGATATGAGAAAAATGGAGAGCAGATCAATGATCACAACAACCTCAGAACTCTTGATTTGTTTGGATGCAACAGAATAAAATCACCATTGTCTTTACAAGCTGGAACTAAGAGAAGCTGCTCTGACAATTGCATGGCCTCTCCTCCTTACAAGATTGCAAGATCTATCAACTTCAATGATGAAGAAGTGCTGTCATTAGATCTTGAACTGAGTTTGTCCACATTGATGAATGTCAAGGACAATAAGATTCCAGAAGCTTCTTCTGCCATGATGAATGTGGAGGACAACAAGATTACAGAAGCTTCTGTTGCCATGCAGAATGTCAAGGACAATAAGAGCACAGAAGTTTCTGATGTCTTGAAGCTTATTGGTTGCCAAGATTCCAGGTGTCCAAAGTGCAGAGACTCCTCTCTGTCCTCTTCTTTTAAATGAATTATGTTTGTTAAAAATATCTATATGGCCTCCTTGTGCAATTTTATGCATATCATATATACTAGATGATCTGTCAAAGGAGCCAACCATTGATGCAGAGATGATTCATCAGTAAATCAGAGTTTACAGTGATTTTTGGTTTCTTAGCTTTTGAGTAATTTCACTGAAATTTTCCATCTCTGCAACAATTCTTTTGGGATTCTGATGATCATGTTCCTAGGGTTTTTGATGATGTATGTTACTTGGGCTTTTTAGGGTTTATGTTGCTATTGTGATTTAAACAGAATAATGTTACATTGTCAGAATAGTTTTTGTTAAATCTTCATATGGACTGCTGTACTGCACAGCCACAGAAGCAAAATATAACTTTATGAAATGTATTATTCTATATTAATGTTCATAGAAAATAATTTATGGTATTTTTGAATTGACAAGTCCAGGTTGGATGGTCTTCAGGAAACTCTTGCATGTATTTATAAAAAGATGGCAAGGAAAAACATCTGAGAATTTCAATATCTTGTGTGTCTTTAAAGTCCTATGGCATATAATTATCTTTTTTAGCTATACTTACCCTCGTAGCTTAACAATTCTATGTGACTTTAATAATGAATTGTTCCGGACTTTATTCTTTTATTTGTTTATTTTTGTAATGGTGAAAAAGTATGCACTCAATATTTTCATCTTTTGTTTTGGATTTATATTGATTTGTTTGTTTCATATGTAACAAGTGCTACGTAGTGGTGTCTTTATAGTATTGTAATTATTGAGTTTTTAGATTTGAAAAAAAAAATGTAAGTTTTGTTGATTATAGTGTTTGAGCATTGTTAATTAGTTATTTGTATGACCTAACCCAAAACCCTAACTCACACCCTAACTCTAACCTTAATCCTCAAGCTAACCCTAACAATAAATTCTAAACTATTATCCAAATTCTAGATCTTTGTACCTAACTATGGTTGTAACACTATCCATAACTTAGTTGTAACCCTAACCCTAATAATAAAAAAATGTAGAGTGACATTACAAAAAAATTGAAGCATTATATTATTAATTAATATTTAAATTTTTATTTTGATTGTGTAAAATCAAATCTCTAGATTTTTATAAAATAGTTAGTTGATTTTTGTGAGATTTT
This sequence comes from Sequoia sempervirens, assembly GCA_007258455.2. Classification (NCBI taxonomy): domain Eukaryota; kingdom Viridiplantae; phylum Streptophyta; class Pinopsida; order Cupressales; family Cupressaceae; genus Sequoia; species Sequoia sempervirens. The sequence goes on from VDFB02270651.1 coordinate 529,921,149, forward strand.
ATTTAATAAAATAATAATAATTAAATACATAAAAAAAATCCTTCTAAAAAAATGTAAACATTTATTTATTTTACAAAGATTTAATGAAATAACTTAATCAAGCAAAAAATTGAAAAATCATTCTAAAAAAATATTAAAACAATACTTGCTCATAACAACCCAAATTTCTTAGCAAATTATATTCAAGAGAAATAATTGTTTTTAATTGGTTCAAAACCAACTTATTAATAACTAAATAACAAAATGAGTTGAAGTACTAATAATTAATATATAAAAATAATATATTTATGTAAAAATTTACAAATTATGTAATTTTTTATCAAATTGACTTCTCACATGATCGTATTCTATGTTACTTATTTCTTTATTAAAATCAAATCTATCCATAAAAAAATGAATATGGTTCAAATCTATAGTATGAAAATGTCCTCTAAACATTTAAAATTCAAATTAATCTTTGCCCCAAGCCAACCCCCTCTTGACTAGTGCTTTCTTTTAGATGTGATCATGAAAAATTCAAATTGGAGCACTGAAATGTTTTATAAAAGGACAAGCCCACCCTATTTCATTTTTAATTAATCTAGGGCATCAAGAGGGATACCTATTGCACAAGCTTTGTTATGTTGTCTATCATCTTAAGAGAATAGTCTTAGCATATTGCATAATTGTTTGACATGTGTTTAATCATTATTTCAAAAGTTAGTAAATCAAATTGAAGTTTTAAACACAAGGTCTTTGTTTAACAAATTCTCAAAGATGTTCACCAACACTACTAGTCTTTATTCCAAGTCTAGATATGAAGGTGAACATGATTCTAAAGTGTATATTTTGACAAATCAAATCCATGTATGAAGTTGAAATCTTTAGATGTAGAGATCATTTCTATTCTAATGCAAACATAATCGAGAACAATGCACAATGAATTTGAGAAATATTTTTAACACTAACACATGGATGAATCATATAACACCATCCATTATAGAATAGCTCAACATCAAACCTAGAGCTAGGTACACTTATGAATCATATAACACCATCCATTACTATTGAGATGAATAGAAATTACTATGAAGCAAACCTAACACAAAAATAAATCATCTCAATGCATCAATTGACAATTAGAGAGGTATATAATTATTATTTATGGGGTATCAAAATAAACAGGTAAAAAATAATGGGTATCTCAATAAATCAATAATTACTATTGAGATGAATATAAACTACTATGGGCAATAAACATCAATAATTCAAAATAAATTTTTCAATGAATTGTAATCGAGGTGAAAGATATATATATTAAAAAATATTAAGGTCATTAATTTTCCCTGCGATGAATTGTTGGCGGAGAATTTTAACTCATGGCGGTGAATTTTTCCACGATCAATTGTTAGTAGCAAATTTTCCATCAGTGAATTGCTCACGATGAATTTGTCGGATGCCCATTTCTATGTGTATAGGAGTGAATTTGCACCCCTTGTGTAAATTCCCCTTTTGCATCCCCTCACCTTAGAAAATAAAACCCGAATGTGAAATTCCACATCACCCATTTGAAACGCATGCACTTGGCAACTATGTTTTGTGTCAATGGGGGAATATTTGTTGGGGACACAAGCACAACACGTGAAAATTTACACAACACGCTGCCATCCCTAACAAATTCCTACCTTTGGTGTCTATAGGGACATTACTTTCTCCATTGGGCATGAAGCATAACGCCTCTATGTCGACTAGTCAGCCTAAAAATGGCTCTTTCCCTCCCATTTTGACATTGAAATTCCTATCTTGCTAATTCAATCCATCTTTTTAGCATCTCTTTAGCAATTCTTGAACTCTTGAGCATTCAACTTCATTCTCTTAACACTTTCACAACACTCTTCATTGAGCAATTCCATCCATCTTCTTGCAATTTTTCCACCATTGGAGCTTTGACTTGGTGTCCTAAGGGACTGCTTCTTCATTGTTGTGGCAATGTAGACCTTACCAAGCTTTTAGCCTTCTCTACATGCTTGAGAGCACCTTGATTTGGAAGGTGATACTGCTTGTCAATTAACGTAGCACCCTTTTTATTGTTCAGTTTCTTTCCTTTTTTCTCTTTATTGCATTTTCTACTTTGTGGCTTTCTTGTCTGTCCGTGGAGGTGGAAACACCAAAGTGGTGGTTTGACTGAGGCAAACCCCTAAAAGCCCAACATTTTTCCCTCTCTTCACTATGTGTAGGTGAACATGCATGTGGAACTCACTAGCGAACTAGAGCCTCAGTGAATTGATCTTCGTCACGCTTACTTTCGTCTACCTTCTTTACCAATTATATAGTTATTTCTCTTACTTTATCATTCTGCTCATTTCATTAAACTTAGTTAGCTAGACTGTTAGTAGGGATTTTGGTGTTTTACACTGCACTTTTCATTTTATTGTCGTACGAACGTCGATGCACCAAAGAGAGGCCAGTGCGTCATGTTGTCATCCTTGACCCGTGCTGCTATCCTTGGGGAGAGAGCTATCTAGGGTGTAGTTCAAATTCCAGAAACTAGCTTTTCTAGCCCCATTTAATTTTTTGGATATGTAGAGTTATAGAATCACTTGAGAGTGCTCTTCATTCTCTATCCTTTCCTTAAACACCCTTTAGCTTGAGGTAAGATAAGGCAGCCCTCCACTCTTTGCTCTTCATGACCTAGGGCCTTGGTGTGTTTGGTCCCCCTACCTTACATTTTGGTGAACCCAATGTGAACTACATTTATCCATTCATTAGTGTTGAGACTTTTTCCTCTCACCTAGTGATTGTTGTAAACCTAAGTCTTGTGAAGGTTTATGAGCATCACAACCTAGTCCACAACTTTCAAGTACATTGCTAGGAGAAATGTGTGACACCTACTAATGGAAAAGATGGTCACTTCTATTTTCACCTCCAATTTTTCTATTGGTCTGGCTACTGACCTTACCACTAGTTTTCCTACAGGTTTTACCAACAAGATAGGTTTCATAGATGAGACCACTCATGCTCCTACCCCTCCAACATCCCCTATGGCTTTGTCTATGAACAAGGATGATTTTGTGCATACCCCTATGGAAAACCTTTGGGTATTGGATAACAAATTATCAAACCTTGTAAATCATTTAGAGAAAGCTCTAAACATGGCCAAAGCCACTAGACTTGCTAGTGAGGTTAGGTGTCTGTTAAGAAGGATCAAACAGGCATAGAGTTCTTATGTGGCCTTACTGATCTGGCCGAAGCCTATATCCCCTTGTATAAGACTAGATAAGGTACTACCTAGGGAGAGGTACTCGATTCCTATGAGAGATAAATAGGCATCTAGATGCCTACCCTGTCTGTATGCATGGCTGAAATAGGCCCTTTGATTAGATTTACCTATGCTTGTAAAAATCCCCCTACTATCAAGGTGAGTAGAATACCCCTTGGTTTCAACTTCAACCCTCCTACTACCCTTGGCAATGGGGGCTCTGGTGAAATGATTGGTGGAAACTTTGGTAAAAGGGGTGGCACTAGTAGAAGTGGCTTTGATGGATGTTGTGGTAGTGGCTCTGGTAGTGTAGATGGCTCTAGTAGAGGTCCTATTAGTGGTGGTTGCTCTAGTGGTGGCTCTAGAGGTGGATCTAGAGGAGGCTCTAGAGGTGGCTCTGGTGGTGGTTGTTCTAGAGGTTCCACTGGGCCTTTGTCATCCTCTGACCCTGTTCTGAATGCTCTTCTTCAAAACATGGGTTGGATGCAAAACTAAATGGCGAGCCTCTCTCAAGCCTCCACCCAATATATCTTAGAGCCTTTCTTCCGACATAGTCCATTTTTGGTGGCAATTTTGAGTACTCCTTTCCCTCAAGGAATGGAGATTTATAAGTTTGAAAAGTATGGTGGTAAAGGGAATTTGTAGACACATGTGTCAACCTTCAACGTCATGTGTAGAAATTTATTTCATCACAATGTTTTGATGGTGAAACTCTTCCCCATATCTCTCAAGGACATAGCACTCGAGTGGTACTATTCCTTGCCTAATAACTCCATATTCTCATTTGATTAGCTTGTCAATCATTTTCTCTATTAGTTTAAGGCTAAAATCAATATGAAGATGACCTTCACGGATCTTGTTTAATTTAGGTAGGGAGATAATGAGAAGATAATTTCCTTCATGGCATGATAGCAAGCACATTTTTCATAGATCTCGTATCTACTACTTGAATTTGATGTGAAAAAGGTGTTCATAGGCAACCTGCAATGAGCCTGGTAGGAGAAGTTTTCCCTAATGAAATGTACCCTTCCTTTGCACATTTGTGTGCCACATTGTGAGAGTATCAATAAAGGGTAGTTTAGTTCATGGGATCTTCCTTGTGCTCCCATTCAAAAAGAAATTTTATTGTGTGGGTATGTGTAGGATCATCATGGAAAAAATAGGCCCAAGTTAAGTGGCAAAAAATTTAGAAAAATTAGAGTTAGGAAACTAGAAGTAAAAATTTGAATAAGTTATCTATATTATTTCAAAAATATGTAAGAATATAATTTGTAGAAAATTGAATGTAGTTTCTAAACTACTAGGTTTATTTAAAGGATAAAAAATCCTATTTAGTGACAATTTGAAATTTCAATGCAATAGTACTTAAATTTTAGGGAAAAAATAAGAAGTAGGTGTCTGTCTGACCACCCTAACCAAAATAAAATGATTAATTTTTTTTTATAAGATTTTAGATATAAGTAGAGGACTCATGACCCGATGAGATGCATATTTTTTTGTAATTTTTTTTGAAGTAAATAATTAATTATGAATTTTTTATTACAACTTTTGAAAAAAAAAATTGTATCTCTAACCACCTTAACTTGGTCAAAACTTCATGAAATTCATTTCTTCTTTTTTTAATCCTATAGAATGTGACGCATTTTTTGGAATCAAAAAATGTGATACCGTTTGAAAGCTATAGATGTTTTTCAATCAGCCTATTACTTAGGACTTTAGTTGTAATTCAAATAGAAAATAAATAATAATTATTTATTAAATTCAAAGTAAAGCATAATTTATATTTGTGAAAAGCTAAAAATATCTTTTAAAAACCCTTTTCGTTTCATCAATTTTGGGTAAAAAAAAGTAGTTAGCCACATACCCTACAAAAACCCATCATATCGCCACTTTTTGGCCCATCATGATCCTGCACATACTCGTGTCCATCTCAGGAAAAGGAAAGGCTATTGTAAATGTATTCACTACAACTAATGATTATGGCCTCATATACAACCAAAAGTTTACAAAGTTAGCAAAATCTTATTCTCCCATTCTAAAAAATTTGTTGAAGGATAAGATCATAACTTTGGAAAACCCTCGACCTCTAAAGGAACCTTATCCTAATTGGTATGATGTCAATGATTTTTTCCAATACCATCATGCCAATGAGCATGATACAGAGTGTTGTATGCACCTGCATCATGAGATATAGGATTGTATCAATGACAGTACCATCCATCTCAATGGGAAGAAACAAAATGCAAATAAATTGGTAACGAAGGCCAATAGTGAGTTGTAGATTTTGACAGACCCGTTTCCATCTCATTCCACAAACTTGATTATTGACCCCTCCAATGCTTCCCCTCAACCATTGATGTATGTTAACATGGTCTTGATTACTCCTCTCCTGCATCTTGTGATTGGTTTGCAAGATGTGACATTCACCCACAGAACTTGTCTTTGAATAATAAGCCCTCTCCTTTATACATTCCTACTCGCCTCAATGGAAACATTGTGATAGGAGTCCTAGTTGATCTTGTGAGTAGAGTAAATATTATTACAGAGGAGAAGTTATGGTTAAATTCATTATAGAGGGAGGAATATGAAGTAACTAAGCCTAGGGTGATCCCACAATAGTGGTTTACAATTTTTGGCCAAACTGGACACTGAAATTATTATTTTTAACTAAATCTTCACATTCAGGCACCTATAGCGGCTAAACCATGAGGAATTTGAAGATGATGCAAACAAGATTATCGTCATATTTTTCTATAGATTCTAAAAATATTGTTTTCAAAATTTTTGGAATAATATTGCACTTTTTTTCCATCTCCCACGAAACTGGTTTTTTCAAAAAACTGCATTTTTAAAAAGTGACGCACACCGTATAACGCATAATTTTTTTTCCATGAAGGATAAATTCTAATTCTTTCAAATTTAGATTTGTGACTCTGATATATAGTGCTTCCACTTGGTTAGATAGTTTTTAATTGAATATTTTTTCTTTAATCAAGTTTCGAAGTCAAACCAATTACAATTCAGTCATAATGCGACCGTATAACATGTAACTTTTTTTGTATATATCGAAATTAAAATTTATTTTTTTTGTTGGATCAAGGACTTCAATATCTAGTGCACTTATATTTTTCAAAAAAAATTTTGATAATCTACTATTTTTCCACATGTGCAGAACAAAGACATTCATTTTTGGTGAAGAACCTATGTTTAATAAAACTAAGAAAACAAATACATAATAAAATCAAAACATACAAAAATTATATTCATTGGATAGCTTTTTTTGAGGACTATCTAATTCCAGAAGAGTTTCTGAAGACTTCTCCATTTTCATCCTCAACCCGAGCTCCAAAGTATAAAAAAATATACTTTTTTTGTGTCTCAGGAGGGGGATGAGGGGCAAGGGGGGTTCGAATGAACCCCTAGGGGTTTAAGCGAACACCTAGAGGTTTGCTAGAACCAAGGTTCGGCCAAACCATGGTTCGAGTGAACCTCTTCAAGGGGGTTCTCTCGAACCCTCTTTGCATTGCATTTTTTTTTTAGCGGCCAAAATTTAAAGGGGTTCGCTCGAACACTGGTTTGAGCGAACCCCTAATGCTTTTAGTCGAACCAGCAGGTTCGTACGAACCCCCAAAATAATTTCTTTTAAGTTGGAATCATTTTTTGTGATTTTTCCTTCCTCAATTGAATTGTAAACCACTATTGTGGCTTCACCCCCTACCATACATATGCATGACGGTCTCTCTCTTAAGCCATATGGATCTATAACTCTTTTCAGCCTACTTGGACCTAAGGCTATGGATACAACTTTTGATGTTATTCTAGAATCTGATCTCTTTAGGGTGATGTTAGGCATCCATGTCTAGCTTCCATGAATGGAATCACTTTCACTATTCACAAATGTTTAAAGTTCTCCCACAAAGGTTTCATGCACATTGTGCATGACACTGGATACCAATCATTGGTATCCCATGGGGGTTATTCATTGGATCATTTATGGCCCACCCTAGTCAGTATGTTTCCTCCTAGAATAGACCTGCTTTACCAAAATTATGTAAAGTATAAAATCGGGGGCAAAGGACAACCAAAAGTAACCCCTCTAGTAGTGCAGCAACAAGTTGCCTCGTCCTCTCCAAAGGGAAAGGAGAGGCCTTTCCCTTCCTCAAGGCGCTACTTTTCACCCCCTTGTTGAAGAAGAGTTTTGGATAGCTACTCCTGGATTCTGCATAAGAAATCTAATGGTACCTACTTGGTGTAAATCCAATTAGATTCAAATATTTGACCTTCCTACTTTGACCCCTAGACCTTGGTCTACATGAATGGTAGAAGGAAGGGTCCACATGGAGAATTATTTATGTCTCAACCTTTGTGGCCTCCTACCACTCCTAATCCTCAAGAAATGAATGGGAAGAGGCCTATTGCCAAGGCATTAGAGCCAACTCCCCCCACTCTTACTCCAACCTCCTCTCAGTCTCTCCCTCCTACTCTTGTCTAGGAGACTCCTCTCCACCAAAAATGGTTATTATGGACCGTTTGATGGCCAAGCGAGAGCCTTTTGTTCCATCCCATCTCTTGGAGTCACAGGAACCATCTTGAAATTGGGGTGATCTGTTCTAGGAGGAAGCAAACTGAGCAAGCCACTTTGTAGAGGAAGGAAGGGGATTCGACCACCCCTATTTCAAGGCCTACATAGAAGTATCAAGAGAGCCAAATTAAAGAAAATAACATAACAACTAAAACAAATTAGTGGTCCCAGCTCTGACTCTTTCGCTTCCAACTATCTCCACCTCCTGCTGAGCTCTAGTAACGCCTCTTATGCCTTTACTCTTTGCATGTATTCCTAGTACTTGGTGACAATTCTAGTAATGTCTTTTATTCCTACAGTCATGGTGATTTTCAGCCTTGTTCTCCATCTTGAAAGGGTACAGTATGACTCAGCAATTATTTTATAGATTTTATCACTTTCAGCCCTGAATGCGCTCATATAGGCTTGTAAATTACTCAATTTTTTGAATGAGTATGAAGTGGCTATCTCTAGATCACCTACCTCATTATTATACACCTCTTTATATTGATTTCATATGTCTACAACATCCAATATCTTTTAACCAAACTCAAGTTCCACTTCAAGGGAATTGAAATTCTCCTTGATCTTCACTACTATGTCAAAATATTTTTCTAACAATTTATTGATTTCCTTGATATAATTCTTGAATATATTGACAATTTCCAATCCAAGGAATCAAACCAATTAGGATCAATTTCTTTGGGATCATCTACCAATTTTTCCCTAATCAACAAAGTGTGCTCCATGGAGAGTAGTTATGCAATTTCCTTAGAAAGCACATATGTGCTACCATGTTATCTTCTAATCTGCTGGAATTCAGCTACCAGTTCCTTTCTTTTATCAAACAAATTAATATAAAATTGAATAAATTTATGAATGTAGAAAAGGCCATCTTGGTAAATCCTTTTTGTCCACTCGTTGGAAAACCTAGCATAGCCTAAATTTTTCTTGACCTTTTGCACAGTGTCAGAATCAATACCTTGAACATTTGAGCTTGAGGCCTACCTATGGGTCAGAGTCACAATTGATGAAATAAAGTTTCTTAAAGAAATACTATGAGACTACAATTGAAGGTTCTCCTTTTTTTGTTCCTTTTCTCTTTTAATTAATGCATTAACAGAGCAATCAGCATGATAGACATCATCTTCTAAAGTAGATGGACCCATATCAACATGAGTAACATTGTAATAGGCCTCTATTATCTCATTTTCATTTAAGTCCTTTATAGGATCAACAGTTTCTAGCAATTGATGCCCAAAAGCAGAATCAGTGACCATATGTGACATCCTTTTGGCCATTTTGGGCTTCTGGTGACCTTGTAGCAGCATAGCGACTATATCAACCTCAACTTTCATTGTAGGAACATTTTTCCTTTTCTTCTCTACTGCTTTCTTTAACAATGTTGGAGAAGAAGCCACAAGCTCGATGTCTCTGCTTTCAACATTTACACTCTCCATTTTCTCAACTAACTGAATACAAACAAAACTATCTCATACTAGAGAAGGAGGAACTTCAAAGAATGTGGGAAAAGGATTATCTTCAATTATATGCTGGATAATACCCTTGGAGTCTGTAGGCCTGCATCATTTTTTCCTAACTAGCTCTTTTCTTAGGTACCAAGGAGGCAATATTATCATGTTCACAAATTGAATTTAACTTAGCCCCTATGTCTCTTGGATTTTTGTCATCTCCTCCTGATTGTGAGCCAGTGCCAGACGGTCTAGTCATTGTTTTCTAGACAATATATTTATATCAAGGCCTATACATTCCCTTGTTCATTTCTTTGTGAAGCTCTTTACTCCTGAGGAGAACCTACATTTTTCTACCATTTTTCATTTAACCATTCTAAAGTTCTTCTCAAAATAGGACCAATTTAATGAACAATTAAATCTGAGACTTCATCCTCTGACCAGTTTATTCTATACAAGAGCTTAGCAATAAGGGCTTGATATTTGAGATCAATAATAACTTAATCTTCCTCCACATCTTTTGGAATATTAAAGAAGTTACCAAAATTTTGTATCTACTTTAAGGTCAACCTCATAAAAATTCTCCTTTGCACCTCACCTTCATTTGTATAGTCTTCCCAAAAATCCTCAATATCTAGGTAATGTTCATAACTACTAGCTACATACAAATTATGATTAACATATCCCTTGCTATCAAAATTAGTTCTCGTCGGCAAATACTCAAAATTAAACTCATTCAGGGCTTTCTCTATACCCTTAGTAATATTATTACTTTTATAGGAAAATGAAGGAATGGACAATGGGAAAACATAACCCTTCATTCCCATGTTTAAATATTTAACATTCACAAAGGCCATTTTTGGGTAAACTTCAAGAAAAATAAGAAAATAACTTAGATAATGAGGCAACCTAAATAGAGCCTTCTCAAAACCTCCAATTCTAAGATAAGTGAAACTATTGAACTAAATGTAAAAACTTCCAAATCTCATTACCATGGCAGCCACCTCAGGTGAAACTTGAAGCATCTCAGCATTTCCATCAAGTCTTCTTACAATCTCCATAAGGAATGTTTCATTGATGCGATAGTAATTCCTCATTCCAACCTAATTAGTGAGTTATGGAAAGCTTCTATACACAAGCATGTCCAACTTGGGAGACCCTTTAGGTTCCAACCCTACCCAGATAGCCTCATGACTACCTAAAATGTGAACTGAATATGAGCACATATGGAATGCAATAGTTTTCTAGAAATTTATTAAGGTTTTTGGTACCTGTCCTTTTAGGTCCAACACCGTAGAAGTGTAAGAGAGCCTCCTCATCCCAAAAATATTTCATTCACAAATAATTTCATGAATTTTGTAAGCATGCAAATATAGTTCGATAAAAGATAACTCCTTATACCCCTCAACAAAATGTGGTGGTAGAAAGAATAAACTAAACCATAATACATAAAGAGATAGGAGTATGTTAAGCAACTTGCAAAAATTGATAAATATTTTTGGGAAAAAGTAGTTGGTATTGCTTGTTATTTAGTTAATAGATATCATTTTTTAGCTCATGTTGATAAAACTTATGAATTACATGGATAGTTTGAAAGCCTTAAATTGTTTCACACTTAAGGACGTTTTTTGTTGCGAGCCTTTTTTCATGTGTCTCAAAAGAAGTGATCTAAATTGGATCCAAAAGCACAAAAATACATCATTCTAGGTTATGGTGAGAATGTAAAAGGTTATAAGCTTTGAAATCATCTAACCCATAAAATAATCTTGTCTAAAAATTTGATATTTTTAGGGAATTTAGAGCTTACCTGGGAGAAGAAAAACCAAAGGAGAAAGGTCCACAAGGCAACGAAATTCAGTTGACAAGTATAGCCAATCATATTACCATTGTGTATTTCCTTTTTTTAGTAATGAAAATGCACCTAGAACTTTCAAGGAGACTCTCCCTTCAAAGGAAACTGAGTCTTGGTTGTAGTTCACGTAGGAGGAGATGATAACTTTGGATAGTTGTGACACCTAGGATCTTGTTAGTTTTCCCAAAGGAAGGAATCCCATTGGTTCCAAGTAGATATTTTATTGTAGCGTAGGAAAATGTACTCCTTTACATTTTCACACTTTGTTTGTGTCCCCTCAATTAAATTGGACTTAATAGTGCCTTAATAATCCCTATTTTACATCAACAATCCTAATAAATTACATTTTTCGAAGGGGAAACCCAAAACCAATCAATTTTGACACATAATACTTTAACTTGAGAAATGTGTGTTCCAAGAATAGGGACCTGGGACCCATTCACCCATCGGAAAATGGGTCCTCCCTAGGCCTTTGAACCTAAATTTAAAATGTGTTTTTGGTGGTATTTTAATGTCCCCAAATTCAAATTTCAATGTTTCCTTGTGATGTTTAATTTTCAGGAAATTAAGGATAGATACCTATAAATACAAGGTTATTTCATCAATTCAAATCCTAAGCAATCCTAGCAATTCAAGTGAGCAAAAATATAGCAACTTGATTATGATAAAGGGAATTCAAGAGTAGATTTATCAGTGATTTATTGTAGCATTCAAGATCTCAAGTACCATGTCAAAGTCTTTTGCAATCATGCATATATTTTTGGAACTAACATTGTGATGTAGGTTTCAAAGATCCAAGCCAAGATTCAAATCCAAATTTACATATCAAGATCCACATCCATTGAAGCCATTTCATGTAAGATCAAGATCAACATTTCAATCCTCCAAAGGTTTATGTGCAAGGGTTTGGTGAGTTGCAACATTATATTAGTCATTACACTAGCAACCTATCATGGCCTCCTTGCTACAGAGGCAAGGGTGACTAAGTTGTGGTTTGAATGGGACTCCTTAATATTATCACTTGTCTTTTTGAGGTGAATCCCCCATCATGGTATATATTGAATATTGTAGAGGAGTCACTATCTATTATTGGATCCTTTGATAATTATAAGATCACACATGTCTTTTGTGAGGAAAATATTCTTTTTGATGGTTTTGTGAATGTGGGTGTCTTGTCTCATAAATTTTGGTATTCCTATGACACCATCCCTATTAATTTCCAAAGCATCATTTATCATGATCAATTATCCTTTCATGGTGGCAGAAACCTTGGGAGATAAGTGTTTATTTTGTTGGCTTTATCTCCTCTTGATTTGGTTTAGTAGTGTAGATTTCAAAGCCCGTCTGACTAATAATTACATATCTTATGAAAACGAGCTCATGGAAGTGGTGATTATAGCTAGGTATACTCACATTGTCAGGTTTACATGGATTCTAGGGGCATTTTGGTGTTGTTTCTGGATGGCCCTCTTAGTTTTTTCTGCTCATCAAATCAAGGAGAAGGTTGTGTTGAGGGTGTCTCTGGTTGCAATGGGTGGAAATCATTACAGACAGGAGCCTCTCTCCTGTGAATATTTTAGTGGGAATGTGGTTGTGTGGGAGCATCTCGAGAAAGGGGAAATTTTCCCTTATTTTCTTAAACTATGTGAGTTTGATTCTAAGGTTACTGAGGTGAATTGTGAAAGTGTGGAATAATCAAATTTTATGCTACCAGGGGGTGGAGATGAATGTTATCGAGGGTTTAATTACTAAAATTATTGGTTTACTTATGAAGGGTAAGAAAGTTTGCAAAGACTATGGAGCTTCAAAGTGCACTCTGGCCAATTTCTTCAAGGGAAAGGAACAAGATAAGCTTAGGTGTGTGTGAAGCAAAGGGTATGACCATTCTTCCACTAAGCCACTTTGGAGAGATGGGGTGTTGGCTATCATGAAATATTTCACGCTTGATGGTAGGTATTTTGTTATCTATGGATAGCATTTTATGTTGTTAAATTATTTTAAACACAACAATTTGGTTTTATTTCCCTAACCATTCCATCAAAACTAGCATAGAAGATCATTGAAAATATCTTAATAAATCTATTCTCCATGAGGGTCTCATAAAACTTATCATTGACCATATCAAGTTGAAGTTTATTCCTAAAATTCCTAAGATTTCTAGTGGTTGGAAAGATAAGAGGCTTGCACCTAGTTATGACATGAGTGAATTGGAAGAGGAATGGGATGGAGATTATGAGGAGTATGGCTCCAAAGAGTTGGACTCATTGGATAAATATGGTAAGAGTACGAAGGACCATGATCCAAAGGTTTCTAAATCTTGGTCAAAAGGTTATGAGATTGACACTAAAATGAAGGATGTTGTGTCGTCTAGTACAAAGAAGGGGTCTAAGGGGAAGAAAGGTGGTAAAATGGATGAGAAGCAGGCTTATAACCTAGTTGAAGAAGAAATAAAATATTTAGGAGTGTCCCCTATTTTTAATGATAAGGAGAAATAGGGGAGCATTAGGGCTAAGAAAGGGCATCGTATGGAAGAAAAAGGTCTTGAGGGAGATAGCTTTAATATTTTTTGGGATGTTTCCCTTATGAAAACTAGGTTGGTGACCCCTGACTGTAAGGGTTTCAAGCAAGTTGAGGACAAGAAAGGGCTTTTGGAGTTGTTGGAAAACTCGGCAGAGAACTCTAGTAAGCAGTGGGTGGAGGTTGAAGTTGTTGATTTGGAGGATTCTCTTACTGAGGATCCTTTGAAGGGTGAAGGTGTGAATCCAAAGTGTCAACTTGAGAATGTTGCTAATCTGTCTGCCGAGCCTTTGAATTCGAATGAAATTGATCTAGAGGATTTTTGTAGAATGGTAGAGGATGGGACTAAAAGTATCCTTTCATTGTTCAAATGGTTTTTTTGGAGGTCATGGAACTTAATGCTAAGTTGAATGAGTGGCGGAGTGTCTGTGTGGCACTAGTTAACTATAACAAAATTGAATGGACAGTGAAAAGAAAGTTTAGAACTATGAATTTTATACTTGAGTGGTGGTGGATGCTAAGAAAATGGGTAGGGACAATGAGAAGAGGCTAGTGTCCTTGGAGGATAATGTCCATAAAGTTCATGAGGAGCAACTTGTTTCTTTGGAGGACAAAGTTAATAATATTGTAGTGATTTATAGTCGATGGTGCAAATTAGCAACCAGTGTCTTAATTCTAGTTCTTAGGGATTGACTGTGTTGAATGAAAAGGCTCTTAGGTGGATTGGTAAATAGTTCGATCTCAAGGAGAATGAGGAGGTGATTGTTGATGTTAATAGCAAGAATTAGATGGATAATTGTTTATATTAGGGCTCGTGTCTACGAACCAAGAGTAATACCTATAAGAGGGTTACTATCTCTTTCCAGGAGATTGAAGATGTGGTGGAGCAACATGATAATGTTATCTCTAGTAATATTGAGGTAGCCAAGGTTTTAGATAATTTGCTTTAGTTTTGTTTGGTAATATTTTGTGCTGATGTTTTGTTGTTGGTTTAGTTTTTGGTTTTTCTAGGCTTACCTTAATGGCCTTTTTTTTTTTTGGGTTGTTGATGCTTGTTGCTTAATCTTTGATAGCCTTCTCTTGATGTAAAAGGTTTTGGTGTCCCTTAAAAACCTACTTTTCCTTATCAAAAGCATTGTATTGTTCATTCATCTTTCCTTTCATGTTTGATTATTTCAATTCAAGGTTTAATTACCTAAATGGGGTTTAACCAAGGTAAACCCCCATTAACAAAAAACAAACAATTTTTCCCTATTGTGTTTGAGTTGCAGATCTTAGGTTGAAGAAGGATTGAAGATCTCTTGAAGAGAAAAATTGGAAAAGTTGTCAAAGTTGCAAAACATTTTCAAAGTTACAAATAGTTTTCAAAGTTTTCAATTCGTGGAATCTCACCTACAGACTTTATTTCTAACTATCTAACATCAAAACCCAAACCAAAAATAAGCTATAGACTAACACCAAAGGATCATGAAATTTGATTCAAACCTTTTCACAAAGACCCATTCATGTATGGGAAAGTGAGTCCTAGGTAGCCTCTTGAAACTTCAATTTGGTGACAGATACACATCACTCTGCCATTTCCTAATTTTCTAAAAAAAAATTGTTTCTGTCTGTAATATACTTTAAATGTATGTTTCAAGTTTGAATGGAATAATTGATTTTATTTACAATTTTTTTTAATCCCAAAAGTGTTGTTTATGTTGATACCCCCATTCTCAAGATCATAAGGAAATCACTAGATTCCCTCATCGATTTGACTCGCCTAAGGGTTGCAAATCAATTCTTTGTGTAGATCTTATTTCCTAATGAAATAAGGAAAAATAGGTCCATTAACACACCCCAACAACATTTTCCCCCATTCCATATTTAACATCCCCTATTTCTCTTCATTTCAGTGACAACCTAACAATTTTTTTGTAAAAGAAAAACAATAATTAGTTTGTAGGTTGAAGATAAATTTGTATGGTTTGAATTAGTCTCCTAGGATGTGGTGCCAAAAATTTGATGCTTTTGTATTTAAATTTTGGTTTTCTTAAGGGTGAGGAGGATCATTGTATTTATATTAAGGTTATTGATGATCAAATTATAATCCTTATCTTGTATGTTCATGATATTTTGTTCATGGGTAATAGTAAGTTGATGATTAGGGAGCTCAAGACATAACTTTCTAGCACATTTGATATAAAGTACTTGGGGGCCGAAAATATATTCTGTGGATGGAAATTAGCAAAGAATAGGCTCACAAAAAGCTTTGATTAAGTTGAAGTACTAAGTATGTGTATACAATTTTGTGAAGGTTTAATATGGATGACTGTAAGCCAACTAATATTCTATTTCTAGTTGGTACTAAGTTGATCTTAGATAAGTGTCCTATTTCTAATGATTATTTCAAATATATGTCTAACGTTTCTTATTCTAGTTTTTTTGGTGGTTTAATGTATGCAATGATTTGCACTAAACTAGATATAGCCCAAGTTGTGGGAGTTCTAAGAAGGTTCATGTAAAGAGAATTGGAATTTTGTCAAGAGGGTGTTTAGATATTTGCATGGTACTTTAAATTATTGTTTGGTTTATCATAGTACTCATGTTGTGGTCAAGTCATTAGACATATAGGGTTTTTTTTATGCAGATTGGGCAGGTGACTTGGATAGTTGAACGTCCACTAGTGGCTATGTATTTACTTTATTTGAAGGTTTAATGAGTTGGATGAGTAAGAGGAACCCTGTATTTGCTTTATCAACCACTCAAGCAAAGTATATGGCTGCTACACATGCCTCCAAGGAGGTAGTATGGTTACAAATACTTTGTAATGGCATTGGTTTTGATTTCAAGACAATGAGAATTGGATGTGATAGTAAGAATGTTACTTGTTTGGACAAAAATCCTATGTATAATACGATCATACTAACAATTCTAATGATAAATATCACCTTTTCTGAGAAATGGTTGAGAATAGTAAGGTCTTGATTGATAATTTTGACACTTTGGATAATGTTTTAGATTCTATCACAATGCTAGTGACCACTGATAAGTTATCTTGGTGCAATAAGGCCATGGGCCGTGATCACTATACTTGATTTATTATTGGTATGTCTTAGATCTAATTGAAATGTATAATTTCAAGTGGGATAATGTTAGCTTTGGTGGCATTTACCTTGAAAACCTATGTCATTTTTAAATGTCTCCATGTTTCTTGGAAAGTGTCCAAGGGGACATGAGATAAATGTATTTAATATGGAAATATTGCAATTATATTTTTGAGAGGAAATTTAATGTTGGTGGAGGTTACATTTAACTAGAGTAAAAAAATATCCCTCCTAGGAATTTACATTGGGAATGTGAAGGGTCTTGAGTGGGGTGTCAAATTTGGAGGTCTGAAACAAGTGTCCATTAGTTCTCCATCTGGAAGTTGAATTATCACCGAAGTAGATCTTGAATGCCAAAAGTTGAAGGGGATATGGGTTAGGTGCCCATGTTGAAGCTTTATACACATTAATTAATTTATTATCATGAATCTTGGTTTTCCAAGGAAGGGGTGTGGGTTTCTGCAAGTGATTTTGGCACCTCTTGTTTCAATTTACCACTATGGTTTTACCTCCCAAAAGTTCTATAAATTGGAGCCTCGAGATGGTGGCATCTTATTGGGTTATTTGTAGGTGTATGGAATAATTTGACTCAAAGGAGATCAACAAGGAAGTTTATTTTGGTGTATCTCTCTTGTGAAGATAAATAATATACTTGCCCTCTTTTCTTGTATGGAGTTTTTCTTGAAAGGGTTTCTCCATGTAAATTTGGTGTCATATTTGTTTGTTTATTTTTCTATTATGATGAATGTGCAATCACATACATATAATTAAATTTGGTAATCTTATTTTTATATTTGAATGCACATACATAAGTTAATATGGTATCTTAGCTTCACCTTTTTTTCAATACAAAACAATGTCAAAAGTTAAAGGAAGTCCTTCAAATCCTCTTGAGATAGTCATAATTAATGCAATCATAATTTCAAAGTATTATAAAGCATGGAAACAAAGAAAATGCACGTGAAAATAGTCTTGTAACACCAAGATTTGGCTTACATAATCCCAAGGAAAAAATTAATAGGATGAGTAGATACTCTTAAAGATTCAATATAACTAGTCAAATATGATAAATATAAATAAATATCCATCCAATTATAACCTTTATAAACCTTGAATAAGTAACTAGAGTTAAACCACTAATCTATCAATTACTTTTTGAAGCAAGAAGGGGGTGACACAAAACCCTCTCTACTGATTTAATTTCAACACAAACACAAATTCTCAATTCACTATGAATTTCAACACAAGTATGAAAGAAACTACAACATGCAACTTGCATTAAAATGGAAAATCTGCAATTACAAAATAATAAAGTCTCATTGAGACTATGGGTGCCACATATGCCCTTTACAACATCATAGAATTCCTTACAAAAATCTGCAACATTACATAGAATTTATGTGCTTCTCAAGCACTACAACCAACCCACATGCATACTCTGGCACTCCTCAATAATGGCTGCAATAAAATTCTTGAAGCCTTCACACTTTGCTGCAATTTCTCCTTAGAGAAAAATCCGCCTTAGTTGTGAGTTTCCTGCCTTTGAAAACTAACTCCAAAATTTAAATGAATTATCTTTTATTACCAACTTTCCAAATTTTCTAGAAAGAAATGAAATTCAATTTCATTTCCATTTCAAACTCAAAAATCATCTTTCCCAAAAATCCAAGGAGAGAATTTATAAATTGAAATTCAAAGAAATCAAAAATCAAACTTCTCACTTGTGCAAGCAACCAGTCTCACATGTACACTTTACCCACATCATTCAACATGAATTGTTAACGTAATTTAATTTAAAATTACATTATTACGTTAATTAAAAATATTTGTGGCAACCATTTATTGAAAACCAAACAAAATTAAAATATTTTTTTTCTTTGGTTGATGCAAGATTGCACGAGCCCATGGATGCTCCAGACACCCACAGTAGGAAGAAATTATGTGTTACCTCCCTTTTTTTTGCTGCTGCAACAATTTGTTCATCATCAATGAACAAATTCATGGAAATCAATGAATTCTATCTGCACATCTTTCTCAACTATTTCTCCATCACCCTCTTCTTCTTCTATGTCAACAAAATTCATCTTACCTTGTTGTATTTCAGCATGTAACATGTTATTGCTGCACCTTACCATCTCTCTTTCCTCACAAAAATCAGCTTCGTTAGAAACATTGAAATTTTTTGATAAATCAACAATTACCTCTATTTCCTTCTCCTTTCTTATTGTTGCAAGTTTTCCTCCTTCAAAGAGGCATGTATTAGCTGCAACCTCTTTAATTTCATCATCTTCTTCTATAATTTCTCCTCGAAATATTTTTTCTATTTTTCTTATCTCCTCTTTCAACAGGAGACTATCTTCTTCTTCATTATTCCCTTTGTCAAATCTAGGACTATCCAAATCCACTTTTGAAATTACTATAACTTCATCCATAGCTTCATCCACTTCTTTTGCATGTAAATAATCACTAACATAATTAAATGATACCTCTTTTCCTCTGTTGTATCCTTCTTCTTTTCACCATTTTCCTCATCTTTTCCAAATCCTGCAAACAAAAAATTTTTAGATGAAACAAAATCTTTAAAATTATCATTAAATTTATGATCTGCAATGACTATTTTCTCTTCTTTCTTTCTCCATCCTTCCTTTACTTTTCTTTTCTTTTTTTGTCCTCTTTCAACAAAACATTCTTCTTCCCATAGCTCTCTTCTGGTATTGCCACTTTCTCCTTAATCAACTTTTCCAATACATCTACTTGAGCCTGGAGCTTTTCAAATTCTTCATGGTGGGAGCATGTTCCCAAAAAAAATTTAGAGAATATTTATTTTTTAAATATAAAGATGAAAAAAAATGTTGTTACAAATAAAATAAAATATATATTTATAAATTAATCTTTACAAATTTTGAATCAAAAGAAACATGCAAAGAAAATAATAAGAGCAAAATAAGAGGATCATCTCCAAATAAATAAAATTTTAAGTATAAATTATATGCCAAAAAATATATATATATATATATATAAAAAAAAAAAAAAATATAGTGTATATTTAGGCAAAAATTCAACACATATAATTCACCAAAGGAAAATTCACCGCCAGCAATTCACCACCATGGAAAATTCAGCAACGCAAAATTCACCGCCAATTTTACGCCAACAATTCACCAATGAATTTTACTTGTAGTGAATTGTTGACAATGAATTTGTTCGATGCCTATATTTCATATGATTTTAAGTTTTATAACTAGAAATTACTTAACACATTTAATTTTTTCTATTTTAACCACTATATAGATTTCAAATGTTGGATGATATCTTATACTCATATGTAGACTATGGACTTGATAAAACAATTCAATTTGTTACAGTACCAAAAATATCTCCTTCAAATCACATTTTAATTTATTTATATGCATTATAATGAAGATTTCAATTATATTTATTAAAAATAAACTAGATATCATTTATGTAGATTACTATGTAGGTTTCAATTATACACACATTATCCTAAATACATATCCTTCATAATTGAAGTAGATTATTATATTTATTAAATAAATTTAAAGTGTCCATATTAAATTTAAGATACAGGCTTAGATAAATATCTTCAGATTAACATTTTTTGGAGATAAATATATTTAAAATATTTATATCATTATATTTAACAATTTTAATATTAAGTATTATTTATAAAGAAAAACTAAATAAAAAAAAAATTTGTTTTCTTCTGCACTTAGATAAGAACAAAATTTCCAATTCCTCTTCACCAACTGTTTTCATTTTCCATAATAAACAACTACCCAATTTAATAATACCCAATTTAGTATCCACTATATCTAACAAGATTTAATTATTATATACCTAATTTATTTCTCTTTGGAACTATGCAACGCTACAGCTTTAATTTGTAATATTCTCAAGTTTTGCATGAAGGCGATAGTGACAATTATCTCTCCAATGCAATGCACATCTATCAACGACAAGTTAAGTCAATCCATATCTTCAAAGGTGATAGAAATGCTACGTCCCTATATTTAATATTTAATATTTTTTCAGTTTTCTCATTTACTACTAAGAACATTGGAAATAATAAAGCTATCAAAATTTAATATTCTTGGGAAAAAGAGAGTATTTTTATTACCTTGTATTCTCTCCACTGCTATGATAATAATTTCCAATGCACTTTCCATGCCGTTCTTTGTGGATCTTTCAATTTTGTTACAGCCGACCAGACTCATTTAGATATCAATACATAGTGCTATTATCAGTGTTGCATCTCTGGTAATGCATTGATTCACAATGGATGATGTGAAAATGAACAAGGAGGACAATGGATTTGATCATACAGATGAGAAAAATGGAGAGCAGATCAATGATCACAACAGTCTCAGAACTCTTGATTTGTTTGGATGCAGCAGAATAAAATCACCATTGTCTTTACAAGCTGGAACTAAGAGAAGCTGCTCCGATAATTGCATGGCCATTAGATCTATCAACTTCAATGATGAAGAAGAGTTGTCATTAGATCTTGAACTGAGTTTGTCCACATCAAGATCTCTTATTCAGAAGAATGTCAAGGACAATAAGATTACCGAAGCTTCGTCTGCCATATTGATGAATGTCGAGGACAATAAGATTCCAGAAGCTTCTTCTGCCATGATGAATGTGGAGGACAACAAGATTACAGAAGCTTCTGCTGCCATGAAGAACTTCAAGGACAAAAAGATTACAGAAGTTTCTGCTGCCAGGCAGAATGTCAAGGACAATAAGAGCACAGAAGTTTCTGATGTCTTGAAGCTTATTGGTTGTCCAAGATGTTATAAATTTGCAATGGTACCCAGCCAAGATCCCAAGTGTCCAAACTGCAGAGACTCCTCCGTCCTCTTCTTTTAAATGTAGTATGTTCCGTAAGTATATCTATATGGCCTCCTTGTGCAATTTTCTGCATATCATATATGCTAGATGATCTATCAATGAGGCCTATGATTTGTTTTGCTTTCTAAGTGCATAATCTTTTATTGGGCCTCTGCCAAAGGAGCCAACTATTGATTCAGAGATGATTCATCAGTAAATCAGAGTTTACAGTGATTCTTTGGCTTCTTAGCTTTTGAGTAATCTCACTGAAATTTTCCATCTCTGCAACAATTCTTTTGGGATTCTGATGATCATGTTCCTAGGGTTTTTGATGATATATGTTACTTGGGCCTTTTAGGGTTTATGTTGCTATTATGATAAACGGGAATATATGTTACTTGGGTTTTCCAAGGTTTATGTTGCTATCATGATAAATAGAATGTTTGGTTGGGTGTCAAAAAATATAGAATAGTTTTTGTTCAATCTTCATATGGACTGTTGTACTGTACAGCCACAGAAGCAAAATATAACTTTATGAATTGTATTATTTTATTAAATATATTGACTGTTCATAAAAAATAATTTATTGTATCCTTGAATTGACAAGTCCAGATTGGACGGTCTTCGGGCAACTCTTGCATGTATGTATTCTATTAAAAAAAGGATGGCAAGAAAAAACATGTAAGCACTACAATATCTTGTGTGTCTTTAAAGTCCTATGGCATATAATTATATTTAACCTATACGTTACCCTGGTAGCTTAAGAATTCGATGTGAGTTTAACAATGAATTGTTCCGACTTTAGAAAGGAATTATTATTTTATTTATTTATTTTTGTAATGGTGACAAGTATGCATTCAGCATTTTCATCTTTTGTTTTGGATTTATATTGATTTGTTTGTTTAATATGCAATAATTAGTATATAAATATAATATTTTTATGTAAAAGTTTACAAATTATCTTAGTCTTGATTAAAGTTGACTTTCCACATGATCTTGTTCTATGTTTTACTTATTTCCTTATTTAAATTAAATCTATCAGTACAAAAGTGAATCTGTTGAAATCTATAGCATAAAAATGACCACTAACATTTAAAATTCAAATTAATCTTTGCCCAAGCCAACCCCTTCTTGGCTAGTGCTTTCTTTTAGATGTGATCATGAAAAAATTAAATTTGAGCACTAAGATGTTCTATAAAAGGACAAGCCCACCCTATTTCATTTTTGATGAATCTAGGACATCAAGAGGAATACCTAGTGCACAAGCTTTTTTATGCATTTCATCATCTTTACAGAATAGTCTTAGCATATTGCATAATTGTTTGACATGTTTTTAACCATTATTTCAAACTATTAAATCAAATTGAGGGTTTAAACACAATAAGACCTTTGTTTAACAAACTCACAAAGATGTTCACCAACACTACTAGTCTTTATTCCAAGTCTAGATATGAAGGCGAACATGAGTGTAAAGTCTGTATTTTGACAAATCAAATCCATGTATGAAATTGAAATCCTTAGGTGTAGAGATCATTTATATTTCAATGCAAAAACAAACAAGAACAATGCACAATGAATTTGAGAAAAAAAATTAACACTAACACATGGATGAATCATATAACACCATCCATTATATAATACCTCAACATCAAACCTAGAGCTAAGTGAAATTATTTATTTATAGAGTATTTTATTAAATTAATGTAGCTTAATTAACTTATCGAACTTAATTAATTATAGAGTAATTTTTTAAATTAATATCTAGATTAATTAATTTATCCTAGAAGTACTTATTAAGGTGTGATTTATTTCCTTACATATTTTGGGGATCCTAAATGATCTCACGCCCCCCAAGGTCTTTTTCCTTAGGGTTTGATTTATGAATTTAATATTTAGATCTTAATCATTTTTATTTTCTAATTTACATCAGATTTAAATTTTATAATAGATGGTTTGATGTTCTTCCATAATGAGTATTCTTATTTCTCTCATGATGATGTCATGGGAAATAATTTCATTTCTATGTTGGCTCCCTATATGATATATTTTCTAGAGTTCTTTATAGTGTGATTTTAAAATGCATATACATGTTCAACAACCCTAACTAGGATGAGATTTATGATGTTTACGCATGTGTGTTATTTGATTTCTATCTTTCATTTACATGTATATGGTATTAGATCATGGGCTACGTATGTGTTATTTTTATACTTTTCTAGGCTATGATATATGCTTAATTTTTTAGTTTTTTTTGTCTTATTTCAAATCCACTTGTACTTCATTAATGTATTCTTCCAGCATGGTCATTAGGAATCCTTAGGAATCCATCCATACCTTTGCATGATTCTATTTCTTGTGATACTCACCCTCCTCCCTTGATGTGCATGGGATCTTTAACTTTAAATCTTCCCAACCTATATTCCATACCATGCAACCTAATAGGGATGGTGTTACATCCATGGACTCATATTTCCCCCTATTATATTACATGCCCTACGTGATTCACCTAGATATATACCTCCTAATCTATATGTGGTGTCTACGTCATAGGTTTATCATTTAGTAATCCATACTAGAGAATAGCTAGAGGATAGGAAGTTATATCAAATTATTAATCCATTTTTTTCTCCTCTACCTAAGGTCATAGAAAATTTATATAAAGGATACTATCAAGTTATCAACTTAAGAACAATCCAATGAAAATTTTCCCTTTGGGATATACTAAAATAAATTGAGAGTAGAGAGACATTTTGAGGAATGACTTCAAAAATATCATCATATCATCAAATCTCAATCCTACATAAATGGATACCACTCTCGATTCTATTTATAAGAATGCTTCTAATATTTCATCTAGGGCTTATGTGTTACCTATTTCTATGGTCAGTCAAAAGCACTTATCATTATACATTGTGGTCAAATTTGGGGAACATAACATGAAAATAATTTTAATAGACAATGGATCTAGTTTGAATATTCATAGCATATCATTTTTAGATTTAAGGGTTTAATGTTAATTTCACAAATATATAGAAACCTAAGGTCAATTTTAAAATAATTGATAGTTTATGGAAGGAGTTACTTGTCATCAAATTAAATTACCCCTTACACTTGGACCTCTTATAGTTGATGCATTGTTCCATGTGATGTCTAAGTGATTAGTATATGATTTATTTTGGGGAATCCTTGGATATACATTGTGAAAGTGGTACCCTATACTCTTAATTGAACTTTAATGTTCATTCATAAAAATATGAGGTATGTGGTACATGTAGATGAGAATTCAATTTTTTTATTAGCTAAGATACAACATAGATTGAATTCTCCAAATTGATATAGGAGCACCTTAGGGATCATGCAATCAACATCAACTAAAATATATATATTTATTATAAATTTACATTTTTGTGGTCTAACCTTGTGTTTCTATGTGAATGAGATAACCAATTATTTTAATTTAAATATTTTCTCACTTGAATGTTCATATTTGGTTTACGTAGTTGGGGATCTCATTTGACACTTCTTTAGAAGCTCGTGGTTCCTAGTTGAAGTCAATGAGTCACAATTTATCATAAAATCATTAAATGGGTGTTTGTGCTTCTTCATTATTGATCACACTCCAGATGGTTGAGTTCTTTGAATGTATCTTGACTCTACTTGGGGTACACATTGAATTATGGAGTGTCATTATTTTGTATTTGTACAAATTGTGAGTTTACACTATGATAATGACATAAATTGTGAAGCTTTCATTTTCTCCTTGATTCTTTCTTAATATAGAAGGTGGGTGAGAAAATTTGGTTTAAAATTTAATATTTATTTCATTTGAATCTTAATTACCCTTAAATTATAAAAATAGATACCACTCTCTTCAATGTTGGGACCATTTGGCATTTTGTGATTGCATATTTTTTTCTCTCCTAGGTGCCTAGTGAAGGAATTTGCTAAAAGGAAGGAATGGGAGTGTGTTTGAATTTTCTCCTTTAGATATTAGAAAACAATGTGAAGTGTATGATGGCTAGGTGAGATATGTTTTCAAGTTTGAGATATTAATTATATAATAAGAATGCTTCAAACTACCTATGTTGGAGTACATTTTGGAGTGATTTTTCATGTCTAGATTAGGTGTTGGAATCTAGTTAAGAGTGATTTTATTTGTAGGACTGATATTTTTATGTTTTTTATATAAGTTAATATTCTACTCAAATTATCACAGCAAGAAAATTCTTTTAATATGGATAGTTTTGAGAGTACATTGTTATGGGATTTACTTTTTGTCATGGGAAAATATTTCTAATGATTTGGGGATGTCATAAGAAAAATAAATACTTGTTTATGATAAATATCCTTATAGATAGTGACTTTATTCACTCAAATTTGTTACCCAATCAATACTAAAAACCCTTGAATTTCAAGTTTGTTGACTTCCCTCATGGGTAGGTTTTTACCTCCATGTTTTAGGTTTTGAAATAATTCTAATTTTATATTTTTAGTTTGTTACTTTTTTCTACAAGGAAAATATTTCCATTCATTTGGCCCCTTACCATTGATTGTATTATTTGGTATCAAAGTAGGTCTTGTTCTTCGGAAAGTGTTTAAGTTTCCTCCAACAAAGAGGGTTTTTGAGCATAAGGTACCATGTGGTAAAACCATTCACTATGTGGAAATTGGATAGATGGATTTACGAGAGTTTATATCTTCTAGTATCATTGTTGCATAGAGGGAATATTTAGGTTGTTTATGCAAACTAGTTGTGGGTTGGAGTATAGATTATATGATTCATTATGATTATGAGTGAGTATGAATGTCTTATATCAACATATGCATCTTTATTATTATGGTGTGTGGTGTTTGATTAGTTATGTCAATATGTCATCAAGGAAAATAAGAGGGTTAAACTTTAAAAGTTCAATGAGAATCATATTTAGGAAGGGGATAGAGGAGGATGATATAGAGAAAAATATTAAAAAAAATAAAGAGAAAATTCAGATGCTCTTGTTGGGATAATTTAAGGAATTGATGATAAGTATTGTAATGTAGCAGAGGGAGAACAAATACTTTTGATGGAGGAAATGTGAAGAAACTAGTTATTTATCTAGAAAAGGAGAAAGAAATGGGAGATGATAAATTATATGGCTTTTCTCATATTATTTTATTTGAAAGTATTGAGCAAGGAAAAGAAAGAGAATGATTCCTTGAATGTAGGAGGATAATAAAGAAGAGAGAAACATGGTGACATAAGATATGGAGGTGCAAGTTTTTGATTCTTGATATAAGAAGAATTACTATTAGAGGAAAAGGAATATGAAGCAACATGTCATGTAGGTGGCATAGAGGAAGAGGAGAGAGAGTTTACAATAGAGGAGAAAGTTTTAGCACTAGTATTGATTTTTCCTTTAAAGGAAATAGATTTTTGTTGATGGATATGGTACAACTAAGTGCACAAGAAGAGATAAATCTGCATTAATCTCATTCATAGGGATATAAATGTGTAGACTAGTAAGTTTAAAATTCCAATGATGAATTGGAATATGAATGAAGATCAAGGAGATGTTTGCAAATAAGTAAACATAGAGAACCAACAATGCAAGCAATGATTTTTCATTACTTTGGCCAAAGTAATTGATAAAAAAATACATATTCTGAAATGGAAATGTATGTCATATATTCACACACCTCTATCTCAAACTAGTTATCAAGAATTATTATTTCACAATCAAGCATACATAATAGTATAATGTTTGAAATATAAGCATATTTGCATCATAACTAACCATCCTATCACATGCTTGGCTAGTTGATTTAAGAGTTTATACCAACTAAAAACCACCTACAAGTATGTGGTAGGAATCCAACTAAATAAATTAAGTCGTAATGTTACTATTGTGCACTAGTATGCACTCCCAACATTTAATAAAATTGACGGTTTTAATAAAATATCTAAAAACATGTCCTTAATGACTAAGTACATAGGGAATTACCTCCTACGTTTATCAGAAGATAAATAATTATTTAAATTGATCAAGTTCAACTTTAAGACTCTTCATATAAGAGCTATCAATTATCACAAAGGGTTATGAATTCTCTGCTAAACCCATTTTCATGTTTTCATTATATTATAGGCATGTATAAATATGCATCCAAGTAATCAAGTATATCAAGTTTAATCATAAATCAAATATATCTTTACTCAAAGTATAAGTATAGTTCTTAGATAATAACCTATGGTCATTGTTTCTATAGACATTTAAAATGACTAATTCATTTTCCATCTTTCTATTATATCATTTTTTCATCAATTCCTCTATCTATATTATTTAAATATTATTTAATTATTTAATTAATCTAATATTTTCCTCTTTTATTCTATAATAATTTAATTATCTCAATTTTTCATTGTATCTACAATAATTAAATAATTTTTAATTATTTAATTAATTTATCATTGTCCCTCTAACATTAATTTTGGTCCACTATAATTAAATAATTTTTTTAATTTTATTTAAATAGTTTAACACTTCTTTTATAATTTATATTAAATTTTTCCTTCTAAAATAAATTAAATTAATATTTTATTTATTTCCTGAACTATACTTTATGAATTAGGTAAATTCATTCAATTCCTTCAACTATTACACCTCATCAATCGAATCTAATTTTAGCTCCTACCCTATCTCATTTTTTCTTATCAAAAGATTCTTCTAATTAATCTCCACCATTGATCAAATATCAAGTGAAACATGTAAATAAAACATTTCATTCACACATTATCTCCTAAGGCATAATTGCATATCATTAGCAAGCAAAGCTAGATTTAGAACATTATCTTGAGAGTATCATTATCCTAGAGGACTACTATCTTGAGCTACTATCTATATCATTTTCTATCCATTATCTTTGAGAAAATATCATTATCTTGGCTATCATACTATCATTGTGTTATCATGGTTATGAAATTTTGAAGAGCACCCAACATATCAAGAATTTAAACAAATATCAAAGAAGTAACGGAACAAATCAAGGTCTTTGTTATGGTATAATTTTTTTATTTGATTCACGCATAGATCTTAATATTGATTGAGTGATTTTTGAGTGTGAATTTGATAATTTCATTGCATTGTTCTTTTTTTACATTATTCGCATTTTTATCATCCATGTTTTGGAACGCTCAGTGGGACCCATGTCCCTAATTTTTAACACTATTTTAAAAAAATAGTTTTTGAAGGTTACATGTTCTTATCAACATATTTGATCTATTATGGGCACACTTGATTTGACCTACAATACTTTTGGTTGAATTACCACACAAATGAATCAACACTGGGCACATTTGATATAATCACTTAGCATTTGACTATCAACCAAATTTTTATAATAAAATCATAGATATGTGCATTTCAAGGTTTGTGCTACTCTTCTGAGGCAATTGTTTGTCCTTCTAAGTAGACTTGTCATGCATCTAATATATTTTTTTGTACTTTTGAGGTGACTTTTTACACTTTTGATTTGTTTTATCACACTTTTGGAGTCGGCCTATAATACATCTAATCAAATCTATCACACTTCTAATATATTATGTTACATATCTAATATATTTTATTGCACTTTGAAGACAATCTATCACACATGTTATATGTTATGTGGTGCTTTTGATCTACTATGTTACACATTTGATCTAATCCATTATGCATCTGATCAATGGACAGTGAGAAATTATAAATTAATTTTAATTGATTATTGATTTGTATATATTTAAATTTCTAACATCTTTGATAGATCTGACTTGTATATAACCCCCTAATTTGATTTGTTAATTTTTAATAGGATTTTATGATGTTGATATTTGTGTGTAGGTATTAGATCTTTTGAATTTCAAAAAGGTTGAAAATATGGTTTGCAACTTCTAGCATTGGATCAATTATTTTTCTTAAATTTAGCATTGGAAATTGAGTACCTTCGTTCAAATCACTCTTTCTCTTTTAAATTTAAAATTTCTCATAATTTCTTTATTCATATTTTTTATCTAATTTTCCTTAGAAACTCTTATTTGAGATATCTTTTCACATCTAAAATTGGGTTTAAAATCAATCTTTCACATTTGGATTTGGCATATAAAATAGACCATTTGCTTTTGATCTTCAAGATCTACTTATGTATGCTCTCCTCTTGTGCATTAGGGTGATCTTGAGGATCATAAATAAGTGATCTTGTTTTATTTTAGGGGGGGATACCTAGGTATTTCATCAACCTAGGGGAAAAACTCAACTCTCATGTTTTGAAGGAGTATGATGATCAAGAGGTGAATCAAAAGACATGCCTTTTAGAAGTGGAATATTATCAATTTGGGATAAGCCTTTAAGAAATTTATACAAGTGAAGGTGGAGAGTGGGTTACCCTTTCCTCCTGGTTATTTGACATTATTCGCTTTCATCTATTGATTAGGCCTCACGTACCTATATGGTATATAGAGGATACCCCTATTTGAACTTTTGCAACCTAGTTGAGACTTTTTGGCCATCTATTTTTGTGGTGTCTTTGTTCCTACAAGGATTGATAAACCCACTTGACTAGGCGTGTTCATGTGTCTTGCATGTTTGAATGTTTAAAATGCCTTCCCCACTTCAAACCAAAAAATGACACAAAATCCAAATTGAGCCATAGGAATTGTCTTTTTCATATATCTTTATAAATTACATAAAAAAACTCAAATATCATAAAAACAAATCAAAACATTCCCTCAAACATAACAAGAAAGTTTATTGTCTTTAAATTTATAGTTTTTAATGTTCTTGGTGTATCTTAAAATATTTTATATCTTGATATATTTACTACCCATCTTGGTCATTATTGGTATATCTTGATAAAATAAAATATCCAAAATAAAAACACATTGCATAAAATCACTTTTGATAATCTTAGCTGCACTTTTAATCTAAATAGCACGCATTTGGTTGTTAAAACGCCTCTTTTAACATATATTGTAATGCATTTGAAACATATATATACACTCCTGAGTTATCATTATGCACAGAATTATCATTATGTGTTTTTTATTTATTCTATGGTGCTTTTGAACTATTTTGGATTACATTTGATTGACAGTTATCAAAACAAGTTGGGTCATGTTGAAGTTTTAGAATGAAATTTTGTATTTGAGGCTTATGTTGTCACTCTTCTCATGAAAATTATAATCATTTAGGTTATAACTAATAAATGGCACAAATCTTCTCTTCCTCTACATCTTGTCAGGAAACGACATCAGTTGCAATAATTTCCTTACCCTTTTTATAAATAATTTTCATACCCTAGCATCTTGGTAATCCATTTTTGCTACTCTTTTGGGGATAGTCAATACTCCAAAAAATATTTTAGACTCTCGTGATATTTCTTGACTTTGAAATTCATTGTCATTAAATATTGACATGAATGTTTAATTGCATAAATAATGGCTAACATTTCTTTCTCAAATGTGGGCCTTATCAAGTTTTTTTCCTTTGATTTGTCAACTCTCAAATGCTAAGGGACACCCTTCTTGTATTAATAACTCCCCAATACCATTTTTATATCCATCACAGTCTACCAAAAATATCTTAAATAAGTCTAGGGTAGTTAGCACAAGAGTTGAAGTGAGAGCTTATTTTAGTTGTTGGAAGGCTTGTGTGGCTAGTTCTAATCATGAAAAGGAATCCTTGCTTAATAATTTTGTTAAGGGTGTTGCAAAACAAGCATAATTACATTTTATAGTATCTTGTTAGACCCAAAAATCCTCTCAAACCTTTGACATTTTTAGGTTTTGGCCATTCTTTTACTATTGTAATCTTCTTAGGGTCCACCTTAACACCTTCAAGTGATACCACATGTCCCAAGTATTGTACTTATTTTACCCCAAAGACACATTTAGATTTATTGGGATAGATTTTATTATCTTCCAATACCTATAATATTTTCTCTACATATTTCAAATGGTCTTCTTGTGATTCACTATAGATAAGGATGTCATCAAAGAATATCAACAGAAGTTTGTGAAGAAATGGGAAAAATGTTGAATTCATGGGGCTTTGAATATTTGATGGGGCATTAGTGAGAAAAAATGGAATTACTAAGAATTTATAATGTCTCGAATGTGTTCTAAATACATTTTTGTGTATATCCTCTTCCTTTATAAAAATTTGATAATAACTTGAATGCAAATATACTTAGTAAATGAAATTGCAGCATTTAATTCATCTAATAATTCATCCACAATAAGAATAGGAAACTTATCCTTAAGAGTGAGATTATTGAGTTACTTGTAATCAAGACATGTTATCTGTGACTCATCCTTATTTTTAACCATAACTACTATAGATGAATAGGAATTTTTACTAATACAAATAATTCTTGAATCCAACATTCCTTGACTATTTTTTTTCAATTTCTACCTTTTTTCAGTTCTCTTATGTCATTATTCTTGGTATGACACTAGTGTAAGTGTTAAAGTGCAATGTGACTTGTCAATGGTGTATTGTGAATGATGAAATCATTTTTGTGTAGTTCTTTCCAAAAGTAAATTTGTTTATTTTGCTAATGTCTTAGGTGTATGGCTTGGGGAATTACAATTATGCCACTAGTCTCATCCCTTTTTAGCCACTATTTTTTATTCTTCTTTGAAACAACATTGCTTTATCTAATCACAATTTCATCTCAAAGAGGGGAAAAATATAGCACCTAAAATCATCCACACTTAATCCAACCTAATTTTATTCCTCATCAACTAATTATTCATTTAATTTATTAATTAATTTTCCTTATTCATCACCCTTAACTAAATAAATGTTTAATTAAGTCTAATATTTATATTCATATCCCACAAGAACTAAATAAATTTAATTATTTATTTAATTATTTCCCACTTTAATCCAACTAGTTGATTAAATCAAATTAATGAACTAATTAATCTCTTGTACATATATAATTGTAATTAGTTTAATCAATTACACCTAAATCTTACTTATCCCTAAAAACCCATGATAAAATCTTAGTTATCCATTATTTCTAGACAATCATAACCCTCTATTAAGTATATGTGATTCTCATACATGTGAGAATTTAACATGTCTCCTCCTCATCTCTATGTCCTTACATCATGTGTAAGAGGACACATTTCAAGTCCTTCTTCGCCATGTATTCTCTCACACATGTAAAAGAAGTCGCATGCGTATATCCACTCGTTCCTGTGTCCTAACTTTTCATATCTCCTTGATCCTCTTGATGTGCATCAACCAAAGGATACCACTTAACAATATTTCATCAACTCTATAATCTCTCGATCATTCCTATCCCTTGATCTTAAAATAAAATCTAACTTATTAAGATATTTAGCAAGAAAAAAAAAGTAATTTGAACATAGATTTTATAAAAATTGAATTTTTTTATAATTATAGTGTATAAATTGTCACCACTGACAATTTCATGCTGGTGTAGATTTTTATTTTCCTAATGGGTTAATTTGTTTTCCCTTAGTTATAATTTTTTCCTACACTTTTATTAAACTTTTTTAGGATAATAAAGTGAGTTTATTATTTAATAACTAGGAGATAAAGTGGTGAGGTTTCTTCATCCTTAAAGTGTGGAGTATTGGGAAATTGTGTCTCAACCTTGCAATTATATACGGTTTATTGTTGATAGGATGCATATATATTTATGTATATATTTCCTAGTTACACTGATCGGTGTATACAATGGTATAAGGGGGGAGAGTGGGATGAGTGTAAACATTTTTTTGTTAACTTTTTTAGGAAACTATTAAAATGGTCGACATACATTAGATAAATGATACATTATAAATCTAGACTTTTAATTATTAGGTTTTAGATCTAATGGTGGATATTTTGTTGGAATTTCTTTCCCCAGAATGTAAACCTATTTTATGAGGGGCCTATATTACGACTATGGTACAGAGAAACAGTGATGTATTATGAGAGTCTAATAGCAGTTGTGTTGTCTCTTGATCTCTGAGTGGTGATACTCTTGTGAGAAGCTTGTTCTACAAGTATATTGTAATCTTTTTTATTTACTAAATAATATATATTGGGCGGCTTTTTAGAGTGTGGGGTTTTTCTCCCAAAAGGGTTTTCCCTATATAAATCACTATGTCATGGTATTCATGATTTTTGTGTTTATTTCTATTTAAGCTTCTATAATTGTTAAAGATCTATAAATTTTTACATTATTCTCCTCTCAAGATTAGTGTAGGAAGTTTTTTTTCTACCTTGGCTTCCTTACAAGTGGTATCAGAGCTTGATCACCTTTTGTTTCATTTGTGGGTTGTTGGGTTTTTTGAACTAATCTAGATTTGAGTGGGAGCTTGTGCAAAAGATACTTTGTGATCTTGTTGCAAGAATTTTCAGATGGCAAGTTCCTCAAGGAGAATAGAGGTGGAGAAATATTTTGGAAATAATTTTGAAATGTGGAAGCTGAAGATGGAGGATTTGTTGATAGATCGAGATTTGTGGGATGTTGTTGATGAGAATGTTTCAAGGCCTACAAATCCTACTCGGGCTACTCAATATGATGTTATGGACTATAAGGCCAAGGGTCTAATTAGATTGTGTTTGGAAAACTCTATTTTAATTAATGTCCATAAGGAAACCTTTGCACAAAAACTATGAAAGAAACTTGGTGAGATGTATCAGGCCAAATCTTTAGTGAACAATATTTTCTTGACAAAGAAGTTATATTCCTTGAGAATGGAAGAGGGTGGATGAATCGCAGATCATCTAGAAGCATTTATTATGTTGGTCACTCAATTGACATCAGTTGGTGTCAAAATGGATGAGGAGGAGAAATGCTAGATCTTGCTTTGTTCTTTGTTTGATTTGTGGGATTCTTTTGTTGTGGGATTCTTTTGTTTTGGCTATTGGGAGTACTTATATTATTTTGAAGACTGAAGATGTGGTGGGTTCTTTACTTTCTGCAGAGATGAGGAGGAAGGTATCCATCACTACCAAGGAGGCCCTAAATGTTCATGGAAGATCTAAGGAAAAAGGAAAGAAGAATGATAAGCATGACAAATCCACTTGTCTAGGGGGAGATCTAAATCTCTTCGAAAGTCCAAAGTTATTTGTTGGAACTATGGTAAACCTGGACATGTTCATAAAAAAAAAAAAAGAAAAAAAGAAGAAGAAAAAGAAGAAATTTGATTTTGATTCTGAGTCTGAGAAGGAAGATGGTGACACATTCAATGCATCTTTGGTAACTCATGCAAGTAATGATGCATATTTAATTGACTCGGGTGCATCTTTCCATATGACCTTTAATAAAGATTGGTTTTCTAAATATGAAGAATTTGATGGAGGTAAGGTGTACTTGGGTGATGATTCTCATTTAGACATTTTTGGTCATGGTAAAGTTAAAATTAGGTTTCCTAGTTTCAATGTGAGGATACCGATATGGGTTGAATTACACTTGATTCATGAAGAATCGAAGCATAATAGACCCACCAATACTCAAATCTCAACAAGATCGATCAAACAAGATTAAAACTAAATATTTCATCAACACCTAACATACTCAATTATGAATGCTATCAAAACATCTATTAGATAATCCATTCAAAATTTATCTTGTTGTGGAATTGGTGTCATGTCAATGTGGAACGATGACCCTTCCCAATCCTATGATTTGTGAGCTTGTTTTAGTCGATTCTATGGAAGAGAATCGATGAAATCATGGTGTTTGATGTGTGAAAACCTAAATTATGTAAAAATGAACATGATGCAAGCTAAGTTACCATGATTTTATGCTACAAATGATCTAATTATGCAATTGCTAAACTAATCTAAGCTAAGATTATGCTAAAAGATGAAAACCTTAATTTATTTACAAACTAAGATGGATGCATGGAAGCCATTAATGGATGCTCTAATCTATTATGCAATTAAAATGAACTAAAACAAGCTAAAAAGTGAGTAAAATATAAGTGAGTATGCAAGTAAATTCAACAGCATAAGTTTGCAATGAAAGATGGATTCATTTGTCTCCAAATAGTGATCTATTTATAGGAGAGCAAATGAGAAATGGATGGTTGAGATCAAAAAGCTTAATCAATGGTTCAAGATGAAGAGGATGAGAAGCATGGATCATGGATCATGATGAAAGTTAATCAAAGGCACACACTTGCCTCAAACAAACACACTTTTGACTTGCTCACACGGGTCAAAGGTAACTTTCCAAAGAGTTTAAAGGGTTTATCTTGTTGAAGAAGCCAAGTGAGTTGATTGGAGGAGAGGGAATATTCCTTTAGGGTGAGGGAAAAAGGTATTTTACAAATTAAAACAAAGTTTTAATTGTGTAAAAAGGATAAATAATATTCCATGGGAATATTCCCTTTGATTAGAGGAAAATTAGTTTAATTGCTAATTAAACAAGGTTTAATTTATGCAATTAGGGATTTAGAAGATTTAAGAGATATTTATTAGATTGGACGATTTAATAAATGGGGGAGTGGTGAAATGATATTTAATTAAATAACTTAGGGTTATTTAATTAATAAGATAAATTAGGAGATTAAATTAATAAGATGCCTTAGGAGATTAAATTAAATATTTTGATTTATTTAATTTAATTAGATGAAGTGTTAGTGCAAAAAGAGATTAATTAACCAGATTTAATTAATTAGGCCAAATAGACAAAAATGATGCAATTAATTAATTAGCTAGGATAATTGAATTAATTAAGTGAAAAGAGGGTGGTTAAAGAGGAAATGATGTTAATAAATCTATTTTAAGTGTATGACATCGATTAGGACATTTTAAAGTGTCTACATTTTTTCCCTCTTTGAAGTGAGGTACCTGTTGCTTCGATTCAAAGAACAATGCTTTTTAGATTAAAAATGTTTCCCAAATAAATAAAAAATGATTTTTAGATGCCCCAATGGAAGGATAAAACTGACTCCCTACCCCCTCGAGAAATCAGGTAGAAATTTCAAATTTTAGGTTGATTTCTCGATAAAGGTTCAAAAGGTGCCCCAAGGGTCCAAAAAGGTTCTAGGATGTAAGAATAATGCCAAAAATGCAAAAAAAGATGCAAAATTAGGTCCAGATTGGCAGAATTTGTGAAGATGATTATAAACCCCATTATTAAGGTTAAATTAGGGCAAAAACCCCTAACTTTCCAGCTTAAATAGGTCAAGAGGGGTCATTTTCAATTCACTTGTGCATTCACACATAAGAAATTCTTACATTTTGAGCTTTGACCCTTCGATGAAATGGCGTGTCATGAGCTTCCCTAACACATCTATGATAGAGTTCATGAGTTCCAGCGGCTTCTAGGCACAGGACCACTGGTATGTGATTTGAAACCTAATTTGAAATTTGAAATTTTGATGCATTTATTAGGTGTTAGAATTTTGATTTTGGTTAAGGTTTCAAATTTTAAACGGTGATGCAATCGTATCTAGCGATGCACTTGTTGAATTTAAAGTTAGGGTTAGGTCATGCCAAAGTCTAAATTGTGATGCCAGCTTGTCTAGTGACGCATTTGTGAATTTGAAATTTGAAATGCATCAAGTGGTGTTGTTTGAATTTTGAATATAGTGACACTATTGTGATTTCTAAGTCAGAAATTCCAAATAACTTTAGATTTTGATGATTTCCTAATGTAGTACACTTCGTGGGTGCAGGAGGTCTTCCCACCATTGATCTCAAGGGAGCATAGGCTGACTATACTAGAGAGATTAGGTGATCTTTCAGAGTTGTGCCAAGAGCACCTGGGAGAGATCAGATTATGGTATATTGCATATGCACCATTTGTTAGGACGCATTTGGCTATGATGAAAGCACTATGTGAGAGATGGGACAGTGAGAACTTGTCCTTCCACCTTCTTACAGGGGAAGCAATAGTGACCTTGGAGGATGTGTGGTGGATATTGAAATTGCCTATCCACAGTGATTGCATGATCTATGACCCCGATGTCAGATTTGATGCATGTCTCAAGGTCATGGAGATGGACCAGATCGCATTGATCACATCATAGATTGATTTAGAGACATACAGAGGTCACGTGTCAACATTCAAATTGATCGTTGTGACCATCATTTCAAGTTAGGTGGCTCCAGATAGACACGACCAATTTTTTAGTCCATGATAGGGTTTGGCATGGTAGTGGATGTTGTACAGGAGGACTCTTTTTGTGTGGGGGCCCATGATGTTGGCCTCCCTATATATCATTATTTTCATGATTTTGTTTACTGCAATGGGAGAGCCCTTAGTGCAAGTGTTACTCTCCTTCACATCTGGGCATGGAAGTATATTGTTGTGCTTCGGCCCATTGTACAGATGGAAAACATGGAGCCAAATGATGTCGTTGTATGGAGATATTGATGTGCCATCACACTTAGGTACGCTAGATAGATTGGGCTCCCATATTGGAGATAGATGATTGATGATATGACAGTATTCCACTGGTGCCCATGGCTTAAAATGCTACCATGGTTTGATGATGTATAGCAACTTTATTTTTCCAGACAGACCTGATATTTGTAGGGTCGAGAGCACACCATGATTGTGCACTACCTTCTTGACAGGGTTGCTAGATAGTTTGGTGATGTACAGGATAGGCCTAATGATGCTTATAGAACCATTTTTTCCAGATTGGCTAGAGAGGTTCCGACATGGGGACCGACGATTTTGGCCCTAGAGGTCATTGACAGTTTCCGCCAGTTGGTTTCCTAGCCTTGGGCATATGATTAGGGTTAGCCTATAGCACAAACCACTCTAGATTATGATGCATGGTTCATCCCACCACAACGTCTTACAAATCTAGTAGTTGCTCCTCCTAGAGGGAGGCCGTGAGGCAAAGGTGTCAAGGGTAGGGGACAGGGAGGCCAGGATCGCCATGATGGACAAGTTCTGGGGGCTCCTGTAGTGGGACAGCAACCTCCATTAGTGCAGCAATATCCAGTACCACCACCACCACCAGATGCATGAGACGCATAGACACAATATTTGTAGCAGCAGGTGTCGGCTTTGACGGGTGAGAGGGACCAGGCCCGCCAGTAGGTTTGGGTTGTGACTGCTAAGCAAGATCAGGCTTGATAGCATGTGGTCGCGTTGATAGCCAAGATAGATGTGGCACTTCAGAGAGTTTAGATTATCGCCAAGGAGAGAGACTAGGAGGTGGCTAGGCAACAGTAGATCGAGGTTATGGTGGCAACCACCCATGGTCAGACCGTTTCAGTGAGGTTGTACAAAGAGGTTGTCATGGAGGTTGCATAATATGGGTAGCACTATCACAGAGATGTTCCAGTGGCTCTTCGTCAGCCCAATTTTTCACAACGTAGTGATGCACCTCCCCATGTAGAGGATCAACCTGAGCGACAGACTGGAGAGGGTAGCAGCCACCAGGGCTAGCTCTCGATGTATAAACACTTTATGATTTTTCCCCATTTTTTATACTAATATACAATCATGGGATCCTTTTTGATAGCCTCGTAGATATTGTACTTATCATCGATGTACATACACTGATCTAGATTTTTGTACCATGATAGTTTTTTAATATATATATGATGCGAATATGGATGATTTATGCTATGATACGTTGACTTTATTTCATGATGTATGGATGATATGATATGGATGTATTTATTTTATGATGTATGGATGCACTTTATTTTATGCCTATGTGACATGCGATGATCGTAACATGGATGCAATGTTATATTATTTTTCATTATCTTTTCACGATATGATATGGATGAATGATTATGATATGCAAATGTTATGGATGCATTTATTTTTGTATATTTTCTATGCATGTTTTGATGATGATGTATGCATATGGATGTATGGATGCAATTTTTTATGATATGCAATGATTTAAGATACTTCGAATAAAAAATCTATATTATTCCTCATAACTCAAATGATGATGTAGAATGTATGATGTGATATGCAATGATTATGAGATGCATGTATGTTGTTGGTTTGTGCATGTAGGGTGGATGCATTGATGATTTTTTTGTTAACTATCATGATACCAGGTTAGCGCAGAGAGAAGATAGAAGAATAAAGAATGAACAACCATTGTTGATGATGATTGCTTCAAAATATCCAACAAGTCCTTGATCCATCGAGACTTTATTAGAGATGGTGAGGAGACAATGGAAAATGTAGGATGAAATGTAGGATGGGTGCTCACACTTCGAGATTGATATTTTTTTTCATTCCTTATTGTTCGATATAACACATAGACACGACGCATCAAGGTATTGATAACCAAGACAACGTTGTATCTAGTGTAGTGGACTTTGGCTTGACAAGCAGATAGGATAGTTCTTGTTCACACCTTGACATACGGAAACATCGTTGGAATGTAAGTTATAAGTTTAGAATATATTGGACCAAAGCATATGAAATAATCAACAACATACCCCAAATGACCTTCCTACACACAACTAAGCAAGTATGCGCCAAGATTATTTTACAAGAGTATACACAAGCACAAAAATGAAAGATAATGATCAATGCCCCATTCCTTTCTCTCTAAATCATTTTGGATAGACATCATCGAGAGGTCCTTCGAATGGGTCATTAAGATAAATCATAAGAAAAGATCAAAGAAAAATAGTCAATGTTATCTATAGCTCTTGCCTAGTTTAAGTTTAGCTAAAGTGATATCTAATATTGATGTCCATCATAGGAAGGATACATCCTAGGACATGTTGATCAGAGGGTTTGATGTTAGGACAATGATGCTAATATGAGTCATTGCTATAAAATTCATTGACACATTTACCTATGATTTAGACTTTAGATTTTAACTTTTGAGTTCGCACTTTATGACTTGCTTATACTTGTTTTCTACTTGTTTTGCCGAAGGCTGAAAGTGACGATCATTTATTATGGGTGAAATTCTATTGTGGGTGAAAGCGAGATGGGATGGATGGGTTTTGGATTTTCTAGAATACTTCAATTTTTTTGGTATTTTGAAAATGTTTTGAGTTGTTTTTTGTCTTTTTGAAAGTTTATATGAATATTTAGGATTTTCTAATTTTATGAGGCTATTTATGGTTTTTTGAATATTTGAGGCCTTTTAGGTTTTTTGAATGTTTTCTATTGTTTTTGGATTTTCAATTTTCAAATGTTTTTATATTTTTTGGAATATTTGGATGTTTTTGGATTTTCAAGATATTAAGATGTTTTTGGGATTTTTGAGAATTTCCAAGTTTCAACCAAGAACCTAACATAAAGACCTATCCTAGGGGCCTTGGGGGCTGATCAAAGATTATCCTTGCCTATGTTATACACGTAGAGACCATGTAGTTTGATTGACTCGACTGATTTACAAGACAGGGATATGAACAGACAAGAGA
This sequence comes from Sequoia sempervirens, assembly GCA_007258455.2. Classification (NCBI taxonomy): domain Eukaryota; kingdom Viridiplantae; phylum Streptophyta; class Pinopsida; order Cupressales; family Cupressaceae; genus Sequoia; species Sequoia sempervirens. The sequence goes on from VDFB02270651.1 coordinate 529,962,081, forward strand.
CAACAGCTAATTACAACAAATTGCTAAAGGACTAACCTAGGGTGTCTCGGGGGCACATCAGTGATGGCCTTGCCTACATTCAAGCTCAGAGACAACATAGGTTGACTAACTCGACTGATTTACAAGAAAAAGATATGAACATGTGAAATACAATAGCTAATTACAATGGACCTCTAAGGATTGACCTAGGGTGTCTTGAGGGCACATCAATGATGGCAAGGGCACATCAATGATGGCCTTGCCTTTGTTCAAGCTTAGAGACAATGTAGTTCAATAAAAGGACATTATTTTTTTGGATTTTTGATGTTCAACCTTTTTAGGGTTTTTGATGTTTTCTAGATGTTTAGGATTTTGCCTTTAAAATTTTCTAAATGTTTTTGGATTTTTGTTGTACAGGATTTTGCAAATGTTTTTGGATTTTGTGGATAAGATTTTATGAATGTTTTTGGTGTTTTCTGATAAGATGTCTCATGACCTCAAGATATACAGGAACTAGATTGTGATGCACAATGAAATTCCCCCAATGTGATATGTTAACCTACTTCGATAAAGCCAGGACAAACTGACCTTTGGAATATGCCAAGTAGTGCTAAAGAGTTCATGATACCTCACAATGTCAAGCCATGATAAGGACGTAGATGAGGGATGAATGACAATGCAAAGAATGGTAGGCCAAAATATCCAAAGAATAGATGGAGATGCTTTATTTATGTAAGGTGCCTATTTGCCAATTTTTCACCAAGGTACTTTCCCAAACTACCATCGAAGTGGTTTTCACTAGAGGATGATTTTTTTCTTTACTTTTTTCAATCCTTTTTCCCAATTTTTTTGGATTTTGATCATTTTTTTATTTTTTTGTATTTTATGATTTACACCCTTCATGTTTAGGTGTAAAACATTTTGAGATTCAAACTATTGATTGGCTCCTGCAAGGGTTCACCTTTAGGGGTTGACAATTGGTATGCTCCTGATATGTAGCTTGTTTTGATGACAAAGCAGCCCAACCAATTAGGCTCAAACTTTCCTTTATTGTCTTGATCTAGAAGGTTCTTTTGATTTTTCTTTAAGACAAGATCGCCTACCTAGAACAACCAAAATTTGATTCTCTTGTTATAGTTGTTTCAATTAGTTTTGATATACTTGCAAGTGATTAAGGGCATCAAGGCGACGTTCATCTAGGAATTCTAGCTCATTTAGTTGAGACACTTTGTATTCTTCCTCAGTTATCAGATTCTTTAGTGACACTCGCAATGATGGGAGCTCAACTTTAATAGGCAAGATGGCTTCTAATCCATAAACAAGGGAGAAAGGGGTTGCACCTATAGGTGTGTAGATACTGGTTCGATAAGCCCAAAGAGAGGGATTTAGTTGCAAATGCTAGTCACAACCAACTTCATTAACTATTTTCTTTAGGATTTTTAGGATAGTTATGTTCATTGCTTTTGCTTGGCCATTGCCTTGGGGATAGTATGGGGTAGAGAATCAGTGTTGGATATTGAATCTTGGCACAGTTATTTCACATCCTAATTCTTGAATGGTGTTTTGTTGTCTAAGATGAGGTTTTGTGGTACACCATAATGGAAAATTAGGTAATTCAGGATAAACTAGGCTATTTGCTTCCCTGCTATGTAGGTCATAGGAATGGCTTCAACCTAGTTAGTAAAGTACTTGGTGGTGGTTATGATAAACTTATGGTCATTGGATGAGGTTGGAATGAATTTTCCTATGAGGTCAAGTCCCCACTATGAAAAATTCCATGGTGTGATCATTGGTTGTAATTCTTGAGTTGGAGCATGAATCAGATCCCCATGTTGACACTGGATGGATTTCCTTGCATACTGATGAGCTTCTTTTCCTATGGTTGGCCAATAGTACCTCGTCCTCAACATTTTCTTGGCTAATTTCATACTGCTAGAATGGGACCCACATATGCCATCGTGTACTTCTGTTAAAGTAGTTAAGGCTTCCTCTTCATTAAGACATCATAGTAATGTCCCTTTGATGCTTCGACGGTAAAGGGTATCACTTAAGATCACAAATTGAGATGCCTTTTTGACAAAGGTCCTTTTAAGGTTCGGGGTGATGTCTGATGGAAGGGTTCATCTATTAAGGTAAGTAAAAATGTCATGGTACCACAGGAATCTAGAACCAACAATGACATGCAAGAATTCAAATTCAGGGATTTCGAACATTGGCATGAGAATTTTTTCTACCAAGAATTCACATTGAAGGATGTTGTTCAGCATGTCTACTAGTGATCCAATTGTTGCCATGGCATCTACTGCTCTATTGTTCATGTGAGGAATCTACTCAAAAGTTATATCTATAAAAATATCTTTGAGAATCTCCACCATCTCCTTGTAAGGATTAAGCTTGTCATCTTTAGTTTGATCGTCATCATTGACTTGGTTGATAACCAGTTGTGAGTCTCCATAGAATTTCATTTCTTGTATCTACCATTGAATTTCTATCCTAAGACCTATGATCAAGGCTTCGTACTCAACAATTTTATTGGTACATGGGAATGATAGTCTGTATAATTTTTGGATGCAATCACCTTAGAGGTGATGAAAATAATGTTGGCTCCTGATCCATGTTGGGTGAACGATCCATCAAAGTACATCTTCCACTAAGCTGTGAGATTAATAAGGAACACTAATTCATTAGGAAACTCAAATATTAAAGGGTTCTCATCATAGATGGGTGCTTCTACTAGTTGGTCTGTGATCACTTGTCCTTTGATTACCTTGCACTCTACATACTCTATGTCAAACTCTATCAAGATCATTACCCATTTAGCCATTTGTCTCGTGAGGGTTACTTTGGATAAGAGATATTTTAATGGATCAATCTTTGCAATCAGCTTGATTTAGTGTGACAACATGTAATGCCTAAAATTTTGTGAAGCAAAAACTACTGGTAGGAATGCTTTCTCAATGGGTGAATATTTCATCTCATAGCCTACCAAGGTTCTGCTGATGTAGTATATGGCTCTTTCTTTTTCGTTTTCATCATGTTGTGCTAAAAGAGCTCCTAATGTTGTTGGTGTTGCTGAGATGTACAAGATTAGTGGCTTATTTGGTATCAGTGGCATGAACACTGGAGGTGTTAGTATATAAACCTTGATCTGCTGGAAAGCTTTAATACATTTGTCATCCCATTTGTAAGTTATCCCTTTATGAAGAAGATACAAAAAGGGATAAATCTTATATGATAGTTGAGCTATGAACCTTTTGATGGACTACAACCTTCCTTGTAATCCACTCATCTATTTCAATGTTTGATGTGGTTCCATATCTGGGTTGGCTTTTACATTTGTTGGATCAATTTCTATCCCTCTTTGTGAAATGATGAAGTCAAGAAGCTTCCCTGATGTGACCCCAAACACACACTTTTTTGGATTTAGTCGTACCTTGTATTCTTCAAGCCTATCAAAGATAGGTCCTAGGACTTGTATGTGCTCACTTCTCTTCTTTGATTTTTCCAAAATATTGTCCACATAATTAACTATTTTGTGGATCATGTCATGAAAGATGAGGGTCATTACACTTTGATAGGTAGCTCCTGCATTCTTCAACCCAAATGGCATCACATTCCAGTAGTAGGTTCCACATGGGAAAGTAAAGGTTGTTTTATGTTGATCCTTTTTGTCAATTATGATTTGATTATAGCCTGAAAAGTCATCCATGAGCAACAATGTTTCATGCCCAGCTGTTAAATCCATAATGAGATTGATGTTGGGAAGGGGGAAGTCATCCTTTGGACATGGTTTGTTCAAATCTTTGAAATTAGTGCATATTCTAATGCCCCCAGTGGGTTTTGAGACTGGTAACAAGTTTGAAACCCACTCAGGATAATGTATTGGTTGGATGAATCCAACATCAAGAAGCTTTTGTAGTTCTAGTTTAACCAAGAGTGCTATCTGAGGATACATCTTCCTTAATTTCTACTTAACTCGTTTGGCATTGAGATAAACTGCTAAGTGATGTACAGCCACTTCTAGATCAAGGTCTAGCATATCCATGTATAACCATGCAAATTTGGCTCTTCCATCTTTAAGGAATGTTGCATTCTTGTTATGTTCTTCGTCTAACAAGGATTCAGCATGAAAAGTGATCTTAGGTGCTTCTTTTGTTCCAACATTGACTGGAGTAGCCTTTTCTACTAGTAATGTTGACTTCTTTGGATGCATTGCACTAAGGGGGAGATTGAATCCCTCATCCTTGGGCACCTCAGAGAGGTTTTCACTATTGGATGCATCCTTTTTTTTTACTATTTTTGGACTAGAGAGTGCCACAATGTGGTTTTCACTCAAGGATCTACATGTGAATTGCATTTCATTTATTTTGCAACTGAAGGAATATTCAATCATCTCGCCATAGTATACCCCTGTTTCGAGCTCTATGTCAAAGACTACTTTGTGATCTACCCATGATAATTTATCTCGGAGTCCCATGAGTTTTGAGATTGCTTCATCATTTTCAAATAAATCTAGAACTGGTGGTCCTTGTTGGTCCATGTCAATGAGTTGCAAGTATACTAGGCATATTTTAGTTGATTGTTCATTTGAGACAAAGGATGTTATGGATATCATGAAGAGGGTGTTGTTCTCAAATAGGTTAGCAACATCAAGAGGAAAGTCATATAAGGTTGTATCACATGATGTAGGTGACCAAGAGGAAGCCTCGACTCATTTAGCAGCAATACCTTTTCCAATAAGTGTGACCTTGCTAGTAGTACAATCTAAGCCAAGATTTTTTAGTCATTTCTCAAGAATGATGGGTTCTAGTAAACCATTGTAATTTTTTCCTAGCTTCGCATTCTTGTGATACCCCATACTCTGCATTAGCTATAGACCTTTGTTGTCATCTTCCATGGGAAGAACAGGAACAGGTCATTCATCTTGATAGAGGAGTTTAGAGATATCTTGATCATGGATGTCTTCTTGATTCAAGTCTCCCATTTGGTGAAGATAGTAGCTGCCATCTTGATTGTTTCTGGTTCCTTGGTGCTAGATGTTGGTTTCCCATAAGTTTGAGGAGAAATAGGTAACTCTCCTAAGACAAACGTGTCTTTCAATATTTTGTAGCTTCCACAACCGTCATCTTGGATTATTGCTTTGACATCAAGTATTCTTTTCACAATTGGCACTTATGATGTCGAGGTAGAAGCTAGGGATGATGGGTCAATAAATAAGCTTGATGATGTAGGTCCTTCATCATTTTTGGGTATTTTTGGGATCTTATAAAATTTGGCCTCGAGGCTTTTGCAATAGTAGAAAGGCTTAGGATCTCTAGGGATAGTGATTTCTTTGCCTTCAAAAGGAAACTTCACACATTGATGATAGGTTGAGGCTATAGCTTTCAAAGCATGGATCCAAGGTCGACCAAATAGTATGTTATATGGAAGATCAAGATCAAGTACTTGGCATGTAGTTTCTACAATATGGGTCCCACTTGGATTGGAAGTGCAATGATTCCTTGTGATACACTCTCTTGGTCATCATATGCTCTAATGGTGGTACTCTTTGTTTTCTCAATAGTATCTTCTGAATATCCTAAATGCTTGATCAACTACAGGGTACAAATGTTCAAACCAACACCTCCATCTACCAAGACTCTTTTGACCTTATTTTTATGAATGAAAACCTCAAGGTGTAATGCACAATTATAAGATGGTTGTGATGGAAAATCTTGCTCAGAGAAGGTGATAATATGGTTGGCAATATGTCCTACCATAGCTTGAAACTGATCGGTATCAATGTTCTTAGGAACAGATGACTCAAACAAGGATTTTTCTAGTATTTTCCTATGTGCAGGAGATAATTTTAGGAGTTCTAAGATTGATATCTAAGTGAGGGTTTGTTTAAGTTGATCTACAAGATTATACTTGCTAGGATTAGATGCAGGCAAAGTAGGTTGTGTCCTAGATTGAGCCGGGACAACTCCTTAAATGGTTATTTTTCCATGTCATGTGGTGACTCCACATTTTGTACTAGCTCCCTTGATGGTGACAATAGTGATAACGCTATCATAGGAGGAAACTACATTGGAATAAGTATGCTAAAAATTAGTGTAATCCTTAGCTTTGCCATTTTTGTTTGTTTTGTTATGATCGAACATAGGGATCTTGTATATCTTGAGATCCTAGTTTCCAATTAGTACCTCAACGAATATGGTATCATTCTCTAAGGTCTTGGATGATATTCTTGAGTTTCATGCAATTTTTCATTTTATGTCCTTTGATTTTATGATAGTCATAGAGATCACGTTCTTTATACCATGATGGATTTTCTTGTGGTTCTTGGTAGTTTTCAAAGTTAGAAAGTGTTATCAAAATTGACTCTACCAATTTTTTCATGATTGTCTCAATAGGTTTCAATAACTATGTGTACTTGTGTTTGGGATAGTTGTTCCTATTACCATTTTGCCTTGGTTGCATGTTGGTGTTATTGATCTGATTGTTCTGAGGTGGTACCATTTGTTGCACAGTTGTTTGGATGTTAGCAACTTGATTTTTATTGGGTCAAGGAGCACTTAGTATGACCTTAGCATCTAATACACTGTCGTTTTTTACATTTTTGTTCTTAGCCCATACATGAGGTTTCTCATTTGAATTGGTTGAAGGATGGTTGTCTTTGTAAGCTTTATTATTTCCTTGTGAGATTAAGGCTCTTTCAATATTAACAGCTCTTGGAACAAGCTCGTCATACGATGTGATGCATTGCATTTTCAAGTGGAATGATAGATTTGGATCAAGGTTGACTATAATGATTCCCACTTGTTGTTCATCAAGAAGAGGCCACTTTCTTTTACTAGCTCTTTGTCTCCATCATTGTACGAAATTTGTGAAGGTTTCTCCTGGGTTTTCCTTGAGAGTGTACAACTCTTCTAGACTAATGTCCATGTCAAGATTGAAGGAGAAGTGATCAATGAATTTGTCAATGATTTCTTGAAAAATTTTGATACCAGGATACAAATGAGAGAACCAATCCATAGCAGTGCCTGTTAAACTTCGAGAGAAGAGGTGCATTAGATATGAATCATTGTAAGCCACTTTCATGCACATGATGTTAAATTCTTTGATATGGTCCACAAGACTTCCTCTCCCCCTATATTTGTCAAACTTGGGGATTTCAAAACTGGGAGGGAATGGTATGATTGCTATGGTCTGATCAAATGTGTAAGGACACGAGTTTTGTGTATGAGGCTTCTTTGTCTTTCCCATGTGAAGGTCCTACATTTCTTGTGAAAGTGATTTCAATTGTGATTCTAGATTGTCTTTTGGATTGGGTGGAGGAACATATAGTGGGATGAGAGATGAGTTATATGGGGTGTATGAAGGTGTGAGATTTTGTGAAAGTGATGAATATGTTCCTGATGCATTTGAATTGATGATGTTCAAATGAGGAAAATAGGAACCTTATTGTTGTTGTTGAGCATACTATTGAGCTTTTTGTTGTTGTTGCACCACTAGAGCTTGGTATTGGGCTTGTTGTTATTGCGCTAATAAAGTTGCTTGTGCTTGTTGCTATTGTGCAACTTTTTGTGCTGCTAAAGTTGCTTGCTGAGCTTGTTGGGCAATGGCTGCTTGTTTTTGTTGTTGTTTCTGTTATTTTTGTTCTAAGGCTGCTTGTTGAGCTTGATGTTGTTGTTGTGTTAGGGATGTTTGTTGAGCTAGATATTGTTGTTGTGCCAGGGTTGCTTGTTGAGTGGCTAAGGGTGTTTTTTGTGCTTATTGTTGTTGTTGTGCTAAAGTTGCTTGTTGATCTTGTTGGGTAATGGTTGTTTGTTGTTGTTGTTGTTGTTGTGCTAAGGCTACTTGTTGAGCTTGATGTTGTTGTTGTGCTAAGGCTTCTTGTTGACCTTGATTTTTTGTTGTTGTTGTTGTTGTGCTAAGGTTGCTTGTTGAGCTTGATGTTGTTGTTGTGCTAAGGCTGCTTGTTGACCTTGATGTTGTTGTCCTAGGGTTGCTTGTTGAGTGGCCAAGGCTACTTATTGTGCTTCTTCTTGTTGTTGTGCTAAAACTGCTTGTTGTTGTTTTTGTATGGCTTGTTGATAAGTTTGGTGTGCTTGTTGTAGAGCTAAGGAATGTGCTTTCAATGTGGGATTAGGTGGTTGTTGAGACATCTATGAAGGATTAGGGATATTGATGTTTTGAGTGGTTAGAAGATTGTTGGTGAAAGGTGGAGGGTCCCCTTGGTTTAACATTCCTTATAATATGGTAGAGTGAGATGGAGGAATGTATGTTTGAGATCTTGATTGATTTAACATGGAAAAGGGAGTTGTTGGAAAAGATAATGTCGCTAAATTTTGCAATGGAAAGGACACACTAGGACCTTGAGTCCATTGATTGAAAAGATTCCCTTGTCCTATGTTTTGAGGATTGCCTTGTGCAAAAGATGTGTAAAAAGGATTCACGATCAAGGTACTCCCAGGATTGATAGAACTTGTAACCAAGGTATTTTTTTAAGGTGGATTGATAGTGGATGATGTCGTAATGGTAAATGGAATGGATGAGCCCATCAGGGGGTTGGATAAATATGTCCCTATTTGTGTTGAGGGTTGATTCTTTGATACGGTATTGACATGTCCTTGTGTCTTGATTTGAGATTTTTGGTCTGTACTGCTTTGCGTGACAATAGCCATACTTGTGGTACTCAAAGGTGTGGATAAAGAAGGGTGTCCCTGAAATGTCAAAGTGGTGGTGGAATAGTGAAGTTCAAGCGGAGTGTGTAGCTATTTTGGAGCTTTGGGAATAGGAGGAGCACCAAAAGTAGGTTTCCAAATGGTGGTTGGAGGTGGAGGATTAGTTTCAAGGGTACCCACAAGTGTACTACTTTCAAATGGTGAGGTGTGACCAAAATATTTAGCAAGGCTAGTTGCAAGACTGGGTATGTAAATTTGATTTAGCCCTTGTGATGGAGTTGTGAAATCTTGTGTTAAACTATGTGCTACAAACATCGGGGAGATAGGAGCTACACTCTCAAAGGCTTGATGTTCTAGAAGTTCCTCCCTAGTAAGCTCAAATGGATTATTTGTGATGTCTTCGATCTCATATGGTCCTGAAGGAGATGATTGTTGTGATGGTGTAACAAGACTCATGGGATCAAATTCTAAAGGATTTGGATCACTTGAGGTAAATGTAACTTTTTTTTTCCATGATTCTCTTGTGTTGTGATGTCGTCTTTACCACAAATTTGGTGTGAGTTATGGGACAGTTGTGTTGAGTTTTGTAATGTTTGAACTCTCTAGTTGACTCAAACCTAGGTAAAAGGGATGCTCTAAGTATTTTGGTAGCAATGATGATTATGTGGGGTGAAAAGATGGGTGATGTGGGAAGTGATCTTTGCAGGCATTTTGGGACAACACTTTTGACTTGAGTTTGATGTTTTGGTGTTGGGATAAAGGATACTAATGAACATAGAAATATTAAGGGTAGACGTGTGACCTTCAAGATAAACTAGTTCAAAGATGATAACTATCTTAACTAAGTGCATGGAAAAGGATGCATTTCACATGCAAAGTAGCTAAGGTAGCAAGTTGGTTTGATGTTTAAGTCCCAAAGTGTTAGTGTATTTGAAATTTTGCAAAGATAGATGAGGTGAAGGATGAAATTTGATGAAGGGGTGAGTGAAATGTTGGACCCAATGTTGACCTAAAGTGAACCTTTTGTTTTGACAAGACCAAGGTAGTGAGAATGATGCTAGACCTCTAAAATGTTCAAATCCTAAAGACTCAATGATTTAGAAAACTTTTTGATTTTCAAAAAAATGAGGCTTCTAGCTCATAAAAAATGTGTACATGTCAGGATATTTTCTCAATGTGCATTCATAAAAGGTTATCAACAACTTGTTTCTATTTTCGTAGAGTGCCTCAATGTGATTGTTGATTGCTTTTTCACTAAAATGTCTAAGTTTATGGTGACGACCAATTGACCTTAATTTAGGGATCCTTGCTTTGTGTGAGATCATCTAGTGAAGTGAACCTTTGTTTCAACAAGATCAAGGTAGTGAAGATGATACTAGACCTTTAAAATGTTCAAGTTCTAGAAATTGAGAGGATGAAGGGGAATGTTTAAACCTGTTCAGGCTCTCCTAGCTCGGGCATAAAATTTTCTCAACAAAGTGTAATGGTTGTGGTAAAATATTGAAGCCCACTTTTGACTATACCTTGTTTGATGATTCCATGTCTGAAATGGAGTGCTGGAGACTTTCCCTTATGGAGTTTAACTATTTTATGAATCTTTTAGAGGAGCTGAGTATCATGAAAAAGACCAATATTTTGGCTCCAAAAGAATGCATACAATTTTGGACTATACCTTGAAGCATGTCTATAAAATTTTGCTACCAATTTGTTTATGTTTTGTAAACTACTTGAAGGTGTTTCTTAAGAGCTTTTGGAGTGAGATGCCTAAGTCTAAAATGAGGGCCTATAGACTTCGGCTTAGGAATCCTGATTTTTCATGAGATCATGTGGAAACAGTTTAAGATTATGGAATCTAAAGGAAAATATTTATTGTCACGCAGGTGGTGGTAATAGGGGCCTTCCAGCCTCAATATCGGTGTGTTCCTCTTCTTCATCTAAAATGGTTGTTGTATTTCTCCACTATGAGTTTGTTTCCTTGTTTTCAAAAGAGAAGGTTCTCAAACTGCTATTGAGATATGTTTGTTCACCATTTATGAGTTCAAAGTTTGGCTGAATTATAGCACTTGGAAGATCAGGTTGTTCAATGGGAGAAATCAGTCTCCAAATAGTCATGTGGGGTTCATTTTTTCAATTTATCTTTTCTTAAGTGAATTGATTTTATGACAAACACTTGTCTTTGATTATGTTTCCAAACTAGATGTTTACGTCAAAAATATAACTTTCACAATGTCCATTTCATAAAAATCATGAGGTTAAAGCCACAATTTCCTATGTTATCTTTGGTAAATATGGGTTTGAGATTAATGTCAAGATATTTAGAAATCACTAAGGATAAATCCTTAGGACAAGCAGTAATATCAAGGCTAACTCAAGAAGTTCATATTTAAGCCAAAGTGTTTAAAATTTTGGATAGTGAATGTTTTTGGATCATTTTGAAATCAAGCAGAGTGTTAAAGGGTGATCCCACAATAGTGGTTTACAATTTTTGGCCAAACTGGGCACTGAAATAAATTTTTTTTAACTAAATCTTCACCTTCGGGCACCTATAACAGCTAAACCGTGAGGAATTTGAAGATGATGCAAACTAGAGTTTCGTGAAATTTTTCCTATAGATTCTAAATATATTTTTTTCAAAATTTTTGGAATCAGATTGCACTTCTTTTTCCATCTCCCTCAAAAACTAGTTTTTTTAGAAAACAACATTTTAAAAAGTGACGCTCACCGTATAACACAACTTTTTTTCCATGAAGGATAAAATTCTAATTCTTTCAAATTTAGATTTGTAACTCTGATATCTAGTGCTTCCACTTGGTTAGATAGTATTTTATTAAATATTTTTTCTTAATCAAGTTTTAAAGTAAAACTAATTACAATTCAAACATAGCACGACCGTATAACGAGTAACATTTTTTGTATGTATCAAAATTCAAATTTTTCTTATGTGTTGGATCAAGGACTTCAATATCTAGTGCACTCATTTTTTTATTTTTATTTTTTTGATAATCTGCTATTTTTCCACCTGTGTAGAACAAAGAGCTTGATTTTGGTGAAAAACCTACATTCACAAGAAATAAAAAATAAATATAATAATTAAATTAAATTTATTTAAATTTATACTTTTTGGGAAGCTTATAATAAGGACTACATATTTACAAAATATAAATTTTAAGTAAATTCATTTTATCTCCCAAAAGTTAAATCAAAAGTGGTTTTTTATCAACATTTTGATAGGTGTAAAAGAGACTATGTTATAGGTATGGTTTAAAAATAGCGTGGTTCTATCCAAGGGTGTTTGATCTAAGGTAGTTTGATCAAACCATCTTCAATTAGAATGCTTTAAATGAAAATTTTTAAGGCTTAAATCATTATAATTTCTAAAAATATGTGATTTCAGCAAAAATCAGTTCCTCCCAGAAATTGTAAACCAGCTTTGTGGGATCACCCTAAAATGACTCACAAGCATTACAACCCTATGATAGAAATGGATATATTTGTTGTATTCCCACTTGGATTTCTCCATCTGCACTTATTCAGAGTGGATGATTAGAAGCTTGACCACACTAGCTCCCCTTCATGGCACTCACTTCTATGGGTCATCCAAGCTTCAAGTTCTCATGAATCTCCCATGACAAAATTTTCATCTTTACTAAGAACCGCAAATATGTGGGATGGCTTATGAGGTCCAACCTCCTAACATTAACAAATATTAGGGATTTTTGGCTACTACACAAAGGTTCATAATAAGGGCATCCAGTTTAGGGGTTGCAATGATAAAATCCTTGTGAGAGATCTCTCAACCCTTAGAACAAGGGCTTTACGCGTCATAGAGATACTGGGGGAGAGATATCATGTACCGCTTCCCATTGTTTATGATTTTCATCGCAACCACAAATTTATATAGTGTTTTGGAAGAGCTTGGCTTATGCTCGTTACCACTTGGTTTGTTCCCTTGGGGTGAGTACTTTTTACCACAAAGGCAGGGCCCTCTAAAGGTGAAAAATAGCGAGTAAGTACATTCATAGTTTGATCATCTTTGCTTTCATGCACAAAGAGAGAACACACGCTATGCCTTTTCTCACACTAGCATGGTTCAATTTTAAACCCAAATTGAAAGATGGAGGTGATTTTGCAAAGTGTTAGAGAATGTTTATGTTTCTCAAGATCACCAAACGGCATTAGAGAATAGCATATGCATTCACCAACAAAGTTGAAAACCACAAAACAAAACAAACAATTGTCAATTTTATCCTTCAATGCAATAATGAGTTCATTTTAAGCACCAATTGAAAGATGAGTTTTCCTTGTTCAATTTTAAGCCCAATTGAAAAATGTGATGTGAAGGTTCAATTTTATCCAACTTTGAACGTTCATTTTAAACTCAATTGAAAACTAGTGTTTTGCCTAAAACTGAAAGTAAAAAAACATGAAATTGGGTTATAATTACCCCAAAGCATTGAATGTTTGTTACAATTATAGAATGTTAAGATAGAAGAGAAGTTCTTCAATTTTTCTCCATGCCTTTAAACCCTGCAAAACCCTATTAGTCTAACAATGAAAACACATCCAGGCATTCATCAATGATCAGATAATCCAAAGAAATTAAGTCACATGTTCAAAAACAAATGTAAATTTTCTTACTCTGGTTGAGCGTCACTGCACATGATGGCATCACAATTTGAGATTTGGGCATCGCTATGGTGAAAATGGGCATCACTCTGTAGCAAGACTAGTGAGTGTGATTGTGTTGTTATTTTGATGTGTCACTGCTAACGAGTGTGTCGTTGTTTGGAATTTGAAACCGTTGATCTACTGAGTTTGAGCATCACCATTTGCATTTTAAAATAACTTCAAATTAAATATATGTCACTATATTTAAATCAGCGTCAACAGATTAAATGAGTTGTTTCAAATTGTTTGGGCGTCGCTATATGGCGACACTATTGAAATAGTATCGTTGTTTGTGGTTTGAGACTACAACCTACAAAATAGCATGAACACGGATTTCAAACTAAAAATGGTTAAATGATTGGCTTTCCCTCCTTCTAGCGCCAGAATGTTGATGTGAGGATATTGGTATGGGCCGAATTACACTTGATTCATGAAGAATTGAAGCCTAACGGAGCCACCAATACTCGAATCTAAACAAGATCAATCAAACAAGATTAAAACTAGAAATTTCATCAAAACCTAACATACTAAATTATGAAAGCTATCAAAAAATCTATTCTAATCCATTCAAAATTTATCTTGTTGTGGAATTGGTGTTGTGTTGATGTGGAATGACAACCCTTTCCCAATCTCATGATTTGTGAGCTTGTTTAAATAGTTGATTCTATGGAAGAGAATCAATGAAATCATGGTGTTTGATGTGTGAAAACCTAAATTATGTAAAAATGAACATGATGCAAACTAAGTTACCATGATTTTATACTACAAATGATCTAAATATGCAATTGCTAAACTAATCTAAGCTAATATTATGCTAAAAGATGAAAACCCTAATTTATTTACAAACTAAGATGGATGCATGAAAGCCATTAATGGATGCTCTAAGCTATTATGCAATTAAAATGGACTAAAACAATCTAAAAAGTGAGTATGTGAGTAAATTCAACAGCATAAGTTTGCAATGAAAGATGGATTCATTTGTCTCCAAATAGTGATCTATTTATAGGAGAGCAAATGAGGAATGGATGGTTGAGATCAAAAAGCTTAATCAACAGTTCAAGATGAAGATGATGATAGGCATGGATCGTGGATTCTCATCAATGGATGAGAATGCATGATGAAAGTTAATTATCAAAGGCTCACACTTGCCTCAAACAAACACACTGTTGACTTGCTCACACGGGTCAAAGGTAACTTTCCAAAGAGGTTAAAGGGTTTCGCTTGTTGAAAAATCCAAGTGAGTTGATTGGAGGAGAGGGAATGTTCCTTTAAGGTGATGAAAAAAGTTATTTTACAAATTAAAACAAAGTTTTAATTGTGCAAAAAGGATAAAGAATATTCCATAGGAATATTCCCTTTGATTAGAGGAAAATTAGTTTAATTGCTAATTAAACAAGGTTTAATTTATGTAATTAGGGATTTAGAAGATTTAAGAGATATTTGTTAAATTGGATGATATAGTAAATGGGGGAGGGGTGAAATGATATTTATTTAAACAACTTAGGGTTATTTAATTAAATAGGATGACTTAGGAGATTAAACTAAATATTTTGATTTATTTAATTTAATTTAAAGATTAAGTGTTAGTGTGAAAAGAGATGAATTAACCCGATTTAATTAATTAGGCCAAATAGACAAAAAATGATGCAATTAATTAATTAGCTAGGCTAATTGAATTAATTAAGCGAAAAGAGGGTGGGTAAAGAGGAAATGATGTAACAATAAATCCGTTTTAAGTGTATGACATCGATTAGGACATTTTTCAGTGTCTACACCTGGTGGTAGAATAAAAAGGATTAATGGTGCGTTGCATATCCCTAGATTAGCATGAAATTTGTTATCTATAAGCTGCAAACTAATAGATGTGGGTGTGCAGGTAGTATTTTTTGATGCAGGATGCAAGATGGTTAGAGGTGTTAGAGTGATTTCTAGAGGTGTGAGATATGGGACATTGTATAAGCTTGATGCATCCACTATTGAGTGCAATAGCACTTCTATGAAAAGAAATTCTATGGAAGAAGTGATGGTTTCACCTTCAGTAGATGGTCATGGCTTTTGGGTACCCAAGGGTACTCTTTCTTCTGAAGCAAAGTTACCTGTAGAGAAAACTATGTTATGGCACCAGAGACTTGGCCACATTGGAGAAAAGGGTCTAAGGACCTTGAAAAATAAAAACCTTGTTGAAGGTTTGTCTAATTGTAACTTTGAATCTGATTTTTGTAAGCATTTCATTTATGGAAAAAAAAACCGCATTAGTTTTACTCGAGTTCTCATAAATCTTGTGGTGTATTGGATCTTATTCATACTAATGTGTTTGGTCCTGTAGATTTTCCTTTGATTGGTAATTCCACATATTATTTTTAATTTATTGATGATTATAGTAAAAGAACATGGGTATATTTTCTAAAGAGTAAATCTTAAGTTTTCAGTCGATTTAAAGAATTCAAAGCAATGGTTGAGTTGCAGACTTGAAAGAAAATAAAATGTTTGAGGATTAATAATGGTGGTGAATTTTTTTCTTTTATTTTGATAGATTTTGTAAAGATTGTGGCATTCATAGATTGGAGACAACTATGTATTCTCTACAATAGAATGGAGTTGCAAAAATAATGAACAGGACACTGCTGGAGAAGGTTAGGAGTATGTTGAGTGGTGTTGTCCTAGAACAAAGGTTTTGGGCTGAAGTTGTTTCCAATGCATGTTACTTGATTAACAAGTCTACTACATCAGCTCTTTTTGATAAGATTCCTATAGAGGCATGGTCGGGTCGCAAGCCTTCATTAAGACATCTTAGAGTTTTTGGTTGCAAGGTATATGCGCATGTGCCAAAGGAGAATCGAAAAAAGTTGGAGAACAAGTTTGTGAAATGTATCTTCATTGGATATATTCATGGTGTGAAAGTATACAAGCTTTGGGATCCTATTACACAAAAGTTAATATTTAGTAGAAGTGCTATTTTTAGAGAAACTAAGCCTTCTTTTGTTACATTGCAAGCAAAACAAAGTAAACAAGAAGATGTGATTCAATTTCCTTCTACACCTAAGAAAGTTGAATCGAGGCCCAAGGATAGACAAGAAGTAGAGGAGAGCTCATCTAGCTCTGGATCTTCAAAAAAGGAGGAAGAACCTCCAACTCAACTTGTTTGTAGGTCTACAAGGAATAGACAACCTAAAAGGTATACAGTTGATTATTGGAGATGTATTTTTGCTTTGAATACTAACAAGGATGAACCCAAATATGTAGAAGAGGCATTAGGTATGAATGATGGAAAATCCTAGAAGATTGCTATGAATGAAGAAATGGAATCTTTGAAAAAGAATGATACATGGGATCTTGTACCATTGCCTGAAGGACAGAAACCTGTTGGTTGCAAATGGGTGTTCAAGAAAAATATTGGTTCAGATGGAGGTATTGAGAAGTACAAAGCAAGGTTGGTTGCAAACTGTTACTCTCAAGTTGAGGGTGTTGATTATGGTGAGATGTTCTCTCTTGTTAAAAAATGACATCTATTATATTTTTGCTTGTTGTTACTTCTACTTACGATTTAGAGGTTGAGAAAATGGATGTGAAAACTGCTTTCCTTCATGGTGACTTGGAGGAGGATATTTATATGACTCAGCTAGAGCACTACATGGTGAAAGGTAAAAGTAAATTGGTTTGCAA
Organism: Sequoia sempervirens; assembly: GCA_007258455.2. Lineage (NCBI taxonomy): Eukaryota > Viridiplantae > Streptophyta > Pinopsida > Cupressales > Cupressaceae > Sequoia > Sequoia sempervirens. Next base: position 529,979,060 of record VDFB02270651.1, read on the forward strand.
ATTGAAGAAATCTTTGTATGGCTTAAAACAGAGTCCTAGGATGTGGTACTAGAAATTTGATACATATGTGTTGAGTTTGGGATTTGAGTGTTCTAAATCAGATCATTGTGTTTATGATAAAAATGATGGTGATCATTTCCTATTTATTGCATTTATGTTGATGATATGTTATTTATTAGCAAAGGGAAAGGTATGATTTCAAAACTGAAACCTCAACTTGCTGCTAAATTTGAAATGAAAGACCTTGGTGCAGCTAGACACATTCTTGAGATGGAAATTAAAAGAGATAGAGTGAGCAGAAAGCTATGGCTTGGCCAAAGTAAGTATGTCAATTCAATTTTATAGAGATTTAACATGCGGTATTGTAGACCATTGTGTGTTCCCCTTTCTGTTGGAACAAAGTTATCTATTTCAGATTGACCAAAATATCTGATGGAAGAGATGGAAGACATGAGCAAAGTGCCTTACTAGAGTGCAGTTGGAAGTTTGATGTATGCTATGGTTTCTGTACTAGACCATACATTTCCCAAGAAATGGGAGTTCTTTCCAGATATATGTCTAATCCCAGTAGAGTTCATTGGGATGCAGTTAAAAGGGTCTTTAGATATTTGTGTGGTACCTCAAATTATTCCTTATGTTATCATAGTAATGTGAATGAAGACAAGATTTCCCTTGATATTCATGGTTATGTGGATTCAAATTGGGCAGATGATATTGATAGCAGACGATCCACCAGTGCTTATGTGTTTACTTTATTTGGTGGTGCAATCAACTGGATGAGTAAGCAATAGGTTGTGGTTGTTTTTTCCACTACTAAAGTAGAGAATATGGCAGCTACTCATGCTTGTAAATAAGCCATTTGGCTTAAGAGACTGTGTTCAGATATTGGAATAAAAAAAGGTGTAGTGACAATTTATTGTGACAGTTAGAGTGTGATATGTCTAGCCAAGAACCCAACATTTCATGCCAGGACCAAGCACATTGATGTACAATATCATTTTGTTTGAGATATGGTCGAAGATGGTAGGGTGAAGTTGGTTAAGGTAGAGACTTTGATGAATTTTGATAATTCTTTAACTAATCCTGTGAGCACAGAGAATTTTAAATGGTGTTCAGAGATTATGGGCCTTTCAACCCCTAGCAATTAAGAGACAATGTTTACTCCCTCCCATTGCTCTTGCAAGGTGTTCAACAAGTGGGAATTTTTTGGGAAATTGTATGTCAACCTTGCAATTATATAGGGTTTATTGTTGATAGGATGTATATATATTTGTATATATTTCATAGTTACAATGATAGGTGTATACAATGGTATAAGGGGGGAGAGTGGGATGTGTGTAAACATTTTTTTGTTAACTATTTTAGGAAACTACTAAAATGGCCGGCATACATTAGATAAATGATACATTGTAAATCTAGACTATTAATTATTAGGTTTTAGATCTAATGGTGGATATTTTGTTGGCCTATCTTGCCCTAGAATGTAATCCTATTTTATGAGGGTGTTATATTACAACTCCAGTACAGAGAAATGGTGATGTATTCTGAGAGTTTAATAGCATTTGTGTTGTCTCTTGATCTTTGAGTGGTGATACTCCTGTGAGAAGCTTACTTAGCAAGTATATTGTAATCTTTGTGATTTACTAAATAATATATTGGGCAGCTTTTGGAGTGTGGGGTTTTTCTCTCGAAATGGTTTTCCCCACGTAAATCATTGTGTTGTGGTATGCATGAATTTTGTGTTTATTTTTGTTTAAGTTTCTATCACTATTAAAGATCTATAAATTTTTGCATTATTCTCCTCTCAAGATTAGTGTAGGAAGTTGTTTTGCTACCTTGGCTTCTTTACATTGAGTATTTACTTTTTTATCACTTTATTTAATGTTGGTGTTTATTTGTGGTCAAGTCCTATTGGTTGATTTACCATCTCCATCCTCTCCTTAGTTCTATATAAACCACTACCTAGTTTGTATTTTTTACATCTTGGAAGCTCTTAATTCTATCATCGTGACATTGCATCTCTCGAAATTCTAGTTTGCATTGTTTATATTTTTGTAGTTTATGTAACTTTGAATCTCTCTTATACATTTCCTTGGGTTATCCAATCTATTTCAAATGTTTAACATGGCATCAGAGTTTTTTGTTAAAGAAATCTAAGTTCATAGATTCCTAATTGAAAGATTGAGATTTTCATGTAAAAAATCTTATAAATTCTTGTATGCTCTTCTCTTGCATTTTGAATGATCTAGAGAATCAAAAATGTTTTACAAAGATTTAATAACCTCTTCATATTACATATGTTTTTTGTGAGATTTGGGTGAATGCAATATTTCTGGTTATACTAGCAGTATTTAATTGTTTCAATGCATCTAGAAGGCTCGAGAAAATCAAGATTGGCTTTTGGTTCATCTGAATTGGAGATTATTTGACATAGTTGTAAATAAGGGTTTGAAGTATTAAATGACTTAAAACACAAGCATTAAATTCTAAAAGATAAAATAAGATCTAATGACAACCAACACTAACTAGAAAGATTCCTTCCTAGAACCTAAGTGGATTTAATATGTAAATAGGACCTAGATAGGTAAAACACCTATTTACACCAACACCCTCCCTATTATGAAAATGACACAAAGATGGGTCCTAGATATGAGGCCATGTTAGGTACCCATGTACATATGCAAATGCAATCTCTCATAAATGGAGAAAAGGAGAAAATCTAGTGGGACAAAACTCCTCCCCACAAGAGAGATAAGTTACAATAATTCTCTCCAAGAAAAATGAGAGGACAAAACCCCATTCAAGGAAAAAGACCCCCCATAAGAGAGACAAAGAGAGACCATTTATCCCCATCAATGAGATAACCTATTACAAAGAAACACTAGAAGCACACTAGTGGAGTAACACTAGAACCTTAATCAAGACAAGCAATGGAAAAATATTTTTGATGTTAGAAACCATAGTAACTCAAGGACTCAAGTTTGGAATCATCATAAGACAACAACAGACTTGATGCCAAGGAACACTATAATACTCATGATATGGAGTAACCTTAGAATCTAAATGAAGCAACAAGATATAGAACATCGTTCTAGTACTAAAATGAAGTGCAAAGATCAAAACAACACCCTCTCAATTATCAAAATATCTAAGTAATCTTCAAGATACCCAATGAACAAGAACTGAAATCACAATATACCTGAGATGAAAATAGGAAAAATTGCATGGATTGCATGATAGAGCTCCTTAATACCTTTTCAATGCCACAAGAATCATGAAAATCGAAGATTGTGGCAAAAAGTTATGAGCTCAAGAGCCAAAAATGAAGATCTAGTTTCAAATAACAATAAATGTCTCCAAACAACAAAGTTTTGAAAAATAACCTCCACCACTGCAAAATTCATGAAGCAAACTTTCCAACGATATCTCATTTAAAAAAAAAAACCTCCTTTATTGCAAGTTATGTCACTTTGAAAAAAATGCCCAATTAGGGACTCAAAGGAAAAAATGGGGCCCCTTGGGTGCTTGGCCCTCAATGGCCCATGTGACCGACCTGCAAGATATTATTTGCAAAAATGTGTGACATCATTGGGGTGGTGTTGTTGGGGGCAACGGGCTATAGGCCACTCCACCCTAGGGCATAGCCCCCCTACTCACTAAGCACTAACCACAATCAGTTAAGGTTGTGACCAAGGGTCTGAACTTTCCATCCACATAGGGACTGAAAATATTTTTTGCCATTTTTTACCAGATATTTCAAGTTGAAGCTATTTGGAAATTTGGTGAAGAGATCTACATAGATAAATGGCTAATTTTTTTAGATTTTGTCTCAGGTTCATTTTATATCATAATTTATAATTTTGTATATTTCCTACTGAGCATTGTATTTTGGAAAAGGATTTGTAAACACACTAAACTATAAAGTACCAACCTTATAATATTCGGGGGTGATTTTTTTATACTAGTAAAAAGGGTGAGTGTATTGGTATTCTTATTTGGTGTCTTTTGCACTCATTCTTGGGGAATTATACATGCACTTTTTAATCAAGAATTGTGATAAAGTTTTATTTATGGGGGGGTTAATCATGTCTCTTAAACATTTTTTCATCTTTTTGTTGTTCGGCTAACTTCGAAGAACTATTTTTCTTGGAAACAAGGGATAAAGAATCACTACTTTTAGAACTATTTTTCTTGGAAACAAGGGATAAAGATTCATTGCTTTGAGTGGGATCTACTACCCTATCTCCTTGGACTTGTTCCTAAGCCAAGTGACTATGATCAAAAGAATGCATGATTTAACAATATGACATGGTCTATGGACTAATATGTCTTATTATTTCTAAGGATACTCTACATCACATAGAGCACACTAAGTTCCCTTTCATTGCTTAGACCATCATTTAATAGTTGTATGGAGATATCAGATCTTTATCTAAAAGTGATGTTTCCTTAGAGAACCAAGCTATTGTGGATGATATTGAGACTTATGTTGGCCCATCTTGTGAGGACACATCTTGTATGGACAATCAATTCATTGATACCCCATCAAAAATACCTATTGCTACTTCTAATTCTAGAGATGCTTCTTTGAGAGCCTCCAGTGATTCGTTGCAGCAGGGTCATTTATGTCTTATGGATTTAGTCCATTGGGACTAATTTCTACCAAACATCTCTTATTTATTTGTAGAGTCCCTCATTTCAGATTAAGATGACACTATTGAGGACATACGTATTCTCCTTAAGGAAAACTCTTTGGTCCTTGCATTTGTTGCTACTACAAAGTTCATTGTTGCTTCTTCAAAAGCCTCTAGTGACTTCTTGCAACAAGACATCCATAGTCTTTCATATTCAACTTTGTGGGATGATCTCTTAACAGGCATTTCAGACTTGTTTATGGAGACACATATTGCAAATTTGGAAGACACTATTAATTACATTCACCTTCTCTTTGACAAAGTTGATTCTTCTTTATAATTGTTGTGAGGGAACAATCTAACCTTCTAGTTCATTCTCTACATGATCATTCATCACAGTTTGATATGAATGTAGATACTTTGGATCAACATTTGGAGGAGATGTCTTCAGAGGAGATACTTGAGTCTTTGGATTGTGTTTTACATCAATCTTTAGGAGATTCTATTGTTTTATTTTTAGCAAAGTGGCTTAGAATGTCTAATTTGATTGTGATAGCTTTCAGCATCAACATGGAGACACTTAAGCTGAGTTTAGAGACTTCATGCATTTGTACTTTCTTCCTACATATTCCTTTTAGGACTTGGGAGATAGCTTGCACACCTTTGGTTTTATTTCTTCCTATGGGGAGGAATGTTGTTCGATGATTGTGGACCATCTTCTCCATCCAGTTCTGAGTATCTATCACTTGATCTCTTTAGGGGGGCTACTTAGTCCTCTTTTTCTTCTCTCACTATTATGGGAGGTGTTCTCTCTCTTTTTGTGGTGGAGGATTCTTCTTCTTGGGAGGAGCTTGATATGTACATTGGTACCTAACATGGCCTCATTTTTCAAGACCCATCATCTCTTACATCCTCCCAAGTTGTGCTTAAAGGGAGGTGTTGGTGTAGGTTTTTATTTTTCTAATGGGTTAATTTTTTTTCCTTGGTTATAGGCTTTTCTTACACTTTTATTAAGCTTTCTTAGGATAATAAAGTGATTTTATTATTTAATAACTAGGAGATATAGTGATGAGGTGTCTTTATTTACTTTTTCATCAGTTTATTTAATGTTGGTGGTTATTGATGGTAAATTACTATTGATTGATTTGCTACCTCCATCCTTTCCTTATTTCTATATAAACTCACTACCTAGTTTGTATTTTTATATCTTGGAAGCTCTTAATGCAGTTCTATCATCTTGACATTGCATATCTCTCAGAATTTTGGTTTGCATTGTTTATGTTTTTCCAATTTATGTAACTTTGAATTTCTCTTATAAATTTCCTTGGGTTATTCAATCTCATTTCTTATTTCTAACATCTAACTTTAGGTTTGGCACTCTATTTTGTGTGTATGGTTAATTTTGTTCATAATATGACTGTTTTGTGACCTTACTAGGAAACCATGTTAGACCCCTCAACAACTGGCATTTTGGGAGCAAAAATGTCAAGACACTAGTGTGAGCATTTGAATTTAAAAAATAAAAGTTTTAAATCCAAATGTCAGCCTTGGGTGCCTTGAGCATTGTACCTTATCATCCTAGCTCCAAGTAGTACTTGGGATGCATGTATAAACAACTCTTTCATGAACATGGGCATGCTACTTCTCTAGAAGCATTCTATCTCCTTGTTCTTATCTACATGATTTCTAAAGCTCTCTATTTGTGAAGACTATTTTGCTATGTACACTAACCCTTGCAGGTATTCAAGGAAACTTATTCCTTCTCCATCAACCCCTTGTGGAAACTTATGATATGGCATCACTCCAATAAGGACTTCACACATATTGTAACTTTATTTCATGCTATTTCATTTACAACAGTCTTTGTCATTATTTTTTTCTCTGCTCCCCCAAGAGCATACTCTTTATCATCATCATCATTGTTGTTGTGGAGGTGGGAACACCAACACGAGGTTTGATTGAGGCAAGCCCTTATACAACACAACCATTTTCCCTCTTTTGTGTGTGTAGATCGAAATATGGACTTTTTGACAATGAGGATCTACAAGAAGATGAAGTGGATTGTGACAAAGATTGTTGGAAAAGAATTTGGACTATACAAACCCTAAGGACACTAGCAGTCTGAGCTAGCATCCTGCCATTTCCACCTCTGCTTTGGATGGCAGGTTCTATCAGATTTTCTCTTTCCTGCTCTACCATCATTTTTTGTAAATAGTAATAATATTTTGAATGTTTTCTCAGTTAATCATTTAGGATCACCCATTATTTAATTTAATTAACACACTTATCAATCTTCAACTTTGCAACAAAGGAACAAAGTCCCACCAAAAATCTTGGCTCTTCCTTGAGGACAATAGCCAAGCCTTGAGTCGTTGGTGACTTGTGTTCTAAATGTTGTATGGGAGAAGAATTGATCTAGGTTAATGTATTGATATAAACAACAATAATTCAATAAACAAAAGTATAGAAAGAATACTATTTGAGATAGTATATAGAACTAATCCAAGGAATGTATCAAAGTTGAGAGACATGAGAATGAAGAGAAAAGAAAAGCATAAGCCTAGAATTCACAAACCATGTGAAAAGATTAAAAATCAATCAAAAAATTAATACTCCTTTTCAGGATAAGGCTTCTATCAAAGACATAAGGAAGATGGAAGTAAAAAAATAAGATAATAGTATATCTAGAAGATGAAAGATTTCCATAAGACATACAATAAGCTGAAAATAAATAAATAAATAGATCCTTGCAAGATTATCAAGAAATTTGATTTTAGAAATGCATATAAAGTTGAATTGTTTAAATGTTTGGCTATATCACCAATTTATTTATGAATTTCGTAAGAGAGAGTTGAAAGAACATAGAATACAAATCAATTGGAGTAAACAAAATTTAAAACAAGTAGTTAAAGATATTAAGAAATATTAGACAACAAAATTGAAAAGAGTACAAGGAATACAAAGTATGAAGAATATTTGGTAAAATAGAAGGTAAAGCTAGTTGAAGACTCAACATGAGTATCTATAGCTAAGGTGAATCGATTGGTTTTCCTCCAAGTGCACCAAAATAAGGGTCTCACTTTTTAATTACCTAGAGTATTTGATGCAAAAAATATAGGATACAAAAGCAAACTTGTATCACCCAAAAATATTTTCTTTTATGTTTGTTTTGTTTTGCAAGTTTTTAAATAGGTCAATTCAAACCACAAAGGCATATTCTTGTTTCAATCATCATTTTAACACATGAAAATTGCAAGTAATAATCATACTGTGTGACACTAAATATTATTCTCAAAGCCTTCAAATTGATATTAAAGCATCCACACATCATATTCTAACATGTGAGAACAATTTCATGTAATGTGACTTGTCAAATTTCTTAAGGAAGACCTAATTGAATTGTGCATTACACATTTGAATTATACACCAACACTTAAAGTACAAGCTTATTAGTGCTAGGAAGCTCCATGATTAAAACTACATCAAATTCTCATGCTTACTTTTTACCACATCCATTTGAGACAAATCTTTCTACATGTTTCATTATGCATTTAGGAGTCCCGCCTTATTGATCAACACATAACATCCTACTTACTTGCACTTGATATATAACATTGTTCATTCTACATTTGGAAGGTAATTAGTCAATAAATAACTTATCACTAGCCTAAAAAAGTTCTACATTCAAGAGAACCATAAATTGCATATTAACTTAGAAGACTATAATTGAAGATACACACTAACTGTACAAGTGATTCCTTGTAATTGAATATTGAAGTCTCATTTTGTTGTAAGCCCTTGCAACAAAGACTATTGGTCAATAAAATCATTACTCCATTCAATTTGTTATATTTTTTCAATCGTGAATTTATCAAATGTTGATTGTGTTAACTACATCATTGAATATCCTTGCATGAACCCTCCATCCACAATTCAAGCATTCTATAAAACTTATTATCCCATGTCCCCATGTGGCTGCTTAAATGTGTTTTATGCTTAGATTAAAGTAGCTAGAGTGTTCCCATGCAAAAAAATATACTATGGGAAAAGGATAATTTGGAATCTTCCCCTATTTTAATGGAGCAACTAATGTTTAAGAATTGAAAATAAACTATGAAAAAAGGTGGCTAGAAATAAGCAGCAACTACATATTGCTAAAAATACCATGCGGGGCTCCACAAGTTTCTATCTCTCTTTTTTAATATTTGCGTCCAATTTTTAATTGTACAAATTATTATTAATATTATAAATACAAATTTTAAAATATTGTTTAAAAATAAGCAAAAAAAATAAATATTCATGCCACCACCAACTCCATAAATAATTTATTAATAAGTTTAGCAATGACTGCTAAGCAAAATAAGCTAAACAACCGCATGAAACCTACCCTTAATTATTCTAAATGTCTCATATTCAACAAAATCTATCCAAGATCGACACTTAAGAGGTTCATCTTTGATCCACTTTTCTAGTGTGAATTTTTCTTCTAAACCCATCCATCCATACATTGTAATGAAGTTGATCTACAATTTATTTTGCTTAGATATGGTAAAGAGTGTAACATAGGTTTATCTCCTATTAGGGTTTTATGTAAGACAAAGGCCAAGGTTGGGGTCACCTTTTATTGGGGATCACCTTTTTTTAATGTTAAGGCCTTTGTTGTCCCAAAAATATATATATATATATATATAAAAGTCCAAATCCCAAGATAAGACAACTTTTGTGGATGTTGTGGTCTTTGTTGTTACAACAGCCCACATTCTGGACCACGACGGTGAAACAGGCTTAATGCCAGTCAATTTATGTCCTAGCTGATCCAAGAAAAAACAACTTTATTAATTTTCTTCCTGGTTATTATGATCTTATCTTCGTTCCTTGTGAATGTGGAAAGTGTGGCTCGTTAGAATTCCATATTCAAACTAAAATAATTGCTAACTAGTTTTTTTTTTTTCCCATTTAAGATTGTTGGATCGTATTAAATGAAAAGAACTGTTCGGCACGTTGTCGTGAGTTAGTGTGAATTCAAAATGGGGCCAATTTTAGGATTGCTTTTAATTAAGACAAATTATTGCATTATAGATATTAATTGTTTTGCCAAAACAAGATTTAAATCCATTTATTTCTGCTTCCATAGTGTACTTTGGAGTCTTCTCTTCCTTAACCCCCTTTTAATTACAGCCCTAATATGTGTGTACTGAATCTAGAACCTTTCTAAGTCTACAGTCAGTGTTCATTAATACTTCTTAATGATCTTTATAATAAATTAATGGTAAGCGTAACCTACTCAACCTGTAAATAAACTCTAGCACAGAGTAGCATGGATGTCTATAACTGTAACTTAATTGTATGTACCAAATGCATAATTCCCAGGTTTTGTTGGAACAGAAAAATCAGATGATAGATAAATCAGAAATGTTTGCTATTACACTTTCAGACACATCCTTTCTATTCACATCGGACTGTGCATGTTAAGGAGCCCCAAATTAAAATCATAATGTTTGATATTAAACTTTCAGACACATCCTTTCTATTCAAAGTATCAACCACAATCCAAAATGGAAACAATAAAAGAGTGCGTGCTTTTATTTGGATTGCCCATTGCGCCCACTACTTTTGTAAGGAAAATTCTCTATCAACCATTCATTACTTCTTTCCTAATTGTGTACTTAGCTTTGCAAAATTTCTGGATTAGACAATGTAAATTTATTTTTTTCATCAACGTATCAGATCACACTTCATGATCCATCATTAGTAGGATGAGATAGCTAGTGAGGAGAATTGATTGTGTACATGGTTTAATCCAGAAATTTTGCCAATATCTCATCTGTAGCTATCTCATTCTGATGATGGATCATAGATCATTGAGTGTGATCCGAAATGTTGACGAAGAAAATAAGTTTACATAGTCTAATCTAGAAATTTTGTTAATATGTCATCTGTAGCTATCTCATCCTGATGGTGGATCATGGAGTGTGATCCGAAATGTTGATGAAGAAAATAAGTTTACATAGTCTAATCTAGAAATTTTGTCAATATGTCATCTGTAGCTATCTCATCCTGATGGTGGATCATGGAGTGTGATCCGAAATATTGATGAAGAAACTAAGTTCACATAGTCTAATCCAGAAATCTTGCAAGCTATAATCATGGACTCAGGAAATTACATGTATTTGATTGTGTTCTTGTTATCTCTTTCCTGATTGTGTGTACTGGATGGAATTCTTTTTATTTCTATTAAGTCATTATGGTAGCATATGCAACATCTACAATAAGTGTTGAATGCTTTGCAAAGAAAAAAACTACCGCTCAATTTAAGTTTTCAAACTAGTAATTTTTATATTTGAGATTCATGATTGGTGGAGAGTTACAAGTAGTTTCAACCGAGATGGATGGTAATATTTTTCAATAGGTTTCTAAATTCATAACCTCTTTCTCCAAAACTAGAAGTGCTTTATATGCTTTTTCAGCGGGTGGTAAGTCATGGTTTGCAGATAATTCAACAAAGAAATTTTCATGAATTGAAGCACAAAATTACAAATGTTCTGATTTATATTTACCTAACCTGCAGTAACCATTTGAGACTGAGATAGATGCTTTCAGGCATGTAATGCAAGCTAATTTTATTTTGAAGAAAAGATTCATTTTCTACCATCTTGAATTGTTACCTGTCTTTTTGGGAATCATGTGTTAGTACAAGAGGTGAAGGAAACTGTTTGTGCACACCAATCATCACCTACTGCAATATTCGCATATTCAAACAAATTGTAGCAATCCCTCCATTTTTAATGAAACGGTTTTATTCAGCACCACTTTGAAAGCAAGCACATTAAAAGTTCATTCAATACGATAGGTTATATGTTGTCTTCACCTCATGTTCCAGAAATGACAACTATAGGCAGTGTCATGCAGCTTCAATCACCCATCCTCAACGTTTATGAGGAGCAATATGCAGAAAATGCTATATTTGAAAAGGTATTTCAAAATTTACAGCATTGGAAAAGATAAAATTTAGAGAGGACAACTTGTGACTACATCAAATACGGGGGGTTACATAAATTCAACGGATGGCATGTGCCACCAGGAGACCACCAAATTTCTCATAGGATAGACCCAAACCTAGAAAATAGCTGGTCACTTCAGGATTGGGAATAGTGCTATCAACTTGGAGCAGTATATGTATCGGACATAGATGGAAATGGATTTAGCTAAGTTAATAAGTGGATGTATATTATCCAGGAAACCAAAATTTGGAATTGTAAACACCAATAAAAGTTCCTAATCAACTATGGGAGAGAATATCCAGACTTTCTAGGTGATTTTCAGACAAGGCAAGCCAATGAGTTTATTTGTTGTGGTAGACAGTCTAGTAACAAGACAAACATGGAAAAGAGCATCAATTTCGAGTCGTCGTATTGCTTTACTTGAAAGAATATACCCTTAAAGAACACAGTAACATGCTAAAATCCACCTCAAATCAATCAGGTGTGGTCCATTTGAGTTCACACAACAGATTAGGAATAATGCATTCAAGCAGTCTACCTTCATACTTTTGTATATACTCAGTTGTGAAACTCGTGAACTACAAGTTATTCACACCTTCATATTGGATGAGAGCCATTTTTCTCATCAAGGACCTAGCAGCTTATTCTAAGTAGAGGATAACTCAGGATAAATTATTTGTAATGGAAAGGGCAGCCTATCTGCAAAGTAGACTAATAATATCTGTAGATTCTCCCTGACAAGGAGCTGCTGAGAAAAACGAAAAAGCATTCCATTCGGAAAATTGATAATGTTGAACCAAACACTTCCCATTATGGAGGTGTAATTCCTGATGGATCAAAGTTTTAGCCAAGATCAGAGATTGCAAGTAGATTGTCACTTGGTGCCACTTGTTAATAGCCATGTAACTAACAAGGTGAACTTATCATGATGTCCCATCTCTTATTTGGTTTACAAATTCACACCAATCCTCTCCCTCATCTGTAAAATTCTGCGTACTTGCTAATAGAACCAATGTAGGATGTTTGTCAATCTGGTTCAATCTTGGTTAGCCTCTCCAATTGAAGATTTAATAGTTTCCTCAAAATATGATGGTTTTTCTGATATTTTATTCTCTATGAAACTGGATGAGAATGCAGCCATTGTGGATGTCCCATCATGAAGCCAGGAGATAACATTTTTATATTCTTACTAGAAGCCTATTGTGAAAGACGGGAAGATCGAGCACTCAAAATCTAAAATTTTGTATTTTGAGTTGAAAATCCAAAATCTGCACCTTTTTTACCACGAGTATGACCCTGAATGCTATGATACCACCATCACAATTGAAATTGAAAACTAACCTAAAACTAGACAAATTAAAAAAATCTAACCACCTCACATTCTAAAAGTAAAATAGTTGTAAAAAATTTAAAGAAACATATAAATATCTGAATGTTTTAGGCTGAGATCAGACCCAGTAATTCTGAGGAAAATAAAAACTTTTATTGTTACTTCCACAAATATATAAGTAAACTACAGCATCTCTCCTTAATCAAAACAAACATCTGCTTGCTAAATTGAAAAAGGAATTGTGTCTCGTAAGAAAGAAGAGAGGAATTACTACTCTCGGTTAGCCTGGAAACACAACTACTACTCTTAAGGGTTAGCCTGAATGCCAGATATTTTACTCATATATTGATCCTGGAAAATTCAACCCTTTCATTCTTTTTGCTTCTAGTTTGACAACTAATGAACTGTGAAGATTGAGATGCAACTGAACTTATCTTGAATTCTGATTCTCCTGGATGTTAAGCAGGTTTCACTCTAATATATTGATTTGACTCCCAGCACACACCTGTTGGCTATGTCTTGGTAGAAAAGAAATAGTGGTGCTTGTAAATATTTGGGAGCCAAACCTGCCACATATGCAATGTGCTTTCTAAATAAACAAGAAGATATATATTATGTGCGAGTATACAATGTGCTTTCTAAATAAATAAGAAGATATATATTATGTGCAAGGCTGATGCCTTAACTATCAAAAAACCCAATCTGAAGCCATTAAAAAACAAAGTTCAAAAATAAGCCTAAAAACAAAGGACACTCTAACAAGAGAATAACCCTTATACTGAGAAAGCCTTTGAGACCTACAGTCAGTGATACATAAAAAGACAGCACAAGGCAATAGAGCAGCTCTCGTGAAGATGCCTTGTCCTTATTGTCCAATTAAGCCCATAGTGCAAGAAAAGGCAAAGCCAAAGAAGATCTCTGGGACCAGTTTCCATCAAGCCCTATTTTCCATACCTCTCCAGCATTTTGTCTTGTATGAGTAGGAAGTGCGCTAATGCTGGCAGACCATTCAGATGGCCACCAGATGCAATATCTTACGATGATTGTTCACTGCCCATTTGGCAGTAATTATAAGTGTGACTAGCCTCCGATATGGTATGGTTATAAAGCCCTTTACACAAACTATTTGTATCACACAGCAGATGTACAGAAGAACATCACATCGTAAGTTTCGCTCTTGCTGCAGAAATCATAAAATAATTGAAGGAATTGAGAGATAAAAGTCAAAAACTACTTTTAATGAGTTTTTAAAGAAGTAAGACGGATATTAAACAGTGAAATTGTCATGCTGAGTGTACCAGTCCAGAGAAGACATTAAAAAAAGCAATTACATAGCTACCAACCAGCAGCTTAATAAATCCGATCCACCAGAAGATGGATCTGCTAAGCCCAATGACCAAGTACCTGGATCAGATTATTTGTTATTTGCAGCCTCTCTAAGAGCAATGACCATAAAGCATCAATGTATCATCAAATTCGATCTGCTTCCTTAAGTCACCTGTCAAACTCAATGTACCTTTATCCCATGCCTCTTGTCTGGCAAGACCGCACAAGTCCAGAAGACATGTTTTCTGTAGATTGTTCAAGACATAGCAATAACCTTGCAGACATTCAAAAGTAAACAGATCAATTATCTGATCACAAGGTGTATACAAAACTTGGAGCGTCTGTTCTTGGTCCACAAAGAGTCCGATAAACATATAATTTCTCAATCCTGTCGTCATCATCCTCATCATTTTCCTTAATTATTTCAACATTAAGTCCAGGCATCTTCTGTGCAAGGATATTGCATCCATTCAATGTGACATGGCATGCTGACATCCATAATGACCACATTGACTCATATCGGTCCAGTCCTGAAAGCAGTGCAGCATCCCCAAACGGACTATCCCTTATCTCAAGCTTTCGGAGCTTTGGGCAACCTTGTAACAAATATTGCATACCCTTATCGCTATCTCCAGCAAAAGCCACAGATAAAGTTTGCAAGTTCTTTGCATAAAGGCCAAGATATTCAAAAGTCTTATCAGTAAGTAAACCCGATAATGACAAGCGCTGCAAATTCTTACAATTCCTTACAATTGCTCCAAAAGCTTCATCCATGGGCTCATTTGTCAGGTGGTCTGGTTGATGGGGATCCATGATACAAAGACGGAAATGAGTCAACATGGGGCAGTTATGTGCTACTCTGACAATTGCAGTATTTGTCATTTGCCTGCAGAAGTATAGAACATATTTAAGATTAGGACATCCTTTAGAGATTGCAACAATGCCCTTTTCAGTAACATAGCCTTGACCTTGCCCGGAAGGATCTGCTGGGAAAACCCGCAGTTCTCTCAAAGCCTTACAACTTGAAGACACAGTTTCAAGTCCCTTGTCTTCCACAGTGTCTAGAACCTACAATCACATAAGTAACCAAATACTTTCTCAATCAACAAGTTTTCACAAACACTCAAAATGGCCTATTAATAAGCTAATGGAACTCAGAAATAAAGAAAAAGGATTAGACATCCCGAGACAATGTGAGCAGTATTGAAAAAAACAACACAAATTCATATTGCAGTGATAAGGAAGAAAGTGGAAGAAAGTGTTACCCATAGTCGTTGTAAATGAGGACACTTTACGATGAGTCTCTCCAGCTCCCAGCTTTGTAGAGTGGCATAGCTAAAGTTCAAAAATGTCAGATTCACACACACTGAATAAATTGCAGGAAGATATAGGGATGACACTTCCCAGAAACCCGATAATATTCTCAGATCCCTGCAGTTGCTGAAGGCAGTTTCCAAATCTGAAAATTGTTGTGATTTAAGCTCTTGAGAGTACGAACCTGTACCCAGTTCAGTCAGTTGAGGTGCTTTCACCAGAAGGCGCTGTAACTGCTCTAGTGTCACATTCTTGTTAAGTTTTAAACTTTTCAAAGCTTTGCATCTAGCTACAAGCCTCTCAAGCGCATCAAAATTCACTTCACTATTTAAACAAGCAAAATTTAGTGACACCAACGATGAGCAGCTCTCTGGGAAACAATTTAGCCAATAGCCTCCTCGATCATCAATGTCATTTTCCTGTAAATCTAGCTCTGTAAGATTCCTGCATGTTGCAAACATAAAACAATAAGTACACAGTGAAATAATAGTACATTACTACATACTGAATTGAAGAAAGAACTATGCATCTATAAGCATGAAGTGCTTCAAAATACCATCTCAGTCCTTCAAAACTGTAAAAGAACAACTATTAGCTATTTTACTTTAAGAAAAGTCATATGATGGGTTAAGTTTCCCTTGACCAAAGCTATACAATATATTTTACTAGATATTTCCCTAAGAACTACACTCTAATTTGTTTGATAAGGAAGAGTAAGTGATTATATTCTGAAACCTCATCAAAATGAAACAGAAAACATAGATTTGGAAATGGAAGAAGAACATCAATATACAGCTTAAACAGTTCATCAAGATAATCACAACCAAAGGAACATCAGGTGAAGCATATACATAATTTATGTTACTTTTTCTTCCACAGAAACTGATTACATGGCATCAGGTGGCATCTTTCAAATATGCTTTCATTCCAGGTTACCTAGGAGAAGGGATGGGAGACTGGAATGGAGACACCATTTTTTGGAAAAAGGAGCCAGAAAGAGCCAGAGGGAGGGTGGTGTAACTGAAGTGAGGTGTACGTGGTAAGCACCAAAACACAAACACTAAAAGAATGATTTAGTATTTACTAAACCCTGAACTAAATTATCTAGTGTTTCCAGGTTTATTGGTGATAGGAATAGTGAGGCCCCTTTATGATTTATTAAAGTTTCTGCTTTTTGCTTCTCTTTTTCAAGTTAAAATGGGAAACTACAATGGGAGATGGTGGAGACTCCAGAAGAAATCTCTGAGAGCCATCCCAGACACATCAGGAGGCATTGGGACCAAGTCTTCTGTGACATGGGCATGTCCCCCATTTACCATGCTAGAGACACATCCCAGGAAGGTAGAGACACCTCTCCTGGTTACCATGCTTTC
The DNA here is from genome assembly GCA_007258455.2 of Sequoia sempervirens. NCBI lineage: Eukaryota > Viridiplantae > Streptophyta > Pinopsida > Cupressales > Cupressaceae > Sequoia > Sequoia sempervirens. The sequence goes on from VDFB02270651.1 coordinate 529,996,038, forward strand.
ATATACCTACATGTTGGAATGCTAGAAGAAATTTAACAACACATCTCAATGTGAAGTAGTTACAAAGAAAATAGAGAGACGTAGTTGAAAAGGGAATAACCAATATTTTGTATTAAGTAAAAATGAGATAGACATGTACATTTGTACAAAGCTGCCAATTTGATGAGTTACCACCAAGACAATAACGTTCTTGTGATGAAATCTTGCCAAACAAATTTTAATGTTCAATTCTCTCAACCTTTCCAACCCTTTCCAATTTTTGTTGACATTTGTCTTGGTTATGGTTTCAATGGTTGTACGACACAGCAGATTTACTGTACCAAATGGGTTTTGCTTAAGAAAAAAATTATGATTCAAACAGCATGCTTTATGCGAATGCATGTGCCTATCTTCTACAAACAAAAAGATGATTATTCATTATTTTCAAGAGCAACAAAAACTGAATGTAAACCATTTGCAAAGAAGAGGAAAAGCACTTAACTTCTCATTAAGTGGATCCAATCATGATTAACAGAACTGTACGCTCCTACTTCTTCTGACACTGGTGGTTAGATCTATAACGGCAATGCTGGCTCTTGCATGGCCTGTATTGACCTTACAATAATCCATATCCGTCCATAAGGCATGATTTACATCATAATCACACACTTGTACCCAAGGGATGAATTGAGAAGCTGCATGGTAAGAGTGGTCTTGACACAACAAAAAGTAAACTCTGCAAAGGTTGATGACAAACCACCTAACTCATAACAATTACAAAACTTTTTAATTATTTTTTTAGTAAATAGTATAATCAGTCTAATAACCTCAAATAAACTCAAGAATAGGTAGACTCCTCCCTCCCAAAAAATTGTGTCAAACTCAGGAATACTTTACCACTTAAGTAAAATTTTATATGATATACTGAGGTCTAAAGCAAATTACAGTGAATTTTGACTGTATCTTTTTCCATCATATAACTAGAGAAAGAATGCTTCCCATAGAATAAGTTTAATTATCCCATCATTTTTCCAAAATTTCATCTGAGAACTTAACAGATGCAAAGTTAGTAGTCGTCTAGTATTGGAATGTAGATGGGGAACTAATTGCTAAGAATCTTAGCAATTAATCTAGTCGGCAGCCCTTTGATGTGTGCATTGTGGAGCTTAATCGCAATGGGAATCTCAATTCCTTTCTCATTAAAAAGGGTATTTTCTTCAGTAAGTTTGGTGCAGCTGACATGGTGAAATGCTTTTCTCTGAGGGGTGGTTGCTTAAATGTGAAGATTTGTAACTCTCAAACAACATCTAACGAAACCCATCCTAAGATCTAAAACAGTAGTCTATGACTCTCCATAGCTATAGTCAAGCTTGAAACCTTCAAACTGCCCATACCCAGTTGATTTTCTTTCCTCTCACAAACAAGTAAATGCTTCTCATAAAAAGTTATGAAATCACCAAAATGCAATAAATTGCAAGGCTGGGCAATAAACAGTGAGACCTAAAAATCACAGGGATTAGAGTTTAACTTGGAGTTTGTCAATAATCATCGTAAAATTGAAATATCCAGATTGCTGATGCCCAGTTGATTACCATCTCTCGTGCAAACAAGTGAAGCTCTGTCATTCATCTTCATTAAACTACCAAAAAACACAACTAAAAAATTGAAAGATAAGAAAAAGATACTCTCAATTATGGGCTTCGTTTTGAGCTCCTCTAATACCTCACCAACAACCCGAAGCAACAGAATCATCACATTGTCAACTCACAACAACGGTTATAAAAATTCACAAATAATCTCTAATGGTAAGGTCATGCACAAAGATTATAGTTGTAATGAGTGCACAAATAAGAAAAGATGGCTTGCTTACCTAAACTTTCTGTAGAGACTAGCCAGATCTTGTTCAGCTAGCTTGACCAGATCAATTAATAATACAAAATTGTTACTGATATTAATCACCATACTTAGATCTGATGTCCCTAAAAAGGGAAAACTATAAACCCACTCCCAGACTTCACTTGGCATTAAAATCTCCAAACTGCTGATGCTCAGTTGATCAAAATCCTTCGTGCGAGCAAGCAAAGCATTCTCATTCATCTTAAAAAAAATACCAAAATACACAAATCCAAGATTGAATCATAAACAACAATGAATTTTAATTACAGGATTTGATTTCAACTCAATGTACAAATTCAAGTGAATTCTGCAATAGTGAAGGTAGAGACCAACTTGTGGCCAAGTTTAACAGTTATAATGAGTGCAAAAATAAGAAAAGATAGCCTACTTGCCATAGTTCCAAGTGAGAGAGCTTGTTCAGCCTACTTGCCATAGTTCCAAGTGAGAGAGCTTGTTCAGCTAGCTTGATCAGATAAATCATAAATATGTTATTACCAATATTGATCACAGGACCTTGGATTCAACAACACCGTACATCATTCAGCCTTAAACCTCCCAACTTCTCATGCTCAGTCAATTGCAATCCCAAGTACGAGCAAGTGAAGCCTTTATATATCGCTTCATAATATCACAAAATAAATAAATGCCATTCCCCGTACAGGCAAGTGTAGACTTCACTTCATAAAATCACCAAAATACAAAAAATTATAAGATTGGGAAACAAAGAACAGAATTCCAATTACAGGGATAGTTTTGGAGCTCTCAACAGCCTCACCAATATTCTCCAAAATAACCTAGAATGAAATGACATAAAAATGAGAGATCTGTAATTTAGTTTATCGTGACAACTACATTCTATAGTCTCCTGGCTCTGGACAATATCTAGTCACACTTAATGTTGACTTATTGTTCTATATCTGTGATAAACTGCTTTCAAAGTATGATATGGTCAGTTGGTTCGTCCTGTTCTAATTTTTGTCACAATGGAGTTGATGACCTGTCTCAGAAAACTTCCTCCATCCATAGGCTTAGAAAGAGGGCCATTTTTTGTTTCATTACATCTACTAATATAAATATAAGTAATTGAAAAAAATACTCCGAATAACCAATAAACAAATATTCAATAACAACCAGCAATGGTATTGTTGCAGACCTACCAGTGGCAAAATTGATGTTTATAACAAGTGCACGAATAAGAAAATACATCACGTTTATCAGACAAATCGAGGCGGTTTGCTTGCTTATCCAGCTTCCTCGGATAAATCATAAATCCAACATTGTTACCAATATCAAACGTAAATATAACCTTGTATTTATGATTCAGAGAAAAAAGCGAGATTAGTAAGCACTTTGTACTGTAGCATATTTACAGCAAGTCAACCGTTGTTCCCAAGTAGCATTGTTGCACTGGTTTTGTTATTTTGGAAAAGAACCCACGTCCACAAGGACAGAGTTATTAGTATTGTTCCATTCTACCGTACATGTAGCCGTAAATAGGTTACCTATATCTTTACAATTATAAGCAATCTGTTTTCATAATAGAATATAGCTAGACAGAGCAAGAGAAAACTAGGAAGAAAAAATATTTAACTCCAGATATTTACCTGCATTTACTTGCTATGATAGCAAGGCCATTTGTACTAAAGCCTTCACAGCTGGTAAGAGACAGAGCACGAAAGTTTGGAAAGAAATGAGCCAATAGCTCCAAGCTTTCATCAGTCACCACCATCCTCTTCAACCTCAGCTCCTCCAGCATTGGATTTACAGAGGCTATGGTATGAATCCACGGAAGAACATCAGCTCCCCAGTTAGGTGGTACCAGATTGAAATCTGCAAACCTCGGCTTCCCCTTGAGAGTAATAGACCTCAGTCTGGGAAACCTCTTCACCACTGCCTCTGGTGAAACTGCATACATATTCCGTATGAAGATACTCTTCCTCCCCCATGCCTCTGCTCTGTACCATGTCTTGCAAACCAGAGAAACAGAGTTTCTATCCTGTGAGGAGGTGAGGAATACCAAAACATGTTCGAGGACCTCATCTGGAAAAGAGGGCATCTTTACCCTATACCTAAATCTGCAATTTCAAAGTGCCACTCCTCAAAACTGGAGATGCTTGTGGGTAATCGCAAACAGATTTTCTAGTGATGAAAACTGACTTTTCCTGCGATTTTTAGTCTTCTTCCAGATCCCCGTGACTCATTATCGGCCCTCGCTTATGCTACAACAACTAAATCATTTTGGTTGATGAATGAAGAGGTCTAGTGCAACAGCAGGGAAGAAGATTCAAGAGACAAACGGGGTTACTGTAGATTGATGTCAGCAGGAGTGGGTTGAGGATCTATCAAGAACGTGACGACTATTGTAACAAAAGATCTTTGTTGGGCTTAAAAGTGGTCAAAATGTCCTTGTGGGGCATGCAATACTGTTCATGGGTCACATACAAAGTGCTTGTGTAAGACTCTAAATGAGCAATCACAGCAAAACACATGCAGAAGAAGTACCAAAACCGAAAACAGAGGACTTACTTTCTTGAACAACTCAACTACCTGCCCAAGCTGAACACCCACATACTTTCTTGAATGCCCACAAACTTCAAGACAACTGAACGCATTAAGGTAATGATCTCCAACAACTTGGGAAGGGTTTTTTCAGACAAGCGGCTTGAAAAACTCAAGTTGGTCAGATTAACCAGCTCATAAACAGCTTAGAAGATCAATATAGACAGGAGATTCGCAGTCCTCAGAGACCAAGTGGCCTGGAGACACTTGAAACACCCACTTGCACCAGCAGAACAATAAGACTGAAACGTTACTCTTGCTAATCAACCTAACCAGTACAAAATATAGTTGAAGTATAATGCACTAAAAAACTTAGGAAAAATAAAACAATGAACTGTATCCAAGCGTGCAACCAAGTTGACCAGAATCCACAGGAATAAGGAGAGAGCCCATGCCAACAACTTAAAAACAACTACTTGGTTTCTGTAAGATGCCAACAGCCAGGTTGTAGAGACCTTATAAAAAAATAGGCATTTTTATAAAATTGTACCCTCACAGGGCAAGATTTGGGAGGATGCTATTATTATTATTATGAGAAATTAATGACCAGCTTGTTGCATTGGAGTTACAAAAGAAATGGTGTTATAATATATCAATGGCAGCAGAGAGAAGAAAAAACCCAAGGATAAACAAGGTCAGAGACCTGCAAAAACATAGTCCAAGTAGTGGGTTTTTGGTGGGAGGGGAAAGTAAGACGGTAACCAATAACACAGTCCAATCAACATCAGTCAGACTCCATGAGTCTAGCTGTATGGTGGGAAAAAACTAAGAAAAGAAAAATCTTGTGTACTTCCATGTTGGGCTATCATCAGAAATCACAATCCCCCAAACCAATAAAATAGTAAAATACACTTTTGCAGGATTGGGAGGCCAAAGACAAAGGAGAGCAAAGGGAAAAAAAATCATTCTAATAGAAGGTCAGAGAACGGGTCCCACAGTGAAGCAGCTGTTGTTTCCCCACGTAGTTTATGAGTACATTTGGGCGACCAATCCCTCCCCCATGTGGAGATAGATTTGAAAAAGAGGTGTTTACCCTGCTTTTGGGAACAATCCCCTAGGAGGTGTAAGTGGGGGGGCAAGATAAGCTCTGAGATAGGTACCCCTGGTGTTAAAGGGTTTGGTTAGGTTACTGGACGGGGGCCAGTTTTGAAATGCCACGTTGTGATTGTGTCCATTCCCATTCGTAACAAAATTTTAGGAAAGGTAGGGAACTTGGAGCATTACACTTTCCCACAAAAATGTACCTACCATGTCTTTCAAGGGAGTTATCATGTTTATCCAATCTTAGTGGAGGAGTGAAGGTGGCAAATTTCATTATAAACAGTGTTTTGAATTTTAAATATAAGTGCAATGCATAAAAATGTCCTCTATTTTTATTATTAATTTTATATTATTTTGTGTGGGTGTTTGATGCTTAAATTTTTTCAAGAGTATCATAATTTAAATCAAATATGCTTTTAAATATTTTTTTGTTTTTAAATTATTTATTTTATATTAAAATTTAGATTAAAATTAATTATATAATTTTTAGAAATAATTTAATTTTAGATTTAATCGTTATGTGACAATTCTTATAGTAATACTTTCAAATTATGTGTTTGGTTCAAGCATAAAAAGACATCACACTTTACATCATTTACATTTATGTAACATTCATCACATTCCATTTAGCATCTATCAACATTCTAAATTTAGTAGTATCGAAATCATTCTCGCTTCCATCTTCTTTACACATTTCAAAATCCTAATTTCATGTTAGATCTTTTACATTGTCATTTGTTTCAAATTTCAAATTTATAGATTTTAGATTATCTCTCATTTAAGATACTCCTTGCATTCATTATATTTTGTTTATTATTATTTATACAAAGTCATTAACTTGGTATATGAGGGTCTTATTATAAAGAGAAAATCCTCACTTAATAAGCTTCTCATTAATGTTTTTTAATACTATCATTTTTATTGCAAATTCAAGCATCTAAACACATTTTTGTTTGTAGGTACAAATGAATCTCAATTAGCAAATTTACATCTATGGATCAAAATTCATTTTCATGCATGTATCAAATTTAAATTATTTATTACAATTTATAAATTTGACTATAGTGTCGTAATATTGCACCTCGTGGTAATTTCACACTAGCGTATTTGGCTTGTTGCATTTATGGCACCTAGCCGCATTTATGACAAGATCCTTACAAGTCAAAATTTCATGATTTCAACTCCATAAGGGACAATGATGAAGTGTTAGCAGTCTGCCACCTCATTTCTTGCAAATTTGTGAGTTAGACACCTACACAACGTGCAAGCATCCCCAAACTTTCTGAGTTTAAATGAGGGAATTTCGTGAACTTTTCCCATGACACGTGTCGTCATGGCAAAATCTTGAGTGTAACGGCTCTTCCCGTCCATGCAACTTCACAAAACTCCCTTTTTTATCTTCATTCTCATTCATTCTCACTCTCGCTCGCTCCAACTTGTCTTCTCACTTCTTTCTCCTCTTCATCTCTTCTCTACGATGAAGCTCTATCGAATTCATGTCTCATCAGCAATCAAGGCTCTCTTACAAGCACTCAATATCACATCTATCAAGCCAAGAGGGAGCCATGGACTATTGGCAACACTCTCTTGTGATATTGTTGTATCTTGTCTATTTGCTTGCATTTATCTCATCTATTTACTTTGTGATGGATTCTACTCCATAGCGAGGTTTGATTTTATCACTCATCTATTCATTTCATGATATGGGTTCTCCTCCATCATGGGGTTTTCTTTTATCACACGTCTCATCTACTTTACTTTGTGTCTTGTCATATTTCTATCTATCTGGTTGTCTATGGAGGTGGAAACACCAAAATGGGGGTTTGACTAAGGCAAGCCCTTAAACAACCCCAACACTTTTCCTCGTCCTCCTTGTGTGTAGGTTGTTCACGTGAAGCTTTATGGGAGGCTTCGCACCATTTCATCCTAAATCACCTTCTCGGTTTATCATCAATCTTCGTCCCTTAATTACATAAATAATCATTTATTTGATTAATTCATTCTCTCTTGTTAATTAAATCAATCAATTTGATCTAATTAACCTTAGGTCTCTATTTAATTAAATAATTCATTTGATTTGATTAAATCTCTAAAGTCATCTTATTAAATTAAATAAATTAAACCTCTATCTAATTTAATCTAACATCATCCCCTTTAGTTAAATAAATCAAGATCTTTATTTAACTAAGTCTAAATCATTTTCCTCTCAACTTTGATTTATTTAAATCCTAAAATCTAAGTCAAAATTGTCAAATCACCTAACCTCTTCTCATTTAATCAAATCCTAATTAAATATAATCTTAATCCATGTCCCATCCTCTAGTTTTTGCCACTTGCACATGAAAATATATTTAATTCATTTATTAAATCTTTATTTTCTCTCAACTTGGCATCTTTAGAGGAATATTCTTCCAAGTTTGAAATCCCTCCAAGTGGATTTGTCCTTCCAACAAGACATTCATTCCCTCTTACATGTCCTTGTGCATTGATCCAAGTGGCATTTAATTCATTATTTTTCCCTCTTGCATGTCATTTCACTATTTTCAAATTCCACCTAATTCCATTTATTGTGCACATTCATCAAAACGTGCTCAAGTTTCCTCCAATCACATCTTGACAAGTGGCACTTACCCATTGGGTGTTGAATGATCCCACATTCATCCATTTTGTCTCTCCTTCTCTCAATCTCATCTATAAATAAGAGGTTTTTTTCCTCATTTTTGGATCCACAAGTTATGCATTTTGAATCCACTCTTATGCACAACTCCAATATTGTCATTTGAACTCATAGCATTTTCATCTTCATCTTAGTTTGTCAAGGGTTGGGAAAGGGCTACTTTTCATATCAAAGTAGCACCAATCCACTATGGAATAGGTATTTACTATGTTTTTTAGTGCTTTCAATTTAGTTTATTTTGTTATTTCATTTGCATTATGAAACATGTTAGATTATTTCATAGAGATGTTGTTTGTTGACTAACAGATCTATATTATGATGATGATCAATATGATATGATATGATGTGCAATATGTTGATGGTTTGTGGATGCAGGATGGCTGCATTGGTGATGATGATTAACTACCATGGTATAATGTTAGCGCAGAGAGAAGAAAGAAGAAATGAGATGATGACAAGAGGATTCAACAAGCCAACTTTATAATGATGAGAGATGGATGATTTGCTTATCAGGAATTGGGACTTTAAAAGGGCTACTTACCTTATGTTTGATAACAAACATAGATACAATGCATCAAGGTATAGAGAACTAGTATGGCGTTGTACCTAGTGCGATGGACTTTGACTTGACAAACAGATAGGAGTATTCTTATTCACACTTAACATACGAAAACCTTGCTAGGATGCACCTAACAAAGCAAGTATTCGCCAAGTTATATTACAAGAACATCCAACAAGCATAATAGACAAAAGATAATGATCAAGATAATCGAAATGAGCGTAATAAGATAAGTCAAAAGGACAAAGATAAAGTAAACACACAAGCTAATGTTCTTCATACCTCTAACTAAAAAGAAATGTGTTTCTAAGGATAAGAACCAAAACAATTGCCAATAGATAATGCCCATTGTAGGAAGGATACATCCTAGGACATGTTAGTGGATAACAACACGTCATTTCATTTATCCAAAGTGTTTTTTCTGATAAATAATGCCCATTGTAGGAAGGATACATCCTAGGACATGATGTTATCAGATGATTGATTTGGGACTGATTGGATGATAGGCTATTGACACAAAAATTTGACCAACTTGTTTACGTACTAACCTAGACTTAAGACTTTGACTTTTTGAGTTTTTACTTTTGAACTAGACTTGTTTTCGACTATTTCACCAAAGGTTGAGGGTGATGATTGATTTATTGTGAGTGATGTTTATTGTGGGTGAAAGCGAGATGAGATGGATGGATTTTTCAAATATTTGGATCATGTTAGGATTTAGTTGGAGATGCCAATCATGACTAGCTTCATTAACCATTTTCTTGAGGATTTTCAGAATGGTCTTGTTTGTAGCCTCAGCTTGGTCATTTCCTTAGGGATAATATGGGGTGGAAAAGCGATGTTGGATTTTAAATTTGTCGCATAAGTCATGGACATCCTGATTTTTGAATGGTATCCCATTATCTGAGATAATGGCTTGTGGGACACTGTAGCGCATATTAGGTAGTTTAGGATGAACTTAGATATCTGCTTTCCAATTATGTATGTCATGGGGATGGCTTCTACCCACTTTGTGAAGTATTCAGTGGCGGTAATGATAAACTTGTGGCCACTAGATGAGGTGAGGTTGATTTTTCCAACAAGATCGAGCCCCCACTGCGAAAAAGGCCATGGTGTGACAATAGGATGAAGCTCTTGATTTGGTGCATGGATGAGGTCCCCATGCTATTGATATTGTAGACACCTTCTAACATAGTCATGTGCTTCTCTTTCCATAGTAGGCCAATAATACCTCATCCTCAACAACTTCTTGGCCAAGGTCATACCACTTGAGTGTGAACCACATATGTCGTTATGCACCTTGGTTAAGGCGGTCAAGGCCTCCTCAGTGTTTAAGCAACGTAATAGGGTTCCTTTTATGCTCCTACGGTAAAGAATTTCTCCTAGAATGACAAATTGGGATGCTTTTTTGACAAAGTTTTTCTTAAGGTTTGAGGTTATGTCAGCTAGGAGGACTCCTATTCTCAGATAAGTGTATATGTCATGGTACTAAGGATTACCAAGACCAATGATTTCGCACACAAATTTTGACTCTGGTACCTCGAATGCAGGCATCAGAATTTGCTTTACTAGGAATTCATGCTTTGGGACATTGCGAGGGATATCCAATAGGTTTCCAATTGTTGCCATGGTGTCTATTTCTCTATTGTTTGCTCTGGGTATATGCTTGAATGTGATCTCGATGAAGGATTCCTTAAGACTTTCCACCAATTTCTTATATGGAGTTAGCTTATTGTCTTTACTCTGATATTCATCATTCACTTGATTGATTATTAGTTGTGAATCCCCATATACCTTGAGAGCCATGATATTCCACAACACTGCTATTCTGAGTCCTATGGTTAGAGCCTCATATTTTGCGATATTGTTTGTGTAGGGAAATGCCAATTTGTAGGACCTTGGTATGCAGTCTCCATATGGAGTGATGAAAAAGACCCTGACTCTTGATCCATGTTGTGTGTAGGAACCATTGAAGTACAGCGTCCAGTGTTCTGTTATGCTTAAGTTGAAAATGGATTCATTAGGGAACTCTGAAATTAGTGGATTATATGAGTACATTGGTACTTCTGCCAATTGGTCTACAATAATTTTCCCTTTTATGGCTTTACGTTCCGCGTACTCAATGTCATATTTTGATAGGATCGTGACCCACTTGGCCATCCTTCCTATGAGCATTTCCTTCGAAAGTAGATACTTGAATGGGTCGATCTTGGCAATTAGTTTGATTTTGTGTGTTGGCATGTAGTGTTTGAACTTTTGTGAGGCAAACACCACTTCTAGACAAGCTTTTTCGATGAAGGAATAATTTAACTCATGCCCTACCATGGTTCGGTTGATGTAGTAGATGGCCCTCTCTGTTCTGTTTTCATCATGCTGAGCTAGGAGAGCACTGAGAGCTGCTACTATTGCTGATATGTAGATGATCAAAGGCTTTCTTGGGATTGGTGGCATAAGCACTCTGAGAGGTGTGAGTAAATACTCTTTGATTTTGTTAAAAGCCTGATCACACTTGTCGTCCCACTTATACACTACTCCCTTGTGGAGTAGGTGGGAATAGGGGATTGACTTGTCTGCTAGTTGAGCTATGAATCAACGGATGGACTAGAGCCTACCTTGCAAGCCTCTCAACTGTTTCAATGTCTTAGGTGCCTCCATCTCAAGGATTGCCTTTACCTTAGCAGGATCTATTTCAATTCCTCACATAGACACAATGTACCCCAATAGTTTCCCTGATTGTATGTCAAAGACACACTTCTTTGGATTAAGGCTAACCTTGTATTCCTCCAGTCTGTCAAAGATGGCACTCAATGCTGCTATGTGCTCTCATCTTTTTCTGGATTTTGCCAATATGTTGTCGACATAATCTTCCACAGTCTTATGGATCATGTCATGAAATATTAAGGTCATGGCCCTTTGATATGTTGCTCCAGCATTCTTTAGGCCAAACAACATCATGTTCCAGCAATATGTCCCCCATGGATAGGTAAAAGTCATTTTATGTTGATCTTCCTTAACTATCATGATTTGGCTATACCTAGAGAATCCATCCATTAGTGAAAGCATCTCATGTCTCATGATCATATCTACAATCATATCAATGTTGGGAAGTGAGAAGTCATCTTTGGGACATGCCTTGTTCAAGTCTCTAAAATTTGTGCATATACGGATGCCCCCATCAGGATTTGAAATAGGAACCAAATTTGATACCCATCCTAGATAGTCGATTGGTCATATGAACCCTACATCAAGTAGCTTCTGTAGTTCCATCTTGACTAACAAGGCAATCTGAGGATATATTTTTTTGAGTTTTTGTCTGATGGGCTTTGCTTTAGGGTAAACTGCTAGATGGTGGACCACAACTTTTGGATCAAGCCCAAGTATATCAACATAGGTCCATGCAAAGTTGACTTTTCTTTCCCTTAAGAAAGCAACTAGGAGCTCTTGCTCCTCTGACCTCAAAGATTCAACATAAAATGTGATATGCAGAGTTTCCTCTATTCCCAAGTTGATTGGATTGCATCTCTTAGCTAGAATCGCTAACTTTTCCTGATGTAGAGCACTGAGAGGAAGATTGAATCCTTCATCCTTCGGTGCCTCAGAGAGGTTTTCACTGTTGGATACATCCTTTGTTTTTACTATTTTAGGGTCAGAGAGTGCCATAATGTGGTTTTCACTCAAAGACCTTGAGATTATTGAGTTTTCGCTTTTGCGACTAAAGGATTCAATTGTCTCCCCGTAGTAAGCTTGTGTGTCCAGAATGATATCAAACCTAGCCTTGTGATCTTCACATGGTATCGTGCTCCGCAATCCGATGAATTCCAAGAGCGCTTCATCATTTTCAAAAGTGTCTAGAATTGGCAATCCTCATTGGTTGTAATCGATGAGCTGGGGGTAGACTAGGTTGTTTTGATGGGTTTGACTGGTTGATTCAAATGATACGGTACTAATCATAAGGAGAGAGGAATTCTCAAAAAGCATAGGTAAGTCAGTTATGGCATCTTCCTCATCAGTACTACTACAAACATCGGTTATGTCAAATGTGAAATTGTCTAAGGGTTGGCCAGTGGATACAGGAAATTGAAGGGCGGTTGTCATTTGCTGAGGAGTTTTGACCTTCTTAACCGGGGGATTTCGGCCACATATGGTTATACTCGAAGGGCTACATCCGAGGCCAAGATTTTTCATTCGTGTCTTAGGAATGATGGGTATTAGAAGCCCATTGTCATTTTGTCCAAGCTTTGGTTTCTCGCTCTTTTTTTGATGATAGGTTCATCCTTGAGTAGGGGAAAAGATAAACAAAAAAGAATGGAGGACAAAGGGAAGAGTAGTAATGGTAGGATGAGGAAGGAATGGGTGAGAGGTGAGGATATGATCAACAACTTCTCAAATTACTTGGAGAATGAGATATCAAATCCAAACCTATAGTTATGTCTACTACACATCTAGGAGGTGGCAAACCTTTTAGATAAGGTTGCCTGTGTAGGCATCAAAGAGGCATTGTCAAAGCTTCTACTTGATCCAATTTAGTTTGTTGAAAGGTAGAACGTTTTTGATGCAACCCAATCCTTGGGATGTGTCTCCACATCTTCAACAGTAAAAAAGATGTATCTACTACATGATAGTATAAAAGGGGTTGAAAACCAAGCTGAGGTGTTTTACATCTGTAACCTAGATCACTTTCACAATCTAATGGGAAACATCTGTAAAATGCATATGGTAGTAAAGGATATTTCTAATAGCCTAATGGTAAATCTCTCTAATCAAGCTTGTTTCAATGTTGTTATGATGTCATGTTTGAGTCCATGATCCCATTGAGACCCCTCACCTTACGAAGGCGAGTAAGTGTCTAGAAAGTAACTATGTGTTAGGGGACTTGGGAGGTTGTATAATCTGCATCTCCCCACTCCCTTGATTTTCCCAACTATGAAGTCTCTATAATAGGGTGGGTTGTAGCAATTTTCCCTATACTAGTTTATAAAGTAGTTTTTGGTAGTGTTTTTAGAACCATATGTTTGGATGTATAATGGTTGATGCTAGTTTTTTGCTAGTTTGTACGTTCAAGGGTACAACAATGTAGATATAGATGATGACACTATAATATATAACATTATTATTTCTATTTTCATGACTTTATTTCCTTTCTGAATGTATGAAATCCTACTTGTTTGGTTGGTAGAAAGTTGATCTCTATCATTTCTCAACTATGTGCATATACTTTAATAAAACACCTTTTACACATTAATTTTAACCTATTAAAAAGTATAAGCTTACATAATAATTACATATAATTATTCAAAATAATGTTGTGCCTACTAGCATATACACCTTGTATTTACAAGGGTAAATGTGGCACTCATTACCCCATGCTTCTTTAATCGCTTTGAGTACATTTTCATTGAGAAGGTCCACGCCTTTCTCCTTGGCCGTCACAACAGCAGAGGATGACCGAAACATTCCCACATAATCCTCCAAAGACAAATCCCTCTCCATCTCCATCACCATGGGGTTCCCTTCACCCCCTACACCTGCAGGAAGCACAGGTTGAAAGGGAAAGGGAAGAGTTGTATACCCGTCCATCAGGTACTCAATCCTCGGGTCTCGATATTCCCTTGACGCCTGTACAAATTCCTTTGTAATAGTATCCACTGCAAGGGTGACAGTCGGATAGTGGTAACCCCACACGGCGATCACTCCACCCGGTTTCCTCAAAAGGCGCTTCACTTGCGAATAGAAGGTCTCCAGATCGAACCAATGGACCGCCGTTGCAACCGTCACCAGGTCCACTGACCCGTCTTCCCCTACAATCGACCGCAATGTCTCGTCGGTGAGGACGGCTGGAGTTGTAACGTATGTAACCCTCGGGTGCTTGTGCGCCTGGTCCAATTGTTGCTCGCTAATATCTGTCGCAATCACTCTATCATAATGCTCTGCAATCTGTCATACATTCAAACCTTCTTATTAATTCCTCTGTTGGTCTATTGGTGAAGTTAAATGATTCTTAATGAACCTAACAAGGATCAAGTCTTAATGAGTGAAAAAATTGGATATAAGTAGCAGTTGTACCTAAAAAAGTTTAAGGATTAAGGATTACATTATAGAAAATATATGTATGTTAATATGTTAAAGAGTACGTGTTTGCCCATGGGTGTATATGGATGCTATGCGAACAAATTCTCGCTGTACACTGATGGATTAAATAATTAATAATTAGTGATAAATAATGAAATGAAATCAATTTAGACAAAGGTAGATTTTCTCCTTAAAGAAATTAAGTATTATTAGAAGATTGCTAAAACTTGTTTTCCAGTGACTCAACAGTGATTTGTAGGCGTTAGACTTGTTTCAGGCTCAAATCTCACACTATATGTAGTCTATTGGTTAATTAAGAATGAGGTTGGGATCATGCCAGTGAGACTTGTTTTAGGTTCAAATCCCATAATATATGTAGTCTATCGGCTAATTAAAGAATTGACTGGGATCATGTCCCAAATGAATTTGGGGGAATAGATATCCCTCAATCCTTAACTCTTAATCAAAAAGATTTCAACCTAAAGCCTAATGTTCCGAAACTAAAAATTCTTTGTCAATGAGAAAAATAAAATAACTGAAACAATCAGATATTAGAATGTGCAGAGAGAAGAATTTACTGCTACAGAGGCTTGGCCGTTGCCTGCCCCCACGTCCCAAGCGAGGGAGTGAGTTGGAGTAAGAGACGCGAGTTGGGAAAACCAGGATTTTGGATAAGTTGGTCTCGCTTCTGCGTATTCCTTTGCTTGTTTGTCGAACAGACCCGCCATTTTAAGCTCTCTCTCAATACTGTTAACTACTACTCCTCTGTTATTCAAACAGATCCACACCCAAATCAGCCTTGAGCCTTCTAAGAGCGGCTTTGATTTATTTATGCCCGCCTCAGAAAAGAAGATTCATTGATGATGTAAGCGCTGACGTTCTAGGTTTCAGACTGTAAGTTACGTATCAAATTTTTGGTTGCAGGTCGACTTTTGAAGAACTTATCCATCATGTGATGAAATTAGAAAGTAATAGCTTTTGAGGTCATTTCCAAATATCTGGAGTAGTTGTTTTAGGTTGAAATCTCGTGGATTAAGAGTGAAATGGATTAGAAGAACTAAAGGTATCTATTCCATCTAAGAGTGAAATGGATTAAGAAAAAAGAATTAAAAGGTATCTATTTAATTTAAGAGTGAAATGGTTTAAGAGTGAAGAATTAAGGGGTATCCACTCGATCAAACCTCATCAGTATGGTGTTGAGGTTGTGCATTCAATTCTAGTGCTCATTTAAAACCATTCAACTTCACCAATTGATCAAAGATCCATTGATAAAAAACATATTTTTAAAATTGTTGATACCTATTTTAATTGATTTTTTTTTAAATTTATTGTTAAAAAAATTTGATATTTTTTAGATAAAATGTATTAAAATACTATCTATTTAAAATGTTATTAGATTAAAAGGTTGAAAATTTATTTGATGGGTAACTTTTTAGTTTATTATTATGGTTATTAGTACTCTTTAATTGAAAGCATTTATTTATTTTATTTGTTTTTTCTAAATATATTTTTGAATGAAAATAATTAGAATATTACTTAGTTAAAATGTTAGTAGATTAAAAAGTCGATTTTTTTCTTTTCTCAATTAAGAATTATGGTAATGGATAGTTAATTAGTAGGAATTATAGTGATGAATAGTTAATTATATTAGTGCAATATTGAACAAAATATTCAAATTATTTAATAATTTTTTAAAATTATTATATTTTTTCTTTGTCTAAAATACATGTTTAATATATTTTGATGTGACATAGATTTCTTATTCTTTTAAGTACATCAATGCTCCAAAGGTTTTTACTTAATCATTCATTATGGCAAACTAATGGTTCAAATGTTACAATTATTTACCTACACACCTCCAAACATATCACCACCAACATGTTGTCTATAATCATATGCCTTAGATTTAGAGCATAGCTAGTGAATGCAATGTTGAAAATAAGGAAGTGAATGGCCAAAATGCCACACCCAATAACAATAGTTGCAACCCAATAATGTGAAAAGTTGTAGACTGAGTAATCTAGTGAAACCCTATGTAAGAGCTCCTCAAAAGGCCTCTCCAATCCATTGAGAGTTGTCTTCAATATGCCTTCCATTTTGTGGGGGATGTCGAAAATGCTCTCTACTCTTGTTGGAAAACCTTTAATTGATGAAAATGATAGTTCCATCAAATCAATCTTTTCACTTGCCTTCAAAAACAAAGGCATGATTTTAGAAATATTGCATGGCAACAAGTTTTGGGATTTTTAATTTGATCATAATTGATAGCTGGTAATTATTCCTTTTCCTTTTCCATCTGCATTAGCATGATTATATTTAAGTGCAACTAAATATAAGAAAGTCAACCAAATCAACCAAATAATGGACCTTCTACAAGCATTTTCCTTCTATGTGAGGCCATCAAATTTCAAGTTGTCTCAATCCAATGTGACATAGTAGACAAAACCTACTCAAACGTCTTCCAATTCAACAATCAACCATCAAGCAATCAATTGAAATTTTACACCTCCTCTAGATATCAAAATTAATAATTATTTATCCTATTTTTATTAACCAAAAATAACATTTGAATGTTAAACTAGATTATATTTTAAAATAACCTCCAAAACCAAACAATTTCATTACTTAAAATTCTAATAATTTCAAAGACATATTCTAATAATTTCAAAGACATGAAAAAATCATACAGGATAAAAAGAAAAGAATGAAACATTTGAATTAAATTACCTATCATTTAAAAAGATTTTTTTAGCCCATAGTTGTCACATGTCCCCTAGGTATTAGGGAGCAAGCAATACTTTCTCTCATTATTGTCAATACAATGTTATTCAAAGTTACACATGTAAAGTTAAGAAATTACCAGTGGGAAGCAAATAATAGTTCTTTTCAAGATTTTTTGCACTTGTGATGCTTTCCCAATTCAATAAAAATATTTTGGAATGATTCCAAATGACTTGTTATCCCCTTCCTTTTCCCTTCTCTCTCCCTTTATGAATCTTATCTTTCATTTTGGTTCTCTCAGCTCTCTATTGACTCTCTCTTGCAGTATATTACACTATACATCTTGTTAAAATTATCTCAAGCTCTCTACAATAGTCTCCAATATTTGTTTTCCTCTTGGATTCTTCAAGCCCTCTATAGGTGATATTACTCTTATTTATTATTGCTATTAGAGATTTCAGTTATTATGCCCTTAAGCACCTTGAGATTATCACATCCTACAATATTTCATTTTATTCAATGTTCTTATTTTTGTACAATTATATTAAGAGAACACACTAATTTTATTTCTATTTATCTATCTAGGCTTGCTATGAAGGTAGAAATACCAAAGCAAGGATTTGACTAAGGAAAATCCTTAAACAACCCCAAACATTTTTCCTTTTCCTTTGTACTTGCTAGTATTTTAAAGGAACTCAAATACACAGAGGTTTGTAATTTCTTTCTTATTTGTAAACTCATTTATATTCTTCATTTGGATCATGTAAATCTTATTGTTTATTTAATTTATTTATATGTTCATTGTATAGTATTTTCGAGTGCATTTTCATTGCTATTTTTATAGATTAGGTGAACAACAAGATTGGATTTCTTTATGATTTTTGAATTCTTTTTTATATTCTATTTGTATGGATGACAACACAATGTGTGTGTGTCCACATTATGTACTAGTATCTTGGGAAAGAAATTCCTCATTTTGGCTCCAACTTCGTCTTTATTCCTCTTTTATATTTTGTGACTTATATTTATAAATTCTTATTTTATTTCCCAATAAATAATATTGTACCAATTTCTTTCTATTATTTTAGTGTTGGGTGAATATTTTGTAATCACTTAACTAATTACAAATTGCTAATTTCAACCACAACTATGATGAGATTGAATCTCTCCTCTCAGAAAGGGGAAGCTCTCTTCTTACTACTCACTATAAAACAACTAGTAACTAACCTAGATTATGTACACAAAATTTATCCATGGGTGTTACATTCATCCTTTTCTCTTTTTTTAGAAAAAGACATTTTCTTTTTATAACAATACTATAACAATATGTAATTCACTTCAAAGTATTATCATGATTAGTAATAACCAATATTCAACTAAATTAAACTAAAGAGTAATTAAAGTGATACTAGTGATTTTCGTAGTTAGAAAACCCATAAAAGTTCAAAGACTTTTGTTGTTTTGAATGATGATTCTTAAAGATAGAAAGTGAAGCATGTTGCAGCTCAAAGATTTCAAATTACACCACCAAAATATCTATAAAACATTGCAAATAAACTACATCCCAAAGTATCTAAATTATTAAGAAAATTTCATACACTAAAACATAAACTCCAAAGACTATCAAGATCGTATTTGAATTCCCTTTCAAATATATGATATAATGCTACTTGATCAATCAATTGCAACAAAATTTAGTGAGGACATAAGAAAAATCTCATACATAACAAAGAAGATCCAAAGCAAAGGTTGAATACAAAATTTTCCTCTTTTATTGATTGAAATTTGATATGCACATTAAACACAAAGTCTCAATATGTTTCTCAAATTGGCAGCTCTTTGCTTCAAAAGAGAAAATATACTTAATACAAAGAAACTCCCTCATATATATAGAGGAGAGTTGAGATTTAATCTAGGAAAGCTTCAATTAAATTGACTTATTCAATAGTAGAGTCCAATTTGATTTAAGACTTCTCTATTTTTACATGTAATTACATACATTTTTACATGTAATTACATATGTATAAAAGACATATAAAATGTCATCAACTAATTACATAAAAAAAAAATGCTGAAAATAAAATAAGTCTGGCAAGGCACATTCCTTTATTCTTCACCATCCTTCTCCATGAAGTATTCGTATTTCTTAAATTTTGCTCAAAATTCTACTTCATCAAGTCCCGAGATATGTTTGGAGATAGCAAGTACTCATGTGATACATTCCTTGATGGTGATGCAAGATTTTATGTGCCTCTCTCATACTACTTTAAGGTTATCCAATATGAGTTGAAGGTCCACCAATGTGTCAATAAAAGCTATTGAAAAAACTTCATCTTCAATTTTTCTTTGCATCAATGATGTAAACCCCTAGATAACCGTGTCAATGGTAAGGATTTTCTTATTGTTATCAATCAATTGACAAGGTAGCTCTTTGATTTTGGTGATAATGTTTGAACCTTTATCTTCACTAACCTCTTGAGCCTCCTATAAATCTCTGATTAAATCATTGATGACAGTTATCTTATGGCTCATTGTTTCCCTTAATCAATGAACATATCTCATTTGGAAATTATCCCACTCTCCAGTAGCACATCGAGCTTGAGTTATTTCATCTTTTTCCAAAGCTCAAGAATTTTTTCTACTTCTTGCTAACTCTGAGAAAGTGTATCAATGGTTTGACTTAGTTATGATCTTACACTATTTGTATTGTCAATTCTCTCCATTGAAGATCTTAGCAAGTGTGTTCCTTGTGTCAACATCATGTTGGTCTATTCCTCAACTACTCTTCCCTATATATGTGTTCTTCCATCCTTATGAATAAATGGAGATCTTCTATGCTCGTGGCAATGGTCTCAATAGACTCAAAATTTTGAGTAATCTTCTAGGGTACTAAGGTGAGTTACTCAACCTTGGCCTTTGTAGTTCAAAAAAATGTATCCTTAGACATTTTTATGCTCATTTGGGTCTTTCTTATGGATGTTGGCCTAGTTTTTCCTATATTTAATGTTGTAATGTGGTCAACACATTCACATTAGGTCTTTGATCCTTGTGAATCAATAATAATTCTATGATGTCTTGTAAAAGTGTTGTAACCCACTTTCACACTTTTCTAGGACCTTTTCATTACAATTCACTTAAATAACCACTTTTTATCACTTACCAAGCCTTATTTCAAAGTGTTGTAAAGAGTTGTAACAAAATTTTATGCTTTTCTAGGCTTTCCATCAATAATTTAACCCTTTCTTTTGTTTAAATGACCCCTTAATACATAAGTACAGGCCCTACTTAAGTGTGTTTCAGAGAATAATCTTGCTACACATCATTTAATACACTTTAATTCCTAACAACCATTAAAATTTCCCTAGTGGGACCAAGTCATGTCTAGGGGTGACTTACTCTCACTTGGCACAAAAATAAAAATTATTTTAGAATTCTGGTAGGATATTATTTTCTAGACCTTGAGTTTGGCCTATGATGTGGTATTTTTGAGAAATTTTGTATAATCATCTATAAATATAAGGTTTTCCTCTCATTTTCACCCCCATTCATTCATTCACTCACTAATTCATGCACTTCATTCAAGCAAGTATCAAGCACTTTGGCATTATTAAGTCTACACCTATTGGATCATCTATTTGCATATATTCAAATTTCTACTTCAAGGGTTTGGTGAGTTATAGCATTGCATGTTGTTCATTCATCATTCTCTTTTCATTTCATTTTCAAGGGTTTGATTACCAAACCGGGGTTTGACCAAGGAAAACCCCTATTCACTAACCCTTAACCCTTTTGCCCCTCTTTACATGTGTGTTTGGGAGGTCTTGAATGTAGATTTGTCAGAGATCAAGGTGTTAAAAGGTGTCATCAATTCATCAAAGTATTTCAAATTCAAAAAAACCCTAAAGGAAGCTTGGAGATCACCTACAGGCTAGATTCTATAGATTCGGATTCAGAAACCTACCATGAACTAAAGTGCAGACCAAGAGCTACAAATTGCATCTTCAAAATTCTTAAAATCTGAAGGTGGACTAAGTCACCATTAGTGGCGAATTAGTCCCATTGCTAGGCCTAAAAAGTGGTTTCTTTAGTTCTAGATACCCTTTTGACTTAAACCTGTTTTGACAAAATCTCCCCGAAATAGGACTAAGTCGCCCAGCTTGGCATAAGTTTCCTAGTTGGCTTCAACAACAATTTCTGTAGGATTCCAGAGCCTCTCTACATCACATTCCAATTTCCTGGTGTACCTCTCCAATCTCATTCATTTTTGTTATAGTTTACTTGCATATTTAGTTCATTCTACATATCACATTGTGTTTTCAAACATCTTTCATTTCTTTAGTTTTGTATTAATAATTCATCTCTTTTATCAATTCTTTGCATTTATGACATTTCATTTAGGCATATTTCAATCATTTTTGCATTATTATTGAGTGAACCACCTAAGTTTTTGTGGGATACCTTTCTCCTTTTAGGTGCAAAACCCTAGAAATGCAAGAGAGTGCTTATCCATAAAAAAATACTGTTCATTTTGGTGAACCTACATTTTGAACATTCTATTTCTTATTTTAAGTGCATTTACATCCTAGAACTACATTGCATTGCATTTTGCATTGTTTAAATTGTATCCTAGGGTTTTAAAATTTGCATTAGTGAAAAGCTCATCTAGCTTGCATTTTTGCATTTCATTTCATTACAAAATTCACAAAATTCTAGATTTTCACACTATATTTTCATCTAAAAATCTAAAAATCATTAAGACCACTTCAAAAGTTCAAAAAATTTCAAAAAAAAATTGATTTTATCTCATGCTATCAATTTCTTTATTCCTAAATCGATGTCAAGATTCCTAACCCACACCTTCAAAAGATGTTTATAGAAAACTTGCAAACTAAACTTCAGGACAAACTCACTATGATGAAATTACCAGGTCCTTCATGCAAATGTGTACTTCCCTTTGTGATTATCACAATTTAGTTAGTAGTCGAGATACCAAGTCCACTTCTAGCTGAGCTAAGAAATCTGAACCTATCAACCAAACAATTCCCAACCATTTAGAAAGAAAAACAAAGGGTTCTTACAATTCAAACCCCCTCAACAACCATCTCAAACTGCCAACAACCAAGTAGAATATATTAAATCCATGGTTCCCTTTAGTTATGGAGATCCAAAAAGAAAATTCATACCTTTACCTGATACCCTTCATAACACAATGTCCCAAATTTTACAACAAATGATTACCTTGCCTGTCATCAAAGCACCCGATCCTACTAAGCCTTTACCTTCAAACTTTAAGTCCAATGCTTATTTCCATTATCATAGACAAAATTTACATGACACCAAACATTGTAAGCATCTCAAACATCTTGTGCAAGATCTCATTGACTTCAACCATCTATCCATTGCAAGTGTTAATGATCAAGGTAATAAGTTTGTTGCCCCTCCAAATCAAAACTTGCAAATCTTCATTGATTCAATACCCAAACATAATATTTCATTTGTCAAAGCTAGTGAAACTACAAAGAATGATGTGATGAATGTTGATACAAATGATGAACATTCTAATCCTATCCCGCATGTGTCCCATGTTAATCCTATGGATGAAATGGTAGGTGCAATAGGCGTTATCCCTCGTAAGGGCCAACCTAAGAAATATCTTGATATTACTTTCTCCTCTAAGGAAATACCTTAAAATATCCCCAATGGTCCTCTTTACATAGCCGACCATATCTATGACAAGCTCGCTAATGGGATATTAATAAATCCCACCTGTGGAGAGAACATGTTCACCGAGGAATTTTTTGTATTACATGATCTTTATCAAGATGATTATGATAAAACAAAAGCAAGGATCAAAACACACAATGGTTTTGCTTTCCATATGATAGGATTGATTGTCCTCCAATTACAAATAGGACCAAAAACATTGGATGTCAAATTCTCCATCATCCCATAGTTGGACCAATTTCATTTGTGGCTAGGCCACCCATGGCTTCGCTCAATGAAATTTGTCCCTTCGGCCATACACAAATGCTTAAAGTTTCCAATTGACAATGAAATATTCCCTGTGCACTTTAGCAGCTTCAACCCCTGGTCTTCCAAAGGAAAATTTTCCTTAGAATCCTTTTGGCCTGAGCCCATGGAACCTATAACACCTCGCAAGGATTTCTTTTTCATTTCTTACCAAAAAAGTAAACCAAAACAAATAGCATAATTATCTCTTTGCAACAAGTCCCCGTCTACTTCTGAGACTCGTATCCTAGATGAAACAATGCTTCAACCTGAACAAGAACCAAACAACCAAGCTCAACCAACACCAGAAACTTGCCCAGCATCATCTAAGAGACCACAAGATAATGAAAAAAACTCCATCATGCCTCCCCAAATAAAACAAGTTTACAAATCAAACGAGAAAGTGGATGAAAAACCTTTCATGGTTCCTTCCGTTCCTCCCCTTTAGGAAGAAAAGTAGCCTATGGTTTATCAACCATCACCTCCACAAACACAACTTGACAACAAAACCAAAAGAAATAGAGGAGGTAGGGAGCGTAGGCATAGATGTCGTGCCCTTGCTCGCAAGTTACATGAAGAAGAAAATAAAGAAAATCAAAATCCACACTTGACAGAATTGATACATGATGAATCTCCTCCCCAACCACAACAAAATGATCCCATATAAAAATCACAAAAGAGATACACCCTCAATTGGACATCATTATTCATCCTCCTATTGTGATTAATCTGGATGACGATGACGAGATCGCTAAAATTGACAAAGAGGTGCATAATGATTTGAACACATTGTTATCCTCTTCCATGAGCTTAAATGACAATTATCCTACAAAGAGTGTAGAACCTAGTGCTTTCCCTAGTTCAACACTTTCTCTTGTCCCTTTGGCTAGCTACCCACCCTCGGCATATCATGATCATGACTGGGAGGTAGATGACTTGCTCGATGGTTGACTTGCATTTACCTTACCAAACTTTTGCACTTTCTTTTTCTTTTTCATTTGTGTGTTTTCATGTGTGTAACATGTTCCCCCGTGATGTTCTATGTGATGTTCTCTCTCTTTGTGCCATTCCTCTATTTGTACCTTTATTCTTCTCTATGTCGTACATCACTTTTTCCTTTTTTCATTTATCCTTTTCTTGTGTTTTTCTTTTGGGGATGATGCAAGGCATTGAGACATTCATGTCTCTTTTATATTGACCCAAAAGGATTCTCTTTTTCTTTTTCTTTTCTTTTTGTCTTTTCTTGTGTTTTTGTTTTGGGGATGACACAAGGAATTAAGACATTCATATCTCTTTCATGTTGACCCAAAAGGATTCTCTTTTTCTTTTCCTTTTATTTTGTTTTTTTCTTGTGTTTTCATTTTAGGGATGACGTAAGGCATTGAGACATTCGTGTCTCTTTCATGTTAACCCAAAAGATTTTTCTTTTTCTTTAACCTTTTCTTTTTCATTTGGCTTGTATTTTTCTTTTGGGGATGACGCAAAGTGTTGAGACACCCTATGTCTCTTCCATGTTGACCCAAAAGGATATTTCCTTTTCTTTGTTTTCACTCTCTTTGTGTCATTCTTCCAGTTCTATGTATTTGGGGAATTATGATAGTTTCGAGCTCCTTATAAAACATTTCAACAATGAGTATACTGACCCCAAATCCATAGATCCCTTATGTGTTTGGTTTTTTCCTTTTAGGGGAAACCTCATCCTTTTCTTTTTCCTTTCCTTCACATGACACAACCTTACTCAAAAAAATATGACTTGGTATAGGGCTTTCCAAGTTGGCTCTCATGTCTTTCTTCTTGTTTACATTTTTCATTTGCTACTTTAGAGTAATTTCTCATAGTATGGTGTATAGCAATTTCTTTAAGGTGGGGGCATTCATTGGCATTATTCTTTTGCATTTTTCTTGGTTCTTAGTGCAACCTTCTTACTTCATATGATGCATTTTGTTGCTTTGTGGATGACATTGGGTGTAGTGTCCTTCATGAGTGTGATCTACCTTAGCATATTGCATTCCTCTTAGTGGCTTGGTGTGACACACTACATCCATTAAGTTGCAAATTTTCTATTCTTTGATTGGCCCTCTCTTGGAGACATTAGACACAATGTTCCCTAAGTTAAAGACCTCCCATGAATTAAGGAAGACTCCTTTGAACATTCTTTGCATGTTGCATTTTTGCATTTGTTATATGGCCACCTTGCATAGCACAATTTTCATGCCTATGGTGCCATCATGTTTGTTCATGAGCTCCAAATATACAAATTTTTGCTTGTCTCGTGAGGCTTGAAAAATCATTTTCTTTTGTGGCACTTTATTAAAGTTATCAGAAGGTACATAAATTTGATATGGTTGAGCGGGAAGCCCATTCTGAGGCATGACCTTCCCCATAGCCACCTGTGTCTGTGTGAGTGCATACTAGCCATGAGTGTATGTTTCTCACCTATTAGGCCTTCTCTCCGACAAATAGACATGAGTCTTGTCGCCTCAGAGTGAGTACACATTTTTCTAGACAAACAACCTAGATCTGATCCATAATGGGATGGACAAACAATCAAAGCTTGATCTGATTCTCCTTTTTTTTCCTTTTCTTCTCTCCCTTTCATTCTTTTACATCATTCTCTTGTGTGTTCCTTTGTGCTAATGCTTGGTTTGCCATGGTATGTTGATCACCCCTCTCAATTGTTGTTGTCTCATCTTACCAGCATGAATGCATCTAGATCCCTCTTGATATGCATGTTTGTCTACTTTAGTGTGAGTTTGAAGCAAGTTCATCCTATCACTAAAGTGGGGGCTAAATGTAGCACAAAAATGTATCCTTAAACATTTTTATGCTCATTTGGGTCTTTCTTATGGATGTTGGCCTAGTTTTTCCTTGATTTAATGTTGTAATGTGGTCAACACATTCACATTAGGTCTTGGACCCTTGTGAATCAATAAGTATTCTATGATGTCTTGTAAAAGTGTTGTGAAGTGTTGTAACCCACTTTCACACTTTTCTAGGACCTTTTCATTATAATTTACTTAAATAACTATTTTTTATCACTTACCAAGCCTTATTTCAAAGTGTTGTAAAGAGTTGTAACAAAATTTCACACTTTTCTAGGCTTGTCATCAATAATATAATGCTTTCTTATGTTTAAATGACCCCTTAATACACTGACATGCCCTACTTAAGTGTGTTTTGGAGAATAATCTTGTTAAACATATTTAATACACTTTAATTCCTGAGACCCATTAAAATTTACCTAGTGGGATCAAGTCGCCACTAGGGGTGACTTACTCCCACTTAGCACAAAAATCAAAATTATTTCAAAATTCTAGAGGGATATTATTTTCTAGACCTTGAGGTTGGTCTATAATGTGGTATTTTTGGGAAATTTTGTATAATCATGTATAAATATAGGGTTTTCCTCTCATTTTCATCCCCATTCATTCATTCACTCATAAATTCATGCACTTAATCATTAAAGCAATTATCAAGTACTTTGGCATTATTATGTCTACATCCATTGGAGCATCTACTTGCATATCTTCATATTTATACTTCAAGGGCTTGGTGAGTTGTAGCATTGCATGCTTTTCATTCATCATTCTCTTTTCATTTCATTTCATTTTCAAGGGTTTGATTACCAAACTAGGGTTTGACCAAGGAAAACCCCTATTCACTAACCTTTAACCCTTTTCCCCCTCTTTCCATGTGTGTTTTGCAATTCTTATATGTGGATTTGTCAAAGAGCAAGGTGTTAAAAGGTGTCATAAATTCATCAAAGTCTTTCAAATTCATCAAAACCCCAAAAGAAGCTTTGAGATCACCTACAGGCCAGATTCTAAGATTCATTTTCAAAAACTTGTCAAGAATTGAAGTGTAGTATGGGAGCTACATATTGCATCTTTGAAATTCCTAAAAGTTGAAGGTGGAGTAAGTCACCATCAGTGGTGAATTAGTCCCACTGCCAAGCCTCAAAAGTGGTTTCTACAGTTTTGGATACCCTTTTGGTTGAAATTTGTTCTGACAGAATTTCCCCGAAACAAGACTAAGTAGCCCAACTTGGCGTAAGCGTCCCAGTTGGATTCAACAATAATTTGTGCAAGATTCTTGAGCCTCTTTGCATCACATTTCAATTTCCAGGTACACCTCTCCAATCTCATTCATTTTTGTTATAGTTTACTTACATATTTAGTTCATTATGCATATCACATTGTTTTTTCAAACATCTTGCATTCCTTTAGTTTTGCTTTAATAATTCATCTCTTTTATTAGTTCTTTGCATTTAGGACATTCTATTTAGGAATATTTAAATCATACTTGCATTATTCTTGAGTGAACCACCTAAGTTTTTGTGGGATACCTTTCTCCTTTTAGGTGCAAAACCCTAGAACTGCAAGAGAGTGCCTATGCATAAAAAATTACGGTTCAACCTTATACTAATCTTTGATCTTATTATCATGATCATACTTCTTAATGAGAGAAGGAAATGATGATTATGCATCCTCTTTTGCACTATCATGAGTCCTCTTACCTAGCTCAACCCTTGTGATAGAATATTCTACTATGTCAATACCTTCAGGAGCTTTACTTGGAGGAGGTTGTGCAACCTCTACATATTTGTAGCCAACCTTATCTACTAGCACCCTTGAAAGAGTCTTTGGTGTATTTGTAGATTTTTTCTTTACTGGCAGCAACTAACCAAAGTAGAAGTCATCTAGAGAGATGGCTTGCTTCTTTATTTTAGGTGTCTATGAGGCCAACCAATGTGGAAGAGAAGAGCTTCCTTCAAGAAATGCAATCATGGGTTGAGAAGATGTTGCTACAATGAAAATTGTTGTGGTCACAAGTGGTGGAGTGTTAATTAAAACTACTTCAAGAACTTCCACACTTGGTATGTTTTGCATAGCTTCATAAATAAACTTATCAAAATATGATTGGGAAGTTACATCAAAAGAAGGAGAAGATAGACTTGGTAAACTAGATGAGGAACCAAAATCATTTTCAAATCCATTCCTAGGAATATCAAAAAATGACCCCTAAGTTGGGGATGAATGAACAACTTGGACTAAAAAAATAGGGGCAATAAAAATGGTAGCAACAATAGTGGCATAAAAAATAGTAGCACAAGTTAAATATTGTTCAACTAAAACAATAGGAGGAGTGGGAGTAGCCACGTTACCAATGATAGGAGAAGAAGAAACATAGGTGTCTTCTAGAACATTCTCATGTGGAGATTCATGTACCTCTTCATCTTGAGCTTCCTCTCCTTGTTCTTCATCTTGAGTTGATACTTCTTTTTTGATATAGATAGTCCTTTTGTACTTTTTATTTGACTTCCTTTCACTATGAATTTGATTTTAGGCTTTGAGGTTTTACTTGTAGTCGGTACATCACCTTTGTTCTTTGTTCTAGGATTTCCACTCTTTTCTCAGCATTCCCCTCAGTTTCTTCTCTCTCAGATCTAGTGTTAAAATTATTCATTTTCTTATATCCATTTCCTACATCCAAACATTGGTGTTTGCGAAATCTTTCTCTAATAGAATTCACTTCTTTGACCGCTGAATGGAAGGAAGAGCGGTTTCAACAATATATTGTTTCCCTCATATGTCGTATCTAGGATATCATCTTCATCCTTCGTGTCCTTTTGAATATGGAAAGATTCAAGTTCACAATCTGTTCCAAAGTATGCCAACAATAATCCAACTTTCTTATGTCCTCCTCAGTCTTGCATTCTATCCATATGTCTTCCACTCTATAATCATGGGTGTGGCTCTTTTCGATTCTATTTTTCATCCCTCTATAGTCAAAATTAGGTCTCCTTCTATAGGTTTTCATCGTGACCCATTGCATCCCTGATTCCATGGCTTTAGCTATACACACATAAAAATGTCCTAGACCTACAAATCACATTTTTCTATGTCTTATCATATTTTGTTTGTAGTCCAAATTCAAATATTAATTAAATAATCTCAATTATTTAATTAATTCATGTCTTTTATTTCCTCCTGACTATTTAAATAAATGAAAATTATATTTATTTAATTTAGATACGTCGCTAATTTTCTATGTCCCTCTATAATTAAATAAATTCCTAAATTTATTTAATTATTACCGGTCCACTAATTCTTCCTGATTATTTGAATAAATAAACATTATTTATTTATTTAAACATGTCATTAATTCCCCATGTCTTTCTATAATTAAATAAATTCCTATAATTTATTTAATTATTATCCAGTTTGAATTTTTTCTAATTTTAAATAAAATCAATTATTTAAAATTGGCCACTTTCTATTTCTTCCTATTATTTAAATAAATAAACTTTATTTATTTATTTAAATACATCATTAATTTATCATGTCCTCTTATAATTAAATAAATCTCTTTGATTTGTTTAATTATTATCTACCATGGCTATTTCTAATTTATGTATTTCTATAAATAAATAAATCTCTTTGATTTGTTTAATTATTACCCACCTTGGATTTTTCTAATTTTAAATAAAGTTATTTATTTAAAATTGTGCATGCTCTAATTTCTCTCCAAGTAAATAATTAAAACTCATTATTTATTGTCACATGACCCCACCTCTTTTGAATTAAATTAATTTTTAATTCAAAAGGACAACTCGATCTTTAAAATCAAATAATTTTAAATCATTATTTGATTCTCCATATTTTCTTTTTCTAAAAACAAGTCTCAGCCCTTCATTTCAAATTTACCCTAATGTTGCCCTAAACCTAATTGAGGGTTGTCACATTCAATCTTGACCATTGATCTTAGGGAATTTTTCAATCTTCAATCTTGGACATTCATCCCAAATTGATTTTTTTTATAAAATGACAATTTTGGTCTCATTTTGACATTTCATGCAATCTACATCTTAGACATACTTCATCTCTTGACATTGTGACTTCATGCTTTAGGCTTGCTTCATAGTTGCATACTTGCATTATGTATCTTTTTAGACTAAATCCTTCAACATTTTCTTAGGACATTGTCATTATCATAGGTTGCTCATCACAAATCTGCGGGAAAACATATAATATTGCAACAAATAGAGAAGGTGCAATGGAGGTTAATCATGGAGTTTGAAGACATTTGGAAATATTGTTCTTGTTTTCATGTTATTTACTCCTTTGTGCTTCATTGTTTGCTTTGGATTATCTTCTTTTGAGCTCTAATATGCTAACCTAGGTTTTTCCCTGAGCTACATTGGTGAACCTGACATGAAAATCGCATATTTTGTAGATTTCCATAGAGATTTTTTTTGTTTTGCAGGTACAAGTACGATGTGATGTATTTGCTATTTTATGTGACACATTCGACTTACCATGACAGATTTGTCTGCCAGAACAATTCATACGCTTTGTTGTGATGCATCTACCTTGCAAAACAATGCATTCGACATACCGCAACACATTTGACTTGTAGGTTGACACATTTGTCTGCAGATTCTAGCTTTCAGGTCTGAGATGCATTTGCTATGTAGAACACATCTACTTAGAAATCTCCAGATTCTACCGTACGATGCATTTGCCTTGTAGAACAACACAATCATCTGGTAAAATTTCATTTTTGGATTTTGTAGAATTTTTCTAGATTTCTCTTTTCCATTTAGTAGCTTAGGGGTTTTGGGTTACTAATATTCTATTGGAAACATGTGGCGAGGAGTCTAACCTTGTTTTGTTGACCCTTTTATTTCATTTTCAATTCCTTAAGGAAAACAATCAAACACACAATTTTGCATTCACACTCATATGGGTAAAATTTACATGCATTCTCATGTAATGGGCTTAAAATGAACACAATCATGCATTAAAACTCATATGGTTTAAAAAATGAATATGCATTCTCATGTTATGGGTTTAAAATGAACTTTGTCTTTCACATCTTAAGTTAAACTTGTTTAAAAAGAACAAAGTGTCTTAAGTGTCTTCCTCACATTACAATTTTGGTAACGAAAATTAACAAGTGTGTCCAATTTTGTGTCACCCCAATTTAATAATAGAAGTATCCTCTCCTCTTGCACACTTGTGCAATCCTGGGTGCAAGAGAAACTATTATTGACTCTAGGAATTGGGCCTTCCTTGGTGGGAAAAAGTACTCACCCCAAGGTGACTCAAACTGGCAACGAAGCTCTCTAGCCGAGCTACCCCCGACTAGTATACAAATGTGAATCCTAATGGAAAACTTAGAATTATGAGTGCGAATGTGTTACACGGAAAAGTGAACTCCCCAAAACATTATTGAGCATAACCTCTTCAAGCTAGAGTTCCTCCTTATCAAAGCTAATCTTGCCCCATGTGTGGCCACTCAAATGGGGGTCTCGAACTAGAAACTTTTGTGTAGTTGCCAAAAACCCATCTCTTTGCTAGTGTAGCAATAGTCGTTGCCAAGACATCCACATTCTTGTAGTTCTTAGTAGAGGTGAAAATTCTTCCATGAGATTTTTATGGAGGCTTGAAGCTTGGTTGACCTGAGAAGTGAGTGCAATGTAAGGGGGAGCCTGTGTGGCCAAGCTTCTAGATCACCAACTAAGAATAAGTGTGGTTGGAGAAACCCACATGAAATCTAGCAAATATAGTCCTTGCCTAACCTAGGATTGTGCTTGTCTTCCTTGTGCATTTTTTCATCATTCAAAGACAAAATTTTGTGTTTTCCAAGTGTTTTCTAGGACATTGAACAAACAAACACCTTTCACAGACCTGGAAGTAATCATTCAAACTTGAACAATTCTAAAAATTTGCCAAAATTGTTGGTATGTGGTGATTGATCTTGCTATATTGTATAGCCCATGGTATACTGTACATCCTGGCATGTATTCTTGCCGAGGTTCAGGGCCAAGCTGGGCCTTGGGTGGAGGTTCAGGGGCGGCAACCCCCGAGAAAATTTTTCCTCCTACTTTTTCGCGTCATCACTGAAAAAGGGAAAAATCAACAAAAAAAGAAAAATCCAATTTTGTAGAACCCAAAATATAGAAGCTTCTAAGCTTGTTAAAAAGGGGTTCAGATGGGTGTTATAGTATGATGAAAAATGCGATTATTTGCAATATTGTAATAAGTTTTGCACTAGATAATAAAAGTATTGGATGGTTGCAGTTTGGTGGATGTAGCTCGGATTGGGTGAACCACGTTAAATTTTGTGCTATGATTTAATCTGTGTGTTTTAGTTTCTCTGTTTATTAATTAAATCTACATTTAATTGTTAGATATCTGCCTTTCTAACCCTAACAAAAATTGCAAACAAACTAGACCTTTATTCAGCCTGCAACACAGTTGTTATCCTCTGCAACAAATTCATTATTCTGAACCGCATTTGAAATTTTTTGTGCCGCATTTTCCTATATTGCAACGCATTTGCTATCCTGTGCAATGCAATTGACATCCTAAAGCACATTTGTTGTCCAAAACATTGCATCTGCTAAAACTATGACATAATTAACCTTCAACAATTCATTTGCCACCTCTTGCGATGCATCTTCTTGTCACCAAACAAATCATTGTCAAACTTGAAACTAAAATTTGAAAAAATATTGCAATGCATATGTACTTTTGCGGTGCAATTGCTACTTTAAACGATGCATCTATATCTTTGCAATGCAATTACTGCATGTAGCAATGCATCTACATTCTTGTAATGCAATTGCCTGTCATTTTGACAAGTCACTATCACTATCCAAATCCAAAACCAGGCACTTTCAATATGTCCTTAGGCATCTTTCCTTAGTGTCCTCTATCCAAAAACAACAAAACAACATAGTTTAGGTTGCAATAATTTAGGCTTAAGTCATACCTTTGCATTTTCATTCTCTAAACTTCACAATCATGTCTTCCATTGACCTTGATTTTCTTGCTAGTCAAGTTGAATACCAATTACTCAGAAATCATCAATACCAACAAGCCTTAGGCTTCAAAAGATAATTCCTCCAATCCAAATACCAATGCCTTTCCTATGAACAACCCATGAGTCCTAGTCATTCAACCATCTACCCTCACCATCAGGAGTCACTAAACACAAGCAATGCCATTAATCCACAACAATCATCTAATTGTCACCCTTATCCTAACCTTGACAAGGGAAGCCAACTTTCCACTAATCCCTTCCAAGCCTCCATGTCCTATCCTAGTCATTCACCTATTAATCCCATCCAACTTCCAATGTCATATCCTAGTCCTTCACCTACTAATCCAATCCAAGTCTCCATGTCCTATTCTAGTCCTCCATCCATTAATCCCTTCCAGGTCCCCACGTCCTATCCTAGTCCTTTATCCACAAATCCTTTCCAAGTCACTTCATCCCAACATACATTTGGCCATATAAATCCTATCATTGTCCAAAGTCACATTCCATTTAATAAACTTGAGTATACATGTCAAAAGGAAAGTCCAAAGCTTGAAATCATAACGCCACTTTCATGTCAAGATCAAAGCAGTCCATCATCCATTTTCCAAAATGAGACACTTTCCTCCACGGGACACATAGATGATATTCCTCTAGAACAAGAGTCTTCTACTCTAGACATATTTGCAAATGATCAAGCTATAGCTGAATTCATTAGACTCTATGACACTGACCATAAAGATGGTTTTTAAATCAACATGAAAGCACCAATAGAATCATCTGAATTTGACATGTCACAAAATCATACCAAAGATATCAGTCAAAATGTTATGACATTGTATCAACTAGGATCGTCTATCTCTGTCAGAGCAAGCTTTCTTGTAAATGAGAATATTCCAAGTAACAGTGTCCACATACACCATGATGGGTTTTCATCTTGCTTCCAAAACAAAAAATACCCCATTAGAAACAAAATATCTCAAAGCATGTAGTATCAAGGAAAAAATGAGGCATACATGAGCAAGGCATTTTAGAACCAATACAACTTCAAGAAAATTACAGACATCAAGGTCTTGGCTATTCAAATGGTGTTAGTGATACCTCCTCGATATTGGGGGAAACTTTATCTAATACAAACATCAAAATGAAGGCCATGAGTAGTCCTTGTCATAAGGTTGTTGCCAACACCCCATCCATCCACATCATAAACTATCATTCCAACATGAATAAAACTTCCATTTGGAACCAACAAAAACAAAAGTCTTACAAATCAAAAGTTCAAAATCAAATTTCAAAGGCCATTGAATCAAAAACAAAGACAAGTGGAAAAATTAAATTAAAATGGATCTAAAGAAGAAAAGATCAAATGAAGAAAATATTCCAAATCCAAAAGTCAATCAAAATATGGAGCCACAAGAAAAGAGGACTCCCACATACAATAAATTTCAACCTCCTTCAAAATGGTCACCAAGCAAGGCATATAAAAGTGTTGGTTCCAAACACCATCCTAATCAAAATTCCAAACTCCGTCATCCCACATCCCAAGTTTGGAAAAGAAAAAGTGATTCGTCCAAACATCCAAACAATCCTTCCACATCTAGCATTATCCATCATAATCCTACATCTCGCCTAAAGTCCAAACATCCCATGTCACAAATCCTTTACATATTGGCAAAAACTCTTTATCATAAGGACTCTCATGGCACTCTATTGTGATGTGTGTATTTTGATAAGGCCAACTCTAGTATCAAAGAGGATCACAATGACATCAATTAGTTGTATGCAAGTGATACGATCTTGACAAGGAAACTTCTTCAAAAAAGTCAATATTGGCATGGCATGGCATTAGTCTCTACATCGGCACTGTCAACTGCTTCAGAACAATCAATGGTCAACTAAGGCATCAAGGTCATCCAAAAATATCAAAAATACAAAAAAAAAGTCAAGAAAATAGTAAAGAGAAAATTTTTGTCCAATAGTGAAAACCATTCATATGGCGCTTTGGATAAGTACTATGATGAAAACCTGGAAAATAGGCATCATGTGTAAAATAAATTATCTATGTGGACTATTACACTTGGGGGGCAAGTTGTCTCATCTCCCATGCCTTCCTCATGACATTTTCATCTATCCATGTAAGCCATATCATTGCAATCCATTTTCCCACCTCTTTGATCTTGATAAGGACTGGGGTACAAAAATAAATCAGGCTTTAGACAAAACTCTTGACATGTCTATCCTTTGGTTATACACTATTCTTGACATGTCTATCCTTATGCGACATAGTCCTTAGAAACCATATGATAATTCCTTCTTTCTCATGTCTTCTATCTTTTACCAAAGCCACCTATCATCCTTTCACGCCTGTCACTTATCTTGGTATCCCTTGTAAAATGGTCTAAGGATTCTCCATTATCCTGTTCAATCCTAAAAATCAGACATTCCAAATGCAACAAGCCTAATCCAGACAATCTTTGTAGGCCAACCTTGTCATCATCATCATCATCATCATCGTCTATCGATTGGTATTCAACTTGACTAGAGGCACAATCACATTTGTCCTTGGATTCTTGTGCATAGGCATCATCCACATGCATTTGTCTCGATCCTCTCAAAACATTTTAGAAATCCAAAAAATCAAAACATGTAAAAATCCAAAAAAACATAAAAAAACGTCAAAAATCCCAAAAAAACATAAAAACATAAAAAATTCAAAAACATCCATATAACTTTCAAAAATACCAAAAACAAAATCAAATTCCATCATGTCAGTCATGTCAATCTTTGTCATTTGTTAAACTATGTTGTCTCTGAGGCATTTGCTACGAAGGCAAGGCTCATCTTTGAGTCCCCGAGACATTTGGTCGGTCCTTTTAGGTTTTTCAACATAGTCATGTCGGTCAAATAAGTCAGACATAGTTGCACTTGACACAAGGTAGTCATTTGAAACATCAATGTCAAAATAAATCAAAACCATACAACATAAGCCAATCAATCATCTAGTCAACATCAGTTAAATTGCTAAAACATTAGTCAAAAAGTCAATCTCATCATTTTATGGTCCCCTCCAAGATGTGTACTTCTTGGACTTGGACCTTGTCAAAATGTCATTCACCCTTTTCAGGATGTGTCCTTCCTGACAATAGGCACTATCATAATAGGCACCGTCAAAACTATGAAACTACCAAATCATCATGTAATCAACCTTTGGTAAACAAATATCAAGGAAAACATAATTGAATTAGCTATTGATTTTTCTGGTCTATTTTGTCTTATCTTTTGGCTATTTTTTCTATTTTTCTGGTCTGTCTTGTCTCTTAGTCATGTTACTAGCTACCCTGACGATGTCCCATGAAGGATTTAGAGGTGCGATGACGTCTCATGACCTATTTTGTTTTTCTTTGACTACTGCCTATGGTTTGTCTTGACAAAAAGATTGGGGCAACTTAGCCCTTATTATGAGTTAGGACATTTCTTGTCTGTGACTTTCTATTTTGCAAGTGGATGACCTTGCACACCTTGGTCTATGTCATACCATGGTGTTTGTTGTCCATTTGTGTCATTTTAATGCCCACACTCATGTTCTTGGAAGCTGACTGTCCTCTCGAGGGGGCATTCCGCTACCTCCTCGTCATTCTTCCTCATTCTATTTTTCATTGGGGCATATTTTTGACTTGTTTTCTTTGTCACAATGTGATAAACTGCATTATCACAAAGAGGGGCACAATGTAGACACATAAAAATGTCCTAGACCTGCAAACCACATTTTTTTGTCTTATCATATTTCGTCTGTAGTCCAAATTCAACTATTAATTAAATAATCTCAATTATTTAATTAATTCACGCCTTTTATTTCCTTGTGACTATTTAAATAAATGAATTATATTTATTTAATTTAGATACGTCGCTAATTTCCTATGTCCCTCTATAATTAAATAAATTCCTAAATTTATTTAATTATTACCGGTCCACTAATTCTTCCTGATTATTTAAATAAATAAACTTTATTTATTTATTTAAACGTCATTAATTCCCCATGTCTTTCTATAATTTAATAATCCTTATAATTTATTTAATTATTATCCACTTTGACTTTTTTTAATTTTAAATAAAATCAATTATTTAAAATTGGCCACTTTCTATTTCTTCATGATTATTTAAATAAATAAACTTTATTTATTTATTTAAGTACGTCATTAATTTCTCATGTCCTCTTATAATTAAATAAATCTCTTTGATTTGTTTAATTATTATTGTAGACACGTAAAATGAATTGATTGGCATTACGTGCTTGATCCCAATTACTAACACCATTTCATCTTTAATCATCCCTTGGTCTAACCATTTAATCAAATACCCTTATTTGATTAAATTCATCAATTTTCCTCCCTTAATTAAATAAATAATCATTTATCTGATTAAGTCATTCTCTCTTGTTAATTAAATCAATCAATCTGATCTATTTAACCCTAGCTCTTTATTTAATTAAATAAATCAATTTTATTTAATTAATTTTTAAAGTCTATCTATTAAACTAAATAAATTAAACCTCATTTAATTTAATCTAACCAATCATCCCCTTTAGTTAAATAAAATAAAATATTTATTTAACTATCTCTAAAATCACTTTATTCACATATTTTGATTTAAATCAACCCATAAATCTAAGCTAAAATTGTCACATGTATAATCCCTCATTAAATTAATTAACCCTTGATTAATTTAATTCTAATCCATGTCCCATCCTCTAGCTTTTGCCACTTTCACATGAAAATATATTTAATTCATTTATTAAATCCCTATTTTCTCTCAACATGGCATAATAGGGGAATATTCTTCCAAATTTGAAATCCTTCCAAGTGGACTTTGTCCTTCCAAAAAGACATTTATTTCATCTTTTGCATTGAACCAAGTGACATTTAAGACATTTTTTTTTTCCCTCTTACATGTCATTTCACTATTTTCAAATTCCACCTAATTGTATTTATGGGCACATTCATCAAAATGTACACATCCTTGGCCTGTTCACATCTTGACAAGTCGAATTTGGCCATTGGTTGAAAGTTAGTCCCTCATTTCTTCATTTTGGGCATTTGTCCATCTTTTATTTCTATAAATAAGAGGTTTCTCTCCTCATTTGATCATCCACAATTTGAGCAAACTTACTATACTCATTTTCATCTTCAAGCATTAGCATTTTCATCAATTTCATCAAGGCATAGATAGGTTATTACAAGTTTTCTCCATGGAGTTCATTTGAAGCAATCACCAAGTGGATCAATCATCACCAAATCATCAAAAGCTTGCATAGCAGCTAGGAAATGGCCAATTTCCACATCAAATTAGCACCAACCCCCCCATAAGATCAAGACTTTTCATGTTTTTAATAGGACTTGATCTATCTCATTTCATTTTCATTGTGTCCTTGCTTTTATTCCTATTTTAAGCTTTGCTAATGGATTTTATGGGGTATCTTTACACTAGCTTGCATTCAGTCTAATTATGTGTTTGTTTCTCATGTTTATGCAGGTCTAGGATCTTGGTTCTACAATTATCCACCATGCCTTTTTCTATTTTATGTCTTTCTATAATTAAATAAATTTCTTTGATTTGTTTAATTATTATCCACCTTGGCTTTTCTAATTTTAAATAAAGTTATTTATTTTAAATTGTCCACTTTCTAATTTCTCTCCAAGTAAATAATTAAAAATCATTATTTACTGTCACATGACTCCGCTTCTTTTGAATTAAATTATTTTTTAATTAAAAAAGACAACTCAGTCTTTAAAATCAGATAATTTTAAATCATTATTTAATTCTCCAAATTTGATTTTTCTAAAAACAAATCTCAATCCTTTATTTCAAATTTACCCTAATGTTTCCCTAACCCTAATTGTGGGTTGTCACATTCAATCTTGACCATTAATCTTAGGGAATTTGTCAATCTTCAATCATGGCCATTCGTCCAAAATTGACTTTTCTATAAAATGGAAATTTTGGTCTCATTTTGACATCTTATGCAATCTACACCTTAGGCATACTTCATCTCTTGACATTGTGACTTCATGCTTTAGGCTCTCTTCACAATTGCATACTTGCATTGTGTAGCTTTTTAGATTGAATCATTTAACATTTGCTTAGGAAATTGTCATTATCATAGGTTTCTCATCACAAATCTAAGGGAAAACATAATATTGCAGCAAATAGAGAAGGTTCAATGGAGGTCAATCATGGAGTTTGAAGAAATTTTGTAATATTGTTCTTGTTTTCATGTTATTTACTCCTTTGTGCTTCATTGTTTGCTTTGGGTTATCTTCTTTTAAGCTCTAATCTACTAACATAGGTTTTTCCCTAAGCTATGTATTAGCTTCGAGAGATGTAGTTATGGAGTACCTACCTATTGTGAGAGGGAACTTAAACCCTAGCTTATGTAATTAAGCTTGTCTGCTATGCACTGCCATGATCTGTCTACATAGCTCCATGAGAATGATCTTCACTTGGATACCTAGCAAGCATGTATCAGTATCTCATGAAGCACCCTACTCGAATGTAAGTGAAGGTTGGAAATTGTAGGAATATGCAACCAAACCTGTTGACCATTGGTTATGCTTCATTAGATACTCTCTTCTACTCAAGTTCTCTATCAAGCATACAAAGGTATAGATCAAAGAAAGCATCATTGACCCTCTTGAAGTGATGAATATTTTGTTTCAAGGTCAATTGTGAATAATATCAGTAGGCTGGAACATGTCTCCTATCACCCTCTGAAGACAAACTTGGAAAGTTCTTGATTGATGGGACAACATAAACCAAGTATGAGGTCATATAAAATATGTAGGCACCTTAACGAGTTGATCATGAATTGCATCATTGATTTGTTGGCCCCAAAATATCTGTTATTTCCTCTTCCTTATGAAATGAATGTATAAGTACATCCACTCTTGAAAATTGGAAGAATTAGGCAATCCCTTTACCCTATTGAGAAGAGTAATCAGATCATTTACTTCCTCAATGAAGTTACTATGAGGAAAGCTCATAGACCACCTTGAAATACTAGACCTTGGGTTCTTTAACCACCTTGTGTTAATTTAATTTGTACAATATTCTGGATCCTTATCATAATGAGCTTGGGCATCCTCAATGGTAATATCCGCATATGTATTAATGCTTAGGCACTGGAAGATTTTTTCAAAGAATTTTGCATCTAGTCTAATGATCACAATTCCATCAAGATCCCTGACACTTCTGGATTCTCTATGATAGCTATAACAAACTTAGGGTTATGTGTTGTTACTAGAAACACAACCACCATTTGAATATTTCTTTCTGCCACACAAACCATGATGGAATCTAAAGGCATCTTCTTTGTTCTCTCCACAAATTCAAACATATCAATCTGTCTTATCCATGTGTCCTTTATCTCATTAATGTTTGAAGAAATAGAGGTTGTTGCAAAGGCCCCTTCACATTTTTACTTTATCGATCTCTTTCTTGGAGATGGATCAAACATTTGTGGAGTGGCTATAGGAAGAGTAAAACACTCGTACCCTTTCAAGAATTCAAGCACAAATTCCTAAAACAACATTCAAGGGAAATTGTTGAAAGAAGTTCATATTTTCCAGTGTTAGAGAAAAATTAGAGTTTTATTCACTGGTGGGAAAAAATTGAGCTTCTACATGTGCTTAGGAGGTTCAAATGCAATGGCACTGAAAAATTGAGATTATGCAAGTGTTTTGATAACTTGGATGCAAAAGTGGAGAAAAACTAAGCTTTTGCATGAGGTAAAACTACCAAGTACTGCAAATGTGAAAAAAATTGTGCTCTTACATGAAGTTTTCATTTTGGGTTGTAGGGTGTGAAAATTCTGAGCTTTTGCATCAAGGTAACATGTTTGATGTAAGGACATAAATTTTTACCACCCCTGCATGAGGTTAAAATTTATTAAGTGTATAGGTGGGAAAAATATTTGCCTCTACACTTGGTAATGCATTTGGGTATGCAAGTCAGGTTTTAGAGTCCGAATTGCATCTTTGGTTGGTAATGAACTCCCATGTCAATCAAGGTTTAAACCTTGACCTACATGGAAAGGTTATTACTTACACATGCATTGTAAGAGGAAAATGGTGCGGTTGCAGGTATGTTGGTTGAATGTGTTGGTATGCAAGGCAGGGGAAAATCTATGACTTACATCTTTGTGCAATGGTTTTATGCAGTGAGTTTTTAAAGTATGTATCATTGGTTTTAAATCTTCTGACACATATGCATTAAGTTTATGTGTCTGTGTAGCACAAGGTTTAAAACCTACGATACACATGAGACATTGTATAGTGTGAAACGATGAATAAACCCTACGTAGGGTTTGATACTTCTGAGAAAGAGCATATTTTGAATGACACATGAGGTTTAAATCCTACAGTGTGGGACATCAATTGATCATGTGAGCCAAAATCAAAATGCCACATGTACTGCATATGATCGATGATAATGTGGTGTTTTGACACAAATGAGGTTTAAACCTTGTAAACTATAATGAAACTATGAATAACTGGGGGGTTAGGATTAACAATCTGCAACACCCTATTATATCAAGAGTATAACAATGTACAAGGGAACAACCCCTTGGGGTTTAAACCTGATTTTCAATGACATGGAGAATAATAAAAGCCAAAAGGAATGAAACCCTAGAGAAAAATGACTATATACAATGGAAAACAAACAAAAAGAAAAACAAAAGCTCTATAACATTGCAACCCTTAAAATACATTTGCAAAATAATGAAAATAAAATAGAGGACACAAAAAATGAACACATACCCAAAAACCATGAAGAATCTAAGGAGAACCAATTGAAATCTATGAAGAGACCCAAGAACAAGCCAACAAAAAGGCAAAAAAATTAATAAGGAATAGATAAAGGATGCAAAAAAGAAATTAAAATGCATGAAAAAAAAAATTAAATGCCACTATAACACATTTAGTCATTGTCATAAATGCAACTCATGTGAAAGTCAAGATGTAGCAATGTAGAAAATCAATGCTAAATTACACATTTAAACCAATCTGCAAAAGACATGTAGAGGTGCTAAAATTTAGCACTTTGACATGTTCAAATGTTTTTTGCCAAACATATGCAAGGGCGCTGAAATTCAATGCTCCTGCATATTCAAGAGAATGACTAACTCCAAAAACTAAAATTTTGTAATTTTAACCTTTTACAATTTTTCCAAAGGCAAAAAGGGGGAATCGCTCAAAATGACTTTTCGAGAACTTGGAGCCTTTTTTATTTGTAAAAATTTCATCAAGATTTGTAGAAATCATCTTGAATTTTTCTTCATGATTCCTTTCTTTTTCAAGATCCGATCTCAAATTCATAATTTCTTATTTGAGCTTTGTGCATTCTTTAGATTTTCTTTTCACCATTGCATTCAAAAATTCTTCAACTTGTACCT
This sequence comes from Sequoia sempervirens, assembly GCA_007258455.2. Lineage (NCBI taxonomy): Eukaryota > Viridiplantae > Streptophyta > Pinopsida > Cupressales > Cupressaceae > Sequoia > Sequoia sempervirens. Next base: position 530,038,824 of record VDFB02270651.1, read on the forward strand.
TTAGACAAGTAACTCTTTCATTTGCTTGCTTCAATTAATCACTAACCTCCTTATGCCTTTCTCTGAATTTCTTGATTTGTTGTCTCATTTTTTTATGCATTCATCTGCTTCTTTGACATTGTCTTTCAGATCTCTATTTTCACTTTCAGTTCTTTCTAGATCTTCAAGAGCAACTTTGAGTTCTCCATTTATGTCAAATATGCAATCTTCTTAGATGTAGATCCAACAATAGGAATTTTTTTTGAAGGAATAGGTAGTCTTCTAACAACCATTTTTTCAACCTCCAAGATCTTTCCCAAGCGGTTAAGCTCCTTCCAATGAACCAAGATCTGATACCAATTGTTGAACACCCAAAATACTGAGAGGTGGGGTGAATAAATATTATCTTAAACCAAATAACCTTTTAAATATCCAATACTTACAACATATTTCAATATTCAATAATGAATGAAAACATGGAAAAAACCAACAACATCACATAACACGTGAACACCAAATTTTTACATGGAAAACCCAAAATAGGATAAACCATGGTGAGGATTAGCTCACAATATATTATAATTAGTTATAGTATATCACATAAGTGCTCACTATAGGTGGACTCACTACCCAATAAGAAGTAAAATTGATAGAAGAGATTGTGGCTCACAACTGGATTTGAACTGTTACAATTGTGTCTATCATATGCATAAAATATACTTCCAAAGAAGCTCAAAATATAGACTCAAAACTCTTCATACTAATTAGTATCAACACTTTTCTTTTCTTTGCATTTAATCTATATTCACACAATTTTCATCCACTTAATCTTATCACATGTCACCACTCACAAAATACTGAAAAAGATTCTTCATATATATTTGCTTCATCTACAACATCAATTAGATCAGCCTAATTAGATGTAATATGCAAAGTATAACTTGTCGGCTCAGGATCTTTCCACATATGCTTCACACCAAGATTTAAGCCTTATAACAACTCAAAATAGGTTGGAATGGACTTAAAATAAAACCCACATAATAAATAAATACATACTCAACCTCTGCAACACATAAATCTCATTAGGTCGACACCGGTAATGACCTAACAACAAAATTTCCCAACTATACAACCATATTCAAACACGTGGACCTCAAAAATATATGCCAACTGGAATATACAATCTACTAACACCTATCAAAATCTCCATAAAATTGTAAAGAAAAATTCTAATCTAGAAATGAAAATGAGATGAAACTCTAGAATTAGGATTTTCTATCGACCAAAAGAAATTATGTTAGAAGTGTAGAGTGAAATCTTCATTAGTGGACCAATGCAAACCAAAATACCGGATCCCCTGTACATAGAATCACCTAAATTGACACTTAGTTAATTTCCATAATAATTGTCTTCATTAGATCAAACCTTGCAAAATTGTCTTACATAATCATCCTAAAGCATGCTCAAGACACCCAAACTGATATGCACCATAGTCTTTGTACTGGGATACAACATTGAAATCAATGACAACATTGTAATGCATAACTATCTAAATTGTGTAAATTCCACATGCTCATATTGCCAACAAATTCATCAATGACATCTCCTTATTCTTCCAAAAAAGTAAGATGTTCCACCTTAATCTTAAGTTGATCTTTGATAATAAACTTATCTCTATCATATATCTTGATTGAAGAAGCCATTACCACTTACTGGTCCTCCTTGGCACTCTCATGTGTCTCTTTTCCAAGTTCAATCCTTGTGATCACATAATCACCACCTTGGATTTATTCAACTATTTTATCTAGTGGTGACTATGTCATGACTTCAACATACTTGTTTCTTGATTTTTCAATAAGCACCCTTGAAAGTGTCTCGACCTTCTTAGATTTTTTGGGCTTAGCTAGGACAAGGAAAAAATAAAAAGTCATATGGGGAGACAAATTTTTTCTTCCTCTTTTGGTGTCTATGAAATTAGCCAAGGAGGAAGGATGGAAGAACCCCCTTTTGTTTCTATCCATAAATGCGATGACAAGGTTGGTCCTATGACAATTGTAGTTAAAATTGGTGGAGTTTGAGTTAACACCATAGTGGGAATCTCCACACTTGGTACTTGAGGCATAGATGTAGACATGAAATTATCAAAGTCCATTTGGGTGAATGTATCAACTATAGGTGAGGTAACATTAGATAAACTAGGTAAAGAAGAAGGTGAGCCAAACACATTCTTGATGTTGCAATGAGGGATTTGAAACAATGATTCACTGGTGGGTGAGGAATGGGATGAATAAATAGAATGTACTGAAACATTGGGTTTAGCAGAAATAATAGAAACAATAGACAAAGGATGTACACTCGAAGCAATAGGAGTATGAATTTGAATTGTAGAAATTATAAGAGAAGAAGAGGGACGCACTTCCTATGTTGACTCCAGTTGAGATGTATCAGGAAATTCTTGTTCAACCTCTTCAACCATAATTTCTTCCATTGCTATATCTTCCCAAGTTGATGTTCCCTCTTTTTCTTTTCCTTTAGCCCTCTTGATGTTGAAGATAAGTTTTGGATTCTTGATAGTACCAGAAGTATCTACTTTATTCTTCGTTCTCAACTCTTCCCTTTTACCAGAATGTTTTTCAATATGCTCCTCCCTTGATCCTATTTTGAAACACTTCAACTTTATTCCTCTCTTTTCCAACCAAATATTAGTGTTAGAAAGAGTAGGTTGGAACCTTTATCTCATTCAAATAATTTCCTTCTCTGGCCACTAAATTGATGGAAGAGGTGTGTCAAGCAACTTTATTTTCTATGTATGCAGGATCCATAATATCATCTTCTTCTTGCAAGTCCTCAGGAATGTTGGCAAGCTCAAAGTTTTTGATTTATTCCAAGGTAAGCCGACTGAAGTCGAACTTTCCTTACATATTCATCACTCCTACATTTAGCCCATATATCCTTAATCCTATGAAAATGAGTGTAGTTTCTTTTAAGCTTATCCTTCATTCCTCGATAATCAAAATCATTCCTCGGTAATCAAATCCATTCCTTATTTTATACCTTTTCATGGTCACCCACTACATTTCACTTTCCATGGCTTTGCCTCTGGGAGTTGTAGTTATTGAATACCTGCCAAGTGAGTGGAAAATTGAAACCAACTTTATGGGATTCTTCTTGTTTGCCATGCATAGCCATAGTTTTCCTACATAAATCCATTAGTAAAATTTTGTCACTTGGATACCTTGGTAGCACGTATGAATATCCATCAAAACAACCAACCTTGATATAGGTGAAAGTAGGAAATTATAGAAACATACAACCAAACTTTCTCACTAATTCCCAAGCTTCATCTGAAACCATTTTATTTTCAAGCTCTTTGTCAAACATGTAGATGTAAGAATAGAAGAAGGCACCATTTACTCTTCGGAAATTCTTGATGCTTTGTTTCAAAGTTAGTTGTGAATAGTATTCATACACCATAATCTTTATTCTATCACCTTTTGAAGATAAGGCAGGAAAATGCCTCATGGAGGCAACAACGTATACCTAATATGAAGTCATATAGAACCTCAAAGAGGTTGAAACTTTGGAGAGTTTCTCAAAATTAAGTCACTAATTTGCTTACCTGATAGATCTTTTGATTTCCCTTATGACATATATATTGATACATCTAATCTTGAAAAGTATTGGATGTTGGAATTCTTTTAACTCTACTAAGGAGTGTTATCATATCACTAATCTCTTTGATGAACTCACTCCAGAGTATGTTCTTTGGCCACCTTGCAAATGTAGGCCTAAAAGTCTTAAGCTACCAAGTGTTGATGTGTTTCTTGCACTTATCTAAATTGTTGTCATAATAATCTTTTGTTGCCTCCATGGTGATATCAATATAATCATCATTGTTTGAGAACATGAAAAACTTGTCAAATAATACCTCATACAACCTTATTACTATCTTTCCATCTACATCTTTTATGCTATTACTCTCTTTGTTGAGATTGGTAGTTGCTGCTATAAAAAATTCTAGATTTTGAGTTGATACAAAAAAGGAAGAAACCAAGTGAATTATATTGTTAAGGAAACACTGCATTCTTGAGGCAACATGCTATTTTTTCACTCTTTCCGTAATTTTGACATATCCACATGTCTAATCTCTGTGTCTCTAATATTATACACATTGGACTCCATAGAAGTCATTAGGATCACTCCTTGGTACTTGTACTTCATATTCTTCTTAAGAGATGGATTATTCATTTGGAAAGAGACTACAAAAATCAATTTTAGAACCTTCCAAAGTTAGAAAAATTCCAAGTTCCAAGGTATGTGCAATTGTGGAAAAAATATGCGCTTCTACATTTTTGAAGTGTTTTGTTGTGTAGTTTGGAGAAAATTCTCTGAACTACATGGGAATTTCATTCTAGGTGTAAAGGTGGAAAAATTTCTTGCCCTTACATGATAGTATGCCTTTAGATGTATTTCAGAGAAAATTCTCCAAACTACATTTAGGGTAGGAAAAACAAGTGCAAGTCAAAAAAAACTCTCTGATTTGCAAGTATTGTATGTAAAAGTCATGTACTTTAGAGAAAAATATCTGAAGTGCATGAGTTGGATCAACTTGATGTACTTCAGAGAATTTTCCCTGAAGTACATGGGAATTATGATGCGGCTAACAAAGATGTTGTGTGGAGAAAATTCTCTGCACAATATACATGTTTATGTACGTGTTCAAGTATGTTCGGAGAAAAAAACATATATTAGGCATGATGTGTTATGCGGGGAAAGTTCTTTGTGTAACTTGAAGAAAAGTCTGTAGATGTAATGATAGTTCAAGGATGTTGTTTGCAGAAAATTATCCAAAAAACATAGGGTAGGTGAGGGTGTATATGTCATTCGAGAAAAAATTTCCCGTACAACCTAAGGATGGTTGAGATGTATCATGGATGTAGGATGTTGGATTAGGATTTTGTTCGGGGTTTAATCTCTGAACATCAGTTTAGAACTATGCAAGTGAGCCTAAACCTATGGTGAAAAATGTGAAAACATATATAAAACCCTAAACAATACTAAACAAAAACCATTTGCAACACATAATATAAAATGAAAATCTAAACAATGTTTACAAACATATACAAAACAAATCAAAAATATAGTCGAAAAGAACCCAGTTCGACATACCTTTAAAAATTCAATGATGGTGAAAAATAAACCAAAACCTCATGGGAATTAGCACAATCACAACAACAAAGCAACAAATAGCACGAATGTGAATCGGTGAGGAAACTAGGAAGAAAAAGTAAAATGAGAGTAAAACAAAGTCAAATCGATTAATAAACTGACTCTAAACATGCATTAATGGTCGAATGTGTGAGTATAGGAGTGTAGTTGTGGAGAAATTCTTCACGACTATGTGAAACATGCAATATACCAATAAATGTAGTAGCACTAAAATTTAGCAACACTAAATGTAAAATAAAAATGGCTAACAATTGAAATATGACTTTCACAAAATTTTCTAGAAAGGAAAAAGATGACCCAACTTAGAAACTTTTCAATGGGTGTACTACGTACAAGAAAAATAAAAAAATTTCTTGATATGCGTGCTTAGAGGATGTGGCCTACAAAATAGAAGTTTCATAGGGTTTATCCCACGAATTGAGGAAGAAAAATTTGAGGATAACAAGTATATTTAGTATTTTGTCACAAATTGCATACATATGACTTAGCATACCCACATAAGCATGTGATGAAGGGTTGGTAGATGTAAGATGCATACTTTGAACCCTAAATTTTATAATATAATTTTTGACATTAATTTTCATTCATTATAGATTGATATAGTTAATTATATATTTCAATAGGAAATGTGGACACCGATTTTGGTATCCAAGGGTTCTGTAACTCTTCTAGGGTTTTTACCTAAAAGGAGAGAAATGGACCCAAAATGCGTAATGTCTACACTCAAGATTAATGCAATGAGGGATGAAATATGCCTAAATAGGATGATCTAAATGAAAATAACTAATAAAAGAGATGGATTATTAATGCAAAACTATTGACATGCAAGTTGTTTTAAAACACAACTTATTGTATGCAAACATGAACTAAATGACCTAGAAATGACCATGAAACAAAACATAAAACTATAAAACTGAATACGTGCACCTGGAGACTAAAAAATGATGGAATGAAGGTCTGGAGTCTTGAAAAACCTGATGCAGAATCCAACTGGGACACTTGTGCCAATCTGGACAACTTAGTCCCAAGTCTGGAAAAATTGCTCTCGACCTCGTTTCAGCTGAATGGGTATCCAAAGCTACATAAAATTCTAGAAAATAGGTTTAGTGGGACTAATTCACCACTGTTGATGAATTAGTCCACTTCTAAATTTTTGAAAATTTGAAAGTTGAAATAGAAGCTCTCGATCTGCACTTCGGTTCTTAATAGGTGTCTGCTTCTGAAAATCTAATTTTTGAGCTTGAAAGTGAATTTTAATGGATATTTTGGCTTTGCAAGCAAGGAGATGTCATCAACAAGTCTTCAACCTAATCTTCAATGATTTTTAAACCCTCTAAGTACCTAAATCTACAAACACACAAAGAAAGAGGAAGAAATGGTTAATGTTAGGGCATGGGGATTTTCCTTGGTCAAACCCCTTTTTAGGTAATTAAACCAAAATGAAGAAAGAATGTAATGAAGCATGAAAAAATGGAGTCAGAGACTTTCCATGATGATAGATCTTGATTTTTTGTAGCAATGAATAAATAATTTTTCCTTGAATACCCTTGAAAGCTCTCTTGATGACTTAGAATGTAAAAACCCTAGCTTACTTGACTTGAGAAAGAAGATAAATGATGAATAGGAATAATGAGTTATGAATTAGGGTTTAGAAGCTTGTATTTATAGGAAATCCACCTAATTTTCCCATTAATTTGATCCCCAAGGCTGACATGAAGGAGAAATAAACTTAAAATCCAAAATTTCCCAATCAAACCTCAAAAATAGCCCAAATGGGACTAAGTTGCTAGGCTGGGTGACTTAGTCCCACTTGGATGGGACTAATTCACCTAGATGGGTGACTTGGTCCCATAGGGGCCATTTTTCCAATTGGAATGTCAGGGAATGGAGAAAATAAGCTTCTAGGTTTTTCTAGTTAGGTCTTTGAACAAAGTAAGCCTTGAGATGCACAATATGGGGTCCTAGGGGCCTATTGATGATGATGTAAAGAGTAATTGGAGCTAGGAACAAAGTTCAATGCAACATGAAAGTGTGATTAAATACATTTTACAACATTGCAATGAAGTCCACATAGCCTAGAAAGGCACAACATCCAATGTGAATGTGTAAGACACATTACAACACTAGAATAAGATTAGCTTTAAGTTACAATCCTTCTAGATTAATGCAAAAATGCAATTAAATACATTTTACAATATTGAATTAACAGGAAAATAGGTCCATTAGTCTAGAAAAGTGTGAAAGTCTTTTATAACACCTTTACAAGACAACATTAAATGCATTTTATTCAATTTGCGAGGGTCCAAGACCTAGTGTGGATGTGTAAAACACCTCACAACACCAAAACAAGGCCTCATTAAGTCCAATTTGTCATCAATTATTCCCATATCAAGCAAGGTATACACTTTTTGGTGACATAGGAAATATACTAAATTACACAACCTTATTAAAATTTCCTTTCAATCAATGACAAAGGTCACATCCACCAACTCATCGGGCATGAAGTTATACTATCCAATATATATGTATCATGTGCACCATTCTATGTGGCATCTAGTCCTAAAATTATGGAGCATCCTCTTAGACATGTGTAGAAAAATCATGACCATATACATTATGTGCTATATAACTCACCAAAAAATCTTGAAACCCATAATCATATGTAAAACCACAAGCATGGAAAATGTATGGTGACAATCAACCTTGAAAGCTCACCCTCATCACCTTCGGAAAGAGGCCCACTATGTTGCAACAAGGTATGTAACATTTTCAACCCAAAAATCTCCTTCATAACGAAAGGGATTGTGATATGCTAAACAAATGGATGAGCAAGGGGTCTCACTAGCTAGTCTTGTCTGTAATACACCTCCTCTCTATCTTGTGTTGATCCATTACCTCTACCTTAAAAATCAATGTGCATATCAAAATAATTTGGAATTTCATAGAGGAAAAAATTGCAATAGAGTTACTATAAGAAATATTGATGTAGTTCATTATTCTTGCATGGGGGATGATAAAAAAACCATCCACCACCTATACCAAAAGTATTATTGATTTCTTCATGCTAGCATAAATGAATAGGGAAAATTGTATAACTTGTATACATGGGCTAATTAGTTCTAGGGTCTATAAATAACACAAATTATTTTTCATTTTTTTCTTTCACTTGTTTATATGATAATTTTTTTGCACAATATTGGCAATCGTTATCTTTAATTTTTTTTCCATTATCTAAATCTATGTGATATTATAGACTCCAATGATGTTGGAAGAAATTTTTGATGCGTGCCTGTTGCATTTAATTTTCTAAGCTTTTTACCAATGTTTGAAGATCCTTTTTATTATGTTTGATTTTCCCTAAAGTGATTGCTTGTGTATCATGAGAATTCCTCAAAATTAATAGAGTAGTTTGAGGGTGGTTATTTTGTATATGCTCTTCAATAGGAGTTTCATCACACATTTCATTGGGTGGATGATGTTTTGGAGGTACTGAGGTGTTCAAAATTGTTGAAAATTAAAAACAAATGAATCAACACAATGAAAATCAAAATTATTTAATTTTAACTCAAATTACTAAAAAAAAGAATGAAATTTCCTCTTCCACATCATTGTAGCTCATCATTATTTAACCAAATTGCTCCAAATCAGCTAAAATGTGCTTGCATAATAATAAAATCATATTGTGAAGAGAAATGACACAAATGACTTGTGTTTTTTTCTTTCTTTTATGCAATTGAAAACATGATTGCTTTTAGTCTTGATAGGCTTGTTCACTACTAAACCATAACAAAATCATATTATAACATGATCAAGATGTTTTTATTATACTATCACATCATAATGTGATCATGTTATGGTTTCCATAATGCTATCACATTATTGATTATTTTGAATCAAAAACATTATTTGGATCCCCATCTTTGTGCATAGAACCTTAAAGTGATTATACCATTATCACTCACTAGGCTCCTCTTCTCCACAAATAGAGTAGTCCATTGAAATTTCCCCCACTAGACAAGATTTTTCCACAACAGAAGAAATAGTTTGGTCTATGCCATTAGCAAGGCTGCAATCCACGTGACATTTTGAATCCATGTCATCTATATTGTAGTGACTCAATTTAGAATATCACATGAAATGGACAAAGAAGCCATTGCAGATCACTTGGATTTTCTTAGAGATGAATGAGAAGCAGTCAATGGTTTAAAATTTGTCTTCTAGGTAGTTTTCTAGTGTTGTTTATCTATTGCTAATCCACTATGGTTGTAGGATTTGGCTACTATGTTTCCTCTACAAACTTCATTCCTTGTGACGTTTAGTCTATTTTTGTTCTTTTGTTGGGCTTCCTTGTCTTTCTTGTTGTCCTATTAAATAAGGGTTTGGTCCCTTTCAAAAACCCACCTTACCAATAATATCAAAAACAATAGAATCTTAAAATTATATGAATAATTTTTTTCTTGAGAGGATTACAACTTCAATAAAAAAATTTACCTCCTTATGTTACATATTGTTAAAAAACATTAAAAATTAAGTGAAATTAACTCACTATACTTACCAGTTGTTGTAAGAGTCAATTTATAATATTGGTAAAATAGAAATAATAGGTTGGTTGCTTGATTAAATGTTTAATTTTTACTTTTATTAAAAAAAAATGATTATCAATTGACCCCTAATAAGGAGCATGTAGCAATATGGTAGGTGGATGGTTGTATTTTAAGACAATTATTTTAAAGGTGGAAAGTCTCAATCCTTTGTCAAGAAGAAGGTTGGTGGGAAATATTTGCACGTAGGAGGGATACACCAATTAATTATATGGTAAGGGTCAATTTAATAAGGTGGTTAACAATCATTTTGCCTCATTGAGCATAATAATGTACCAATATGTAGGCACCAATATAAGGTGATATAGATTTTGAGAGGATTATATTCTAACTCCGATGAAGAAGGGTTCTTGACCTAGAGGTTTTAGCTTTGGTTTCTCGCTCTCTTTTTGATGATAGGTTCATCCTTAAGAAGGGGGAAAGATAAACAAAAAAGAATGGAGGACAAAGGGAAGAGTAGTAATGGTAGGATGAGGAAGGAATGGGTGAGAGGTGAGGATATGATCAACAACTTCTCAAATTACTTGGAGAATGAGATATCAAACCCAAACCTATAGTTATGTCTACTGCACATCTAGGAGGTGGCAAAGGTTTTAGATAGGGTTCCTTGTGTGGGCATTAGAGAGGCATTGTCAAAGAGCTTCTACTTGATCCAATTTAGTTTGTTGAAAGGTAGAATGTTTTTGATGCAACCCAATCCTTGGGACATGTCTCCACATCTTCAACGTTAACAAAGATGTATCTACTACATGATGGTATAAAAGGGGTTGAAAACCAAGCTGAGGTGTTTTACATCTGCAACCTAGATCACTTTCACAATCTAATGGGAAACATCAGTAAAATGCATATGGTAGTAAAGGAGATTTCTAATAGCCTAATGGTAAATCTCTCTAATCAAGCTTGTTTAAATGTTGTTATGATGTCATGTTCGAGGATGATCCGATTGAGACCCCTCACCTTATGAAGGAGAGTAAGTGTCTAGAATGTAATTATGTGTTAGGGGGCTTGGGAGGTTGTATAATCTGCATCTCCCCACTCCCTCGATTTTCCCAACTATGAAGTCTCTATAATAGGGTGGGTTGTAGCAATTTTCCCCCACACTACCTTAGAAAGTAGTTTTTGGCAGTGTTTTTAGAACCATATGTTTAGATGTATAATGGTTGATGCTAGTTTTTTGCTAGTTTGTATGTTCAACGGTACAACAATGTAGATATAGATGATGACAATATAATATATAACATTATTATTTCTATTTTTATGACTTTGTTTCCTTTCTGAATGTATGGAGTCCTACTTATTTGGTTGGTAGAGAGTTGATCTCTATCATTTCTCAACTATGTGCATATACTTTAATAAAACACCTTTTACACATTAATTTTAACTTTTTAATTTTAACTTATTAAAAAGTATAAGCTTACATAATAATTACATAAAATTATTCAAAAGAATGTTGTACCTACTAGCATATACACCTTGTATTTACAAGGGTAAATGTGGCACTCATCACCCCACGCTTCTTTAATCGCTTTGAGTACATTTTCATTGAGAAGGTCCACGCCTTTCTCCTTGGCCGTCACAACAGCAAAGGACGACCGAAACATTCCCACATAATCCTCCAAAGACAAATCCCTCTCCATCTCAATCACCATGGGCTTCCTTCACCCCCTACACCTGCAGGAAGCACAGGTTGAAAGGGAAAGGGAAGAGTTGTATACCCGTCCATCAGGTACTCAATCCTCGGGTCTCGATATTCCCTTGACGCCTGCACAAATTCCTTTGTAATAGCATCCACTGCAGGGGTGAAAGTCGGATAGTGGTAACCCCACATGGCGATCACTCTACCCGGTTTCCTCAAAAGGCGCTTCACTTGCGAATAGAAGGTCTCCAGATCGAACCAGTGGACCGCCGTGGCAACCGTCACCAGGTCCACTGACCCGTCTTCCCCTACAATCGACCGCAACGCCTCGTCGGTGAGGACGGGTGGAGTTGTAACGTATGTAACCCTCGGGTGCTTGTGCGCCTGGTCCAACTGTTGCTCGCTAACATCTGTCGCAATCACTCTATCATAATGCTCTGCAAACTGTCATACATACAAACCTTCTGTTGGTCTATTGGTCTATTGGTGAAGTTAAATGATTCTCAATGAACCTAACAAGGATCAAGTTTTAATGAGTGAAAAAATTGGATATAAGTAGCAGTTGTACCTAAAAAAGTTTAAGGATTAAAGATTACGTGATAGAAAATATATGTATGTTAATATGTTAAAGAGTACGTGTTTGCACATGGGTGTATATGGATGCTATGCGAACAAATTCTAGTTGTATACACGTGGATTAAACAATTAATCATTAGTGATAAATAATGAAATGAAATCAACTTAGACAAAGCTAGATTTTCTCCTTAAAGAAATTATGTATTTTTAGAAGATCGCTAAAACTTGTTTTCCAATTACTCAATAGTGATTTGTAGGCGTGAGACTTGTTTCAGGCTCAAATCTCACACTATATGTAGTCAATTGGCTAATTAAAAATGAGGCTAGGATCATGCCAGTGAGATTTGTTTTAGGTTCAAATCTCATAAGATATGTAGTCTATCGGCTAATTAAAAGATAGATTGGGATCATGTACCAAATGAATTTGACGGAATAGATATCCGTCAATCCTTGACTCTTAATCAAAGAGATTTCAACCTAAAGACTAATGTTCCAAAACTAAAAATTCTTTGTAAATGATTCAAAATCCTTCGTTAAGCAGAAAAATAAAAAACTGAAACAATCAGATATTAGAATGTGCAGAGAGAAGAATTTACTGCTACAGAGGCTTGGCCGTTGCCTGCCCCCACGTCCCAAGCGAGGGAGTGAGTTGGAGTAAGAGACGCGAGTTGGGAAAACCAGGATTTTGGGTAAGTTGGTCTCGCGTCTGCGTATTCCTTTGCTTGTTTGTTGAACAGACCCGCCATTTTATGCTCTCTCTCAATACTGTTAACTACTACTCTGTTATTCAAACAGATCCACACCCAAATCAGCCTTGAGCCTTCTAAGAGCGGCTCTGATTTATTTATGCCCGCATCAGAAAAGAAGATTCATTGATGATGTAAGCGCTGACGTTCTAGGTTTCAGACTTTAAGTTACGTATTAAATTTTTCGTTGCAGGTGGGCTTTTGAAGAGCTTATCCATCATGTGATGAAACTAAAAAGTAATAGTTTGGAGGTCATTTCCAAATAGGTTGAAATCGTGGATTAAGTGTGAAGAATTAAGGGGTATTTATTCGATCTAAGAGAGAAATGGATTAAGAGCGGACAATTAAGGGGTATCTCAGTATGGTGTTGAAGCCATGCATTCAACTCTAGTGTCCATTTAAAACCATTCAACTTCATCAATTGACCAAAGATCTATTGACAAAAAATATGTATTTTAAATTACTGATACCTATTTTAATTGAATTTTTTTTTTAATTTATCGTTAAAAAAATTGATATTTTTAAGTAGAAATTACTAAAATATTATTTATTTAAAATGTTATTAGGTTAAAAGGTTGAAAATTAATTTGATGGACAATTTTTGTTTTAGTTTATTATTATGGTTATTAGTATTGTTTAATTGAAAACATTTATTTATTTTATTTGTTTTTTCTAAATATGTTTTTTAATCAAAATAATTAGAATATTACTTATTTAAAATTTTAGTAGATAAAAAACTATTTTTTTTGTCAATTAAGAATTATAGTAATGGATAGTTAATTAGTGGGAATTATAGTGATGAATAGTTAATTATATTAGTGGAGTATTGAACCAAATATTCAAATTATTTAATAATTTTTTTAAAAAAAATTATTTGTCTAAAATAGATGTTTAATATATTTTGATGTGACATGGACTTCTTATTCTTATAAGTACACCAATGCTCAAAAGGTTTTTACTTAATCATGTTCATTATGACAAACTAATGGTTCATATGTTACAATTATTTACCTACACACCTCCAAATATATCACCACCAATATGTCATCTACAATCATATGCCTCAGATTTAGAGCATAGCTTGTGAATGCAATGTTGAAAATAAGGAAGTGGATGGCCAAAATGCCATAAGCAACAACAATAGTTGCAACCCAATATTGTGAAAAGTTGCAGACCAAGTAATCTAGTGAAACACTATGTAAGAGCTCCTCAAAAGGCTTCTCCAATCCATTGAGAGTTGTCTTCAATATGCCTTCCATTTTGTGGGGGATGTCAACAATGCCCTCTGCTCTCATTGGCAAACCTTTAATTGATGATAATGATAGTTCCATGAAATCAATCATTTCACTTGACTTCAACAACAATGGCATGATTTTATAAATACTACATGGCATCAAGTTTTTTTGGGATTTTTAATTTGATCACAATCGATAGCTAGTAATTATTCTTTCTGTATCCACTGATATTTAAGTGTAACTAAATACAAGAAAGTCAACTAAATCGGCCAAATAATGGGCTTGAGACAAACATTTTCCTTCTATATGAGGCCATCAAAATTAAATTTGTCTCAATTCAATGTGACATAGTAGACAAAACCTACTCTACTTAAATTTCTTTGGATTCAACAATCAAACAATCAATTATAATTTTACATCTCATCCATATCAAAAATTGATAAATATCTATCCTATTTTTTATTAACCAAAATTAACATTTGAATGTTGAACTAGATTATGTTTAACAATAACCTTCAAAACCAAACAATTCCTTTACTTAAAATTCTAATAATTCCAAAGACATGACAAAAATTCAATACAAGATCAAAAGCAAAGAATGAAACACTTGAATGAAATTACTTATCATTGAACAAGGTCGTTTTATCCCATAGCTATCACATTTCCCCAAGGTCTTAGGGAGAAAGCAATAATTTCTCTCATTATTGACAATACAATATCATTCAGAGTTGCATATGCAAAGTTAAGAAAGTACCAGTGAGAAGCAAATGGTAGCTGCACAACCCATTAGAAATTAGAAAATTTTCATTTCTATATGCATCATACAATGATATTTTAAGTTAGGTTTCATGGATTTTGAGTCATATATATTTCTATATTTTGAACTTGAACAATCAAATTAATAATTTCATTTGCAATTAGGTCAAAATTTAAATTTTTCTAAGACAAAAACAAGTCAAAATTATTCAGCCTTTGTTTGGAGCCACCAATTTATCTAATTGCCTCTTTGCACTTGCTAAGTGTTTAAATATATTATAATGTTGATTCAAGGTATGTGTAGTTTGTATTCATATGTTTATACAATATGATGTTTATTATTTTGAAGTCAATATTTGCTACTTTCACATTGAATTACATTCCACAAATATTTCTATTTGGAATTTTAGTGCACAAAACTTTCTTCTTTGTTTAGAGTAAAATGTCCAATTGACATGTATGTTTTTTGGGATGTACATGGTTGAGTAGAAACTCTCTGCTACTAATTATATATTTAATATTATTCCCTCATTGAAACTATTCCAAAAACATGATGATAATTTACGTTGAAATTTGGCACTCCAACCTTTTGGTTTAACTTTTCACCAACATAGGCCATTTCATATTGCAGATATATATACATTTCCACTTCTTAGTTGGATGTACTTTGATTCATATCAATTACTTCCTTGTCTCTTGCATGCACTCTCACCTTGAAGTGGTTCACTGACTCACCACATTCTTCTCATTTTTCAATAATCATTTTGTGGTGTTTATTTTATTTCCTTTGTATTTTGGGGATGACACATAGTATCGAGACAACCTCGCACATTGAGATGACTCAATATTTTTACTTTATTTGTTTTCTATGTCCTTGTATCCTTCATGGATCTATTATTTATGTTTTTATATATATTTCTATGATTATGATGTTCTAACATAAAGGTTTTGTATTTTTTTAATTTCTAACTATGTTTTCTTGTGCAAGTTTTTGTTGTCTAATGTATTTTTTAATAGGTTCTCAACCTTCAAACATGGTTCCCTCGTTTGAAGAGTTTTCATTATCCTCTACAATACCCTTTTGGTTTCCCTAATGTTACTTATTTTCTAGTATTTTCTCTTTTACTTTAGTATTCATATTCACAGGTTCATAAACCCACTAAAGTGGGGCAATTTTTGATGTTAAAAATTGCATACCCTTGCAATTCACTTTATGTTTTGTGTCCACATTGGTGTCCATTCCCTTAGTGTTTTTATAGGCTCATTTCTTGTGGTTATTTTTGTGTTAGCGCTAATTTTTTCTAGTATCTCATCATTTTTTAGCCCAAATTGTCTTGACACTAGTGCATCGTGTGAACATCTGCACATCACACTAGCATCCTATGACAATTTATTGTTTGATAGTTGTTTTAAATATTTTTTCCACTTGTCACCTTCCAAATTCAATAAAAATATTTTAGAATGATTCCAAATAACTTGTTAGCCCCTTCCTTTTTCCCTCTCTCTCCCTTTTTGAATCGTATCTTTCATTTTGGTTCTCTTAGCTCTCTCTTGCATTGTATTGGATTCTACATCTTGTTACTATTATCTCAAGCTCTCTACAATAGTCTCCTTCAAGATTTATTTTCCTCTTGGCTTCTTCAAGCCCTTTATAGGTGATATTACTCTTATTTATTAAATTGTTAGTAGAGCTTTCTTTTATTATGCCCTTGAGCACCTTGAGATTATCACATCCTACAATATTTCATTTTATTCAATGTTATTATTTCTAGATACACCTATATTAAGACCACACACTATTTTTATTTCTATTTATTTATCTGGGTTTCCTATGAAGGTAGAAATACCAAAGTAGGGATTTGACTAAGGCAAATCCCAAAACAACCCCCAAAAAAATTATTTTTCCTTTGTACTTGCTAGTATTTTAAAGGCACTCAACTACACAGAGGTTTGTAATTTCTTTCTTATTTGTAAACTCATTTATATTGTTCATGTGGATCATGTAAATCTTATTATTTATTTATTTTATTTATATGTTCATTGCATAGTATTTGCTAGTCCATTTTTGTTGTTACTTTTATAGATTAGGTGAACAAGAAGATTGAATTTCTTTATGATTTTTGAATGCTTCTCTATATTTTATTTGTATGGATGACAACATAATGTGTGCATGTCCACATGATGTACTAGTGTCTTGGGAAAGGAATTCCTCATTTTGGGTCCAACTTCCTCTTTAGTCCTCTTTTATGTTCTATGACTTGTATTTATAAATTATTATTTTATTTTCCAAAAAATAATATTTTACCAATTTCTTTCTATTATTCTAGTTAAATAAAATATTTATTTTAAATCACTTATAGGATTGTAGAGTTATTATGTTAAATATTAACAAACTAATGCAATCCTAATGTAAAAGTAGGGAAAATCATTTGGCTAATATATTTTAGCTAAATCACAAGTGTTTCTCTTCTACAATGGGCATGAGTAGTCTTTGCACTTATCAACAAGTCATTACATGATGAAAAATAGAGGTTTTGACCATGAATTGATAAGATAATATGTAAAGAAGTTATTGGTAGGATCTCATTTGAACTGTCAAGAAGTTCCAATCAACTTCGTGTCACCAATTTTCATATGTTATTGTAGAATGTTGAGGTCCCTACATAGCGAGGTGCAAGTCTAGATGTAACAAAGGTCAATGAGGTAAATTTTAAGTGTGCATCCACCTTTTGTCACCTCAAAAATGATCAAGGATGTGGGGATGCCATATTTTACATGAAGAACTTGAATTATCCCCATAGAATGATTAATAATTAGCAAGGAACACATGAGTTATAGCTCCAAAGACATGTGCTAATATAGAGAGATAACAAAGGGTTTCCACTTAAACACTTCAACCAAAGAATAATATAGCTTGTGGCATCACCATATGAAGTTTCTAAGAAAATTAATCATGTAGTGCATGCTACTTCAAGAGTTTCAATTGGTTTCTTATGAAGCTATTGGTTGATGACACTATTCATTAGCATTACTTCTTGTAAGTAAGGATATTTCCTATATATATATATATATATATATATATATATATAATGTTATGTGTGTGTTGTATCTTTGTGCAATATTAATACTTTTTGGTTAAGATGAATTATGATTTTATTGGCCCCCTCTTCATGTCCCCTTTTGCGGTATACTCTAGGAGATCTAAATTCTCATTTTTCCTCCAAGAGATATGTCCCTAACTAGAGCCAATATAGGGACTCAATTTGATATTTGCTAAAATTTACTTAAGTCCCAATTATTTTGTGTATTTAACCCTTATTTTTCCTATTATAGATAGTTGATCTAAGAGATCTTCAAGTGAGTCCCCTTTTGTCAAATTTTCCTAAGTGTTGTTCTCCTTCTTTCCCCATGTGCTCACCATGTGCTATAAGTTGCAAATATCCAAGAAAAATTCTAAGTGTGAAAGTATTCAAGTAAATTTATAAGGCTTGAATATAATTTTAGAGTTTTAGAGTTTCTCATCCTAGTGTACCTTCCTTAGAGTCCCTTCCTCTTACCCCCACACTTTGACATTTTACATTGAGTTAATTTTTTATTCCTTGTTTTGATCATCCTTTTATCCACATGCCTTGTGGCATGAGTTTCTTGGTTTCCTTTATCCTTAATTCCTAATCATTTTTACTATGATATTTTTTAGAGTTATAGTTTTGATCCTTCCTTTGTCTTCCTACCTTGTGGCATGAGTTCCTTAGTATCTTGGATACCTAATTCTTGATTTTTTTTTTCATATATTTTTTGGAGTTAGAGATGTGAGGATAGATCTAATATGATACTTTTTGCATGAGTTACTTGAATTATTCCCAACTCTCAATCCTTTAAATTTCACATTGTGTCATCTTTTTGGGTTTGCAAGTTCAAACCTATCCTTATTTGAGTGCTTTGGGTATGGGTTTCATGGTATCCTTGATATCCATCTCCCAATATTTCGCTTCACATATATTCTTAGAGTGAATGATGTGGAGGTACCTCTATTTGTCTACTTTGTGTATGAGTTATGGAGTGATTGTGAACCCCAATCACTAAAAAGTGGCATTTGTTTCACTTGTCACACGTTTCAAAAGTTATAAAACTCCTTGAAGTGCTAACAAAAAAAAATGTCAATGATTTTGCAAGTATGCGAAATCATTGAAACATTAACAAAGGTTCCTAAATTCATGAAATTGCTAAAACAAGTCACTAAGTCTTAAATGCATTAGTATTTCAAAAGGTTTCCAAATTGTAAAAAATATCAAAAGGGTTTGGTGTGACTCAAAGAGTGCCAACATTCCCACCCATTCACTCTTACCTACCTCCCTTCTAGACCTAGAGTGTCATTAATGCTTGATTTGAATCCTACAACTACTAGATTATTCTTTCTTACCCAAAAAACTTTGTTTATCCCAAGGCCACAAATCCAAATTCTAAATTAATGACATGGACAATGAATAACACCATGCAACATAAATTGATGGTTGAACTTTCATATGCAAGTAACCCTATGCCAATTCTAAGTTATCGTTTCAACAAATTTCACAATATTTCAACTTGTTTGACACACCACATTAATGAAATTTGATTCTCATTCAAATTCCCACAACAATTCAGTGACCAATCAAAGTGCCATAAATATTTGTTTGCTTTCCAAAATAATGGTTGGACATTTCTCCATTTTTACATGACTACAATTCCATGCAATTATAGTGTTTGAACTACTTGAAATCTTAGTTAAGCAACACATTTTGTAAGTCACAAAGAGATAGCTAGTTTTTAGTAGATATATATAATTGAATGTCTCCTTGGCCCTTTGTAGATCTTCAGGGAAGCTTTAAAGTAATGAAGTGTGGCAGATTCTTCTTAACTTAGGGTTTCCTCTTTCCATACTTTTTAGTATTAATGTAATAATAATTTGATAAGTGTCCTATCACTTTAATGAATTGCAGATATTATTTGTAATGGTAATTTTTTTTATTACATATAGATTTTTAGAGTTTGGAGAGGGATAATTAAGTATGTCTATTTGCTTGATATTGTATCTTTATTGTTATTTTAATGTGTTGTTCTTATTTGTTGACTAAAGACTCTATAGCCCACTAAATAGGCACCAATCCTATAAGTGTTTAACCCTTCATGCACTTAAAATGAAAACATTCTTAGCTAGTAAAGTAGAATTAGGTGTTAGTTTGTATGCACTTCATGATTTAGTGATTTATCTAGAAAAACATTTATAGCAATCTTGAAGGATTTTACCTTAAGAGAGTCTTGTCCTACATACCCACATCTTGTAATTATACAATGATGTTTTCATCACCTAAATAGCTCGGCTATATGTGTACAGTAGGTTAGTCCTCAATATAGTGATATCTTTTTGGGGCCAAGCATACATTGGACACTACTGCAAGTTCATTTATTTGTCTATCTTTAACTGTGATTAATCATATTAAGGATGTATCTTGGAATACCCTACTGGGTCTAGTCAGGTTCAAAGTGAAGGAGAGATTACCTGCCTTCAACAATTGGCATGTCATCACTTAGAGATTTTTGATGAGTTGACTCATTTGACTTTAGGAAGGACATTTCCTTTTCCTTGAAGTGAGTTGAATCCTCTAGAATTATGAGAAATAATTTCAACACACAATAGGGTAGATGGAAAAAGTGGAGTTTTCACCTCCTCCTATGGTAAACATGAAGAAACAAATCAGACTAAAGATGAATATCATTTATTTACACTAAATAATTTTAGATCAAATCAAAAATCATATTAAAATTTACATTATTGTGTCATACTTATGCCAGAGACATAGAAGATGAAACTACCACAACAATGCCCATCTTTATTTTTCCATGAATATCAAGAGGATTTTCTACACCATAAACTAAAAAGAGGAACAATGTTATTTGAAAAAAAATTGCATATCAAATTATTTGCATACATAATGATTATAAATAGTAAAACTTACCTCAAAGTTGATAACCATCTATCACCACCAATGTGTCTTGATGTTAGAGGTCTAACATTCACATGTTCACATCATATTATCATTTTAAGATTAGCATTGATATATGACAAAAAATGTAGTATATTTATTATTTTGTTACAAATTGCATACTTATGGACTTGGCATGCCCACATATGCATGCAATGAAGGGTTGGTAGATGTAGGATGCATACTTTGATCTTGGAATTTTATAATATATTTTTTACATTTATTTTCATTCATAATAGATTGATATAGTTAATTATATATTTCAATAATAAATATAAAAAATTGTATGACCTTATTAAAATTTACCTTTCAATCAATGAGAGAGGTCACATCCACCAAATTATTGGTCATGACTATACTACCCAATATAGATGTATTATGTGTGTCATTCTATGTGGCATGCTCCTAAAATTGTGGAGCATCCTCTTAGACATTTGTAGCAAAACATTAACCATATACATCATGTTCTATATACCTCACCATAATCTCTTGAAACCCAAAATCATATGCAGATCCACAAGCATGGAAAATGTGTGGTGATAATCAACCTTGAAAGCTCACCCTCCTCACCCTGGGAAAGATGCCTAATATATTGCAACAAGGTATGTAACATTTTCACCTCAAAATTATCATTCACAATGAAAGGGATTGTGATATGCTAAACAAATGGATAAAGGGGTCTCACTAGCTAGTCTTGGTTGCAACACGCCTCCTCTCTATTTTGTGTTGAGCCTTTACCTTTTGCTTAAAAATCATGCATATCAAAATAATTTAGAATCCCATTGAGGAAAAACTTTTTATAGAGTTTCCTCAAAAAATATTGATGCACTCCATTGTTCTTGCATGAGGGATGATAAAAAACCATCCACCACCTATCCCAAAGGTTATTCTTTATTCCTTGGTGCTAGAACTAATGAATAGGGACTATTTTGTAACTTGTATGCATAGGATAATTAGTTCCAGCATCTATAAATAACACAAATAAATCATTTTTCATTTTTTTCACTTGTTTATATGATAGTTTTGTTGCACAATATTGACAACCATTATCTCTATTTTTTTTTATGTATTTATGTTCTCATTAACTAAATCTATGTGTGATATTATAGAATCTAATGATGTTGCAAGATATTTTTTATGCATTTTTGTTGCATTAC
Organism: Sequoia sempervirens; assembly: GCA_007258455.2. Classification (NCBI taxonomy): domain Eukaryota; kingdom Viridiplantae; phylum Streptophyta; class Pinopsida; order Cupressales; family Cupressaceae; genus Sequoia; species Sequoia sempervirens. The sequence goes on from VDFB02270651.1 coordinate 530,060,762, forward strand.
TTTTTTCAAGGTTTCTAGCAATGTTTGAATCTCCTTTTTATTATGTTTGATTTCCCCTAAAATGGTTCCTTGGGTATCAAATAAGTTTTGAGGGTGATTATTTTGTTCAATAGGAGTTTCATCGCATGTTTCATTGGGTGGATGGTGTTTTGGGGGTTCAAAGGGGTTAAAATTTGTTGAAAATTAAAAGCAAATGAATCAAAACAAATAAACATTAAAATTATTTCATTTTAACTCAATTGCTAAAAAATTTAATGGACTTTCCTCTTCCACATCATGGTAGCATGATTCCTTAAATAAATTACTCCAAATCACCCAAAATGTGCTTGCACAATAACACAAGCATGAGGGTGCCTCAAAATTAACAAAGAAGTTTGAGGGTTTTTTTTTTGCACATGCTCTTCAATAGGAGTTTCATCACACATTTCATTGGGTGGATGGTGTTTTGGAGGTTTAGAAGGGTTCATATTTGTTGAAAATAAAAATAAAAATGAATCAACACAAATGAGCATTAAAATTATTTCATTTTAACTCAAATTGCTAAAAAATTGAATGAACATTCCTATTGCACATCATGGTAGCATGATTCCTTAGTGAAATTGCTCCAAATCACCCAAAATGTGCTTAAAAAAATAATGTACAACCATGCCATGTGAAGAGAAATGACACAAATAAATTGTCATTTTTTTTCTTTTATGCAATTGAAAACACAATTGCATTTTGTCTTGATAGGGATCGAGCTTAGGCTTGTCACTAATAAACCATGACACAATCATGTTATAACATTATCAAGACATTTTCCATAATTCTATCACATTATAATGTGATCATATTATGGTTTCCATAATGCTATCATATTATTGATTATTTTTAATCAAAACCATTCTTTGGCCCATTGTCTTTGTGCACATACCCTTCAAGTGATCATACCATTGTCACTCACTAGGATCCTCTTCTCCACAAATAGAGTAATCCATTGAAATTTCCTCCACTAGAAAAGATGTTTCCACAAGAGAAGAAATAGTTTGGTATGTGCCATTAGCAAGGGTGCAATGCATGTGACATTTTGAATCCATGTCATTTATTTTGTGGCAATCCAATTTAGAATAGATCAAGACATGGATAAAGATGCTATTGAAGATCACTTGGATAATTCTCAGGGATGAATGGGAAGCGATCATACATTTGTCAAGTGATCATACCATTGTCACTTGGCTCATTTTCTTTGTGCACATACCCTTCAAGTGATCATACCATTGTCACTCACTAGGTTCCTCTTCTCCACAAATAGAGTAATCCATTGAACTTTCCTCCACTAGACAAGATGTTTCCACAAGAGAAGAAATAGTTTGGTATGTGCCATTAGCAAGGGTGCAATGCATGTGACATTTTGAATCCATGTCATTTATTTTGTGGCGAGCCAATTTAGAATAGATCAAGACATGGATAAAGATGCTATTGAAGATCACTTGGATAATTCTCAGGGATGAATGGGAAGCGATCAATGGTTTAAAAGTTTTATCTTCTAGGTAGTTATCGATTGTTATAACTATCTATTGCTAGCCTACAATGGTTGTAGCTTTTGGCTACTACTTTTTCTCTACAAACTCCATTCCTTGAGACATGCAATTTATTTTTGTTCTTTTCATTTAGCTTTCTTGTCTTTCTTGTTGCCTCATTATATAAAGGTTTGGTCCATTTCCAAAACCCATGTTAACTAATAATATCAAAAACAATTAATCTTAAAATAATATGAATATTTTTTTCTTGAAAATATTACAATTACAATAAAAAAATCATTTTTAGCCTCCTTATGTTATATCATTACATCTTAGATCAGATAAACTCTCTATACTTATCAATTATTATAAGAATCAATTTATAATATTGATTAAATAATAAGTTGGTTGCTTGATTACTTATTAAAAATTATAAGCTTACATAATAATTACATAAAATTATTTACAAGAATGTTGTGCCTATTAGCATATAGGCCTTGTATTTACAAGGGTAAATGTGGCACTCATCACCCCATGCCTCTTTAATCGCCTTCAGTACATTTTCATTGAGAAGTTCCATGCCTCTCTCCCTTGCCGTCACTACGGCAGAGGACGACCGAAACATTCCCATATAATCCTCCAAAGACAAATCCCTCTCCATCTCCATCACCATGGGGTTCCCTTCACCCCCAACACCTGCAGGAAGCACAGGTTGGAAGGGAAAGGGAAGAGTTGTATACTTGTCTATCAAGTACTCAATCCTCGGGTCTCGATGTTCCATTGATGCCTGCACAAATTCGTTCGTAACAACATCCACTGCAGGGGTGACAGCCGGATAGTGGTAACCCCACACGGCGATCACTCCACCAGGTTTCCTCAAAAGGCGCTTCACTTGCGAATAGAAGGCCTCCAAATCAAACCAGTGGACCGCCATGGCAACCGTCACTAGGTCCACCGACCCGTCTGCCCCTACGGTTGACTGCAATGCCTCGTCGGTGAGGACGGGCGGAGTTGTAACGTATGTAACCTTCGGGTGATTGTGTGCCTGGTCCAACTGTTGCTCGCTTATATCTGTCGCAATCACTCTATCATAATGCTCTGCAATCTGTCATACATACAAACATCTTTTATCAAAAATATACTAATTCTTTAAGGGAGAGGATCCCGTTCATCAACACTCTAATTTCAGATCACTCCTAATTTTTTTACAACAGGTTTACTTGGCAAGTTTTGTGCTTATAACTAAGGTTTCAGGGTAACATCATCAAATATGATGCCACATCAGCATGTTTTTTGGCCGTGTCTAAAAAGGTCAAAACAGGTGAGACTGATAGTTGTGCACTAAGTCGTGTTTTATTGGTGTGTTCATGTGGCATCACATGATTTGTTGCTTTTTAGATCTAAACAAGGCATCTCATTCAATTATGAGCAATTATCATCATCGACACTAATAACTTTAAAGTCACAACTATTGGTCCAATATTTCTAAAAATATTGAAAATTAAATCAACAAATACTGTAACAACTATTGGAACATAGGTACTGGGTCCTCTCCCCTATATTACTTATAAATTTCTAAAATCATCATATTTTTAGATTAAAACTTGAACAATCAATTGATCTTTTATCTACTAGTGAAATTGAATGGTTCTGAATGAGTCCACTATCTTGCTGAGTGCAAGGGTCCGGCTTATAAGAGATAAGGTCGAGATCATTGCCTCAAACGAATTTGACGGAATGTCCTTAACTCTCAGTTAAAGAAGATTTTAATCTAAAAACCCATGCTCCATATCAGATAGCTAAAAGTTCTTTACAGATGATTTAAAATCCTCCAAAAAAAAAAAATTTATAAATGAAAACTGAAACAATCAAGCATTAGAATGTGCAGAGAGAAGAATTTACTGCAACAGAGGCTTGGCCGTTGCCTGCGCCCACGTCCCAAGCGAGGGAGCGATTTGGAGTAAGAGATGCAAGTTGGGAAAACCAGGATTTTGGATAAGTTGGTCTCGCGTCTACGTATTCCTTTGCTTGTTTGTCGAACAGACCCGCCATTTTATGCTCTTTCTAATTACTGTAACTGCCACTGCTCTGTTATGCAAACAGATCGACACGAAAAATAGCCTGAAACCTTCTAACAGCGCCTCTGATCTATATATGCCCGCCTCAGAAAGGTAGATTTATTGATGATGTAAGCACTTACGTTCTAGGTTTCAGGTTGTAAGTTACGGGTCAAGAGTTTTTCGTTGCAGGTGAGCTTTTCAAGAGCTTATCCACCATGTGTTGAAACTAAAAGTAACATCTTTGAGGTCGTTTCTCATAGGGAGAACAAGTTTTAGATTGAAATCTTTTGGATTAAGAATGAATTGGATTGTTTATTTAAAAAATTATTATATTTTTTTATCTTTATTTAAAACTGATGTTTAATATATTTTCATGTGATATGGATTTTTTATTCTTATAAGTACATCAATGTTCCAAAGGTTTTTATTTGACAAATTAATGGCTCAAATGTTACAAATATTTACCTACACGCCTTCAAAAATATCACCACCAACATGTCATCTACCATCACATGCCTCAGATTTAGAGTATAGCCAGTGAATGCAATGTTGAAATAAGGAAGTGGATGGCTAAAATGCCATATCCAACAACAATAGTTTTTTTTTTTTTTGGTTGCTCAGGAGGTATCTCCAACCAAGGCCCTCCTCCATTTAAATCTGGCCAGCATGAGTCGAACCTTGGACCTACATGGGACGAACCCAAAGCCTTAGCCCAACCATACCGACCGTTTGGGCTGCGGGGCGAACCCCATATCCAACAACAATAGTTGCAGCTCAATACTGTGAAAAGTTGTAGACCAAGTAATCTAGTGAAACCCTATGTAAGAGCTCCTCAAAAGGCTTCTCCAATCCATTGGTAGTTGTCTTCAATATGCCTTTCATTTTGTGGGGGATGTCGACAATGCTCTCTACTCTTTTTGGCAAACCCTTAATTGATGGCAATGATAGTTCCATCAAATCAATCATTTCACTTGACTTCAATGACAATGACATGATTTTAGAAATACTACATGACATCAAGTTTTGGGATTTTTAATTTGACCACAATTGATAGCCAGTAATTATTCCTTCTATGTCTACATTAGCATGATGATATTTAAGTGTAACTAAATATAAGGACATCAACCAAATCAGCCAAATAATGGGCTCGACAAGCTTTTTCTTTCTCTACGAAGCCATCAAAATTAAAGCTGTCTCAATTCAATGTAACATAGTAGACAACACCTACTCTACTTAAACATCTTCAAATTCAACAATCAAATATTCAATTATAATGTTACACCCCATCTATATCAAAATTTGATATATATTTATCTTATTTTTATTAACCAAAATTAACATTTAAATATTGACCTAGATTATATTTAACAATTACCTTCAAAACCAAACAATTCCATTATTTAAAACTCTAATAGAATCATACAAGATCAAAAGCAAAGAATGAAACACAATTCCATTATTTAAAATTCTAATAGAATCATACAAGATCAAAAGCAAAGAATGAAACACTTGAATGAAATTACCTACCATTTAAAAAGGTTGTTTTAGCCCACAGTTGTCACATGTCCCCAAGGTCTCACGGAGCAAGCAATAATTTCTCTCATTAGTGTCAATACAACATCATTCAGAGTTGCATATGCAAAGTTAAGGAAGTACCAGTGGGAAGCAAATGATAGGTGCAACCCATCGGAAACTAGAAAATTTTCATTTCTGTATACATCATACATATTTCATGGATTTGGAGTCATATATATTTCTACGTATGGATTATGTTTCCAATTCGGTCAAATTTTAAAATGTTGCTAAGACAAAAATAAGTCAAATTATTCGGCCTTTATTTGGAGCCACCAAACTATCTAATAGCCTCTTTGCACTTGCAAAGTGTTAAAAAATATTATAATGCTGATTCAAGTTACGTGTAGTTTGTATTCATATGTTTATACAATATAATTGTTTATTATTTTGAAGTCAATATTTGCTGCTTTTGCATAGAATTGCATTCCACAAATATTTTTATTTGGAATTTTAGTGCACAAAACTTTCTTCTTTGTTTATAGTAAAATGTCCATTGATATGTATGTTATGGGATCTATGTGGTTGAGTACAAACTCTCTGCTATTCAACATTTTGGTTTAACTTTTCACCAACATAGTGCATTTCAATATGTACATCTCCACTTCTTAGTTGGATGTATTAGAATATGAAAATACACTATTATTAGCATTAAAGTTGTTTTTCTCACATTTTTATAAATTAATATGTAATTTCATAATATTTATATGTATATAATATTATAGTATCTGCAAGATAATTTAGATGGTAGATTTTGAAAGGTAAGATCATAATGAATTTTAAAAATTATTTTCAATTAGATAAATGGGTGTTGTCTATTTTTTTTTGAAAGAAATGAAGGGAAGTGTTTTTCTTTGGTTTTTCTTTGGTAAAAAGTGTTATCCATAAAGTGATTGAAAATGAAGAGCTAAGGAAGTTCCCTCAACACAAATGCAACAATAACATATCATTTACCTTCCTTACAAATTTAGTGGACATATTAAGGGAGGAAGCAATGGTCAAGGCATTGGCCATAATACACATCTAAGAGATCTATATCCTGAGTAGCAAGTTAAGTGTTGTTATGCATAGTTATGATATTGAAGCAAGGGTAGGCTAACATAGGGAACTTTTCTCACTAGATCTTCTTGTAGCCTTAAGGGATGTGAATAGTGTATCGAGCATAATTAAGTGTAGCTTGATTCATGGTGCATTGAAAATTTTTAATGAATTACTAAATGATCAAGGTTCTAACTTAATTAAGTGTATCGAACGTAATTAAGTGTAGCTTGATTCATGGTGCATTGAATTTTTTTAATGAATTACTAAATGATCAACGTTCTAACTTAGGTGAGGCACTAAAAAAAATGATTGTTGAGCAAGCAATGTCATTTCTATTGTGCAATGATACCATTCAATAGGAGGAAAAGAAGGCATAATCTATATAAGCTCAAGTGACAATAACTACTATGACTAGCATATCGAATATATGTAGATACATATAAATTAGTGTTTAAGATAATTTTGTATACATAATGAATATCATGTTTTCTCTACCAATTGTAAAATTAGAAATTGAATACTCTTTGTCATGTTTTTCACTCATTTTAACTTGTACATGGTTTGTGCTTTTGACCCTTTTTATTGTCTTCCTATGTACAATCTTAGTTTTTCTAGGTCATCCTAACCTAGATTTACTATGTGTTTTCTTTTAATTTAATTTTCCTCCCTTTACTTTCCTTCCTATAGGTGTTTTTTAGGGAAAACTTTAGTGGTGAATCTTCGCCAATTGGCGAAGTCTAGAAATCGGCCAAGTCAAAATTGGTGAATTATTCGCACCCAACAGGGTGTCCAAATCTCTCGGATTTTATGAACTATTGGTCCAATGCATGTCCATTAGCCAACGATTTTTTTATGAGGCATATTTAAGAAAAAAATTCGCCATAACAAACTACGCATTTGAAATGGACCAACTAATATTTTCGGTTGGAATCCCAGAAGCATGTAATAAATAAAACACCTGCATATTCGCCAATACTATTAAAAAAACATTGTATAAGGATCCATTTTTCCAATTGAAATTTATAAAAATTTGCTTGTGAAGACCCATTTCGCCAATTAAAATTTATAAATAGTTGCTTATGAGGACCTATTTCGCAAATAACATTAAAAAATAATTGCATTTGAGGACACATTTTGCCTTGAAAATTACAACGTATCGTTGTATAAGCACGCGAGATTCACCAAATTTTTAATATACCATTTAAAAATCCTGCGGAATTCACCAAATATGGATTGATATAAATAAAATCGAAAGTGCCATTTAGTCTTACACATTTCTTTTAGTTTTGAGGTTCTACTTCTCGATTCAGAAGTCAGCGAAAGCCAAAAATGTAGACTTAAAGGTGAGTGATCATTTCTTCATAGTGTTATTAGTTATAATAATAAGTTTTCTTTATCTCTTTTCCATTCTTGCTTCAGTCTTAAGGAAGATATCGAGTAGGGAATGGGATCTATATTCTCTGTCCTTAAACAAGAAGACATTTTTTTCTAGTTTTTATTCGAAGTGAGAGATCAATATGTCAAGCGACTTGAGCAGCAAGGGTAAGGCTCATGCCACTCCTCAGGGTGGTGAAGAGACTAGGAGGCCATCAAAATACCAAAAACTTAGACGTACCATACAATCTTACTTTGGAATTTCCAAAGCTTCTGATCCATCAGGTCAAGATGGAGCTACATCATCAACTCTTCCACCAAATATTGGTAGCATTCACAATACCTTACCACCACCAGAAGGTCAAGTTGAGATTGTCATTGAGTTAAATCAAAATTTATCAAATGAGGATGGCAATACCATAGAAAATGTTCCAAGGGATACCCTGGGCCTGGTTAGCTAGAATGAGATAATTGACTTGGATGAGGATGATGATGTTGGTAGCAAGAAAAGAAGAAGAAAATCAAAAATGGGGCACAAGTGGGAAATGACAAAGAATTTTCAACTTGGTTGGTTCTCAAAGTAACCATTCATGGTACTAGTGGGGATTGACAATGCAAATGGTATTGAAAAGGAAACATTGGCCAAATGCATGATTTACAGTTGGAATGTGGAAGAGCCAAGACGTTGCAGCTAAAGATTGACACTATAGAAAAGCATATCGGTAAAGTTTATGAAAAACAAATCATAGACGGAAAGGAACAATCAGTCATACAATGAAAATAAAAGGAAGAATGTCTTCATGTTAGGTATGTCATAGATTATGAAGAGCATGAAAAAAGAATGTTGAACATTGTTGCATGTAAAGGTACACTTGAGGCTCAATTTGGAAAAGCAATGGAAGCAGCAAATATGTCAAAAATTGTTCAAATGAGTGTTGCTTTTCATATTTTGTCCAAAAAGCGTCCTATGACAAACTACCTAGAATATTTTGGTTTATTATCTTTTTTGAATGTTCCTCACTATCCCTTCTCACATTGGTCAGTAAACACTCGATGGGAATGGGAAAACTATCTTGTTGCAATTGAAAAGGAAGATTTAAAGGAGAAAGTAAAAGAGTCAAATTTCATTGCATTATCTTTAGATGAAGTTACTGTGGTAGACAATACTTCTTGGGTCTATATGCATTTGTATACTATAGAATGGCATGTTCACCAAGCTCATCTTCTCTATGTTCATAAAATTAAGGACAGTTCAACATCGCAAAATATATTTGAACTAGTGAAGAAATCTTTGAATAAAATTGTACAGGTATGGATGAGTTGACAATTACCAAAAAGTTGGTGTGTGTAGGAGTTGATGGAGTTGCAGTGATGCAAGGTCAAAGGACGAGTGTTTTCACAAAGTTACAAACTACTTGTGCACTTACATGCTTGGCATTCACTGCATGGCCCACAAAATGAATTTAGCATTCAAAATTATAAGCAAGTTTCCTACAATATCAAAAGTTGAAAATCTAGTCTGCAAGATCCACGCATACTTCTGTCGAAGTCCCAAACCTTTCATAGAATTTCAAATTTTTGTTGAGGGAATAACACCAGGAAACAAGCTTCTCAAGGATGTCGATACTAGATGGATCTCTCTACATGGACCAATGCAATGTAAAGAGCCTTGCAAAATTTTCCCTAAAATTTTTGTTCTGACTCCTTTGGAATTATGACAAACACTTGAAGTGCAAGCTAAATAATATGTTGATATAATTTTCTGATGGTTTTGTTTGGGATCTTGTATGCTTCCAATGATGTTTTGAGTGCTTCCAACAATGCAAGATTACTTAACAATGATTTAGCAGTGGGTATGCAACAGTTTTCTTTTCTTTTCAAACCTGCATATAAGTGATTAAAAGTGGAAATTACAGCTACTAGGTATTTTTCCAAACATTTATCATGCAACTTCCTCTTGCAAATGAGAATCTAAAGTTAATGGAATTTCATCATACATTTGGATGCAGATTATATAAGTTGATATGAAGTAAACTATTTGACATCTTGTCAACCAATTAGTGGGAAAATTCTAACTCCATTCTTCATTGCAAGTTGATGACCTCCAATTGATTACAATATGATTCTCTAAGTTTATGATTGTTTTTACAAACTAAGATGCAATGGGCAGCAGACTAGACTCTTTGAATGCAAACTGAGATTTCATAAGTTATATGCCAATACTACAATGTAATGTCATTGTTTATGACAGTGCAGACCCAACTACTATAATGATACAAGAACTAAAATATGCAACATTACAAAGATAAGGAACCTGGGAGAATGTGCCCCAATATGATAGTTGTAGTCAAATGTCGTGCAACATCGAACCCCTCATGGAAGATGTCCCAAATAGTTTCCAGGGTTGTGATTGATGTAGAGGAATCCAGTGAACATACCTAGTGCCTCCAATCATTTCTAGATTCCTTCCAAACACAAAATTGAATTCCCAGTATGTTGTGCCAGTCTCTCCAATGTTGTCGTGACTTTTACCAGCAAAAATATATAAAATCGAATCACCCCTAGGGCTTTCAGAATTCAACCAACAAGAATAATGCCATCCTCTACAAGAGAAAAAATTGGGGATCTTCTTTGACTGAGATGCAATCTTCAAAATTTGCAAAAAAAATGGATTCCTTCAAACTGAAACAACTCCACCAAAACACTTATACATCAAGCTGAGAATAACTCGAATGAAGTTTGCAAATTTCTTTCATCAAAATCCGATTTCAATCAGCTAGGGGTGATATATCACACCTGAAACTAAATGGTGAGGGTCTTAAAACCATAGACCAAGAGGTGTTCTCTAGTTGCCATGAGAAATATTCATGCCAAAAGATGTACCTCCAAAAATGAGCTTTTTCTCTTATATTTCTCAAGAAGCCCAATAAAAGAACTTTTTTTTTCATCAATTGCCTTCGGGAATTAAAAAGGCAATGAGGCATTCTGAGTGGCTAGCTGGAAGGGGACATTACATGCAATGAGTTCTTTCAGAATATCAATCCTTGATTGGAGTAATGTACAAGCATCGCAACACAGTAGGCAAAGCTCCTGACCTCTTACATAGGTTAAGTGATATAGAGACACTCTTAACTTTAGCTATTCTTCTCCCCATGTTGGATGAGATGAACAATCTTGTGAAGAAATCCCAAGATAGAACTGTGTATATTAATGAATATGTCAATCTATGTAAACATACATTCTTGGCCCTTGATCATCCATATCTAGATCTAACACAAGATGGCCCAAATTATTTCATGTGGCAGAAAATTACTGATTTGAATAATCCTGATAATTATTTACAGTTTAATGCAAGCGAGCACTTATGTATCTGTGTACATGGATATGAGATACCAATGTACCATTGTAAGATAGCTAAGCACTCTAGCAGAGAAGTAGCTATTAAGGAGGAAGATTTTAAAGGCATTTTTAAATATGTTGATGATAATTTGAAGGAAATTGCAATTTCTCTTTCCTCAAAGATACGTGAAAGATTCCCTCGACATGAAATACTTGAAGCCATGGGTATTGTGTATCCTCAATTTTGGGAAAACCGGGAGAACCCAAAATATTTTCATGATCAAGTAAAAACATTGATCGAACAATTTTTGAAAAGTGTAACATACAATGAGCATAAAATAGAATAAATTTTAAATGAAGATAAGCTTAGAAAACAATATAGGAGTTTTGAAACAGCTATGAGGGACCAGTATAAATCCAAGGACATGGAGAAGGCCTTTGAATCAGGATCAATAAAAAAGGTTTGGAAAAACTTAGGTCAGAGTGAAATATTGTGTGGTTCGATATCAGAATATTTCAAACTTGTTGATTTATGTCAAACAATGATATTGGGGTCGATGGAGGATGAGAGAGTTTTCAGTACATTGGGGTTTTTCAAATCAAAGTTAAGAAACAAACTAGACAAGAATTTGGAAAATTTCTTGAGGTTGAAAGGAACTGTGTATGATGTCTTTAATTTTCCTTTTGAAAGGGAACTCGCAATTTGGAGGTCCACATGTGAAAGAAGAAGGACCGGGTTGTGCAACACTCTAATCCCAAAGGTTGGTACTGGTGGCAATGGCAGTGGCAGTGGTAGTGGGACTGGGACAAATGAAATTGACACAAATCACACAATGAATGTTGAATTTGAGATACAGGCTGAAGAAAATGAAGAGCAGACTCAGAATCAAATTCAAGATGACTCTTTTACTTTATCTAATGATGAACATTAGTTTGAGGACCCTGACTTCGTTTGGGAAATGAAAGAGAATTAGCAGCTTTTAGGTATTTATATTGCACTTCATGGATCAGTTTCCATTGTTCCATACTATAGTTGATGATATTTTATATTGTATTCAATGAAATTGTGAATCATTGCACTTCATGATCCATATTCCAAATTGTAGTTGATGATATTTTATGTTGTATTCCATGAAATTGTGATATTTTATATTTTATATTGTATTCCATGTGGTATTGAATTTGATATGTGATTTTGCCTCATTTTTAAAGAACAACACTTATCACACTACTTATAAATTCCTATTGCATTTTCATTCACACATTTTTTGATAAATGACTTAAAGGAATATTATTAATCCATTCCTTGAACAGAAGCTAACAGTTCAACATCCATAACTTATAAGTTATAAGCTAACAAAAGCTAACAATTCAACATAACTAACTTATAAAGGTGTCCATACAACTTAAACAATAAAAGCTTAAACTACCAAATCACCTAAATTTCATACCAATTCTCTGCTTATTTTACAAGGTGGCAGCTACCTTTTATGATATGCAATGAATAGAAATTCAGGCTACTTTTAACCAGAAAGCTTTGAAAGGCATGCCAATATCAAACTATAAAGTAAAGCACAAAGACTTGAATCGCTTCAAAACTAATAAATTTCTTTAACTGAACTCAACCATTGCCATAAGCATTCATTCAAAGATAAACATCCGATAGCAATGCAATCTATTAAACATCCAAAACACCAACATAGATAACCATTGGCAAGATATTCAAAATAAATAGAATAAATCCATACACCACAACACAAAGATTATGTCTGCATGAACTTCACCATATGAGTTTCTATATTGAAAGATAACTGTAAAACAAACTTGAAAGCATAAAAGAGTTTTTGCTCTAATGAGGAAAATCAAAGTTTTTCCCAAAAGATCCTAACTGCATCAGCCAAACCCATATTTAAAGCATAAACCAATTATCTATGGTAATGGTTTCTTGAAGACAACTACACCCAAAAATTAAAAGTCTTCAACTTAAAAGAACTAAAATTAAAGAAAGTATCATGAAATGGTAAAAATAACTATGCATCACTTTTCTGCCTCATCTTCATATTCATCTTCTAGAAATTCAACCTCTTCATGTCCCAACGCCTTTTCCTGTGCCGTGATCCTGGACTTGTAATCTTGATATCTGATGACAATTACAAATATGTCCTTGCTTCTTGGTGTTGTAGTAATTTGTAACTTGTTTCTCCATTTTCCCAAAGCAATTTCAGACTCAACCAACATCTCAGATCTTTTCTCTTCTCCAAATTTATAAGACTTCAGGTGGATCTGCATTGCACTAAGTTTCGAGAAGGACTCCCATGTCACTGTAGCAGGACCAGCTATTTCTTTATTGAATATCTCTCTAAACTTTAGAGAGATCTCTTTTATATCTAGAATCCTTTCATCAAACTCATCAATAATTTCCACTCCCACAATACAACAATCTTCTTTAATTTCCCCCAACATTTCAAAATATTCATCAAGTGTTTTATTAATTTCCTTCAACAAATTATCATATATATTCAATTTCCATTCCAATGAATTGGACCAAGAAGGGTCTAGTTCCTTAGGATTATTCACAATTTTCTCACCAGTTAATATCTTTTGATACATAGACATTATTTCTTTCATTTCCTAAGAGAGCACATAGAGACTAGTTTGATCTTTTCTGACTTGCTGAAGTTCTATTACTAACTCCTTCCTCTTATTAATAACTCGAGTGTGAAAGAGCACAGATTTATTCAGAAAGAAGATAGCCTCTTGAGATATTTTATTGATCCCCTCACAAGTAGCTCTAGAATAGCTCAAATTCTTTTTAATTTGTTGTATGGTGAGCACATCAATGCCCTCTGGCTCTACCTGAGAACTTGAGGCTTCATCAAATGTCTAGGAGTGGCCATGGAAGAAATAAAGTTACCCAACATGAGGACTTGAGATTGTAGTTTTATATTTGTTTTCCTTTGTTCTTTCACTCTTTTAATCAAAACATTGACTAAATAATTGGCATGGTACACATCACCTTTCAGTGTTGGAGGCCCCATATCAACATGTGTGACTTTGTAGTCCACCTTCATTATTTCATCTTCATTTAAATCCTTCATAGGCTCAGAAATTTCTAACATTTGATTTCCAGAAGTAGCATCAGTCACCATCCTTGACATCCTCTTGGCTTTCTTAGGATTTGAAGAGATTTGAACTTAGCAACTGTATCCACTCCAACTGTCATTGAAGGAATATGCTTTCTCTTCTTCTCCACTGCTTTTTTCAGCCATCCTGGGGAGGCTACTACCACACCGGGATCTTCATTTCCACTAATAGTTTCTTTAGGAGCATTAGGAGTGATAGTTGGATTATCAACCGAAGGCAGAGAAGAGGGAAATTTAGATAGAGGAGGAAAGATATTATCTTCAGTGATCTGTTTAAAGATAGCTTTAGAATCTACAGGCACAAGTTTTTCTTGATTGGTCTTCTTCTTAGTGGTAGGAGAAAGCACACTATCTTGTTCACAGATGGTCTTCAACTTGACTATTTATTTTGGCCTATCACCATCACCTCCTGTCTAAGAATTTGCACTAGAGGACCTAATAGAGGGTTTCCCTAATGATACACCTGCACCAGATGCTTGCGTAGACCCCTGTTCATTCTTATGCGATGACTTAGGCTCCTAAATAGGACCAACAACTTGCCACCATTTCCCATCCAACCAGTCCTAGGTTCTTTTAAGCACTATGGTAGCTCGCACCCTCATATCTGAAATTTCACTTTGGCTCTAGAATCAACCCTAGGGTGGGATTTATCATGCAATTTTTCATTTCCAGGTTCTATGATTGTTGAATCCTTAGCTACATTTTTAAGAATCTGAAATGGAAGACCGAAAGCCTATATTTGGTTTAGTGTTAGCCTCATATAATCTCTCCTCAAAACTTTGTTCTCACCGACATAATCTTCCCATAAATTTTTGATACATGGTTGATGCCGATATAAGCTCCCTCCATAGAGATTATGCTTCACAAAAACCTTACTGACAAAATTAGCTCTCATAAACAGATACTGGAGGTTATATTCCTTGAGAACTTTGAATCCCTTGGCCACCTGGTTTGTTTTGCACATAAAAGAAGGGGTCACCAATGGGAAGACATACCCTCATTTCCCCATGCTCATATACTTAATATTAGCCATGGCCATTTGTCGACAAACTTCTAGAACTATCAGTAAATCTTCAAGATACTGAGGTAATTTCAATGGGGCTTTCTCAAAACCCCCTATTCTCAAATAGGAAAACTTATCAAATTGGATATAAAACTCCCAAAATTTGATACAAGAGAAATAGATTCAAGGGAAAGGCGCATTTCTAGATTTCCATCTAGATTCCTCACGTCCTCCATTAAAATGCATCATTAACACGTCAAAAATCACCCATTCCAAATTGTTTAGTGAACTAAGAAAAGTGTTTATACATAGGAATATTAGAAGCTAGGGTTCCTTGTGGCTCCAACCCAGGCCAAAAAGACCTCTAACTAGCTACAATGTATGTCAAGCAAGAACACAAACAGAAAGTAGCAGTCTTATGGAAATTAATTGATTGCTCATTCAAATGGAAGCAAGTAACTTCAACCCAGTCAATGAAAATGTTATCATCACAAATTATCAAGATAAATCAACACATCCAATCCTCAAATAAATCAACTCATGCATTCCCAACAACGTGGTGCAATAAAGCAATAGCATCTACAATTTATTCCTTAAAATGCACTCTTTTGAGTTTAGTCGATAGTTACGACTTACCTTTCCTTTTAGTCTACAAGCAGGTTTTGGTCATGGAGTTCTTACACCAGTCTTTATTCACTCTGAAATATTCACCTACCACTGCGACATACATGTCTTCTACAAGTTCCCTTTTTGGAATCCTCAGCACACAGGAAACAACTTCAAGACAAATTTATGCAATTACAATCTCGTATGCAGCTTTAATTTCTCATGTCTCCAGAATGTACCTTCTCACACATACACTTATCAGGTCCACACTCAACACAACTTCTAAAAACCCTCCAACGTGAGCTATCCCACTTTCTAACAATTTTATATCCAGCTTATACTTCTCATCACTCTCCAGGCGCACCCAAAACTCTTCTAACTTAAAAGGTCCAAGCTTCGTATCCCTTACACTGAGCCAACGATTTCCAATTCTGAACTACATGAACTCCCAGCACATAAAGAAACACATAAACACCCGGAAGAGTAGATTGTAGAAGAAGGAAATGTAGCTAAAAAACTTAGCAAAATTTTTTCCACCTCAACTTATGTCATCAACAAGAAGTGTGTTTAATGCCAAACTAGTCATTTTCAATTCCACTCTGCATGAGCGCAAATTTGCGGAGATAGAATGTCTGCACTTTGAGAAGTACTAGCCTTGGAAAAGAATCAGAGAGCATGCTAAATGTCTAAGTAAAACTTTACTACCCACTTATGCCATCATTTTTTATAGGACGTGCAGTAAATGTGACATTCAATTTCATTCCTCGAAAAGATAGCCTTTAAACTTGCATGCTTTTTGAAATTCCTGAAAAGAAAACTCAAGGTTAGTCTATACATAGCATTCAATGAGATGTTAGATGACGATTCCTTTGAAAGGCAAGATAAGTCCATAATTTCATGTGGTCACTGAAAATTGGAACCTTAGAACCAAAGTCTAAAGTTTCAAAGTTTTTGAAACCTCTGACCCACCAACTAGAAAGAAGACCAAGAAAGACTTGCAACTCAACAAAGTGAACCATCAACCAAGTCGAGGAATCGAGAAGTTATGAAAATTTAGAACTTCGCAACAAGGTTATAAAACTTTGAGGACTAGCGACTAAGGTTAGGAAAAGCACCAAAACTGTGACTTTGAGTGATAGTAACCACAACAATGAAACTACCCAAAAATCCATCATTCCAATTCCAATAATAGATAATCGACCAACAAAATACTCAACAAAAGCATAATAAATCCACACACCATAACTCAAAGGTTACGTCTAAAAGACTTGCAACTCAGTTACTCAACAAAGTGAACCAAGTCGGGGAATCGGGAAGTTATGAAAAATTAGAACTTCGCATCAAGGCTATAAAACTTGGAGGATTGGCAACTAAGGTTGTTTTACTCCCTTATTTTGAGTCTATCGTCTCTCCAGCTGTAACATTTTACATGAATTATTAATGAAATATGATCAATGATCTTTCATTAATCTTCTTTATCATTATGCATTGATGTATATTTTAATTCTAGCTTTGGTTTAATGAATTAATTAAAGTACCTTGATTAAAGCATGAATTCATATAAATGTTTAGTGGATCTAATAAGTAGTCATGGAGATTGAGTATCGATTTTTGAATTGTAATGCAATTTCACTAAGATTATGGATGCCTAGAATTAAAATCACCTTTTAGTTCATATTTTAATTGTGTTGAAAGTAAAACTTGAACATGTACTCAACGATAGTAGTTGAAACCACTACAAGACTTTTTCTTCAAATGATAAGTAACATATTACCATTAGTATTAGTAACATATACAACAATGAACATCAGCAATCGTTTAAAGTGTATCTAGTAGTTGAAACCACTACGAGACTTTTTCTTCAAATGATATAATAAATAATATAGATAATTGAACATCAACACATTACTGAAGTCTAAATTTGAGCTTTTAAATTGATTATCACATGAAGGAATACATAGAGGCATTGGAAATGCAAAATCTTGCTCAAAGTCAACTCTGCACAAAGTTGAGTTGGAACTTGGAAACTCATATTATCAAAAATCAAATCACTGCATCACCTTTTCTAGCAACTTCCACTCTTTAGGTGGTGGAATTTTCATTTGTTCTAACTAATGTTATTTAACTTTAAGATTTGTTAACAATTCATGATTCAAATTGGAACCTATCTTGGATTCTTCAGTTGATTTTTCATTCAAGGTTAGCAATGGTTTGATGGAATCAAAATAGTTCACCACATCTGGGTTTTGAGGAAACTGGTCCAAATCAATCTTCCTTGCATCCTCCATCTTCTTTCTGAAATCATTATTTCCAAAAAATCACTCATTTGTGTCAAAATTCTCTGGAAAACCAAGCTCTGTGAAGTTCCTTACCTTTTCATCCACCTTCTTCAACTTGTCTTCAGCCAAATGCAAATATTCCTTTGTTTCACACATTCTCAAACACTTTTCAATGACATATGACAACATCATTGATGTAGCAAGCCAATTAGTAATCCCAAATGATTTCAAAACATTGTCACTGGCTTTGTAGACTATTTGTTGAATTTTATTTGTTGATTTCTCTAATGCCAGCACATTTTTGTTGTCCATTAAATATTTTTTGAGCTTCTTATAATGTTGTCTGATAGCATCAATCAATTGAAACATGTCACACAAATTATCAATCCCCTGCATTATTTCATCCCAAATCTTTTGTTTCATATGCCTCATTGTTTCTCTACAAAATGCAGATAACTTATTTTGACAAGACTTAATTTTATTTTTTGCTTCCATCAGCTCTACCTCCAATCTTTCATTTCTTTTTCTCTCCATTTTTTGTTCCCGCTGTTCATTTCCATTCGCAATGCTTAGTCTTAATTTTTCTGAAGTGGATTTTTCCTCATCATATTTCTTGTTGCTCTCATCTAGCCTTTGATTCAGTTCATTCACTACAGTCTCATTCTGCTTATCCTCTTTGCTTGTTGATGTAGAGGCAGATTTTTTATTCCTTTTTCTAATTCATTGCTCTTGTTATCTGCTACTTTCCTCTTTGCTTTTTAATTTGCTAGGTTTGCCTGTAACTTTTCAATTTGAGTTTGCAACCTTTTTTTCTCTCTATCTTGCTTTAGAAATGATGTGTACACCAATTCATTGTTCTTCTTTGATACATTAATTTTGTCAGTATTTCTGAGTCCAAAAAAATCCAATTGAATATTTTTCAGCTGGAATTCAAATGGAGTCATCTAATTTGTTGGTTTGTTTTGAACTATGGGAACAATAATTGTGTACTCCATGATTTATTTATTTGTGTCAAATGTGAGTAATACCATGGTTGTTGTAGGCTCTGAAATTACAGCAGACACACTCTCCATCAGTTGCTTCTTTTCTTTTTTATTCAATTATGATTTCTTTTTAAGTTCTTCAATGTAATCAAAACCTAGGGACACAAGAACAATGGAATGATTGAATGGAGAAGGAAGAGGAGTACTTTCAATTGCTAATGATGTCGCATCTAGACTAACTAGCTATGGGGGAGTGCCTGGAAATAACTCCTTTGTGGTGGATCCACTGGTAGTATGACTTGGACCTGTCAAAATCCTTTGCCTCTTTTGTATGCCTTGATCACCTAGTGTTTTTGTGGTATATTGTGTTGTTGTCCTCTTGTGTGTAATTTTATGTTGTAGCACATGCTGACCACTACTATTAATACTACCCATACCATTTCCACCAGAGGCAATGCCAATTTCACTAAGCTCTCCACCATGGGCATATCCTAGTTGTGATTGTGTCTGACCATGAGGATGAGGATTTGAAGCTCTAACAAATTGACCTATATGCCCTAGGTCTAATTTTTCACCTCCAACCCCAAGGCTAGATTTATCAACTAGTTTTCTATGTTCTACATCTGTTACCATCCAAGGGCCTTTTCTTTGGGATCCCAAAGGACCACCTTCATAACCCATTTTTTCAGCTATGGTTGCTCCTGCAGTAAATGCTTCTTTTGTGGCCTCACTTAAACCAAGTTTGAAATTGACATGGCTTTCTTCTCCCCTATCATCATTAGATTCATCATCACTTTCTTTATCTTCTCATTCATCTAGATGCTTTATATTCCATAATTTTCTAAACTCACAATCTTCTTCG
Source organism: Sequoia sempervirens (assembly GCA_007258455.2). Classification (NCBI taxonomy): domain Eukaryota; kingdom Viridiplantae; phylum Streptophyta; class Pinopsida; order Cupressales; family Cupressaceae; genus Sequoia; species Sequoia sempervirens. The sequence goes on from VDFB02270651.1 coordinate 530,080,523, forward strand.
TTATCTCCATACTCTGTAAGAGCTCTTGGATCACCTAGCTCCTTCCTCATAGACCAAAAGGAAATAATTTTTGAACGTGACCAAATTTTTTTGTAACTTCCTTGTCTAGAGAATCTGGTATTTTTACTCTACTAGATGGTTTATGGCTTTTTTCATAAAAATTTATGTACCTCCTAATTGTCTTTCGATGCAATGCCATAATTTCTGCTAACAATTCTTCAAAAGAAATACCATTCTTAGCAACACTTTTCTCCATTGCTATTTTGACCTCATCCCAAGAATCCTTGTTTCTCAAGTTTTTAAGCAAGGGTTTACTTTGATGTTGAATTCTACTCGCAGCATTCTTATTGAGCACAATCATTGATTTAATGGTGTCACATGGATCATACTTCCAGTGATACATAGCATCAAAATCAAAAAAATTCAAAAGATCATGTGCCACACTAAATGCTTTTCTCTCGAATGTGATCCCTCCACATGAAAAAGGTAAAGAAGGAAATAAGGTCTTCTTCCCCTAACCGGTAAAGTGTAGTTCATTAGTACTTTGCATCTTCCTTACATATTCCAAAACAAAAACCCTTTATGTCACATGTATTGGAAGTTTGTATGGTTGTACTTCTGATCCATAAAATCTTAGCATAATTGTATATTCTTCCATTAAGTACCAATCAGCCAATTGTATTTATTTTCTTAGTTGAATGCAGTTTCTACATGACATAGGCAATCTACTCATTGGAGTATTTGTAATTGATTGATGCAATGGAGCCAAAAAGTAGTCTAAAAAATGACTGTAGTTCCTTTGAGAATCATGCATCCTTATCATAGTGGTCCATTCATATACTGCAACAATTTTCTTTTCCTTAGCATTACTATAGGGTTGAATCTGAAGATTGTTGATTTGAAACATTCCTCTAAATTTGAATAGAAAAAGATAGCACAAGTAGGTTGTGAACCTAAATGTCTTGGAGGAACCTCCTTTAATCATTAAAAATTGTTTATGCATGGATTCTACAATGTGCCCAATAAAATTATATTTGACATGTGGAACACCATAATGGATATTATATACCATTTCAAGGAGGCTTGCACCCACTTCCAAATTGTTATCCAGTCTGAGGAAAAATGTTAGCATGGAAATAGTATCCTAAACCCATGGTTTAAAAATATCCAAATCATAAGGAGGCTTATGATCGCCTTTCAATTTGTTTCTATCTTGAACTATTCTATTTAAGAAATATTTTTTCTCCATTTCATCCACTGCTTCATAATCACAGCAAGCTTTTTTACGTCAATGTGGACATTTCCAAATTCTTGGGTTGTAAACCCCAAGGCCAACACTTTTCCAAGTTCTTCTACATTAATAGATAACAATTATTCTTTGCTATCTTTATTAAAAAATTATTTTTTGTTATTAGCACAATTTAGGGCACAAACCATGATAAATTATGGGCAAGGGAAAACCTCATGTAACATCATGCGTCCTAATCCAATTACCCATGGTGCACTGATACTAATAACTTGCATTTTCTTTGCAGCCTTATTTTGAGATGAAAATATAAGTTCTGGGGTACACCTACCATAGGTTTTAGGATCATAAATATCATGGTATTCATTAGTGAAACTTGGGGTTTTAAGCAATTTTGCATAATGTATTTTTTTATTTGACATTGCTTTAGTGGTACTGGTGGTAAACATGCTGATACAATCAATAATGTGAAATTTGTGAATTCCCTATTAGTCCTTATTTTTTCTTAATTCTTAAGCCTATTAACCCTAAACATAAACTTCAAATTTTGACAAAATAAGATTTTAAGAAACATCAAACGATGAAACATAGCCGCATAAATTCTTTAACTTACCTGGATTTTGATTCTTGAAGTTGAAACTGGGTTACTGGAATGGCTTTGTTGGAAGTGGAACTGTGGAACCCAGAATAGGGTGGTGCACTGCAATGAGCAAACTGAAGACTGAAATCTCCCTGTGTGCTAACCCTCTAACTTCAAATTAAAATCACTTAGCAATAGAAAGTGTTGTTTTTTTTAATATTAAAGTGAATAAAACCAAAACGTCTACGTGTTACTTCTAGAATACACAGTACACGATTAGTACATGGCTGACAGCATTTAAAACAAGCCATTTATGATTTACTCATGCATTGACAACAAATTCTAAACCATTGATCTTTGCTAATCTAACAATTATAGTGTGATTCTAGAGGTTTAAGTTCGCAAGCCTAGCGCTTTGTGCATTTCATTCTAGAATGCAACTACAACCATACATCAAATGTTCATCGATGGTTGAGTAATTTATGAAATAAATAATAAACATGTGTTTTAAAGTTGCTTTAAACTTTAATGTGCTAGGATTGACATCAAGGCCAAGGGGCTAGTAACTTAACATTGCAAAGGCCTTAATAAAATGAATTACAATGTCACATTAATAGCGCAACCATTAATACCACTTAACTTGCAAAGGACTTAATAAAATGAATTACAATGTCACATTTATAGCACAACCATTTATTTTATTACAACTAAATTACAATGTCACATTATTACATAGTACAAATACAAATGTAAGTGCAAGTGCCAAGCTTCTATTGGACCATTGGTGAAAATGTAAATGTGATACATGTTTGTCTGAAAATAAATGGGACTTGCCGATTCAACCATGAGCTCTGAAAATAAACACATGGGCCTTGTCGGGTCAGCCATAGGCTCTAAAAATAAATGCATGGGGAAAGGGGGGCCAATTGAACTAGGGAAATGGGAGATGTGAAGATACAAAATTTACTTAGCCCCTTTCAGAACCAGACTCATGCAGAAGATGAGGGGTTGTAAAATTGCTCCCATACAGAAGATGAGCACTAAAAATAAATGCACAGGGCTTTCTTAGCAGGCCATGGTGTCTGAAAATAAATGCAAGGGGCTTGCCTGGCAAACCATGCTGGGGAAATGGGAGATGTAAAGATACAAAATGTACTTATCCCCTTTGAGAATTAGAATCATGCAAACGATGAGGGGTAGTAAAATTGCTCCCATCTTCTACTTGCAGCTTCCATGCACTGGGATAGCACTTATCTCCATCAGAGCTCCTCATCCTAGCTCAAAACCTATCTAAAAATTCAGGTGAATGAAATCAACTTCTTTCCAATTCCACCCATTCTGAACTTGAAGGAAATTGGTTTTTTACTCTATAAATACATAACTGGAGGCATGAGAATTTAGAGTATCCCCAATAATACTGCATCATCTTCTTCCTAAATCCTTATTAATTTATTAACCTTACAAAATGAAAACCCTTATGACAATTCAATGAATGATTTTAGTTGTTCTCACTATCCTTATTTATGGGCCAAAAGTTCTGCCAATAGTGCCACTACCAACCTGGTCCCTTGTACACCTCACATGTGTCACGTGTGAGGTTGGGTATAGTCATAATTGTGGTTCTTGCAAACCAAAAATCCAACTTATTGGGTTCATGTAACTTAAGCCTAACATTTACAATTTAAATGTTTAATTTGATTGACATTTGGACTCTGACAACTTGGATATGTACATGCAAACTATACCTCAAGCTGACAAGCTGTCAATTGTCAAAATCGCTAGTGCCACTCAAACGATATGAAATCATTACAAATATTGCTTCACTAAATCACTGGATTATTGACATCATCATCTACGATTCTATAGTACATCGTGCAATTTTCAATATAAAGTTATCCAATCAATCACTTTGGCTATTCATATGGCATTAATCCGTGCCACCGCCCGTAGTACTACAACCAAACTTTCCTTAAAAATATTGAGAATTTCAATAGAATGAATGAAAGGTAGAGTAATTTGACACATTGAAAAGAGAGAATTAAATGTCTCTTTTTACCTTAATCATTATCATCATCCATTAATAAGTTGCAATAAATTTCACACACTAATGATCAGAACTATATGTTGATAATTACTATTAGTTTTAAAAGCCACATTTAACATTTTTATATTGATCAAAGCAAAAAGGATTTACAAGAATAGAGCCATGAAAAGTATTTTAATTTAAGTAGTTATTGCTAAAGACTAAATTACATAGTAGTTAGTACATAACCAATGTGGCCAAAAGGAAAAAACCCACTAATTGTGACAAAAAACCAGTCACAAAGTACATATTACAAGAACTATTACGATGTACAATAAAATATAGACAAGTGACACATCACACAATTAATTACTAATTTTTTTTGTAACATTAGCTAAGGCCTTCAATCGGGTGTTTGAGTAGAATGTGAATCAAATTTAACAAACTAATAGCATAGAAGAAAAGAGAATCACCCAAAACCTTCCTCCAAAACTCTAAACTCTTTAATGATTCAGTTTTTGTATCACATAGAAAACCCCATCTCATATTAACCAGGGAAAGAGCCTGCATTGTAGAAGCATGCAATTCCACTTTCCTGAAGATTCCACCAACAGGCGCTAACCCACTTTCAAAGTTGTAATGCTCCAGCACCAACTCCAACAAATAAATAGAGTAAATGAAAGGATGCAAATAACATATTTCCAGCGTCTTCACCAAATCTTTATCAAGAAAAATGTCCATGCAATTGGACAAGAAATTTGAAGCTACCTTAGAATATAGAGCACGAGGGTTGTTCTGAAGCCATTCCCTACCCACAATTATTCTTATAGCATTCTTATCATCCCTTCTTTTCTCCCAAAAACATTTGGGTAGCATGAAATGCTATGAAGACTCCATAATATCTCAATTAAATTGAGAATAGAGAAGAAATAAATCAAATCCAAATATATTATAAATGATATGAAGAACATCAAGTTGGTGAAGTATATATAGAAGTTAGCACAAACACTGTAATGAGTATGACATCACACTTATCATTTTTAAATTCACCACTATCATTGATGTGATAATTAACATTTATTTCAACTCTTGAATCCTTAAAAACAAGTGCTTAAAAGGTATGCCTACGATAGATGACAAGATGGCTACATAGTGCACATGCAAATAAAGTTATTTTTAAAATGGGGACATCACTAGGTTGACGAGACTCGACCCTCAGGATTAAAGACTTAAGATTTAAGGTTTTATCATAAAATATTTTGGTCTAACTTAGGAAATATTAAACGGTAAACAAGAGCACAATGACTGATAGACCTAAATAATTAATAAAATCTCAACCATTGATTTTTGAAAATCTAACAGTTCTAGTGTTATTTCGGAGGTTTCAATTTGCAAGTCTAGTGCTTCAAGGATTTACTTCTGAAATGCAACTATAGTTGTCCATCGAAAATTCATTGAATGATCCCTCTTTTAAAACAAACTTTATGCACATGCATAATTTAAAATTGGGACATCGCTAGGTTGATGAGACTCGACCCTCAGGATTAAAGACTTAAGATTTAAGGTTTTTTCATAAAATATTTTGGTCTGACTTAGGCAATATCAAATAGTAAATAAGAGCACAATGACCAATAGACCTAAATAATTAATAAAATCTCAACCATTGATTTTTGAAAATCTAACATTTCTAGTGCTATTTCAGAGGTTTCAATTCGCAAGTCTAGTGCTTCAAGGATTTACTTCCGAAATGCAACTATAGTCGTCCATCGAAAATTCATTGAATGATCCCTCTTTTAAAACAAACTTTATGCACGTGCATAATTTAAAATGGGGACATCGCTAGGTTGACAAGACTCAACCCTCGGGATTAAAGACTTAAGATTTAAGGTTTTTTCATAAAATATTTTGGTCTACTTAGTCAATATTAAATGGTAAGCAAGAGCACAATGACCGACAGACCTAAATAATTAATAAAATCTCAACCATTGATTTCTAAAAATCTAACGGTTCTAGTGTTATTCTTGAGGTTTCAATTCACAAGTCTAGTGCTTCAAGGATTTACTTTTGGAATGCAACTATATTCGTCCATCAAAAATTCATCAAACGATCCTTCTTTTAAAAGAAACTTTATGCATGTGCATAATTTAAAATGGGGACATCGCTAGGTTAACGAGACTCGACCTTCAGGATTAAAGACTTAAGATTTAAGGTTTTGTCATAAAAATATTTTGGTCTAACTTAGGCAATATTAAATGGTCATGGTTATATTGATTCACCAATGTTTTTTCCTATGCATTTGAAAATAGGTTTAATTCGCCAATGGATATATTTTTTTGGTTTGAAAAAAGTTTTAATCGCCAACAAAATTGTTTTTTTTGTTTTGAAAACAGGTTTAATTCACCAATGGAAATTTTTTCTAGGTTTGAAAATAGATTTTAATCGCCAATGAAAATATTTTATCGGTTTAAAAAAATTGTAATTTGCCAGGATTTTCCACAGACTTCTACCAATTAGAAAAGATTCACCAATTGAGATTTTTTTCCCAAAACATGAAAAAAATCGCTACTAAAATTAATATTTTTATCGGGAAGTATACAAGATTCACCAAGATTTTACACCTTCACCAAGGGGGGGTTTCTTAAATTTTTCCCTGGTGTGTTTCTCCTTACCCCTTTCTTATAACCACCTTTTGATATTTTTCCAAATCAATTAATTAGATCCTATTTCCTAAATGTAATGCAAAATTACCTCTTTTGTCCTTTAAATCACATATCTTGAAGCTTACCTTGATCCATAACAACCACTTTTATATGAGCCCATTTACCCTTGATTTTTTTGTTAAAAATTGAATCTCCTCAATCTCATGGGCAAATCCTCAATGACATGTGTTTACTAGTCAACTTCATCTTTTCCACCAATTTGACTCTTTTTAATGGCATGAACATTTATTGAGTTTTATTAGGGTGAGCTAGTTTCCCTCCCCAAATTCCCTCCAAAAAAAATCTATAAAATAGACTTCCTTAGCCTCATTTACACATAGCAAATATTAAGTTTTCACTTGAAATCATTGGTTGAACAAATATTTATGAGAAATGAACCCATATTAGTTCATATTATATTTCTACAATAAATTATCATTCAAATTAGAGTCAGTAACAATTTCCAATGATTTTTAAAAAAAAATTAGGTGGTCTCTTTATTTTGGTATTGATTTTTGTGGTAGTTGCACCAACTTGACTAGGGTTTTAATTTGGTTTTACTAAAAAACCAATCTTTACTTTTCCCTCTAATATGTACCTACACCTTTCTTAAGACATCCCCCATTAGACCCCATCTATTTCCCCTCATTTAGATATTTATATTGAGTTTCCTTTTACATCCCCCATCCCCTCCTTGTTCATTTTGAACCATACAAAGCCTTACCCTATTTTTAACCTTTATTTTCCTCTTGGAAATTTTTACCCATTTTTCAAATCCTAGTCATATCCCTATTACATAATTCCATTTCATTAGTGTAGTAGATTTGTAGTTATTTTTGTATCATTCATTTATTCCTTTTAATCCCCATATCATCCTTGTTCCTTTTGAGCTATAGAGAGCCTTAGCTTAGGTTTTACCTTCGTTTTTCCCTTAGAATTCATAATCCATTTATTACATCCTTTTCATTTTCCTTCTATATTTGTCTCATCCAATTTTATTTCAAATTTTTTGCTTTTTTTTATTTTTTTATTATTCTTTTATCTCCCCTTCTCTATCTCTCATTTAAAGTCCCTACAAAATCTATTCATAGTGTTCTCTTTCAAAATTCTTTCCAACCAACACCATATTTTATTTGATCTGGTGTTTTCCTCACCCTACTTTAGACACCTTTCCATATATCATTGTGTTATATAATTGTTTATATAGTCTTATATAGGTATTTTGGCCATTTTGGGTTTGGTCCCTTTTAAAAATCCATCAATACCAATAATATCAAAAATAATATAATCTTAAAATGATACATGAATAGTTTTTTCTTGAGAGTATTATAGATGTAATAACAAAATCATTTTTTACCCCATTATGTTATAGCATTAAATAATTAAGCTATAGGTGAAATAAACTCATTATGCTTACCAATATTTGTAAGATTCAATTTATGGTATGAGAATTTATTGAGGTTGCTTAGGGTTATCTAGTTTACCTCCCAAAATTCCCTCCAAAAAAAACCCATAAATGGGCTTCCTTTTCCTCATATTTACATAGTAGATATTAAGTTTTCACTTGAAAGCATTGGTTGAATAAGTTTTTATGGCTTGAAATGAATTATCGTTCACATTAGAGTCAATATTGATTTTTAGAATCCATACAACAAAAATTACAAGTGATCTCTTCATTTAGGTATTTATTTTTGTGGTTTTTGCATTAGCTTGTGTATGGTTTTAATTTGATTTTACTATAAAAATTGCTTTAATTTTCCCATTTAATACACCTACACCTTTCTTAAGAAATTCCCCACTAGAACTCATCTATCTCCCCTTATTTTCATTTCTATTTTATTTTCTTACATCCCCCATCCCCTCCTTGTTCCTTTTGGTCCATACAAAGCCTTACCTTATTTTTTACCTCTATTTTTCTATTATAATTTCTTACCCATTTGTCAAATTATTTTCATATCCATATTACATCAGTCCCTTTCATTAATGTCTCATATTTGTGGTCTTTTTTTTATCATTCCTCTTCAGGGAAAACTTTAAGAAACCCCCCCCTCGACGAAGGTGTAAAATCCTAGCGAATCTTGTATACTTCCCGATAAAAATATTAATTTTAGTGGCAAATTTTTTCGTTTTTTGTGAAAAAAATAATGTCCATTGGCGAATCTTTTCTAATTGCTAGAAGTCTATGGAAAATCCTAGCTAAATGAAAAAAAATTAAAACCACTAAAAATTTTCCATTGACGATTAAAATCTATTTTCAAACCCATAAAATATTTCGATTGGCGAATTAAACCTATTTTCAAACCAGAAAAAAATAATTTTGTTGGCGATTAAAACTTTTTTCAAACTAAAAAATAAAATTCATCAGCAAATTAAACCTATTTTCAAATGATTAAGAAAAAAAATTAGCGAATTAAACATAATATCAAACTAATAAAAAAATGCAGTGGTGAAGTGTCAGTGCAAATCAATATAACCATGACGGTTCGATGAATTGTCAATGGATGGTTGTAGTTGCATTCTAGAAGTAAATCTCTAAAGCAGCAGACTTGCAAATTGAAAACTCTGGAATAACACTAGAACCATTAGATTATTTTTTTTGGTCGATAATAGGATTTTGTATTGCATGAAAATAAAGATTAAATCATTTGCCTCATTGTTTTCATCAACGATCCAAAAACCACCAACAGCTATAATATTTTTTTCAAAAAAGCATCTTAACATACTTCATAACAGAAAAAGTAACCTTTCCCAACTAAAACTAGTTCCACAACTATCTGTATCTACCTTACATATTTCAACAAGATTTTCAATCATCTTTTACCCTTCCTAGTACCTACTATTCACACTATACAATTGTAACAGGGTTCAACCCCAACAAGCCAAAAATTTAGTACTAGTCTTGTGTTAATTCTGTAAAAATCCTACAAAAACTACAAATTCAACTAGTGCTACCTATTTCATAACTAACCTTCCTTGTTGCTTTTCCTTTCATATTCCACTTCCTCGCATTCTATCCTTTTGCTTTCATACACTTTGCCTCCACTTTCACCTATGCTTCCATGTGCTCTTCCTCTACTTTCACCTATGCTATAATTGCTTCCACCTTCATCGGCTCTATAAAGAGCTTCAATGCTTTCCAGCCTAACCTTGCTTCTTCCCTACATCAATTTTTAATCTCATCCTCCGACCAACGCATGAAAGGGATGCATCCTTTTGCCCCTTCTAGTTCCACATTTTCAAAGCCTTCCTAGATGTCCAAACCTTCACTTGGAACTACCCATTCAAGTATTGATTCTAATCCTTCCAAGAAATCTCTATGCACAATCATCTCCATCACTTCTCTCACTATGCTTGTCGATTCCCCCAAGTCCAAACCCCATGCTATAATCAAGGGGTATACATCCATGTTAGTCCTATATCTATGCCTCAAATTTCTAAAGAATTTCCCCAAAATCATCCACACACTTTGTACCAACCTCCCATCAGTGAATAAAAACATCCCCATTAATCTTTGGTCAAAAGCCTCACCATAAAACGGGTTTAATTGCATCTGTGAACGTAGAGTGAAGTTGGCCTCCATTTGAAAACTGTTGCGGCTACACCACCACCACCACCACTCCTTCAGACTTTTTGTGTGCCTTCTTCTCCATGCCAAAACTTTATTATTAACTTCACTAATCGAGGGCCAAGAGGTAACAATTTTCTAAACTCCGCACGTACCGATCTTAATTACCCATCAACCCTTCAGTCATGTCCACTTGCTCCAATCTTCCTGTGATCTTTTCTTCATAAATGCACCATCAAGTAGGTTTAAAATCTTCTCGTGATCTTCACTTCATAAATGCATCATCCTTGCCACCTTTCCTATCTTAATTCACCAAAGTTGAGGTTTTGGTGCTTTTCCTAACCTTAGTTGCAAGTCTTTCTTGGTCATTGTTGTGCAGTTTTGCACACACGCCCCACTTGGAGTGGGGACCCTCTTTTCATGATGTCTTTTTGGCCTTTGGTTTTTATGGGATTTGTCTTTTCAAGGTCTTGAGATGTTGGTCTTGCTGACTTTGGTCTTGCCCTAAAGATTGAATTGGTTAAACTTGATTTTTGATGAAAGTCCAGGTTTTGACCTAAGTTTGGGATTTTCCAGCTCAGTAGGATTTTCCCGGGTCCTGGTCCGTTGTCTGGTTATGACTGAATTTTCCAAAGTCCAGGTTTTTGCTTGAATCCAGGATTTTTTGGCTCGGGCGGATTCTCCCAAACTTCGTTAAAATCCCGAAGGGTGCATTATCCAAGGAATTCTTGCTCACCCGGATTGTCCGTCTGGCTTGGTTTTTTTTGGAATTCCATTTTGGGTTCGAGTTGCCGAATTTCCTTGATATGTCTTATCACTCATTAATGTTCAAAGTACGTCTTCTCTAGTGCGAGTGCAAGTGGATTTAAGGCCTTTTGGCATTCTTTTGGTTTCATTATTTCATTTACTATTTGCTCTGGCATCTGAGTTCGTTCTTCTTGAGCTTTGGTTGTTGGATTTGAGCTGCTTACGTGTGGATTGCTTGAACGCTGGTGTTGAGTTTCTCATTGCTAGGGCACATTGTTTCGCAGTGACTTCCTCGAGTTTGAGCTTCATTCTGGAATTGATCCATGGTAAGTCGCTGCCGGTTCCTCCTTTTTTTTTCCCTTTGATTGAATCTTTCAAGTTGATTGGTAGTCTTTTTTAAGGTCAGCCCTTGCTTGTTTCATGATCATGTATTTATCGAACTAGGGTTTGACCTACCTTTTCATGTGTTTTATCACCCGCACTATGCATCCCTTCGTTCATCAATTAAATGTTGGGTGTATCCCTGTCACTAGGTGTTTCTGGTAGGGATCTGCCTTATTGGCGCGTAGTTTTCTATATATTGTGAGGTTAGGGTTTCGGTAGGTTCACCTGAATTTGCTAAGATTGATGGAGTTGTCATTATTTTCATGTCTCGAGTTTAGCTCGACCCTATTTATACCTTGTGAGATCCCGGTGCTTGAGCTTGATCATTTCGAGGGATAGTTTTGAAATTCTGAGCTTACCCTAGCTTTCATGGCGGAGGTCTGGTTATTAAATTTAGGGCATCGTCATCCCATTACAAAAATCAGTCATTTGAGGCTTTTGGGAATCCAAATTCATGTGTTATCGAAGTGTTGCTTATTGGGATTGATTTTATGTCCATTGAAATCCAAATAGGGAGGTTTGCATGATCATTCAGTCAGTGGTTTGCGTGTTAACAATCGTCGGGTTTTTTAGGTGTCCGCAGAATTTTTGCGCACCCGGATTTTCCCAGTTTTTGCCATATCCACGAAGTATGATGAATTCTGGAATTTTGAGCTATTTGCGGAAATCCGACCTATCCAGATTTTTTCGGTTTCCTGCCTGGTTCCACTTCCTTGTGATTTTCGAAATTAGGGGGTAATGAATTGAATGCTAAATGATGATTTCTTGTTGCTAATGAATGAATTTCATGATGGTCACACAGCTCTTTCATTCATATTAATGATTTATTCAATGAATGATGTCTTGGCCACAAGAGTCCGTCTGGGTCAGATTTCTTTGAATTTCGCCCCGACTGGATTTTCCCGGTTTACTTCATTTTTTTGGATTTTCAAGTTTGATGATTAGTGATGGATCTTAATTGTTTTATGTGGTTTCCAGGCTAACCTTTGATTGGAATATGGATGATAGTTGGATACTCATGAGGCTCTTTTGTAAATGCAGGCTAAATCAAGCAAAGCTATGGCGGGAAAGTCTAAGGGTGATACTGAAGGGTCCTCTGTTACAGATGCAGAAAGATTGAGGCTCGATACGAAGAGCTAGGTTCCTAATAGAAAGATTGCTTCAATATGGTCTAAGGTCTCCGACACCAATGTAGGAGCATGGAGGTATGAGGAATTCAAGGCAAGAATAGCTCAAAAAGATCTATCAGCACTGACCAAGGGGATGATGAAGTCTGGACTAGTCCATGTAGCAGGATTCACTCTGGCGGTCCAATGTTACGAGTTGATATTAGAATGTGCCTGACAATATGACTTTGACATGCAGAGGGTCGTTAGCACTGAAGGAAGAGTCTTGGAAAACTTCAATCTAGTTTCTATTGCCCAGGCATTTGACATGCCAGACTTGCCATGTGTGTGTGCCTTGGACATGGACTTGGCCAGAACTTACTATGAGGATGAGCCCACCAAGGCCCAGCAAATGATTAATTCTTGGTTGGAGAAACTAAAATCTCATTTTTCCAAACTTCCCAAGCAATTACACTGGATCAAATTCAGACCAGACATATATGATGCAATCACACTATTGAGCAGAATGGCTGGTTTAAAGAGTGTTGGGGTATTGGAGAATTGGATGGTGCATGTGATCAACAAGATTGAGCAGGGTATTAATTACCATTGGGCAGGACTCATCAGTGCAAAGATTGATAGACAGTTGAGAGATGTGTTAGAAACAAAGAATTTTACCATGTCTTCTTATGTGATATATGTGTTGGCCAGATTCTACCCATATAGGGGTTTGAATCCAAAGGGGACATTTGGGCAGGATATCGTCTATGAGATATACTCAGAATTGCACCTAGGACATCAGAATTATAGAAGAGTAAATGATGCATTTACAATGCATATTACTAGGCTGCTTCAAAATGCAGAGCATGTGAGAATATCTGATGGAGCTAAGGAGCTAATTAAAAAATATGGAGCTTGGTTTATACAATTTCCCACCTTCTCCTATATCATAATTGACGGATGTCAAACTGCTTCATACAGGTTGCCTAGATATCCTACTGACCACATTGTGCTATTGGAGGTTACAAGGCAAATATGTGAATTTGATGCAATTGTTAAAAAGGCAAAGCATAAGACAGGGTTTGGTGGAGATTTCCCTCTAAAAATTGGTATAAGTGAGGTTTGTCCTTCAATTCAATCAGCGCATACATCAGGGGATGAATTGAGTACTTATGGTTTCTCTTTCCATTCTAAGAGGACAAATTTTGACATCACTGGAGAGGCACAGAAGAAGGCAACCAAAGAATATCACCACAAGGATGATATAGAGGATTACTGGGCAAGCATCAAAGATGACTTTGAAGCAAGAAAGAAAAGGTATTCTAGGCTTCCAGTTGATGTGATTAGAATATACAATGTCAAGTTGATCCCTGACCAGTTAGAGGATGACGGGAATCTGGTTCAAGATCATGCATATGATTCGATCAAGGACAGGTCTATTGGAGAGGTAAATTGGGTTGAAAACGAGGTAACTAAGCTGGAAGAACTAATGGCCCCTGTTACAAAGTTTACTAAGTCATGGTTGAAGCACAAAGTATGGGAACTGGAAAGTGAAAAGGTACCTTGTACCTTTAATCTAATGGGAAATCTGAATCCTCTTTCCACCTCAGAGGAATCCGATGAGGATGATTCCAAAGGAAAAGCTAAAGGAGGCTCACCTTTCAAGATCAAAATCAGAGGCCCTAAGGAAAGTGATCCGGGACAGAAAAGGAAACCTAAGGGAAAGAAGAGAAGCCAAACTTTGAGAATAGGTAAGTCTGTAGAGGAGGAGGAACTTGAGCAAGTAGAGAAAGAAGATGCCCCTCCAAAGCCAAAAATGGCAAGGACAACTAGGGTTTCAAAGAGGAAAGATCAAGAAACTTCCAAGGATGAGGCAAACCCTCCAGTGGTTGATGTGGAAAGCTCGGGAGAAAAAACCAAGGTTTATTCGAGGAAATCAAGGACTCCGTCTCCCAAGGAGACTATGCAAAAAATAGATCCTCTTCCAATGGCATCCACTGTGGAGCAACTGAAGGTTACTTCCCCTTCATTAAGTCTTGAGCAGACAATCCATCAAGAGCAATAGACTAGTGGGGAGGTAGAACCATTCAAGGAAGGAGAACTCTTTGGTGTAGAAGCTGAGCTCGAGGTTGAAGATGTGGAAATACACCCTTCTCCACTAGTACAATATGAGGATTTACCGATGAGCAGCAAAGACAACAGATCCCCTAAGAAGGAGGATGTCCCTATTAAGTCCCCATCACCTTTTCAAGAAGAAGAGCCCGAGCTAGGTAATCAAGGTGATCAGTCTCCTGAGAAAGAAAAGGATGAAACAGTGGAACGGCATGAAGAGGTTAAGTCAGATGAAATTCGGGTGGATCTTGCTGTCCCGGATTGGTTGGATAATGAGATTACAAGAAAGAAGCAAGTTATTGTTGAAGACACCCCCTTGATTGGGATGAAATGTTGGCCAAGATTGGAAAAGGTAAGAAGAAGAAGATGGCCAAGGTAGTTTCAAAGATAGAGAGAGATGAAGCAAGTAATAGGGTTATTCATATTGCCACCCCTGTTGCAGATAAAAGTAAAGATGAGGTCATCGGCAAAGATTATAATGTACAAACTATCAATCTTGGACCAGCTTCTATGGAACAGGATATTGAAGAGTACGAAGGGTCCAGTGAAATAATAATTAGGAGATTAAGGAAGGAGACGCAGTCCAAGCATGAGCTTAAAAGGGAAAATGAAAGGCTTAAGAAGTGTCTAGAAGACTTGATGAAGCCTTTGCAATCTCTTCACCCATCTTCTTCTGTTGCGACTGGTTTCTTGCCTAAGGAAACTATTTCTGAAATAGAAAGGATGAAGGCTTCTACTCGGACTACAGTAGATTGGTTAAAAGATGTACAAGTGAAAGGAGACGATGTAATAAAGGAAATCCTTTCAATTGGAAAGGATGCAATAAGAGCTAAAGACTTGTTAGAGCATGTTTTATCTCAGAACAAGGAGGATATTGACCTTCTATTGCAAAAAGCTAAAGTGGTCATGGAGTATGGTAAAGACCAGTTGGTTGTAGATGGAGTCCTTTCTTCATCTAGAGTTAATGAGCCTTGGGAATGGTTTGAAGCCTTACAAATTCGGCAGAAATCCATCAGGAAGATCCATAAGCGAAAGAAATAGATGGATGGTGATTTGACCGGTGTTTATGATGGATGTATTGCATTCTTTGAATTAATGACTGGCAGGAGGAAAATTACCCCTAAGTACTTAAGTTTAGAACAATTGAGGGAATTGTGGCATGATGTCTATGCCCTTGATTCTAAAAATGTTATAACAGGGCACCAATTGGATGATGTGGCAACTTACTTGGCTATGATGGACAAGTACCATGCAAATAAAGGTGAGTGGGATAAAATTGTTAAGCAGTCGAAGGAAGAAATTGGCTCCATTGAGTTTCGACTCAAGATCCTACCTTTGCCACCTATTGCTAAGTTGGATAGGGTATTTTTGAAGGTTCGGGATTAGAATAAGGATAAGGGAGGTGGTAGTTAGTGACAATTTTGAGATTTGTGCTTCCCTATTATTATAGGGCATGTGTTGATCTGGGCTGCATTGAGGAATGTGTTTGGGCCAACCTTGATGATGTATCGGCATTTAATGTGTGCCTTATTTTGAAATTCCTAAGGCTGACTTGTTTTGGGTTATTTTATTTTGTAAATGTTTGGCTGGGCCGACATGTTTTGAGGATCCTCTATAAAGGGAATTCTTGCCTCATTGTAAGGAGTTAGTTAGACAATTAAAAGAGACAAGCTAGATTAAGAAGGAACTAGAGCATTTTGTAGTAGAAATAATAGTTAGTTCTCTTGAGCAAGTGCTGAAACAGAATTGTGGAATTGTTGCTACATTTTGGTGATCTAATGCAATTGAAGGCATTGTGGTATCTCTGGTGAATTCCTTTGTGTTATTTTATCCTACATGGTTCCTGTTGTTCCATCTTTTAAATTGCTTGAAGATATGAGATTTGATGTTAGATTTGGAATTAGATTAGTTCAGTGAATAATGTTCATGGTTTTATGCTTGGAATGTTTGTAGCAATCTCTGGTCTATACTCCCAGTAACTATCTGATTGTAGTAGGCTGGTGAAGTCAACCTGGACCATACATGTATTTTGTGCTTAGTTCGATTGTGGATGAATATCTATGATTTGAAAATCTATATACCTTAGAAGATTGCACTGTTCTTGTGATATTGCATTGTGGGTTAAGCAAGAATTGGTTATTTGAGATTGGTCCATTCCAGATATCTGTCATTTGCATTGTTCATCTTAGAAATAGTTTAGATCTCATTATATCTTTGTACCCTTATCTTTTGTTGTTTCTTTATCATTTGGTTAAACTTAGGATCTAAGATCATCATATTGCAAGATTTGATAAATTGGAAAGATACAGTCTGCTTGTAGTAAGGTCCTATTGTGATTACCAACATTTTCACATTTTATCTGAGTTGTTTATGCATTGTCATGACCCAACACCTGAGAGACCTTGGGGTGGTTTTCAGTAATTTATCATTGAAGATTACCTTTCAAGAGAGATAGGATATTGTATTTTGTCTGAGTTGTTGTTGTGTAGAAAACACCATCAACAGTCATCTTTTTAGTCAGTGGGTCAGAGGTTTCAAAAACTTTAAAACTTTAGACTTTGGTTCTAAGGTTCCAAGTTTCAGCAACCATGCAACATTATGGACCATGACCGTTCGATGAATTTTCGATAGATGGTTGTAGTTGCATTCCAGAAGTATATCTCTCAAGCACTAGATTTGTGAATTACAACCTCCAAAATTACACTAGAACTGTTAGATGCAGACATGTGGTGAGATCAAGGCTCATCATCATGGTAATGAACCTGATCGATTGGATTTTGGCAATGAGCTATAGAAGAACTTAAGTGGCAGAAATATGCACATGCATAAAGTTTGTTTTAAAAGAGGGACTGCCTAGGAAGAATGTAGGACCAAGGCTTTAAAACTTAAGAATGTTTTAAACAAAGGATATAAAGGAAAATCAATATAGCCACGACCATTCAATGAATTTTTTATGGATGACTATAGTTGCATTCCAGAAGTAAATCTCTGAAGCAGTAGACTTGTGAATTGAAACCTGGATGGAATAACACTAGAATCGTTAGATGCGGACACGTGGTGAGATCAAGGCCCATTTCTCTCTTTTCAATGCCTAGACGTATTACATTTCATTTAATTGAAATTCTCAATCTTTTGAACGTCTGAAGCAATTGATTGGATAGCTCATAGCTTTAATGAAACAAGATTTGTAATGGGCCTTCACAAGCAACTTCTTGTAAATTTTAATTAGCGAAATGGGTCCTAATACAATGTTGTTTTAATAGTATTGGCGAATATGTAGGTGTTTTATTACATGCTTCTAAGATTCCAGGCGAAAATATTAGTCAGTCCATTTGAAATGCATAGTTTTTTATGGTGAATTTGTTTCTTAAATATGCCTCATAAAAAAAATCATTAGCGAATGGACATACATTAGAATGACAGTTCATAAAATCCGGGCGATTTGGACACCCTATTGGGTGCATGAAAATTCACCAATTTTGACTTGGTTGATTCCTAGAATTCGCCAATTGGTGAAGATTCACCACTAAATTTTTCCCTGATCCTCTTTCCTTTTCATCCCCCATCCCCTCCTTATTCCTTTTGAGCTATAGGGAGTCTTAACTTAGTTTTCACCTTTATTATCCCCTTATAATTTATGATACATTTGTGACATCCTGGTCATTTTCTTTCTACATTAATCTCATCCACTTGTACTGCAAACATGTTACCCCTTTTTATCTTTTTAAATTATTATTTTCTCTCCCCCTCTCCATCTCTTTCCTTTATAGTCCCTAAAATGTATAGTATTATTTTTCCATTTCAAAACCCTTTCCAACCCACACCATTTTCCCTCTAATTTAGTGTTTTCCTCACCCTACTTTAGACACCTTTCGACACATCATTTTTTAAGATTCATGTTTCTATTTGCAAATTTTTCCCTATAGAATCTCCTAACACTAATTTTATTGTGTCTTTATCTTTATTACCACTTAAGTTTTGTCACATAATCTTTTTTTTGTACTTATACTTAGTTTGATTTCTAAGTATAGACTATATTTTAATATTTTTACCAGTGTTTGTGCCAAGTGGATCCATGCTTCAACGCATATAAGGGGACTAACTGAGGTAGACTATCCTATAAATAATCTATTTGTAGGGCCTCTTTCATAGATAATTGAATTATAGGTGAAATGAAAAAGAATATATGTAGAATCTTAAAGAGTGATAAAAGTAAAGGTTATTATAAATAATGAGAAGAAAATTTCTATAAAATTTGGAAAAATTCTAATATATTAAACCAAGCTATATAATAAGTCATTACAATAGGATTAGGTCATCCATTAAGCTATTAAGATCCCTAGAAAACTTGTCTTATGCTCATTTTTTGATAAAATTTAGTTTATAGGTTCCTAAGCACCTTTGTTGCCTATTTATAATGCATTTTTGTAGGAATATCAAGTGTATTGTTACAACCTTAACCCATTATTTGTTTTGGGATATGTGTGGTTGACATGTGGCTAGCATAACCCTTAGTTAAGTTATATAATTATTTATATAGTCTTATATAGGTATTTTGGTCATTTGGAATTTGGTCACTTTCAAAAATTTATCTTTACCAATAATATCAAAAATAATATAATCTTAAAATTGTATGAATAGTTTTTTTCCTCAGAGTATTACAAATGTAATAAAAATAATAATTTTTACCTCCTTATGTTGTATATTGTTAAAGCATTAAACCATAGGTGAAATAAACTCACTATACTTACCAATTGTTGTAATATTCAATTTATGGCATGAGAACTTATTGAGGTTTCTTAGGGCGATCTAGTTTACCTCCCCAAATTCCCAATTTAAATACAAGTGATCTCTTCATTTAAGTATTGGTTTTTGTGGTTTTTACATTAGCTTGTTTTAATTTGGTTTAACTAACAAAACTCCTTCATTTTTTCCTTTAATCTACCTACACCTTTCTTAACAAATTCCCCACTAGAACCTATTTCTTTTTTCTCATTTCTATTTCTATTTTGTTTTCTTTTACACCCTTCATCCCCTCATTGTTCCTTTTGGTCCATACAAAGCCTTACCTTATTTTTTACCTCTATTTTTCTATTAAAATTTATTACCCATTTGTCAAATTATTGTCATATCCTTGTTACACTAGTCCCTTTCATTAGTGTCTCAAATTTATGATATTTTTTTTATCGTTATTTTTTCATTTTCATCACCCATCCCCTCCTTGTTCCTTTTGAGCTATAGGGAGTCTTAACTTAGGTTTTACCTTCATCATCCCCTTATGCTTCATAATGTATTTGTGACATCCTTTTCACTTTGTTTCTACACTACTCCCATCCAATTCTAATTCAAACTCCTGACCCTCTTTTTCTTTTTATTATTCTTTTCTCTCCCCCTCTCCATCTATCATTTATAGTCCCTAAAAATGATAGTATTAGTTTTCCCTTTCAAAACCCTTACCAACACACACCATTTTTTCCTAATTTGGTGTTTTTCTCACCATAATTTTAGATACCTTTCCACACATATCATTTATTTTAGATTTGTGTTTCTCTTTGCATAGTTTCACCTCTCTTAGTCCTATTTTAGTACCAAATTGTAATATAATAATCCAAGCTTAATCATGAAGAATTCATAATCCAATTATTTATGATGAAGCATGGTTGTCACATCTGCATAGTCTTAGCATTAAATTGATCATGTTTGGTGCACATACTACACTAGCCTTAAACTATAATGTAGTAGTATTTTATTTTATATCAATACTTTAAGAAAATTTCTAAACTAATTTCTATAACCCTACTCATCTTAGACTAGATCATACATGTTATTAATTCTTATTTCAATATTAAAATTTGTGAAAACAATCTTGTATTTTTTTTTTAAATAGTTTTAAAAAAATTATTTAAAATAAGTATCTTAATTAATTTTAAATACTTTAACTTAATAATAATTTATAATAAAAATAAAAAATAAAACAAATTTGTATCAAATAAAAAATTATTCGACATTCTATAAATAAAATATACTAAAGTTTAAATTTTATTTTATTTTTTAAATTAACGACCAAAAATGGATGATGATTTTTGCTTAAAAATCTTTCAAACCTTAACTTTTAGAAATGTTGAGGATAAATGTAGTTTAAGAGATTTTTCATGTGGAAAATGGAAAATAAAAAAATTGACAAGAACATGATGATTGGCAAAGCAGAATGAATTAAACAAAAAATAAACTAAATCCAATTAACCAATACACGCATGGGTAGCTAACTTAATTACTTGTAGTTATGGTATGGTGACACCATTTATGGTATGGTGCATCATGAATGCTTGATAGATGATGTCATTGTTATAAATTTTAATACAAAATATTTTATATTATTTATGAAGATGGATTCTATTAACTAACAATTTAATATAGGTTTAACGATCATGATAAATGTCTTAACTATAGTAAAAAAATTATTAGATAGATATACTTTTATAGTTAAATTTTTAATTAATAAAAAATGTATATATTTTAAATTTTTAATTATATACACATAAGAGAAATAATGTTTATTTTCAAGTAGCAAAAAAAAATTAAAACTAAATACATATTTTATCATCTAAATTTGTAGTCTTATTTTTTGATGATATAATTATAACTTTTAGGGTAGAGTCACAAGTATCTTTCACCATAAATTTGTAGAGTCTTATTTTTTGATGATATAATTATAACTTTTAGGGTAGAGTCATTCACCATAAATAATAATATATTTCATAATATTGAATATTATTTAGAAGATGGTATTTTATTATCAACCATAAGGGATACAAGCTCCCTGTGAATGTCTTCTACAACAAAAGAAGAAAAATTAAATAGCTTATTCATATAGTGGTGTTGAATATTTATAGCAATAATCATCATGTGTATGGGCATCTATGCTTTGTAATATATAGTTAAGACTTGACAAAAGACAATGTAAGTCATCATAAGATATCCTATAAAGGTTTCAACACTAAAAAATTTAATTCCATCGAGGGGAATTTGTTTCACTCCAATTAGCCCTTTTGGCTTATAGTTAGGCATCTATTTGCTTTATGTGAATATCAATTCACCATATTTTATTTTCAATTGTCTATATTTTATATTATGTTATCTCCAAATTATATATATATGATGTCGATGTTAGTAAACACATTTGGAAGAAAAAACTTTCCTAAATCAAGGAATCATATATTGGATATAAGAGCAAACATTTTGGCCTAATTATGACAATGGAATAATAAGTCCCAACTAGTTGCAGCTATGGCAACATCTCTTATTAATTTATGCCTATTTTAAAACTATTAGAAAGTATTCACATGCCCTATATTTTCTTAGCTATTTTTACTAAAAAAAGATAAATGGCTAATTAGATATTGCTCATAACTTATCTCAACTCTACTAGCTCAAGACAACACATGGCTCATTTTCAACAACATATGGATCTTACTGGGGCATTATGTTTAAAGTATGGAGTGAATTTGTAAATTTACTAAATTTAGCAAGTATTACCAAATTATAATAGACACAATTAATTAAATCATAGTCACTAGATGGTGTGCAATTTGTTAATTAGAATAATTTAAAGTATTTTAAAATATTTTAGAGCTCATGAATATCAATGTTTTCTCTTATACACTCTATTCATCATAAACTATACATACATATTTGGAAGGAGTAATTTAATTTTGATAAAAGTGCTAACTAGTATCCTCTATTATATTATCATCAATCCTTTGAAATTGCATAATTTAATTAAAAAAATAATTTATAAATTACAAAATGAAAATTTAACAAAAAAATATTTTATTTTATTAACTGTATTACAATAATGATATTGCTATCAGGATTCAACCGTGTAGTTTCGAGTCAAACTCATTGACCCATGTATTACAATATTTTTTAATTTTCATGATACATTTATTTAATGTTAGTTATAAATTTATATTAACTAAAAAAAACTTATCAAAATATTATTAAATTTAAAAAAAATACAAATTCATATAAATAAATAAAATCAATAGATATTTTGTAGTAAAAATATATTAAAATCAAAATTTTCTTTGAAAAAAATTAACTACCTAAAACAGACAAGGATTTTTGTTTTAAAAACTTCTAAACCTCAATTTTTAGAAATGTCAAAAAAGAAAAGCATGGTTAAAGATATTATTCACTAAAAACAGAAAACTCGAAAAAAACATGATGGCAAGCAAAAGGAGAATGAACTGCAGTTATCATAGCTTTGATTTTTCCAAGAGGAACTATAGTTTTCTATCTTTGATGATTCAATGAATTGGATTTTGCATATGAATAATGATGAGTTAAGTCTCTAAGAGACAATGAACTGCAATTATGATGTATGGAGGGGCATCCATGTCATAGGTGCATTCTAGGGGTTGGATAGCTACTTCCTTAAATCTATGGTTCGAGCAGCTTAACCTTTTGAAATTCAAAAATTTTGTTATGGTAAATATACAACTTGAATTAAACTTTTTACCCAATGTTTTTATCCCAATAAAAGAGGTGCAACTCAAGTTAGAGGATATTAGATGTCTTTCTTTATAGGATTTTTAACTCTTAATAGGTTTGTACAGCTTAAAGAGATGTGTAGATCACCCTTTTGCATGATGAAGAAGAAGTGAATTTGTTGATTGAAAGTAGATTCAAATGAGTTACATCATCCAAAGTGACTTATATAGAGAGAGGAGGGGTAACTAATATGTGTTAAATGATTTAAAAAAAAAAACTCATTATTTTTTACAACTTTTTTTATATTGTTGTTGAATTAAATTATGATTGAATAAGTATTTTAGATTGATAACATCAATTAGAAATAATGATTTAATAGTTGAGTATATT
This sequence comes from Sequoia sempervirens, assembly GCA_007258455.2. Classification (NCBI taxonomy): domain Eukaryota; kingdom Viridiplantae; phylum Streptophyta; class Pinopsida; order Cupressales; family Cupressaceae; genus Sequoia; species Sequoia sempervirens. The sequence continues at coordinate 530,103,868 of VDFB02270651.1, forward strand.
GAGACATTAAAAAAATATTGTAATACCATTAATTATAATCTAAAAATTATTAATGTTTATTTTCATTATTAATAATTAAATGAAGTTGAAATGAAGGAAAATGTGGGGGATGGATAAGAGATGAGGGACTCATACCAAAAAAAGGGGGGGGTGTCCACCTGATCACAAATCCACCTTTTCCATGTTCATTAGGAAGAGGGATAGTGCCACAAATTATTAGAATTGACTTACAACCATTAGGAAGAGGGATAGTGCCACAAATGATTAGAATTGACTTACAACCCTCAAGGTGAGTCGACCCTAGGTTTGGACACTATGTTACCTTGACTTCTTTATGATAGAAATGACTGAACAACAGTTTTAAGTTAAAAATAAAACCTATGAGATCTAACACTTGGAATATGAAGCATTATGATAAAACTATCAGAAATAATAATTAACCAACAGATTAAGAAGGTTAAGATGGTGTTTACTTGGCTCCAAAAGTGGGTTTCAAGCTCTGATGAAATACATTCACCCAAGGGTGAATAGGTCTCTGCACAAGGGTCTAAAAATTCTTGCAATCCTCGGATCTCAGATCTAAGCTTCTGATTCCACTAGGTTTGATTGTTGAAAAGTCAGAAATAAAACCTAGGTGAGTTTCTGTGCCTTGGCAACTTTGCAAAATTTCACTTTTGTTCAACTTTCTATCCTTCTTTACCTACAAATATGTACATACAAAGAGGAGAAAAATGTTTATTTTTGGTGGATAAGGGTTTTCCTTGGTCAAACCCTAGTTTGGTAATTAAACCTTGATAATGAAATAATGACAAAATGAAGGAATTGATGAATGAAAAAAGCTTGTTACACCTCACCAAACCCTTTAATGGTTGACCTTAGAGGATTGAAGTCTAACACATCTCTCTAAGGATTGTATCTTGTATGAATTTCCTTGATTTCTTGATAGATCTTGATGCTTGAATATTTGCTTGAAACTTGAAACCTACATCACAATGATAGCTCCAAAAACATGCATGATCACACATAACTTTCACATGATGATATGATCTTGACTTGTTGCAATAAATGACTGATAAATCTACTCTCCAATGCTCTTGACAATAATATTTCCTCTTCTAATTGATCTCTTGAAGTTCTAAGATTGCTTAAGATAAAATAACCTTGTATTTATAGGTGTTTCCTTAATTACTCGACAATTAAACACCACAAGTTGAACTTTACAATTTGAATTTAGATCATTAAAACTCCACCAAAAACATATTATAAAATAGGATCCAATACTTAAGGAGGACCCATTCTTCCTTGGGCGAATAGATCCTAGGCCCTAAACCTAGGACACACATTTTCCAAGATGTGTAATTAAGTGTAGGCATTAATTAAATGTGGGTTTCCCTTCTAGAAAAAAAAATTAATTAGGCTTGTGAATGCATAATTTGGCCAATTAATGGCTTAATTAAGTCCAATTAATTAAGGGGATGCAAACATACTTTGAAAATGTAAAGGTGTATATTTTTCTACACTACATTTAGCCCCCACTTTAGTGAGAGTATGAACTTGCACTCAGACTCACACTAAAGTAGACAAATAAGTCAAGAGAGATATAATTGTATAAGTGTTGGAAAGATAAGATGACAAAGGTCAAGGGTGATCAATCCCCCAAGATCTAAGATCTCGTGGAAAACCAACAAATGGACAAAGAGACAACATGTAGCAGCAACACAAGATGCATAATCATACAATGACAAAATTAATGCAAAAATAAAGAAAAGGAAGGATGGACTAGTCGTGGTCGCACTACTGTCCATAAAATGCATTCATAAGTGAAACCTCATTGTCCACTATCTGAACAAAATATACTCATGAGGGCTAGTGAAATCTAGTGTCCACTTGGTGATCCCCAAGAAAGTGAGAAACACACACTAGGTTGGTATGTACCCACAAAAAGGGTGGCTAATGGGAAATTCTTGCCAAGTCTACAAGCTCTCATACGTCAACCATACCAAAATTCATACCTCTTGATAACTTTGATAAGGTACCACAAAAATGGCTCCACAAGGCTAGCAAGTTGCATTATGCTAGACACTCATGAGAAACAAAAAGGAACCACTAGCAAGCAAGTTGTATTATGCTTGGTGGACATGAAAAAGTTGTAAATGCAATAGGATAGGATAGTCAAAGGGGTTTTTCTTAATTCATAAAAGGTCACACCTTAGGGAACATCGTGCTTAATGTCACCAAGAGAGGACTAATCAAGGGATAAAAGAATTCGCACCTTAGGGAATGCAAGCCATAGTATTACCACTAAGAGGAATGTCATATGCCAAGAAAGGTCACACTCTTGAAGGACATAAAACCCAATATCACCACCAAGAATACACATCACATGAAGTAATAAGACCACACTTTGAAGGGAATATGCAAACAATGAGCAGGGACGTGTATGCCCCCACTTTAAAGAAATTGCCAAGTGTAGACACAGAAATCTGGTTTAGGCCTGCGACTTCCATATTCTTCATAATTCGTTTTCTTCATGGTCATGATTAAATAATGTCAATTATTTAATTAATTCATCTTAACATTATTTCTTCTATTAATTAAATAATCTTAATTATTTAATTAATTCACACTTTTCTTTATTCTATCTGATTAATTAAATAAACGCTTTTTATTTAATTATGTTACTAATTAACCTTATTCTTCTTGTCAAATTAAATAAATTCTTATTTAATTTATTCTCTCTTTATCATATTTCAACTATAATTAAATAAATTCATTATTTATTTAATTATTCATTTAAAATCCTTCATCATTTAATTAAATAAATATTATTTATTTAATTATTCTTCAAATATCGAGTCTTGAATTAAATGAATTATTTAATTCATTAATTCTATTTTAACGCATTCTTCTATATTTTAGATAATTATGTGAGTTATCTAAATATTCACTTTTACTCAACTCAACATCTATTTCAAATCGTTCAATTAACTATTGATTTGATGTTTGAGTAGTATCTTCGAGTAATCTCTTCGTCAAATCATGCAATCGTCCAGTTCTAACTCAATTGTGTGCACATGCATATTAATTAAATATTATTATTTAATTAATTAAACCTCGTGTGTGCATTCGAACAAAGAGTCGTTATAATTAATCTTCATCTTTGTCATGCAAAGATATTTCTTATGTTTTTGAATATCGAACTGAAGATTAAATCATTTATTTAATCTTTAATTCTATTTATAATTGGAATCACTCATGTCATCACTGTCAGTTAACAAAATGCATGTCTAATTAGTCAATCTCAATCATTCGTTAATCTTTCAATCTTGACCTGTCGTTTGAATAATCAATTTTCTATAAATTGATTTGTCATTCTTCATTCCAATCTCTCTCACAAATTTTGTAACTTTGGAGAGCACTCAATCTTGAATCTTTGATATTTTGCTAATCACTATCTTAGGCTATACTTGCACGAACTTGAAAATCTGAGGGCAATTATACTACACAAGCAAAATGGAGAAGGGCAATCGAGATGAATCATGGAAATGCGTTTGAAAATTGGTGAAATTGTTCTAGTTTTAATTACATTTTTACTTTCCCATGTTCTTTGTTGCTTAACGAATGAATTTGCATTTTAGATTTAGTATTGCATTGCATGTGTGATTCTAATCTTCTTCTTTGTTGTCTATTGTGCAAAGCTTTTATTTGGCGTTACATTTTGGTGAACCCGACGTGAATTACTAACCCTCTTGATTAACATTCTTTGTTTGGAAGTTTTTGATGTTTTTTGTATTGAAAGGTGTAGGTACTTTTGAAGAATCTTAAAAATCACACATTTTGGAGTCTTTTGAGGTCAAATAAATAGCATGGTTGCATCCGGAAGGGTTGAGAGACGAAGATTCATATATTATACTACATATTTTCGTTAAGGGAAGCATTTTTTACAAGAAAAACATGATTTTTTTGCGACTGCGAGCTAAAGTGACGCATTTGCAAGCCAGAATGACACATTTGCAAGAAGAATGATGCATTTGACTTAAAAGTGACACATTTGCAAGCAAAATGATGCATTTGACTTTCTATGACGCATTTGCAAGCTGAATGACACATTTGTGAATTAAAGTGACGCATTTGACTTTTTGAACCGCATCTGACAGAGAAACGACGCATTTGAAGCTTTCTGAACTGCAAGTGATTTCCCAAGCCGCAACTGAAAAATAAACGACGCATCTGACTGGTAACGAAATGACGCAATTGACTGGTAAAATTTTATTTTCGTTTCCCGCAATCTAAAATTTTCAATTGATTTTTGTGTTACTGATATCTTATTTTCAGCGTGTGGCCTTTTCGGAGTTAACAAGATTTTTGCAGGACGATTGACGAAGACAATATTGAAAATTACTAACGAGTTTTTCTACAGGACGTTTTGTCGAAAACCCTAGTTAAATTTGAAATAGATTGTTTGGTAGCATAGAAAATCTTTCGTTTGGATTAAAATTAACAAGTGTCTACTGTGTTTGGTGCAAAAGCACAAGTTTGGTCACCCTTACGACTTGGTACATTGAAGTATCCTCTCCCCTTGTGCATCCGTGTGATCCTGGGTGTAAGAGAAACGGTTACCAACTCTAGAACTTGGGCCTGTTCTAGTGGGAAAAAGTACTCACCCCAGGACGACTCAGACCGGTAGCACCCTGAACCCAAGGGACTTCCAACCGGTATATAAAAGTGGGTTCTTGGGGAAACCCCAAGAATCACGAGTGTGGTTCCGACAAGATGGATCCAAAAGGGGACTTGCGTCGTATGGATCACACCCCACGAACGGAATGCCCGAATTAAACACCTTTTTGTTATAGAGACCAACCTATTTGTGGCCATTGCTTGGTATTAGTGCAGGGTACAGTATCATGCCCGAAGATACTCACTACTGATCCCCTTGAGTAGAGATAGCAGTTCTTGGGAGGTCATTTCCCAAAGAATTCAGAATTGGTGTGCTCGAAAGATGTTAATGAGTCATGGAGGGGAGCCAATGCCACCAAATTCCTAAGCTATCCTCTCTCGAGATGGAAAGGTGTTCATCACCAATCCGGGGTATAATAGGTGGGCTATACCAAGTATACAAACCCTAGGCCTTTGGCCTATTAGGATGTGCTTGTCTGTTGTCACTTTAAACATTCTTTGAGTCCAAAATTGAAACTGAAAACACTTTGTCTTACGATTGTCTTTGATTGTCAGAATTTGATCACAGAAAACGGAGTCAGTTTAAAATTTTATGTCACCGAAAATTCACAGAGAGTCGCAACTATTCACCAGAAACACGCATCTAATTTTTAGAGTCACATCTGTTAGTTTTTGAGTCGCATCTATAATTTATGAGTCGCATCTGTTAGTTTGGCTCGCATCTGCTTTGGAAAAACCGCATGCGTTATATTTAGAATCGCATCTGGTAATTCTGAGTCGCATTTGTCAGTTTGGACCGCAACTGTTAAACTTGAACCGCATCTGTTAAATCCTGCGACGCATCTGTTTGATTATCAGAAAACCAAAATTCACAGTCACTGTCCAGTCAACACAGTTATACCAGTTTCAGTGGTCTTCGCACAAACAGTCTTTTAAATAGAAACCCGAAACGATTTGCTCAATTTTGCATCCTTTAGGTTCATTTAGTCATTACCATAGTTGTCTTCAGTTAGAGTTTAGCTTCATCTTAGGGTACATATCACCTTGCATTAGACTTCTAGGAAGGTCACTTTTACAGACTTTAGGATTGATTTACCATCTATACTCTAGAAAAGTCATAGTGTCAACAAAATTTGTCATTGAACCTAGTCTTATCATTTTATCCTTTGTCCTACAGAGAGTCCTAGCTCATCAGTCTAGTTAGGAAACTCAACTTGTCTTTGATCCTCATCCTACATTGGTTCCTTGACTTTAAAAAATTGACACTTTGGTTAGACTTTAGGTATTTGGTCCCTTCGTCTTAAGGTTTATAGAATTGACTATTTTAGAACCTTGCTTAGACTTTGCATCTTTAGCGTCTAGACTAGCGTCATCATAGAACATTCTTAATTTTACATTCAAAAAATTCCCAAAAACATAGCTTAGGTTGCATACCTTAGATTTAAGTCACTCTTTGCATTATCATACCTTAGTCATACTCCATATCTTGTCATAACCTCACCACCATGTCTGCAATTTACCTTGATATGTGTGCTAGCCAAGTTGAATACCAATTACTCTGTAATGGTCAATACCAACAGGCCCTAGACTTCAAAAGACAATTTATCCAATCCACATGTCAATCAACATCAACCCATGGTCAACTACCCACATATCATTCCTACCAACAGTCCATAAGTCCTAGTCCTCCATCCATCTACCCTCATTATCAAGAGTTCCTTAGCATAATCCATGCCATGAATCCACAACAAATGTCCACTTATCACCCTTATCCTAACCTTGACAAGGGAAACCAACCTTCCACTAATCCCTTCCAAGCTTCCATGTCCTACCCTAGTCCTTCATCCACTAATTCCTTCCAAGCCTCTATGTCCTATCCTAGTTCTTCATCCACTAATCCCTTCCATGCCACTCCATCTCACTCTACATTTAGTCATGACAATACATCTATTCATGGTCTCCAAAGTCACATCCCATCTACTAAACTTGAGGATACATGTCAAATGGAAAGTCCAAAGCATGACTTCATGGCTTCACCTTCATGTCAAGATCAAAGTAATCTATCCCATGACCCTATCTTTAAGTCCATCCAAGAAGTCCTTCTAGATAATCATGGCATCCAAAATACACCTATCCTTGATCAATATTTCATTCCCAATCATATCATTCAAGACAAACCTGTCTTTGATCAAGACACTACTATTGAGCAAGAAGTCCAAAATGATCCACTCCTTGACCTTTATGCCATTCATGATCAAACATTTGAAGACAACCCTATCCAAGTACCAAACACATCCATTTCCCAAAATGAGACACTTGCCTCTTTTGAACACATAGACGATATTCCTCTAGAACGAGAGTCTCCTACTCTGGACATATTTGCAAATGATCAAGCTATAGTTGAGTTCATTGGACTCTATGACAATGACCATAAAGACAGTTTCAACATCGACTTGGAAGCACTAGTAGAATCCTCTAAATCTAATATGTCACAAAATCACACCAAAGATATCCAACATGTCAATGAAGATAAGAGATCCTATCAACTAGGATCATCCACTTTTATCAAATCAGGATTTCTTGAAGAGGAGAAGATTCCAAGTAACATTTTCCACCAACACAATGATGGGTTAGCATCTTGCTTCCAAACTGAAAAATACCCCATCGCAAACAGAATCTGTCAGAGCATGCAATATGAAGGAAAAGGACTAGGCATACACGAGCAAGGAATTCTAGAACCAGTACAATTTCAAGCAAATCCTAGACATCAAGGTCTTGGTTATCCTTCAGTCAGCAAATCTAATGATGTTAATGTTACATTCTCGATATTGGGGGAAACTTTATCTGATACAAACATCAAAATGGAGGCCATGAGTAGTTCTTACCATAAGGTTGTTGCCAACACTCCTTCCATCCATACCATAAATTGTCATTCCAACATGAATAAAGCTTCCATTTGGAACCAACAAAAACAAAAGTCTTACAAATTCAAAGTTCAAAATCAAATATCAAAGGCCATTGAATCAATCAAAAATCCAAGTGGACAAATAAAGTTAAAATGGATCCCAAAGAAAAATGGATCAAGCAAAGAAAATAGTTCAATAGTAAAAGTCAATCAAAATGTGGAGCTACAAGAAAAGAGGACTCCCACATATAATAAATGTCCACCTCCTTCAAAATGGTCATCATACAAGGCATATAAAAGTCATGGTTCCAAAACTTATCCCAATATGAAACCCAATCTCTATCATCGATCACCCCAAGTTTGGAAAATAAAAATTCCTACATCTAAATTGCCAAATGCATCTACCATCATCTGTCATAATCCTACATCTCGCCTAAAGTCTAAAAATCCTATGTCACAAATCTGTCCCATCTTGGCAACAACTCTTTATTGTAAGGACTCCCATGGCACTCTATCACAATGTGTGTATTTTGATAAGGCCAACTCCAGTGTCAACAAGGATTACAATGACATCAATCAATTGTATGCAAGTGCTATGATCCTAACAAGGCAACTACTTCATCAAGGTTATTATTGGCATATCATGGCACCAGTCTCTACATCAACACCATCAATGGATTCAACACAATCAGTGATCATCTAAAGCATCAAGGCCATCCAAAAAAAAAAAAAAATTCACTTTGATGAAAACCTAGCAAACAGGCATCTTGGTGACACCAAAAAGAAAAACAAAAGTAAAGAGAAAAATTGCGTCCAATAGTGAAAACCATTCTTATGGCGCTTTGGATAAGTACCATGATGAAAACCTGGCAAACAGGCATCATGTGTAAGAAATTATCTATGTGGACTATTACACTTGGGGGAAAGTTGTCTCATCTCCCATACCCTTCGTATGACATTTATTATGACATTTCCATCTATCCATCTAAACCCTACCACTCATGCCCATTTTCCCACCTACTTTGATCTTGATAAGGATGGGTACAAACGTAAATTGTGCTTTGGAAAAACTCTTGACATGTCTATCCTTTGGTCATACACTATACATGAAATATCATGTCATAGCCTTCATAGCATTTTTCCAAACGAGTTATCCTTATACGAAATACCTATCACATGCCTTGGTTTTTCCCTTGTTAATGGTCTAAGGATCCCATCCAATCTTGAAAAGTCATTCCAAATGCAACAAGCCCAATCCCTATAATCTTTCTATGCATTCTAGTGCATCATTCAAAACATTCATTGGCTTTGTTTCTAGCATGGCTGCAAACCTTGATCCTTTAGTCACATTATCATTATCCTTATGTTGTTTGGGGATGTGTCCTTCCTACGTCAAACAACATTGTCACCGTCCTCATCACCTATCAATTGGTTTTCAGCTTGACTAGGGGCAAGATCATGGTTGTCCTTGGATTCTTGTGCATGCTTGCTTGGTTGCTTGTAGGAATCACTACCCTGTACATAGTACACTTCATTGTACATAGTCCTTATCCCTGTACATACTGACTATCCTTGTACATGTCCCTTATCTTTCGTACCCATCACTTGTATATACCATTCATAATAAGTGGTAGTCTTTCCCATAACTTGGAACGATTGACATTGAGCGCATTTCATGTCTCTCATTTTACCCTATTCATAGTCAATTGGTCTTATACTCAACTGGGGGCAAACACTTGCCATGTGTCATATTGGTTCTTACATTGGTTGTGTTGAAGACGTCAAACCATGGAAAGTCCACGAACATCACAAAAGGACCTAAGAAAAGACAAAAAAATTAAAACATTTCAAAAATCAAAAAATAGAGTCAGAGTCAGTCGCACTTGTCAGTCTTTGTCATTTGTCGAACTACGTTGCCTCTGCGACTGGATGTAGGCAAGGCCATCTGCCGATGTGCCCCTGAGGCATTAGGTCAGTCTGTTTAGGTTTTTCTATATAAAGTCATAAGTCAATCCACATGTATATATCACAAGGTCATTGGTTGTGTTGAACTACGAGGTCTCTACATGTATAACGTAGGCAAGGCCATCAATCGATGGGCCCCCAAGGCCGCACTAGGTCAGTCCATTAGGGTTTGTCACATTCATTTTCACACACGTTTTCTATTTGTAGTCAGTCTTTTCGATCAAGTCAAGTCGAACTATGAGGTCTCTGCATGTACAACGTAGGCAAGGCCATCAATCAATGAGCCCCCAAGGCCACACTAGGTCATTCCTTTAGGGTTTGTGGTCACATGCAGTATTTGTCCACACGTCATATAAAGTCATGCATTAATCTAGTGAACAAGTCAGCAATGTCTCTAATTCAAATCAAACAACTTGCCAAACAAAACAATTCAAACAGATCAACCAACAGTCTGCTACAGGATGTGTCCTTGGAAACAGACGTTATCAAAACAATCAACCTATGTCTTATACAGGATGAGTCCTTCCTGCATAATCGATACGGTCAAACATAGCCTTACATAGGTTATCACATCAACGGCATCTGACTCAACGTCTTATACGATACATGTCTTTCTGAAACCAGGCTTTGTCATGCCTTATACAGATAGTCATAACATCGAAACCAGACTCATAGTCTTATCTAGTATGTGTATCTCCTGAAATCAGGCTCTATCAATCAACAAATCAAACAAACAAATTATGTTTTGGCAAATATTTCATTGGATTTTTTACTTTATGTCTTATTTATCTTATCATTTATCTTGGATTGATGACTGGGGTTCATGTTACTGGCTTTCTCAAGGATGTCCCATGAAGGATTTAGAGAAGCAACAACGTATCAGGATTCTATTTTCTTTTACTGTTGTCTGTTGACTATCTTTTCAATTTGATTTTGACTCATGTTACTAGTTTCCTCAAGGATGTCCCATGAAGGATTTAGAGGAGCAATGACGTCTCATGACCCGTCTTTTACTTTGTTTGTTGTCTGTGGTTTGTCTTGACAAAAAGACTGGGGCAACTTGTGCCCTTAGTATGAGTTAATGACACTCCTTGTCTGTGACTGTCTGTTATTAGCAAGTGGATGACCTTGCACACCTTGATTTATGTCATATCATGGTGTTTTTCTCCATTTGTATTAGTCCTGCCCAATGATGATAAAGTGCAATACCTTTTGTGATATATCGAAACATCGAAGATTGCTAATACTAACTTCTATCTCCTATCTTTTGTTCTTTCTCAATCTTTCTTTTTGCACTAACATTTCTTCTTTTCTACATCTTCACCACCCTTATCTATTTTCTTCTATCCTTTTTTCTTTCATCTTCTAGTTCTCTCATCAATTTCGAGAGCACACTCATGTTCTTTGAACCTGCCTGTCCTCCCGAGGGGGCATACCTTCACCTGTTTTACATTGGGGCATGACTGGGCCATATTTCTTATCGATTTTCTTTGACACAATGCCTAAGTGACATTGTATCAAAAAGGGGCAAATGTAGACACCGAAATCTGGTTTAGGCCTATGACTTCCATATTCTTCATAATTCGTTTTCTTCATGGTCATGATTAAATAATGTCAATTATTTAATTAATTCATCTTAACATTCTTTCTTCTATTAATTAAATAATCTTAATTATTTAATTAATTCACACTTTTCTTTATTCTATCTGATTAATTAAATAAACGCTTTTTATTTAATTATGTTACTAATTAACCTTATTCTTCTTGTCAAATTAAATAAATTCTTATTTAATTTATTCTTTATCATATTTCAACTATAATTAAATAAATTCATTATTTATTTAATTATTCATTTAAAATCCTTCATCATTTAATTAAATAAATATTATTTATTTAATTATTCTTCAAATATCGAGTCTTGAATTAAATGAATTATTTAATTCATTAATTCTATTTTAACACATTCTTCTATATTTTAGATAATTATGTGAGTTATCTAAAATATTCACTTTTACTCGACTCAACATCTATTTCAAATCGTTCAGTTAACTATTGATTTGATGTCTGAGTAGCGTCTTCGAGTAATCTCTTCGTCAAACCATGCAATCGTCCAGTTCTAACTCAATTGCGTGCACATGCATATTAATTAAATATTATTATTTAATTAATTAAACCTCGTGCGTGCATTCGAACAGAGAGTTGTTATAATTAATCTTCATCTTTGTCATGCAAAGATATTTCTTATTTTTTTGAATACCGAACTGAAGATTAAATCATTTATTTAATCTTTAATTCTATTTCTAATTCGAATCACTCATGTCATCACTGTCAGTTAACAAAATGCATGTCTAATCAGTCAATCTCAATCGTCCGTTAATCTTTCAATCTTGACCTGTCATTTGAATAATCAATTTTCTATAAATTGATTTGTCATTCTTCATTCCAATCTCTCTCGTGAATTTTGTAACTTTGGAGAGCACTCAATCTTGAATCTTCGATATTTTTCTAATCACTATCTTAGGCTATACTTGCACGAACTTGAAAATCTGAGGGCAATTATACTACACAAGCAAAATGGAGAAGGGCAATCGAGATGAATCATGGAAATGTGTTTGAAAATTGGTGAGATTGTTCTAGTTTTAATTACGTTTTTACTTTCCCATGTTCTTTGTTGCTTAATGAATGAATTTGCATTTTAGATTTAGTATTGCATTGCATGTGTGCTTCTAATCTTCTTCTTTGTTTTCTATTGTGCAAAGCTTTTATTTGGCGTTACACTAAGCATTGTGTTGTGAGCAATTACTTTAAAGTAGAGAATGATAATACGTGAGAACTTTATTTGGAAACCCTTATTCCAAACATATGTTTCCAAGTAGAGCTATGTCATGGAAAGGAGGTTTCCCCCATATGTAATCTTAAGATAACACATAAGGGATCCATGGATTTGGGGTCAGTGTATGTCTTTGCTACAGTGATATAATTGAGCTTGGAATCATCGTCATTCCCCAAATAACTCATGAAACAACAAGCACAAAGGAAGAATGACACATAGAGATTGAAAATAAAGAAAATATTTTGGGTCAACATGGATGAGACATAAATGTCTCAATACCTTGCATCATCCCTAAAAGAAAAACACAAGACAAATGAAAAGATAATGCTTAAGATAGATAGAAGAATAAAGATACAAATAGAATAATGTCATGAAATATTCAATTCATTTGGATCATTACACCAACAGAGTGACAAGGGTCATCCAAAGTAGGCTCACAAACATATAAAGACACACTAAGCAACATGATATTTCCAAGTAGCATGATATGGGGGATCACATTACACACATGCAATCACTCAAAGAACATGAAAAGAGAGCAAAGAAAAGACTAGTATGGTACATGTGAGTCAACCTATAGCAATTCATCTACATCCCATCTTATTTATCATAGGCGGAAGTTAGAAAACTAGCCAAAAGGACAATGACAAGTACAATACTAGGACAAGGCTATCTAACCCCTTGTCCCCACTAAGTGTAGGACAACGATGAGCCAAGATAAGTGATGATGTGATGCTCCTTGCAATAAGAAAAATTATTTGCATAAAGTCCATACATGCAATAATGAGCATGCTAATATCCTACAACTATTACATGGAAAGGAGCCAAGTTTGATCATGTTAATATATTATATGATCAACTAGTTCTTTGACCATATTAAAAAATTTAAATATTCTCTTTAAAGCACTTCATTCATCAATACTATGCCCAAGAGATCTATGATATTGGAAATGAGACATGTTTGTGCTTTTTCCTTTTGGATTTTCCTTGATAGGTGAAAATGTTATAAGTCCTTGATTAAGAAGTGTGTATAAGGCTCTTTCATTCTTAGACATAGGACAAGGAAACTTTAACTTCTTAAGTTTGAAAGGCCTTTGTGTTGCAAGGTGTGTGCCCTTGGTCTCCTTGTTTTGTACACTACAGTGCTCAGGTTTTTGGCATGGCTTAACCACCTCTCATGGATTCATTAACTCTATCAATTGTATCAGGCGTTAATAGGTCAATCTTTTGGTGCAATGGAAATTGTCTTTGCAAAATTGGTATCAGAGCCTAGGTCACGGGTTTCAACTCCTTGATTATATTGGGGGTGAGGGGGTATTGTTGCAAGGTGTGCACCCTTGGTCTCCTTGTGTTGTGCAATGTAGCGCTTGGGTTTGTGACATGGCTTAACCACCTCTTGTGGATTCATTAACTCTAGTGGTTGTATTAGGAATTAACAAGTTGATATTTTGGTGCAACGACAATCGTTTGTGTAACACTTTGTCTCTTGCTTGATTGGGAAACTTTTTGAGGTGGAGGTGGAGGATCTAAGGTGACCTTATTGTTGTTGTCGGGCATTAATTGGTATTTTAAAATTATCTTATTAAAGGGAACACCTTTCCCCTTAAGAGATGTGTAGGGGGGGAGGATCTTAGCATCCTAACCCCTTAGTATCCTCAGATAGTATTTGTTCAAGTAATTGATGGATCTCATGCTCATTATTTATGTCACATACTTGTTTGCTTAAGATTCTAAAGCATTGACCATAAGTTTCTTCTAGATTTATGGGGGTATTTGTAACTTTATGCATTAGGATGAAAGAGAAAGAGTGTGATTGGGTCCTTCAATGGTTGGGGGTTGAGGATTTCTTTGTGATTCAAATTTGGGATGAACAATGTTAAACATGTCAAGGGGTGGGATGATAGGAGGTGTTGGTTGTTGCAAGGAGGGGTAAAAGGATGCATTGTTTTCAAAGTTGTTAAGGAAATTTTGTATTAATTCGTGTATGCTATCATAATCTTCACCTAATATGTAATCTTCATGAGGAAATTCATTAGGGGTTGATTAAGCATGATTGGGTTCAATTACATTAGGATCATCACCAAAAACCTAACTTGAGACATCTACCAAATATTTCAATGGCATCCATAGTTTAACAAAACACATATCCATGATGAAAGTTTGTTTTATTTTTTAAATGCAAGTATGAATGAGTTTGATGCAGAATTTCAGATCTAATAATTGACTAATTTAGGATGCAAAAATCCTAAAAATTATATCTTTTAATGCCAATTTTGGTTCCAAACAATGCACTTAATTTAACCAATTGAACTTGATGCAATAAACTACAGAATTTTCTATTTTTTGAAACTAAAGCACATATCTGATAGCATAATGAAATGAAGATAGATACAAAATTATGTCCATAAATGTGAAAAGGCATTTGTACAAGGACAGGTTTTTCCAAAGGCGAATGGGTCTTTGTACAAGGGTTAGAAAAATTAAAGTTTACGTTTCTGGTTTGATGTTTGAGGTCTCAATTTTAGGTTGTAGACTATGAATTTTGTTGGCATATTTTTCTAGTTTTAGGTGCCCTAATGCAAGTGCAACTAGTTACAATAAGTGAACAAAGTGACAACTTTTGAAATGCAATTTTGAACATGACTAAGAGACACTCTTGATGTAACTACAATGCAAGATGTATGCAACATTTCTGATTTTTTAATGAATTTAAATGATGCAAACATGCAAAACCAAACCCTAAATTCAATGAAAAGCACACTAATGTAAACCTGGATCTAGGGTTTTGAAGGTCTCCAAATCATAATTTAGGATGTACAATATCAAGTTCACCAAAATGAAATGAAGGAAAAAAGGGAGAGGGGGATCCTTCCCTAAAGATGCAAGAATGTGTGATAAGGGGAGTATGTCAAAGCAAAAGAGGGTGTCCACCTAATCACAAATCCACCTTTCCCTTGTTCATTCAGAAGAGGGACAGAGCCACAAATTATTAGAATTGACTTACAAACCTCAAGGTGAGTCAACCCCAAGTTTGGACACTATGTTGCCTTGACTTCCTTATGACAAAAATGACTGAACAACAGTTTTGGGAGAAAAATAAAAAAAGTGTTTTAACAATCAAAACTATGAGATTTAACACTTTGAATGTGAAGTATTATGATAAAACTATCAAAAGCAACAATTAACCATCAAATTTGAGAAGGTTAGGATGATGTTTACCCAACTCCAAAAGTGGGATTCAAGATCTATTGAAAAAAATTCACCTAGGAGTGAATGGGTCTCTACACAAGGGTCTAAAAATTATTTTTGTAGTCCTCAGATCTTGAATCTAAGCTTCTTATTCCACCAAGTTTGACTATCAGAAAGTCAAAAATAAACCCTGTAGGTGAGTTTTTATGTCTTGACAACTTTACAAAATTGCACTTTTGATCAACTTTCAATCCTTCTTCACCTGTAAATCTACACATACAAAGAGAGGATAAAAATGTTTATTTTTGGTGGATAAGGGTTTGTCTTGGTCAATCCCTAGTTTTGTAATTAAACTTTGATAATGAAATAATGACAAAATGATGAGTGGATTAAATCAATCCATCTGATCTAATTATCCCTATTTGAAAATGAAGTGAAAAGAATGATTTTGGTCTCAATGGATGCTTTGCAGGCTATGGTTTTGCAGGTCCATGACTAGTAGGTCGTGGCTTGCATGTTGTAGTCGTTTGCTGCATGTGAAGTGTGGTCTCTAGATCGGTGTGTGGGGTGCATTTATAGGCGTGGGGAGGGGTATTTTAAGTGCTTAAGGGGTGTTGTGGTAGGGTGGATGGGGTGTCTCTTGGTGCTCGCATTTGCTTGGCCTAGGCTATGGGTTGGGGTTTAGGGTGTCGTGGTGGTGGGGGGAGTGGTGTTTGATCCATTGTGTGTTGGGTTTCATGGTTGGCGTAGGGTGGAGCTATGGGGGTTCTTTTCTTGCGTGCTTATCCTTGTTGGTGGGGGTGTGTGGGGTGCTAACCCTGGTGTGGGGTTTAATGACCCTAAGTTTTTTGAGGGATTGGTTGTTTAGCGGAGTTTCTTTTCTTTTCTTCAATGAAGCATGGGGAGTCGTTGCGGTTTGGAACCAAGTTGGATTTTCACTTGGCTTTTGGTTTGAAACCCTTACCACATGGGTCACGACTTTATGATAATAATTTATTTTCTCATAATTTGGATAAGAATGAGATGGGACTGAGAGGAGGGTTTTAGTTTCCAAAGATTAACAGATTCCTAGAAAGGTGCAAAGAGAGGTCGAATGTTGTGATCCCGATGGAGATGCTTGTGGAAGATATTGAGTACTACTCTTCTCACTCTTTGTATTGCAAATTTTTGGGATTGAAGATTTCGCTACAATTTTTGGAGGCTTAGGCCTAGAGGACTTGGTTATCGGAGGGAGAGATGGAGATTAGGCTCCTGGAAAATAACTATTTTATGGTTACGTTTGACTGTGTGGCAGATAGGATCAATATTTTTGAAGGAGGCCCTTATTTTTACAATCAAGTGGGCTTGTTTATCAAGCCGTGGCATGCGGGCTTCAATCCGGCTGAGGATATTCCTAGTGCTAGTGTGAGGATGTTTTACATTTACTAGCTTCAATGCTTGGTAAACTGGTGGGTTCTTTGCAGCAGACGCAGTTCAAAAAGGTAATGACATTTGCCTGGTTCTATGTGGAAATTGATTTAAGTAAACCTTTTCCAGACTCTTTAGAAGTGTGTGCAGGATCTTACTCATGGGTTCAATAGCTTGACTATGAGACCTTACCTTTTAGATGTCATTTGCATCATGAGTATGGCCACTTACAGCGTAGATACCCAAGGGCTAAGCCTTTCGAGACTAACTCTTCACAGTCCCCCAACAATCCGCCTAGGGTGGAAAAGGGAAAGGGTCCTATTCAGGGTGGTGGTAATGGGGAGGATGGCTTTACTCCTGTCAGATCTTGGAATAGAAAATAAGGGGAAAAAAAGGACTATGAAAGAGAGGCAGGATGAGGATACTTTGAATAGATTTGAGGTTTTGGAGGGTCTTAGCCAGCAAGAAGTGAATCTAGGTTTGGTTGATTTGGATAAAGGAATTTTGGGTTCAGAACAGCAGGGGCAAGAGGTTGAGCTGGAGCAGGCATACCATCAAGTGGTGGGTTTGGGCTTACATGGTGTGAGCTAGATGGGGGAGGCTATGGACAAGAGGGGATCAACCCCAGGGTCTCTCCTGCTCCACAGGAGGATGGAACCTTGCATTTGGAATCAGATCTAAAGATGGAGGCTCAGAAAGAATTAGGCGGTGTAGTGGTGAAGGACAGTGAGGCTTTGTCTCATCCCGTGCGGAGAACAGGTCTGGAGGGGGGGAAAAACAATAAACCATCTCCTCATTTGGGTATCTTGCAAAAAGATATTAAGAAAGGAGGGGCGGAGAAAGTCACTAAGTTGGGCAGGAAAAAGGATATGGAGAAGATTAAATTGATAGGGGAAAATTTGGTGGAATCAAGGTCAGTCAAGACTTTGGATTCTCACTTCTCAAGCCCTTTGAAATGATTGTTCTATCATGGAATGTCAGGGGCTTGAATAGTGGCCCTAGACAAAAATTTGTTTAGAATTTGGTTAGATGTTAGTCTCCTGATATTCTTTTTTTGCAGGAGACCAAGCTTTCTATGGATGGTATGATGGGTATAATGCCCAAGTTGTGGATGAACGGTGAATACCAATGCATTGGTGCTCAGGGATCCTCTAGAGGGGTGGCTTGCTTATGGAACCCTTGGAAGATTTTCCCCAAGTGGTGGATGTCCTTCAAGTCCTCTATCTCTATGGTGGCCTCTTGTTATGAATCAGGGGAAACGGTTCTTTTTTCCAACATTTATGCACCTATGGATATGCAGGGAAAGCATCTGTTGTGGTCAAATATTCATTATGTACAAAGTATGGATCCTTACCTTCCGTGGATTATTGGGGGTGACTTCAATGCTATCACTAAGATTGCTGAGAAGCGGGGTGGTACCTTGAGGTTGGAGGCTTCAGCTCTCCTATTCTAGGATAATATTTCTGCTTTGAATCTTGTTGATATCAAGCCTAGCAATGGTCTTTTTACCTAGAACAATCGGAGGACTGGTGAAAACTGCATTGCAGAGAAACTAGATCAGTTTATGGTTTCTTGCTTTTGGGTGGGTGATAGGTGGTCCTCTAGCTCAGAGATTTTGGACTGGAGGGGCTTGAACCATTGGCCTATAAAGCTTTCAGTCATCTTAGCTGGGTGGCCCTACAATCCCTCCTTCAAATTCCAGCTTATGTGGCTCAGTGGTGGTGGGAGGGTAGACCAGCTTTCGGTAGGGCAATGTATGTTTTTACTAAGCTGCTTCAGTTTGTTAAGTATAAGCTTAAGCGTTGGAATAAGCAATGTTTTTGGAATGTTTTTAAAGCCAAGTTTGATGCACAAGCTAAGCTGGATGGTATTACGAGGGTGATGAGGGAGAATGGGGTGTCTGAGTCTTTGATGCAGGAGGAATCTAGGGCTTTGAAAGTTTTGGAGGAATGGGAATTGCGGGAGGAGATCTTTTGGAAACAAAAAGCTCAAATTGATTAGCTTCGAGAGGGGGATAAAAATTATGCTTTCTTCTTTAATTCGGTAAAGGTGCGGAGGCATGGTAATTCTATTCCTATTTTGATCATGGATAGAGGAGAGACTCTGAACTCCTTTCAAAGTATTTCTGATGAAGTTGTTCATTATTTTTCTTCCCTTTTCAGGGAGGATTTGCAGGGGAACTCGGTGGAGGAAGCTCAGGTCCTCTCGTGCATCCCTCATTTGGTGTCTAGGGAGATGAGGGAGGATCTTATGGGTGAGATCACTCTTGAAGAGTTGGAGGGGACGGTGTTTTAGATGAAGAAAGGAAAAGCCCCTGGCCCTGATGGTTTCCCAATTGAATTCTTCCAAGAGTTTTGGGAGATCATCAAACTTGATTTATTAGAGGTGGTCAAAGAGTCGCAGCGGAATAAGCAAATGTTAAAGGCCATGAATTCCACCTTTCTGGTGCTTATTCCCAAGTGTGATGGAGCGAATAGGCTAAGCCGATTTCGGCCTATATCCCTTTGCAATGTGGTGTATAAGATTATTTCGAAGCTAATTGCTAATAGGTTGAAAAAGTGGTTGCAGTTACTCATTTCTGAGGACCAAAGTGGTTTTGTGGAGGGTAGACAAATTCTGGATGGTATTGTTATAGCTACTGAGACCATCCATTCTATGGCTATTTCTAGAGAAAAGGCTATGTTTATCAAGGTGGATATGGCAAAGGCGTATGATAGAGTCCGATGGTCTTTTCTTCAGAAGGTCCTGGCTACTTTTGGATTTGGAGATGATTGGATTCAATGGGTCATGAGTTGCATCATGTCGGTTTCTTTTTCTATTTTAACTAATGGGGAGCATTCAGAGTTGTTTGAAGCCTCTTGCGGGATAAGGCAAGGGGACCCTCTTTCCCCTTACCTTTTTATTCTGTTGGTGGAAGGCTTGGGATGCCTTCTGAGATATCAGGTAGAGTTGGGCCTTATTCAGGGGTGGCAGTGGGGAGGTGATTTACCCCCTCAATCCCACTTACATTTTGTGGATGATATTGCCTTGATGGGAGTGGCCACTATTCGGGAGGCAAAAAATATTTGCAGGGTGTTGGATATGAATCTTGAGGCTTCAGGTCAATCAATTAATGAGGACAAGTCTTCCATCTATTTCTTTAATACTTTGGATCCTATCCAGAGGAGAATTGCTTAGCTTCTATGATTTTAGATTGGGACTCTTCCTCTGTCTTACCTTGGGGTTCCCGTCGCAGTGGGCAGATTAACGAGGGAGTCATGGTTGCCTATCTTGGATAAATTTTGCTTGAAGGTTACTCACTGGACCAACCAATGGTTGTCCTTTGCTGGGTGGGTTTAGTTACTGAAGTCTGTGGTCCAAGCTCTTCCCATTTATCGGTGTATGCTTCAGGTGGCCCCGAAAGGCTTTGTTATGGAATTGGACTCTTTGGAAAGACAATTTTTATGGGCTGGCAATTTGATGTCTTCCAAGTGGAGTCTGGTTAGATGGGATACAGTTTTTTGTCCTAAGCAGCTTGGTGGTTTGGGATTGAGGCACTCCTCATTGGCAGGGATGGCGTTGGCAATGAAACTTTATTGGAGATGGTGCACGGAGAAGGATAGGATTTGAGCTAGGACTCTTTCCTATAAGTAATTTCAAGATATTCCTAGGGAAGATATACCCCGCTACCCCTTGTTAGGTAAGGGTTCGACTATTTGGGCTACTCTCAAGAAGGGAACTACGCTCATCAAGGATGGCTTATTTTGGATTTGTAGGCGTGGGACGGAGGTTCAATTTTGGTATGACTCTTGGGATGGTCATCCTTCCATCCTCACTCAGTTCCCTGACTTGGGGGCCCTGAGTAGGAGTTTCAGTGATGTTGGTTGGATGAGGGTAAGTGATTTTGAGGTGCTTTCTCTTTAGGATCAACTTGTGGGTGCTAGGTGGAAGACTCTTGAGGAGTGGTCGGTGATTGGTTTGGTGGAGGAATGTAGGATTCTGCATAATATTCTCTTGGGTAGACAGTGCAATCCCCTCAAGGACAAGGATATCCTTGCTTGGTCTCCTAATCTGAAAGGTCACTACACGGTTGTGTCGGGTTATCAGAGGTTGTTTTCTCAAAGGTTTGTGGGGGCGGAAGTTCCTTGGTGGAAGCAGGTATGGAATAAGTTTTCTTGGCCGAAGTGTAACTACTTTGCCTAGATTTTGGCTTGGAACAAGTGTCTGACTTAGGATAATATCCAGAAGCACGGGTTTCAGGGCCCGTCTAAGTGTGTGTTGTGTGGGAAAGGTGAAGAGGACTCTTCACATATTTTCTTTTGGTGTCCTTTCGCCTTGCAGCTCTGGCATTCTTGGTGGAGTGTTTGGAATAGTCCTTGTGTTCATGCTTCCTCCTTAGTGGATTTTTGTTCTAGCTTGGGTAGACCTCCCTCGAAGGCCTCCTTTTTGCAGGATGCATGGTAGGCAGGACCTATTTTCTTGTTGTGGCAGATTTGGCTGGAAAGGAATAGGAGGATTTTCATAGGAGATTTGCTGCAGGTTCAGCAGGTGTGGTTTAAAGTTCTTGGGATGATTCAGGAGACTATTCAAGCCAAGGGGGATGTAGAGCTGCCGCTGGAGAAGAAAGATGCAGAGTTGGTGGCCCAGTTGGGCATCCAGTGGTTAACCCCTGCTACGTCTTGTGACCAGAAAGGTAGGCGGGTGGGGCAACATGTCCAACGGCAGGGGAATTTCCAACCTCCCCCTGTGGGAACCTTGAAGTTTAATACTGATGGTTCTTCTAGGGGAAATCCTTGCCCCACTAGAGTTGGTGGGGTAGGCCGGGATTCTTCTGGCTCAGTGGTTTTCCTCTTTTCCTTTCATAAGGGGACGCAGACTATCAACCTTATGGAAGGCTGGGTGATTCTTTATGCCTTAGAGAAGGCCTATGAGCTAGGGTGGCATAGGGTTATTTGTGAATCTGATTCACAGGTTTTGATTAATTTACTCAATCAAGGGAGGACGTCGAATGTGAATTGGCAATTGGCAATTTTAGTGCAACAGATTTTGCAAATTGGTACTCTTATGGAAAGGGTGTCCTTTGTCCATATTCCACATGAATGGAACAAGACTGCTAATTTTTTGGCCAAGTGGGCTTCAAAGCGTCTGGAGGATTGGAAGATTGATGATTGGGCTCAGATCCCTCAAGAGCTTAGGCTGGATTTGGAGAGGGTTCTCACTAAGGACAGTGGGGGTGTTGAATGACTTGGTTCTTGGTTTTGTTTTTGTCTTTGTTCTTTTCTGGCTTCTGCCCTTGATGTGGTTGTAATGCTGGTTTCTAATTTTCAACAAAGTTTTTACCCTTTTTATAAAAAAAAATAATGACAAAATGAAGGAATTGATGAATAAACAAAGCTTGTTACACCTCACAAACCCTTTAATGGCTGCCCTTAGAGGACTGGAGTCTAACACATCTCTCTAAGGATTGGGTCTTGCATGAAATGGCTTGATTTCTTTATAGATCTTGATGCTTGAATA
Source organism: Sequoia sempervirens (assembly GCA_007258455.2). NCBI lineage: Eukaryota > Viridiplantae > Streptophyta > Pinopsida > Cupressales > Cupressaceae > Sequoia > Sequoia sempervirens. The sequence goes on from VDFB02270651.1 coordinate 530,126,340, forward strand.
TTTTCTTGAAACTTGAAACCCACATCATAATGTTAGCTCCAAAAACATGCATGAACACAACATTGACATGATGATATGATCTTGACTTGCTAAAATAAATGACTGATAAATCTACTCTCCAATGCTCTTGATAATAATCTTTGCTCTTGTAATTAATCTCTTGAAGTTCTAAGATTTCTTAGGATAAAATAACCTTGTATTTATAAGTGTTTCCTTAATTTCCCGACAATTAAACACCACAAGCCGACCTTTTCAATTTGAATTTAAATCATTAAAATTCCACCAAAAATATATTAAAAAAGCATCTTCATAATAAAATTAGGCATATATGAATGAAAATGATATTTTTATGGGATCCAAGACTTAAGGAGGACCCATTCACCCTTGGGAGAATCGGTCCTAGGCCCTAAACCTAGGACACACATTTTTCAAGATGTGTAATTAAGTGTAGGCATTAATTTAATGTGGGTTTCCCTTTCGGAAAACAAAATCAATTAGGCTTTTCAATGCATAATTAGGCCAATTAAAGGCTTAATTGAGGGGATGCAAACATAGTGTGAAAATGTAAAGGTGTACATTTTTCTACACTATAGAAGTTAATTATTGAAAGCAAGTAACATTAAAAAGGTCAAAAAACATGTATTGTTGTATAGGCATATAAAAATATGACAAAGAATTAAAATATTAGAATAAATTGCATTTAAAAAATAAAAAATTATATTATGTCATATAAATACATCATAAAGACATGATTCAATGCATAACTATTTAACTAACTTATTTTATTTGTATTTTCTAATAAATTAACAAAAACGTATTGATGTAGTACTATATTTGATGATGTGCAACTCATAATAAATTTTTAATAATTATTAAAATTTAAATGTTTGAGTGGTTCATAGTTAGGTTCCACAACAATTTGATTATTCCCCTATCACAATTAAGAAATCTCTATCAAAAGTTTAAAGGTTAGACATAGCTAAGTAGCCTTAGAATGTCATGCACACAAGTTTCAAGTCCCCTTTCTCATGATAAGGGACTAAAATAATACTCATGGCATATTAGAAAATGTGTGATTTATTATCCTTAATCAAATGGGAGATGAGTAGATTTTATAAACTTAACTTAGAATAGGAAATCTAATAAGGTAAAAAGATGAAAATGATGTTGAATATACCAATAATTTATTTTGGTGGTAATATCCTTCTCTATAAAGAATTATAACCAATTGTATCCTCTTTGAAAATGTAATTTATCACAATTTTTGGTTTAAATTGACTCAATACACTTGAGTAAAAATATAAGTTGTGTCGCACTTTTGACCAGCAAAATAGTTTTGAGTGAATTAATTTTATCCTAAATAGTTTCAGAAAAAAAAAATTTCACCCAAAATCACATGGTACAGGCTTCAAGTGAAACCCTTTTTCCCCAAACCATCAAATAGATTTTATTCAAATAAAAAATTGAAATGAGATTTAATTTAAATATAATTTTTTTGATGAAACACTTTCAATTGAGAGAGTTTTGGTTGAAACCCTTTTGTCTGAAACTATCTATGTGGTAGTGTAACCCTTCTTTAGGGGAAAATTCAGAAAAAAATTAACTTCAACTCTATATTTCTAACTAGTTTATTAAGATTTTTTTAATTTACAAATAGGTTTCACGTTTAAAAAATTTGAAAAATATATGGTTCACTAAAAGAGAGAATCCTCTCCAAGAGAGTTTTTTTAATGATAAAAAGTTTTGATAAAAGTTAACGTCGTGTGAAAACTATGACACTTTTATTAAGTTTGACTTTAAAAATTATTAAAAAATAAAAATTCATCTAAAATTAATTCTTTTTTCATGCAATATATTTTCAAGTCATCTATGTGGTAGAAAAGAAATCTATTTTTTGTGACATCCCATTGACCTCACTTTTTTCAAAAAAAATAGCAATTGATTTTTTTCTCTTAAATTTATAAAAGAATATATCCAACTTATTTTAAAAGTAAAATGAAAATAAAAACATAAACTAAATTAAAATTTGTACCTTTCATTTGTTTACATCATTATAAAATTTAAAACATAAATATCACTTTTAGGTAGTTGAAGTTGAAAATGTGTATTTGTATTGGTCATTTCCTTTATAAAAATGTGACAGTTTTGAACTTTTACCCTCCAATCTTATAAACAAAATTAAAATTAATATATAACCAAGCATGTATTAGTTTCAATATATATAAAAATGTGTTAGAAGGGGGGAGGCGAGAGTCAATGCTAGGGGTGGAAAAAAGTCACTCTCCATAGCTTGTGTTTTCTTCTTCCTCATAGTGTTTCTCTTGATGACCTTGGTACCTTGTGGTCTCTAATTAATTTTGATGTATTGTTAGGTTTTAATTAACTTATGTCTCTTTTTTGTCTATTTTTTAAGATTTTGGATTTACCTTTATATTCTTCTTCTTTTCTCATTGGTTTTTTTTTTTTTGCCTAGTCATCCATTAGTGTTTATATTTGTTTCCCCCTAATGGAAGGTAGTGGTACTTGCTTGTGATAATGTTACTTCATGGAGATGGTTTGGGGTGTAGTGCATATGGTCATGATAAAATTGGTTTTGATGGGACATATTATAGTAATTATTTGGTATTTGAGAAGAGTTGATATTCTAAAAGAGGTCACATTTGTTTAAGATGGAATAGGCTAGAAAGGAGGTGTTAAATAAGGTAACATTCCTACATCCACCATGAAAATCATATCAAATGAGGATATCTTAATAATGAAGATTAAAGACCTGTGAATATTGTTATATTCTTTATTTGTCTCAATAAGGATTTTATGTCATCTCATAAATTTTTGGATGATTCGATCATTGTCAAATGGGGGGAAAAGGATTGTATATGAGTATGAGTAGAATGATTAAAAAGGGGTTTCTCTTCATTTTCTTTGGAAGTAATTGTATGTATAAGAGGGTTATTACTAAATTAAAACATAACAATACACCAAGATGGATTTTCCTTCTATGCTTTAAGGAGGGTTATATTCCTCACCAAGATGGATTAAATTCTATGACATCCCCCTGAATATTTGCTTTCTTTATATTACCTTGTAAAACAATTGGCGAAGTAGTCAAAATAGAGGATATTAAATCATCCTTGCCTCATATGAGTTATAGGGTACTAATTTCATTTGATATCTCAAGGGAGTGTTAAAATACCATTATATTTCCATTACCGGTGCAAAAGAGAAACCTTCACTATATCCTTGAATTGACAACTTTGTTTGGCATTCAATCAATCAAATTTATGCATAGATCGAGGAAACAAACTTAAAATTCAATCCATTAAATTTCCATAGGCATAATATTTCAAATTAAATGTTATTTGTATTCAAATGTATTTCCTATGGAATTGATTGATCACATAATTGTTAATCTCAAGCTAATATTTCTTACAACTAGAAATTCAAATTTATCTTCACTTTGCCTCTGTCACACACAACCATTTATCTGTAAATAACTTCATCCTCACAATGAAGCTCAATCATATATTCTTAATTTATTTCCTATGTATTGCCACTCATACTTGGCACCATTCCTCTTTCATCTAAATTGCATTTTTCTCTATTTAAAACTACTCACCTTCTTGGAATTGATATGCTAGCACAATTTAATCATTCCTATGTCGGTCAACTTTTTATGCCTTTCCTTCCTCATTGGCAGTATTTTTTCCATTCTCTCCTCGTGACCTAGCTTCACATAAGTTGATTCCCATCCTTTTCTTCTATGCTACCCTCACCTCTAGCATAGAACACCATTCCCCATCTCTACACCCATTTCATTTTATCAAAATTCCTCTCCTTTTACCTACACAACCCCCCAAGTACCACCACTCCTTTTCTCTTCAACAAGGCATGGGCCCTCTACCTTCTTTTATGTGAATTTAAATTATTCAATTTGAAACTTTAATATCATATGCAGCCCCCTCATTTTGGTCTACATTTTATCGACTTCTATGTCTTTCTTCAGGTTGCCCCTCTTTCCAATGTAGCCCCTTCCTTCTCTTTGTTCATTCTAAACTTCATTTGTGCCTTTTCCTTTTCATGTAGCTTTTCATATTCCTATGGTGTTAACTCCTCTTTATTTCTTGATCTTCTTTCTTTTTTTATTCTTTCAAAATTTTATCTTCCATAAGTGTGGCCTTCCAAATTTGTTGCGTTCTTGTTAGGATAGGTGATATTATAATTGCTACCCTAATTTGATAATTGTGTGTTTCCATTTTCTTTGGAAATTTTTCTAGAGGACATGAGGGATAAAATATTTATTATCTATTTTCTTATGAAAATTTGTAATTGCATTCAAAGAGGTGGACACACTACGGTGACAGTTATAGAGCATCCTGAGAGTATATTCCCTTTGTGCATCCAACTTATGGGTGGGGACCACTTTACAATGCATTTCCTTGCATGTTATTTATATTTTTTTCATAGTGGGGTGTCCAAGTTTGTATGTCGGTGCATGTTCTAGGATGAAGCCATCAGAGCCATCAGAGAGTTATGGAGCGCTCAGTATTGACCAATTTTGATTGCCTATGGGTTAGGTGCCCATGTGAAGGCCATGTGAACATTTAATAATTTTCACCATGTTTATGAGTTGTCCACTAAGGGGGCACTGGTTTTTCCAAGTGGTTTTGCTTATTATTTTGTGATACCATTTGTGGTATTCTCTCCCACAAACTTGTATATATTGGAGCATTGAGATGGTAGTTTGTAGAGTTTGTTTGTAGGTTGTCAGACTAACAAAGTGTTGTCAAAATTCAAAGAGGGGTGTCATATTATTCTATCTCATTTGAAGATTAATAAAAGCATTGGATCTCTTTGGGTGTGGAGTTTTTTCTCACAAGGGTTTCTCCATGTATATCTTGTGTCACTTATGATTCTCAACTTGTGGTATTGCTAATTTTTCTTTCATGTTTGCAATTGATAATCACATAACATAATATTGGTAATCTTGAACACATAATTTTAAATTTGTAACCACTTATTTAATTTCATATTGCTACAATTTTTACCTTGAATATCCAACATTTTGTATTAGATCCAAGTTTTTTTAAGAGAGGGATGTCTTTCTTTTAAGTATTAAAGGTTTTTTGGTTACAGTGGAAGCTTGTGCATTGTGGGTTTTGTGGATTTGTGAAGAATATTGAAAACCATGGATTCTACCTCTCATATAGATATTGAGAAGTTCAATGGCAATGGTTATGAGATTTGGTTGGTAGTTTCAAGTGAAAAGAAACTAGGATCTCCTTGAAGAGAGAGATCAGTGGTTGGCAGTTTCAAGTGAAAAGAAACCAGAATCAATGTCTAATGAAGATTGGAATAAAATGGACAAGAAGGCATGAGGAACCATTCAATTGTGTCTTGTAGATTCCCTCCTCCTGAATGTTTTTGAAGAATATACTGCATTCAAGTTGTGGAGGAGGATAGGTGAAATTTACCAAACTAAAAGTCTAACAAATAAGTATCTCAAAAGATGTTTGTGTTCTTTGAAAATGAAGGATGATGATTCTCAGAACATTTAAATGCTTTCAATATGATTATAAGTTAGCTTGCATCTATAGATGTTAAGATACAAGAAGAAGATAAATGTATTTTTTTGCTTTGTTCTCTATCCAAATCTTGGGAAAATCTAATTGTTTCTATAAGTGGTCGTGACCTACAAAACCGAAGATGGATAGTCTCATTGCTATAATTCTTTCAAAAGAGATGAGGATAAAATCTATGAATGCAGGCTCCCAAGATGCCTTGCATGTGAGAGGAAAGTCCAAAGAAAAAGGAGGGCCTAAATGGGAGAAAAAGAGACAATTCTAAAGGATGTTCTAAAACCCCTAAAAGTAGAGTAAAGTGTTGGAATTGTGGTAAGAGAGGGCAAGTGAAGGAATGCAAATACAAGAAAAAGTGTTTGGATACCTCCACAGAAAAGTCCTTAGAAGATGGTGATTTTGATGCTTTGTTTATTTTTGCTAACACTATTAGTAATGATGCTTGGCTTATTGATTCAAGTTGCTCCTACCATATGACTCCTTACAAGGAGTGGTTTACTTCATATTCATCTTATGATGGGGGAGAATTTTTCCTTGGTGATAATAGCATAAAGAAGATTTTTGGTAAGGGAAAGGTAAAGTTATGTTTCAATGATGGAAGGGTTAAAACCCTTAATGATGTTTTACATATTCGAAGACTTGCAAGAAACTTACATTTAGTATCCAAGTTGAATGACTCTAGAATGCATGTAAAATTTGACAAGTCTAGTTGCAAGTTGGTAAGAGAGATTTTTGTGATTGCTAAAGGATCTCAAATAAGGACTTTGTTTAGGCTTAATGCCTCTGCTTTTTGTAATGTTGCACATGTAACAAGCACTGAAAATGCATTTATTTTGTGGCACCATAGATTAGGTCACTTAAGTGAAAAGGTTCTTAAGACCATTTTGAATACAAATTTGGTTGATGGTATTTCTTATTATTCTATTGGAAAAAATGATTTTTGGAAGCATTGTGTGTATGGTAAATATAATAGATCATCATTTCCTAAGGGGACTAATAAAGATAAGATATTATTAGGTATCATGCATTTGAATGTGTTTGAACCAGTAGATTTTGACTCTTTTGTAAAATCTCATTATTATGTAACTTTCATTGATGATGTCTCAAGATACACCTGGATTTATTTTATGCATGCAAAATATGAGGTTTTCACTAAGTTTGAGGAATTTAAATCCTTAGTTGAGAAGCAAATAAATTATAAGATAAGGGTATTAAATTCTAACAATGGGGGTGAATATTGTTCTAGGGAATTTGATGAGTTGTGTAAGCATATAGGTATTGTTCGACAAAATACTACTCCATATACACCCCAACAAAATGTGGTAGTAGAAAGAATGAACTGAACCTTGATGGAAAGAGCTAGGAGCATGTTGAGTGGTGTTGAGCTTGATAAATGCTTTTGGGTAGAATCTATAAGTTGTGCATGTTATTTGGTTAATAGATCTCCTTGTTTAGCTCTTGTTGATAAAACTCCTTATGAAGTGTGGATAGCTAGAAAGCCAAGTTTGTTTCAGATTTAAGGGTCTTTGGTTGTGAGGATTTTTTTCATGTTTCTCAAGAGAAACATTCTAAATTAGATCCAAAAGCACATAAATGTATCTTTGGTTGTTACGGTGAGAATGTAACATGTTATGAACTTTGGAATCCACTAACTTGTAAAATGGTTTTCTCTAGAGATGTGATTTTTAGGGAGTTTAGAGCTTACTTAGGTGAAGAAAAACCAAGGAGAAAGATAAGACAAAAATAGTGCACTTCGAGACAAAGATAGAAAAGAAAGAAGATGCACATGTGGAGGAACAACCAGATAGATTTGAGGATGGAGAAGAAGAAGAGGGTTAGATATTTTAGATGATGTGTAGGATGAGAATGTAGAAGAAGAAGAGTAGCAAGAACCCCTTACTCCTACCTTGAGAAGATCCACAAGACAATAGAATCCAATTGACACATATATCCCATCCAATTTACATTGTGTATTTGCTTTGTGAGTACTGATGATGAACCTAGATCCTACAAGGAAGCTTTCTTTAGAAGAAAGTGAGTCTTGGATGTAGGCCATGTAGAAGGAGATGAGGATCTTGAGGAAGAAATTTATTTGCAATATCATGACTGTTTTGTTGTGAAAGGAAAAGAACACTTGGTTTTCAAGTTAAAGAGATCTTTATATGGTTTGAAACAGTCATCCAAGATGTGGTACCAAAATTGTGATGCCTTTGCATTGAATTTTGTTTTTTTTGGAGTGTGGAGGATTATTGTGTTTAAATTAAGGTTATTTATAATCAGATACTAATCATTGTCTTGTATGTTGATGACATGTTGTTTATGGGTAACAACAAGGTGATGATTAGGGAGATTAAGACTCATCTTTCTCAAATATTTGATATGAGGATTTGGGGACTGAAAAATATATCCTTGGGATGGAGATTAGTAGAGATTGAGTTCCCAAAAATATTTGGTTAAGTCAAAGTAATTATGTTGATACCATTTTGTAGAGGTTTAGCATGCATGACTTTCAAACAATAAATATTCCATTTTTGGTTGGTACTAAGTTGATTTTAGAATGTTTCCTAATTATGATAATTATTTTGAAGAGATTTCTAATGTTCCTTATGCTAGTGTCATTGGTATTTTGATGTATGCAATGGTTTGCATTAGACTAGATATAGCCCAAGTAGTGGGAGTTTTGAGTAGATTTATGTCAAACCATAGTAGAGAGCATTGAACTTTTGTTAAGAGGTTATTTAGATATTTGCATGGTACTTTAGATTACTATTTGGTTTATCATGATACTGATGATGTGGTTAAGTCATTGGACATACAGGGTTTTGTTGATGCAGATTGGGTAGGTAACTTGGACAATTGAAGGTCCACTAGTGGCTATGTTTTTACTTTGTTTGGAGGTGTAGTGAGTTGGATGAGTAAGAGGTAGCATATAGTTGCATTGTCCACCACCGAAGCAAAGTATATGGCTTCTACACATGCCTCTAAGGAGGTGATAAGGTTACAAAAACTTGGTAATGGTATTGGTTTTGATTGCAAGATAGTGAGAATTGGATGTGGTCATAGTGCCATATGTTTGTAAGGAACCTAAGGTAGCAGAACAACTTCCTACACTAATCTTGAGAGGAGGATAATGCAAAAATTTATAGATCTTTACAAAATTTATAAAAACTTAAATAGAAATAAACATAAATATCACGCATACCACAACACAGTGATTTATGTGGAGAAAATCCTTTTGGGATAAAAACCCCACACTCCAAAAGCTTCCCAATATATTATTTAGAAATCACAAATATTACAATATACTTGTAGAGCAAGCCTCTCATAGGAGTATCACCAACCAGATATCCAAAGGAAACATGACCACTATTAGACTCTCAAAATACATCACAATACACAAATTTAATATAATTCCCTCATAAAATAGGGTTGCATCCCAGGGCAAGTCAATCCAACAAAATATCAACCATCAGATCTGAGACCTAATGATGAATAGTCAAGATTTACAATAATAAAATATGCATAAAATTTAGCTTTTGGGGGCACATGGCCCCCAAAAACCCCATCGAGGGGATGATCCCCCCACGCCTCCCATGCTTACCTATCAACAGTAAACCTTATGTAATTTCAAGGTTGAGACACATTTTCCCAACAAATCTCCCACTTTTCAAACACCTTGCAAGAGCAACAGGAGGATGTATAAACATCATCTCTTAATTGCTAGGGGCCAAAAGGCCCATAGAATATGAACACCATCTGAACTTATATGTGCTCATACACTTAGTTAAATAATTGGAAAAAATCATCAAAGTCTCTACCTTAACCAGCTTCACCCTACCATCTTCAACCATATATCTAACAAAATGATATTGTACATCAATGTGATTGGTCCTAGCATGAAATGTTGAGTTCTTAGCTAGACATATTGTACTCTGACTATCGCAATAAATTGTCACTACACCTTGGTCTATTCCAATGTATGAATGCACTCTCTTAAGCCAAATGGCTTATTTACAAGAATGAGTAACTATCATATACTTAGCTTTAGTAGTAGACAAAGAAACCACAACCTTTCACTTACTCATTCAGCTAATTGCACCACCAAATAAAGTGAACACATAAGCACTGGTGGACTATTTTCTATCATCATCACATGCCTGGTCTAAATCCACACAACCATGAATATCAAGGGAAATCTCATCTTCAATCACATTACTATGATAACACAATGAATACTCTAAGGTACCGCGCAAATATTTGAAGACTCTTTTAACTGCATCCCAATGAACTCTACCAAGATTAGACATATACCTAGAAAGAACTCCCACTACTTCAAGGGAAATGTTTGTTCCACTACAAACCATAGAATACATCAAACTTCCAACTACACTCTAGCAAGGAACTTTTCTCATGTCTTCCATCTCTAATGGGGATTTTGGAAAATCTAAAATAGATAACTTCATTCTAGCTGAAAGAGGAACACACAATGGTCTACAATCCTATATATCAAACCTCAATAAAATTGAATTAACGTACTTGACCAAGCCATAGCTTTTCGTTCACTCTATCTCTTTAAATTTCCATACCAAGAATGTGTTTAGCTGCAACAAGGTCTTTCATTTCAAATTTAGCAACAAGTTGAGATTTTAGTTCTAAAATCATATCTTTCCCTTTACCAATAAATAACACATCGTCAATATATAATGCAATAAACAAGAAATGATCACCATCAGTTTTACAATAAACACAATGATCTAATTTAGAATGCTCAAATCCCAAACTCAACACATATGTATCAAATTTTGGTACCACATCCTAGGACTCTATTTTAGGACATACAAATATTTCTTCAATTTGAAAATCAATTTACTTTTCACATCCTCCTCCAAGTCACCATGAAGGAAAGAATTTTTCACATCCATTTGCTCAACCTCTAAATCATAAGCAAGAGCAATAGAAATCAAAAATATAATGGATATCATTTTTGCAATAGGAGAAAATATCTCACCATAATCAAAACCCTCAACTTGAGAGTAACCTTTCACAACCAACCTTGCTTTGCACTTCTAAATACCTCCATCTCAACCAATTTCTTTCTTGAACACCCATTTACAACCAACATTTTTTCTTCCTTCAGGCAATGGTACAAGATCCCATGTATCATTCTTTTTCAAAGCTATCATTTCTTCATCCATAAAAATATTCAAGGATTCTACATCATTCATACACAATGCCTTTTCTACTTATCTGGGTTCATCCATGTTAGTATTCAAACAAAAAATGCACCTCCAATCATTAGGTGAATACCTTTCAAGTGGTTGTCTATGTCTTGTAGACCTACAAACAAGCTAAGTTGGAGGTTCTTCCTCCTCTTCTAAAAATTTAGGGCTAGATGATCTCTCCTCAACTTTTTATCTATCCATGGGCCTCAATTCAACTTTCTTAGGTGTAGAAGGAAATTGACTCACATTTTCTTGTTTACTTTGTTTTGGCTACAATGTAATATAATAAGGCTTATTTTCTCTAAAAATAACACTTTTAGTATATATTACCTTTTGTGCAACAAGCTCCCAAATCTTGTATCCTTTCACACCATAACTATATCTGATGAAGATACATTTCACAGCCTTGTTCTTCAACTTTATTTGCTTCTCCTTTGGCACATGTGCATATACCTCACAAAAAAACTCTAAGATGTCTTAATTAATGCTTGTGACTTGATCATGCCTCTATAGGCATCTTATCAACAAGAGTCAATATAGGAGACCTATTAATCAGTTAATAGGAAGTGGCAACAACTTCGGCCCAAAACCTTTATTCAAGACTAGCACCACTCAACATACTCCTAGCCTTCTCCATCAATGTCTTGTTCATTCTTTTTGTAACTCCATTCTGTTGTGGAGAATATGGAGTTGTCTTTTATCTATGAATGTCACAATCTTTATAGAATCTATCAAAATTGTTAGAGGAAAATTCACCACCATTATCAATCCTCAAATATTTTACTTTATTTCCAACCTGTAACTCAACCATTTCTTTAAATTCTTTAAATCAACTGAAAATTTTATATTTACTCTTTAGAAAGAGTCTCATTCCCTTCTACTATAATCATCAATAAATGAAACATAATAAGTGGATTTTCCAATTGAAGGAACATCTACAAGACCAAACACATCAAAATGAATAAGATCCAATACACCACAATATTTATGAGAAATCAAGTAAAATTGAACGTAGTTTTGTTTTCCATAAATGCAATGCTCACAAAAATTAAATTCAAGATTATAATTAGACAACCCTTCAACAAGTTTTTTTATTTTTCAAGTTCTTTAGACCCTTTTCTCCAATGTGGCAAAGTCCCTGGTGCCATAACATAGTTTTCTCTACAAGTAAATTTGATTCAAAAGAAAGAGAATCCTTGGGTACCCAGAAGCTATGACCATCTATTGAACATGAAACCCTCGCCTCTTCCATAGAGTTTTTTTCATAGAAGTAATATTGCATTCAATAGTGCATACATCAAGCTTATACAATGTGTCATATCTAACGCCTCTAGCAATCACCATAGAACCTCTTGTTGGAAGTTTGAGGAGATTTTCATTGGTATGGTTGTTGGCAACATGAACATGAGCTTATATAGTGTTGTCATTGATGTCAAACTTGTGGCTTGATGCCTACATTGAGGAACAGTTAGTTGGTGAAGCATGAGTGAGCATGGAGATGGTAATCCAGTATAGAGATGCAAATGTTTTGCTCTAGTGCAAAACAAACATGCTAAATATTTGACTAAGTCCATAACATGGTTTTTAGTGTACAGAACATTAGCTTTTTGGTCTGCATTAATTCACCTTGAGGTATTTTTTCTATGATTCTAAGGAAATTTTGGTACACATTTGAGGATCCTAAATCCAAAGTTTCACATCTTTATGTCCTTTTCTACAGAAGTTATGGCTGACAGTATATTGATTTTGCTAGTGAGAGTTTGCCAGTGCAGAGTACCTATTTGGATTGGTCTGCATTCCACCATGGAAGCATTATTAGTTATGTAAATTTGAAGGAGTGTTTATAGGTGTCAAAAGAGTGTGTGTTCCAAGTTCCATGGTTTTTGGAGGTCCGCATGTTAGTTTGTGGATAATCAGTTGGTGTATTTTGGTGTTGCCTCACCAGCGGTGCTGACCTAATATGTTTGGGGTCATGCAAAGTTAAAGGAAGTTTTGATCAATTATGTGGGAGCTATTATAGGTCCATGTTGACCTATTTTGATGTGTTACAAATTTTTAATTTAGACACAAAGCATGTATAGGTTGACCTTGAGTCAACAAGTGTTTTGCATGATACATCTAATTAGGCTGACCTAATTGATGTTGTAGGTGTTGTGCAAATGTAATGGGTATAAATAGAAGATCATTTTCAATGTTGTAGTAATGATATGAGATGTGGTGTGTACTGTAGAAAATTTGTGATGTGAATTCCTAACCAAATCATGTGAATTTGAGGTGAATGTAAAGCAGAGCAGAGTGTAGAAGTTGTGTAATATGAAGTGTGTTGATTCAATATTTTGAGCTTCTGTGGAATTGTATTTCTTGCATATTGTAGATGCAATTTTAGTACAATCTTTGAAGTAATCCAACCCTTTTTCTTGGCAGTGATCCATCTTCTCTATTTCTCTTATTCTCTGGATAGTGAGTCCACTTGGCAGTGAGCCTTTCTATAATATGTTATGACCGATTATAATATATTGTGAGCTAATCCTCATCATGGTTTTTTCCTTTTTGGGTTTTCCACATAAAAATATGGCTTTCATTTGTTATATGCTTTGATGTTTTCTTGAACATGGTTTCTTTCCTTACTTAAAATTGAATATGATATGTGGAATGAATGTTTAAATATTTAAGAGGTTTCAGAGAATACTAATTCACCCCCCTCTCAGTATTTTGGGTGTTCAAAAATTGGTGTCAAAGCTTGGTTCCTTCAATTGGCTTGATCACTAAGGTAGATATTGGAATTGAACACATGGCTACAAGGAATTATCATATTCCTCTTAAAGAAATTCATATGGTAGGATTTACTGAAGAAGATTGTATTGTTGATATGGAAGGAGAACTCAAATCTGCCCTAGATGATTTGGATAAAGAATAATATAAGAACAAAGATATGGAAAAGGATCTTAGTGATGCAAATGAATGCATTAAGATATTGAGATAAAAACTCAAGAAAGCTACAAATAGGATCAATGAGCTCAAGCAATCAAATGAGATCATTCTTAGCCTAAAATCACATATTGAAGAAAGTAAAAGAGTTGAAGACTGCCTTATGCTAAATTGAAAGAAAAATATGAAGAATGCTCAAAGCTTGAACAAGAAGTTTTAATCTAGAGATCAGATATGGAGAAAACAAATATTCAAGAAGACAAATTTAAGAAAATTACTACAATGCTTGATGAGATGATTGCAAATCAAAATAGATCTAAAGGCAAAGAAGGATTAGGGTTTGAGAAAGGTGAAATCTCAAAGACAAATCAAACTCCAAACAAGACTAAAAAGAAGATTGAGGACAATAAGAGCAATGGAAAGTAGGTCCAGAAACAAAGGAAAGACTTCAAAAGACCACCAATTAGACAACCAAATACTCAAAGGTACCCATATTTTAATGGTTTTTTTATTCCTACAATAAATTTGGATATAAGGCTATGGAATGTAGAAGCATAATGAATTAGAATGTTCAATTGTTTCTCAGTTAGTGTTTTACATGCAAAAGATTTGGTCATAGAGCTAGTTAATGCAAAATTCAAATTATGAATGGCTATAACAATGGTATGATGTTTGAATCTTTCAATGGCTACTATTAGACATGCAATGGATTTTGGCATAAGGCTAATCAATGAAGATCTAGAGTAAGTGGAATTGAGCTTTTTAAAAATATCAAATGCCACAAATGTAATAACTTAGGACACATTGCTAAGTTTTGCAAAATAAAGAATGTAAATGTTGATCCAATAAAGAATGATATTATGAAAAAGGATAATCCAGTAGAGATAAAGAAAGAGATGAGAAAGATATGCAAAAATAAAAAGGAGAATGAGGTTAAGGATGAGTCTATGCCAGCTTTTGGTGCATATGTTTCCTCTGAAAACTAAGTTGAGAGCTTTGGCTTAGTGGGGGTTTTAACAAAAAAATCATTAAACCCCTACCAAACATATGATGTTGATGATTTTAGCACGTGGATATGAGGTGTAGGTTGATATGTTTGACCTATTGGTGAAAACACCAATGGAAAATATCAAGATATAGAAGTTTGCAGAGCAATCAAAGGTGACTGTGCATTGCAGTTGGGGTTTATTATATTTTTTCCTAGCTTCAAATTAGTGCATTCAATACAAATTAGGTTATTCCAAAATGGGATTTAAGTAATTTTAAATTTTATATAATTCATTTGTAAATGAGCATTCAAGGAGAGAAGAGTAGTGAAGGAGTGAAGAGAAGCATTTCAAAATTATTGTGCACAAAACCCTAACTGGTGGTGATCGAAAGGTATTTACAGTATCCATTTTCCCTAGTTTCAGAAGTAATTTCATTGTGGTTAGAAAATGTATACCCCACAAGTTGTTGAGGTTGTGGATCGACCCCATCCAGAATTCAAACAGTAGCCTGATAAGTCAATGATGATTGATCTAGATGGTGCATTTTTTAGCATTTGGTACAGTGTGTTGTGTATAGAAGATGTAAGGATATACATTGATGCAAATTTGGAATAATATCATCACTCAAATTTGGGTGATGTGTGGCTTAATGAACTCGCCAAGGACCAATTTGAATTGAAACCCAAGTTCGAGAGCTTGGCGGAGAAGAAGCTCAACATCTGGAACAATTCCTTATATTTTTCTATGTGGATGAGTGGATTCAATACACATTGAGTAGGATTCATGATAGTTTTATGTGGTTGGATACTTCACATATAATTAATAAGGATGTTATTAGGGTTGTAACAGGATTATTGGTTATGATGCTTAAATCAGTAAAGAATGAAATGGTGATGAATCTAACTAATGTAAAATATGAAAATAGATCCCTAACCATCAAGGACATCAAAGAACCTACAATGAAATATGCATCGACGGTGATAGGGTACAATATATATTGTACAAACAAAGAGAACTTTGTTTCTGCAACTACCATCAACACTACATATGAGATGGTAAAGAAAGGTGCTAATTATGATTTATGTGAGTTGTTAAGGAACAACTCTTGGAGAATTTTCATAATACCAAGGACTCTCAATACCCCTTCAAGTTTGGTACCTTGATCATTTTATTTCTTTTCTACTTTCTTAATGAGGTTCCTAGAACCAAGAACATAGTGTGGTTGAAGGAAAGACTAGTGGCATCACAAATTAGAGACCACCTGATGAGATTAGGTGATGAAGACACATAGAAGAAAGCATTATGGGGATTCTTTAAAACTTTCCAAGAGAACATACAATCCAAAGAAAGGATTCCAAAGAGTGCAGTGGAAATATATAAAAATGACATTATCTTCACGGTGAGTAAGGATTGTTGCATAATGGGGGCTATTGAGCCTAGAATAGTATGGATCCTAGAAATGGTATATGAGGTTGCAAAGGATGTAATTGTTGGTTTGGCTGACCATATGCTAAGCAAGCCTAGAGACACCTCTAAGGAAAGATTTGGAACATATGAGGATAAGTCTATGGAGATGTATATGGATCAGAGGAAAAAATAGATAAAGAAAATTGTTGAGAAGATGACTGCACAAGTTGCGAAGATGATGAGCCTATCAAAGGAACAAGTGAAGAAATCCAAAGGCATTTCTAGATCTTTAGGAGGTGCATCTAGGACAAGAATATTTGGTAGAACATCTACCCCCTCTCTGGTTGCCCCCAAGTCCCCTAAGACTTTTCCCTCTTTTATTGGATCAAAGAGAAAGGAACCAATCAGTGCTTTGGCTAAACAACAGAATGTGCTAGTGAAAGAAAAGGCTCCTCCAGTAAAGCAACAAGGTGCCCTACAACAAAGAAGAGTGAAGGATAAGGCTAAAAGGGAAAATAATTTGAGTGTGGATTAAGAAGAGGAAGAGGTAGAAGAAGAACCTCTCATAAGGAAAATAAAATCCAAAATCTCTCAAGCAAAGAAAATTAAAAAGACGGTCAAGGTTGATATTGTAGATATTAATAGTGAAGCAGAGGTAGAAAAATAGAAAAAGGAATTCAAAATTTATGTGTTGGAAAAGAAAACCAAGACTAGTAAAAGAGAAAAATCTCCAAAAGAAAAGAAGAAGGGAAAGTCTCCCCTGGTAAGAAAACATAACATATGAAATTAGATGGATTATTTAATGGCATAATGGAGCATGAAATGTTGGAACAAAATTATTCCCTATATGTACCACTACAGATGACACTAATAAGTTGACAATAGAAGTAATAGTTAGGTATATAGTTACATTTGATGTCAACATGAAGGATATTGAAGGCCAATTTCCTGAAGATCTTAAAAATGCATTGTATGCAAGAAGAGAAGAGGTAATAAATGAAGAGGAAAGGTTGAGGGCATCTACTTTGGAAGAGATTATCACTCCCCTTTTAGATGAGAATAAAGCAAGACTAACTCAAGTGCACAACAAACAATTTAGGACCAAACAAAGGGCCAATACACTGATGATAAGGGATAAGGATGACATTGAAAGGTTAAGAAATGAGACTACAGAGAAATTTTCCAATTTGGATAAAGAACTAGGCATGATATCAGACACTAAAGAGAAAATGCATGATAATGTTTTTGTTCTAGAAGTTAATATACTAGAAGATACACAACAGGAAGATGCTCAACCTAAGCATGAAGCAGAGAAGGAATATGTGCAAAAAGATACCCCTCTGATAGAAAAGAATATGGCTACAGAAGAAGAAAATGTTACTAGAAACACTCCTCCAGTAGGAAAAAATATTGTTGGAGAAGAAAATATTGAAGAGTTGCAGAACAAGGATACTCAAACAGGTCATATCTACCCTCCTCCAAAAATAGATAAGAACGCTAAAGGTGAGGTTATACAAGACAACCCAAAGATCAATGAGGCACAAAATATAGAAAATATGATTCCTTCGGATAACAATGCAAAATCTATTGGTAATGATAAGAAGGATGCAAGAGTCCAGAAATGCTAAGAAGAATAATGAAAAAGGAGAAGATAGCATTGGTGACAAGGAAAATGTAGAGGAAAAAAAGGACAAAAGTAATGTGAAAATGGTTGGAGAATCTTCTAGAACCTCCAGAGAGTCATTGAATAGTTTATTGAGCATGCAATTATAGTTTCAGCCTATTGTTTATGCCTAGTTATTATAAATTTAAATGTAGCATGGGAAAGTAGATATGGAAAAAATGTCCCCACTGCACAAGTTACAACTCGATGATGCATTCCATTCCTCTACCAGAAAGGAGATCTTGCAAACACATTAGAAGAGTGTGGATTTGATAGATGAAGCAATGAAGGTGCTACAAGAGAGTATTCCTAGAGTAAGTATTGAAAATTCCTTATCTAGTGTGCAGAATTTGAAACTTTTACTTGATTCTTTCAAAGAGTATTCTAGTGGTCTTGCAGAGAAGTTGGAGAAGTCAATAAAAATATGAGTGATAGAAGTTTGGAAGATATAATAGATAAATTTGCCACTACATATGGGAAACTACAGAACAACCTTAAGGATGTGTAGAATTGTGTTGTAGAGACCAAAGATTTATTTCAGTTTTGCATGAAATGGCCTAATTCAACAAAGAACATAAAGGTTGAGATGGATTCCATTGAGGCACAGATTGATAATGCATTCAGTGCCTATGACCCCTCAAATTATGTAGACGGATCCACAAGAGAAAAATTTGAAAATCTAAATGAACAATTCTTCTAACAGCAGGAACAAAGAGAAAATATTATAGTGTAATTTGGACAGCTCAGAGACCTAGTGAATGCAAAGTTCACACCCATATCTAGTGCTCTGAATAATGCGAAGAAATCAGTAAAGTTGAATCTGGTACCCAGTACTCCAGATGAAGGTGAAGAAATCCTCGTGGAGTTTAAGGCCATGAATTGCATGCTTGGGTTGGCCAAGAAACATTAGGAGGATGGAAAAAAGGACTGGAAAGCACACCTTGCAAAATTGTAGGTGTTGTACACTTCTAGTTGATTTGTGTACAATTATTTTCTATTTATATATTTCATATTATATTGTATATATGTGGAAGTTAGAGGATAGTATACTAGTGAAAATTTTGATCAGTTTAGATGGATAGCAGTGTTTGGGGGATTTGGTTTGAGTTTTGAAGAAGTTTTTTACTCTCATGCATCTATGTATATATCAATTAGGGGCAGTATGTGAGTAAATTCATGAATAGATGTAAGGGGTAGAAGGAAAATGAATAGCAAGTCTATGTAAATATTGTCAAATGAGGAGCAAAGAATAGGAAACATGTATGCACCCTTTTCCCTTGATGTCAAAGGGGGAGAATATTTTGAGAGTAGTTTGGAGAAAGAATGGAGAAGAGTTGATTCATATTGCCATCAATGACAAAGGGGTAGATTATTGGAAGTTTGAGGATATTGTCATTGGTATGGTTGTTGGCAACATAAGCATTAGCTTACATAGTGTTGTCATTGATGTCAACATTATGCTTTGATATCTACATTAAGGCATATTCAGTTGGTTAAGCATGAGTGAGCATAGAGATTTGGTAATCCATTGTAGAAATGCAATTTTTCTCTAGTACAAAATAGATATGTTGAATATTTGACTAAGTCCATAACATAGTTTACAGTGTACAGAACATTAATTTTTTGGTATACATTGGTTCACATTGAGGTATTTTTATCTATGGTTCTAAGGAAATTTTGGTACACATTTGAGGACCCTAAATCCAAAGGTTCACATCTTTATATCCTCTGGTGCCAAATTTATGGTTGACAATATATCGGGTTTGCTAGTGACAATGTTGCCAGTGCAAAGTACCTCTTTGGATCAATTTGCATTCCACTATGGGAGCATATTTGGTTATTTGGACTTGAAGGAGCTTTTATAGGTGTCATAAGAGTGTGTGGTTCAAGTGGCATGTTTTTTGGAGGTCTACATGTTAGTTTGTGAATAATCAGTTGGTGTATTTTGGTGTTGTCTCACCCATGGTGCCAACCTACTATGTTTGGGGTCATGAAGAGTTAAAGGAAGTGTTGATCAGTTATTTGGGAACTATTATATGTTCATTCCAGCCTATTTGTATGTGCTACAAGTTTTGAATTTAGGTGCAAAGTTTATATAGGTTGATCTTAAGTCGACAAGTTGTGTTTTGCATGATACATCTAATTAGGCCAACCTAATTGATGTTGTAAGTGTTGTGTGAATGTAATGGGTATAAATATAAGATCATTTTTTTATTTTTTAGTGATGATATGAGATGTGGTGTGTACTATAGAAAATGTGTGATGCAAATTCCTAAGCAGAGAATGTGAATGTGATGTGAATGTAAAGCAGAGATGAGTGTAGAAGTTGTGTAGTATGAAGTGTGTTGATTCAGTATTTTGAGTTTTAGTGGAATTATATTTCCTACATATTGTAGATGAAATTTTAGTAATTCAATCTTGGAGCCATTTTCTCTATTTCTCTTATTCTCTGGATAGTGATTCCACTTGGCAATGAGTCTTTCTATAATATGTTATGACCAATTATAATATATTGTGAGATAATCCTCATTGTAGTTTTGATGTATATCAAGGGTAATAAAACTCAAAAAAACCTTAAACAAGTGTCTTTGTTCATCAAAAAGTGGGTTTCCCTTCACAAACCCTCATTCTTGCTTGTAACCTTTCAAAAAGGAAAATTGAACATATCTTTTGACACAGACCTGATCTACGGAAAAGGAGACCCATTAGGCCATTCTTACACATATCAAAAAATAATATAGGGTTTATTTGTACAGAGGGGATCAAAAATTTACTATCCTACTTCTAAGAGGGTTTTTTTTTACTATCTACACCCAAATGTAAACAAACTTTCATTAGTAACTCCGTAAAAATAGAAAACTATGAAATATACTATAAAAAAAAATTAGATACCCTCAAAATAGAACCTTTCACCAATTTTTGTATATTTTTTATGGAGGGAAGAAAATATATGGAATGTTCTTGTTCGTTGGAAACCCTCAGGTAGATTCAGACCTGCTGTTAAAAAAAATGCTATAACTTTCTCTAAAATTAATTAAATTTAACCAAGCCAAAACCAAATGAAATATAACTTGATTATATTTCCAACCATACCATGTTTAGGTCATACAAAGGCCGTACAAATCCTTACCATGTGAAAGAACAAAATTGTTACAGAAAACAAGGGTTTCATTTATCAAAACTTCAAATACACAATGTTTCATCCTAACCTTTGTGTTGACCATACAAGGCCTTTTTAAAAATTTACAACCATTTTCCAATAGTTCATAACCAACTTTTCAAATTACAACCGTTCATATTCCACCAATGTGCAATTTGACAACATTGTGCAATATTGACACTTTTTGCAACTAGACACTTTCATTCACCTAATGACCTAACTTAGACTCCAACACACATGAAATGGTCTTAGAAGACCTTATTACATGTAAAAAATCAAACAAAAAAAAATACCAATTTTGACCCCTTAGAGGCATAAAATGACTTGTGGATTCCCCTGCACCATACTCCCCAAAGAAAAAAACTCAAGTCCACTTGAGTGCAAGTCTTCTCTCTCTTCTTGATCTTCCAATTCTTCTGCAACATGTCATTCATTTCTGCAAATTTCCCTAGATCTTTTTTCTTCTTCTTGTACCATCTCTTACTGAGCATCTTCTCAACTTCCAAATACCAAAATTCTAGTTCTTGTTCATATGTCTTAGTACCACCATCAATGTATTCATTTTTATCATTCAAATACAATATGTCAACATATTCATCATCTATAAAATCAAAAAATGCAACCATCACCTTGGTTGGTTTTGTAACATTTTAGTCACCATATTGTGCTACATTTGTATAACAATCATCATACACTATATGCACTTCTCCTTCTTTAGACTCTTTTCCATATTCATTTTCATTTGTCATACCTATAAACACATACTCACACACATTGTTAGAAATAAAATCTTGAGTCTCAATGGACTCATTTTCTTCACATTTTTCATCTTCCTTAGATGAATTTTGATTTTCCATTATCAACAAAAACTCCAATGTTTGGTTCTATTGTCTTCTCTTGCCTTCTTCTCTTCTAAATGACCTCCTTGATAGGCCATTTGAGCCTCTTTTTTATTGGAAAATGTCAACCACTTGCTTGTTCTGTCTTCGTAAGACACTTGTATCTCAAGTTCCATTCTCTCTTGCATATTTTCTTGAATTTATTTCATTTACTTCAAGGCTTGTTTCAATTCTATTATCTCTTGTTTAATATCCATTTGTTTTTCCCTCTAATCCTTCTTTTTTTATCTCGCTTCTCTCCTTTCTCATCACTAATTTCTTACTTAGTACCTCCTTACTCTGCAAATCTCCATAGAATTTTCTCCTCAACTTTTCCGTGTTTCTTTCTCAAAAAAGTCTCTTTCACCTTGCTTCTTCTTGTCTTTGTGATACCTCACCTTAGGCCTATTTCTTGTCCCTTGGTCTAATATTTTAGCATCTAGGTTCTTCCTTCAACCTGCAAAAAGACAACACATAAACTCCAAAAACTTTTTTGCCCAAATCTTTGGGCTCTGATGTCAATTTGATGTAGATCAAGGGTAATAAAACTCAAAACAACCTTAAACAAGTGTATTTTTTCATCAAAAAGTGGGTTTTCCTTCACAAACCCTCATTCTCACTTGTAGTCTTTCAAAAATAAAAAAATGTACATATCTTTTGATGCAAACCTGATCTATAGAAAAGGATACCCATTTAAGATACCCATTTGGTCATTCTTACACATATTCAAAAATAAGGTAGAGTTGTTCTATACAAAGGGGTTCAAAATTTGACTGTCCTACTTCTAAGAGGGTTTTTTTTGGATTGTCTACACCCAAATGCAAGAAAAATTTTATTAGTAACTCCATAAAAATAGAAAAATATGAAATATCCTCTAAAGGGTTTTTAGATACCCTCAAAAAATAACCTTTCACCAATTTTTATAGATTTTTTATGGAGGTAAGAAAAGATATGGAATTTTCTTGTTCATTGGAAACCTTAGGGAAGATTCAGACCTGTTGTTACAAAAAATGTTATAGCTTTCTCTAAAGTTAATGAAATTTAACCAAATAAAAACTAATTCAATTATATTTTCAACCATACAATGTGTAGTTCATACAAATTTTGTACAAATTTGTACCATGTGAAAGAACAGGACTGCTACAGAAAAATGCATAGAAAACAAGGGTTTTATTTATCAAAACTTCAAATACACAATTTTTCATCATCCTAACCTTTTTTTCGATCATACAAAGAATTTATAAACATTTACAACCATTTTCCAATGGTTCACAACCAACTTTTCAAATTACAACTGTTCATATTTCACCAATGTGTAATTTGACAACATTGTGCAACATTGACATTTTTTGCAACTAGACACTTTCATTCACCTAATGACCTAACTTAGACTCCAACACACATGAAATGGTCTTAAAATACCTTATTACATATAAAAAAACTCAAAAAAAAAACATACCAACTTGTGACCCCTTGGAGGCATAAAATGACTTATGGGTGCCCCTGCACCCATGTTTTAGGTTTTAAGAGCAAGTTGTCATTTTTTTATGGTTTCCATACAAAGGAATATGCCCTAGTTTTGAGATATGGTTGTAAATGGATAAAAGGGTGTCTAAAAGTTCCTTTAAAATTTGAATGGCATGCTTCCTCTGTAAGTTATGAAGGAAAAACCAATTTGGAAAGGTTACAAGGAGAATGGGGGCTAATGAATGAAAACCCACCATTGAATGTTTAAGAGATTGAAAGTTTGGTTGTTTGAAGATTGTTTGAATTTTTCCACCCCTACTCTACATCAAATTAGTATCAAATCCCAAAGATCTAGGAAAAAAATTTGGGGTTTATGTGTTGTCTTTTAATATGTTGAAGGAATAACCTAGATGTCAAAAAACTAAGCCAGGGAAAAGAAAGAGGCCTAAGGTGAGGTATCATAAAGACAAGTGGAAGCAAGGTGAAAGATACTTTCTTGAGAAAGAAGAATGTAAATGTCAAGAAAATTCATTCGTGGAGACTTGTAGAGTAAGGAGTTACCACGCAAGAAGTAACAAGAGAAAAGAAGAGAGAAAAGGGAGATAAAGAAGAAGGATGAGAAGGTAAAACAAATTAATATTGAGTAAGAGATAATAGAGTTGAGACACACCTTGGAAGAAATAGAAAAAATAATGGATCTTAAGATGCAGCGATTTCTTGAGAGAGCAAACCAAGAGAATGGTTGGCATTGGCCAATAAGGAAGAAGGTAAAGTGGCCTATCAAGAAGATCATTTAGAGGAGAAGGAAAAATATGATAGTAGCAAGCATGGATGAGTTGCAAGTTATGATGAAAGGAAGGGTGCTAGAAGCATCTAAAGAGACAAATAAATCTTGTGTTTATGAAACTAAGTCTTTGTGTGAGTATGTGTTTTCAAGTAATGATATGATGATAAAGGAGGAAAGACCTAATCAAAACCAGGGATATTCACTTGAAGAGGTTGAGAAAATGCATTCCAGTAAAGTATTTTGAAATGGAGAAACAAGGAACATGAAAGAGAGCATGAGTTGATACAATCGCATGCCATGAAGAAGATGGATGAAGTAGGTCTTACAAAGAAAAAAAAAGTTATGGTATGTATTTGTGTATTTCCTATGGAATTGAAACCCTTGATTATGGAGGAAAAATAGGAGAAATTCCTTTAAGTAAGGGAATACTTAATTTCATTCAATATTTTTCTGAGGTTATTGGACCTTATCAGTTGAGGAAGGACTCTAACATTCAAATTATAGCAACAATAAACCTAGTCAATAGTGATGGTCATAATGCTACACAAGAAGTTGAATCCTTTCACACTAAGAAAACCAAGGGCTTTGAGTTTGATGTTCCTACAAAATGTAGGGGTAAGATTTTGACTATTGAACCAATGTGGATAGACGATTTCAGAGATGTATATGATAGGATGAAATCTGCTCCTTTTAACACAGGTAAATACTTGTGTAAGGCATGAAGGAGAGCCAAAGTTAAGATGAGACAATTCTTGATTTGTTTCACCAAAGCACAGGTACAGAGCAGTATGAAAGAGTTGGAGTAGCATAGTACATGTCATATTACTCAGTTCAAGGAGTCCAAGTTGAACAATATTAAAGCTTTCCATTCAAGTAGACTTGAATCTTTTTCTTTTCCTTAGGAGTATGGTGCAGGAGCACCCTCAGGTCCTAATATGCCTCCAAGAGGAAAAATTTGGATTTTAGGTTCATTTTGTGTTGTTTTCTTGTAATAATTCCATTTTAGGCCAATATTGTTCATTTGGACCCATTAAGTCAAGTTTGGGGTCCATAGGTCAAAATTTGGTAAAAAGTTGCTTTGTTGCTCAAAAGTTGCATGACAACTTTTCTAGAAGTTGCTATATTCTTGTAAAAGATAAAAAGTCACATTTCTTGGCCAATGGGAAGTTATGGAAGATGTGTTGGGCATAAAAATGCACCAAGATCACATTTGTACAAGCGGATGAAGAGTTTTATGAAATCAATGAAAGAAAACCTCATTTTCCTGCATTCTAACACATTCTTTCCTATTCTACTTTTTTGTACAGAGTGTACGGATTTCCTCTAGGTTTGAAACTAGTTGGGAATGGTAGTACAATGAGTAATTTATTTTGTTTTTTGTGGCATAGATTTTCATCCATTTTTGTGTAAGATATAGTCATTTTACTAAAAACTGTCCAGAACCCTGGTTAGGGTTACCAATGGAAAAATTTAAAATTTTGTGAGATGGAATATTTTTATGAGTATTTTCTTATTCCAAAATTGCAATATTTGGGTTTTTGGTTGTTACGTGCTTTGATGATGCCCTAGGTCTAATCTTTTTTTATGTTTTAGGCCTAATTGGCAGAAGGAAAATCCATTTTTTAAGGATTCGATACAAAGTAACCTACTTTGATTCTGAGATATGTTTAGTAAGGTCCAAAAGGGTATTACAAATAGGTATTATATTTTTAATAGCAAGTATACAATAAAATTTATGACCAAAAAACTCAAATTGTTGCCCCCATGTCTTTAAAAGCAAGTTGTCAAGAATGAACAAGAATGCCCATTTTCACTATTTTTATTGAAACCCTATTTGTGATGTGTTTAGTTTGTCTTTGCTCTACATCAAGTTTTTCCCTTTTTAGGTTTTCCATGTAAAATTATGGTTTTCATGTGTTATTTGCTTTGATGGTTGCTTTCATGGTTTCTTTCCTTGCTATAAATTGAATATTATGTGTGGAATGAATGTTTAAATGTTTAATAGGTTTTAGAGAATATCGATTCACCCCCTCCTCTCAATATTTTGAGGGTTCAAAATCTCTAACCATCTTGCATCTTACATCAGAAAATACTACATGCACACCTACATCTATTAGTTTTCTCACAAATAACAAATTTCATGCTAATCTAGGGATATGCAACACACCACTAATCCTTTTTATTCTACCATCAAGATACCTCATTCTAAGTTTACCATGGCCAACATTATTTAAATAAGAATCATCACCCAAGTACACCTTACCTCCATCAAATTCTTCATATTCAAAAAATTAATATCTATTAAAAGTCGTATGGAACTTGATGCACCTGAGTCAATTAACTATGCATCATTACTTGCACGAGTTTCCAAAGCTGCAATGGACGCATCACCATCTTCCTTCTCAAACTTAGAATCATAATCAAATCTCTTCTTTATTTTCTTCATTTATTCTTTGCAGTCCTTATGAATATGTCTAGGCTAACCATAGTTCCAACAAACAACTTTGGACCTTTAAGGAGAATTAGATCTCCCCTTGGACTTGGATTTATCATGCTTCTCATTCTTCTTGCCTTTTTCCTTAGGTCTTCCACAAACAGTTAGGGCCTCCTTGGCATTGATGGATACCTTCCTCCTCATCTCTTTAGAAATAAAATAACCCACCACATCTTTAGTCTTCAATATGACAGAAGTATTTCCAATAGCCATAACAAGAGAGTTCCAAAAATCAGGCAAAGAACAAAGAAATATCTGACATTTCTCCTCATCCATTTTGAAACCAACTTATTCTAATTGATCCACCAACATATTGAATGCTTCTAAGTGTTTGTAATTCATCCACACTCTTCCATTCTCAAGGAATACAATTTCTTCCTCAAGAAAATATTGTTCACTAAAGATTTGGCTTGATACATCTCACCAAGCTTCTTCCATAGTTTTTTTGTAGAGGTCTCTTCATGAACATTGATTAAAATAGGGTCTGACAAGCATAATCTGATTAGACCCTTAGCTTTACAATCCATAACATCATATTGAGTAGCCAAAGTAGGATTTTCATTCCTTGAAACATTCTCATCAATAGCATCCCACATATCTTGATCTGTCAATAGATGAGCCATCTTCAACTTCCACATCTCAAAACTATTTCCATAAAATTTATCCACCTCTATTCTCCCTAATGAACTTGCCATCTGAAAATTCCTACAAAAAGATCATAAATTATCTTATTCACAAGCTCCCACTCAAATCTGAGTTAGTTCAAAAATCCCAACCCACAACTAAAACCAAAGGCGATCAGGATCAGATACCACTTGTGAAGAAGCTAAGGTAGCAAAACAACTTCCTACACTAAATCTTAAGAGGAGGATAGTGAAAAACTTTATAGATATTTACAACAGTTAAAAAAACTTATAAACATAAATATCATGCATACCACAACACAATGATTTACGTGGGGTAAACCCTTTCGGGAGAAAAAAACCACACTCCAAAATCCTTCTAATATTATTTAGAAATCACAAAGATTACAATATACTTACAAAGCAAGTTTCTCACAGGAGTATCACCAACTAGAGAGCCAAAGGCAACACGACTGCTATCAACTCTCATAATACATCATAATTTACACAGTCATAATACAGCATCCTCATAAAATAGGGTTACCTTTTAAGGAAAGTCAAGCCAACAAAATATCAATTATCAAATCTGAGACCTAATGATGAATGGTCTAGATATATAATTGTTAGTTCCCCAAATCTACACCTTGTTTGCTAAGCCTTAAGTGAACTTAGCAGATTTGGACTAACATGAGACTACGTTCAAGTTGTGGGTAACCTATTTGAAAGCAGACCTCTAGTGATAAGGGTTGGCTTCCCCTTTTGATGTCACCTAACTACTTAATCTCTGAGATAAGGTTAAGAATTTGCATAAAATAAACCTAATGTTGAAAAGAACCTAAGGTGATGCACCAAAACAACCTAGACCTATTAATAGCCTCACACATTCAAATTAATATCTCAAAGCTTAACTCACACAACTCACTTTCCAATGCAATTCACATCAGTAATTTATAAGGAGGCCTGTAATAGTGCTTTCAAAAGGAAAATAGATTTTCATAGTCAATAACACCACTAAACAACATAGCTTATAACCTGTAAACATGCATTTTATGTCAAATGGATGCAAGAAAACATGGGACAAGTTTGCAAGGAAAAATGAATTTTCACAAAACAGACTGATTAATCATTAATGGCATACCATAAACATGAAGAGAGAAGATAAAAATACTCCAATCTATTCATTCAAAGTGCTTACTTCATAATAGGTCTGTCTAAGTTACAATACAGCTCCATAAAAATAACTCCAAGAAAGTAAAGCTATCCTCCTGCTGGAAAAGAAATAACTCCTCCAAATGTTCAAAATGAACATACTTAAACCAAAACCCCCACCAAAACCTCTCACACAAGTGCTTCTAGAAGATTATAGTCAGGTAAAATAGAAAAGGCCCAAAAGAACCTTCTAGAACTCTCCAAAATGTCTTCCACATGAAGAAAAATAGGCCAAGTCAATAGTCACCCCAAAAATATGAAAAAAATGCTTCCAGCTAGCCTCCTTTCCACCAAAATCAGTCAAAACAGCATCCCACACACTTCTCATTTCTACAAGTCATCATTGGTCCTCATGCAAGACTTGGTCCTCATGTGTGTTTTTTGAAAACACATGGATTTTAAAAACATTAAATATAATGACCTTCTTTAAATGATTCATAAAACATCACCTAACAAGTCACTTTACAATGTAAGCACAAGATAAGGGACCCCACCATTAATATGTATTACATTTGTATTTAAAATAAAATTGAAAGTGGTTATCAAATAAATTACATGATATCTTCAAGAGTTGGAAACAAATGCAACATATAATATCTTATCTTAAAAGTCTTTAAAAGTTTCAAAGGCACTTGACTATATCAACCTACCTTATTTTGCATTCTTGATCACACATGGCAAAACACATGTTTTCAAAGGCATCATAGTCTTCAAAATACCTGGACAAAAGATCGACGTCCAAACCCCTTGGAAAACATATTCCAAGTCATGTGATGTTGGGGTAAAAAAAAAAGGCATATCACATTATACTTGGCATACTCCATGTGACTTGGCAAAGTTTGAAAATTGGGAAAAAATCCCTAAGGCATAAAATGCCTAAGCAATAACACATGATTTTTGGCCCCATTCATTTACCACATGTTTGATTTCTTAAAACATGGGATAAAAAATCCCATCAGCACTCAAGGGTCAAACCCTAACCATTAAACACCCAAATAATGAAAAAAACACCATCATTTGGTCATTTGAAAAATCTGAAGCAAGGCTCTGTTGCCATGGGATTTCAAGGGCATCACTGGAAAATGCTTTGTTGACTAGTTTTTTGGTGATTCACTAAAGGAAATACCTTGAAAGTAGGTAAAGGCTCATCTTGTGGCTTAGAATCTACATTTTTTCCACCTTTTGGATTCATTTGATGAGTAAAGGTCACAGCCTGTAGCATAACTTTGATCATTTTGTTTCATTTTTCCCCTTTATGTTGTTACTTCTCCATTCAACCACCATGAAAAGCTCTAAGTGAACTTTTCTATGGAGAGACAAAGCCTTGAAAATTGTAGAGATTGCATGAGAAAAAGCTCCAAGTGAGTTCAGTTGACCACTCCATTTTTTTATTTTGAAAGAAAACCCATATTTTCATTTCTATCTTAAGAAAAAAAAGCATGAAATGCTTGTATTTTCTACATTTGACAAAAATGAGACTCCATTGTTGTTTTTGTTTCTTTTATGAAGGATAAAAAACCTCTTGGTCGCGGCCATGAACATAAAATGGTGCATTTTTTATGTAGCTTTGCTCCTTTCTAAAAACTCCATATTGTCTTTTAATTTCTTCCTTGTATTAACATATCTTAACAACCCATATGGGTTTCTTGGAATGTAGAAGAAGGAACTTGTTGTGGGTTCGGCCTCCATTTTTGCAAATTGGGTTTTTTGTACTCACAATTTCTGCTTCATTTTTACTATAATTGCAAAAACCCATGTTTGGGTTTCCTGTAGCATGTATTTTGTTGAATCTGCAACTGTTTGTTAAAGAACCCAAGTGGGTTTCTTGATTTTCTTGAAAATATCAGATTTGTTGCAAAAAATACAAATGACTTTGCAAGTTTATTCCACTTTCCTATAGAAAATAGCAATGTAGCTCCATTTTAAAAAAAAACCCGAGTGCATTTTCCATATTTTGCAAAAAAGGCCAATCTTCACCACGGCCTATCATGATACATGAAATGGTTTTTCATTTTTCTAATTCCTATAGGATGTTCACCATATTTCCATTTCCAATGTCATATTTTCATGGTGAACCCATATTGGTATTTTTTTCAATTTGAAAACAACTTCAGACTTTGTCAAAAATGATTCAATGCCACTGCACAGTGTGAGCATCATGAAAAACTTCAATTGTAGAAAAGTGTGCTTTTTTAATGAGCATCTAAATTGATTTTTGCAAATGTAGTTCCTTTCTGTAGAGTGTCCTTAAAACACATAACCCCAAAGTGGGTTTGTCATTGTGAACAACTTCTGCATTTCATTCTTTTGAGAGTACCATACTCTTCCTTTGTTGGGTTCTTTTCTCCTTTGGCAGCTCTTTAACATAATGAGAATTTCCTTCAGTTTATGAACCATCAAAGCATACATTACCTGTTAGAAGTGTACAACTCATTGTATCTTCTTTGGTTGATCTTGGAACAATTTCAAATGTAGATCCATCTCTTGTATCGTTCTGTTTTCTGGGCATTTTGTGATGGGTTAGCATCTAAAGAAGCTTTAGAAGTCTCTTCCTTTCTTTGTAATATTGTTGTTCCCTAAACATTAGAGTTTTTAGATACTATCAAACTGGCATCTTTC
Organism: Sequoia sempervirens; assembly: GCA_007258455.2. NCBI lineage: Eukaryota > Viridiplantae > Streptophyta > Pinopsida > Cupressales > Cupressaceae > Sequoia > Sequoia sempervirens. The sequence goes on from VDFB02270651.1 coordinate 530,157,362, forward strand.
ATATGACCGTTACAGTCAATAGATGTGATCAATCTCCTTTGCTTCCATGGCAATGAGATAACATCACTTTGATCAGCATTTGATGTCTTGAGCATTCCAAAAATCTCAATTTTCTCATTCGAATTATCATTATTTACTTTCATGATGATAATTTCTCTGATTTTGTCTCATCACTGTAATTTCTCTTTGTTGTCATGGATTTTGACATGGATTCATGTTGTCATAATGCTAAAATCCATTTTAACCTCCTACAATTTTCTGACTTTCCCTGTTGATTATCTTTGAACCCCTTATATGACTATAACTTGTAGATTGTTGCTATCACAAGGCAAATTTTAATACTACCCTTTAACATGCAAACATTACCAGCCTTGAAATTTATTTCTTTACACAGGTTTGTAGCTTGTTAATATGTTGCTTTCTCATGCAATAGCTCTTCATATTGGTGGATGACATGCTAAGGTTTGATCATACTGATTGTCCTTTACTTGTGCTCTAACCTTGTTGTGAATGGACTACCTTTTCATGTCCTCTGATAATCATGCTTATTTCTAAACTTTATGTAGTCATAATGTTGCTATTGATTCAAAGTCTTCATAATGCAACATAGAGCAAGACTGTAAGAGTTATTTCCATCTATGTAATGACTACACCTTGCATTACATGGCTTAGTTACAGTTTAATATTCACTCTTGATTTGTTTTTCAAGTTCATAGATAATCATGAAGATAAATCTTCACCCTTTAATGGAATTGTTCTTATTCATGACTATGCTCTGTTCACTAAAGCACCATGGTTCATGATGGTTTCAATAATTTAATTTCATGATCTCGTTTATTTCAATGAAGACCACTTCCATTTTTAGTATCAGTGCTCTTCCTTTCTTTGTAATATGTTTAGAAGCATCATTTCCAAAGGAAACCATTTGGCAACTTGCTCAGCCATTTACATAAGAGTATAGAGAATAGCAAACCCATGTCCCTTGTGTTATGGCATAGCAATTCTATCTTGATCACATCACATTAGGGTTTTATTGTTGTCATGACTTCTTGTAATGACATGTTCATAATAGGCATATATCTGTGTCAACTAGAGTTGATGTTTCTTGAAATTCTTTTCCTTTTCTACCTTTCCTTAAACCATCATGCATTGAATGTTATCTGGCAACTTATTTGTCTAATGTTTGATTGAGAAGGCCTTGAATAGAGGCTTGTAAAACTTCAGATTTATTTTTTATTTCTATCTTGTTTGACATGCTTGGAATGCTTTCAAGCTTATCATGTTCCCAATCTAGAAGACAGCATATAACTTTCATTTATCTCACTTATGAGGGCAGCAAAATAGATGGACATGTTTCTTTTCCATGAAAACAATTATGCTCTATTTTGAGTACTCCCCATGCTTGTCAACTTGTAAGTTCCTTGATGCATATACAGTTGATCTTTGTTGTTAGTTGGTTGTACTCTTCATTGCAGGGCTCATATCATAGTTCATTATTTTCCACCAAAGTGAAACATGGCTCATTTGCTCCATTTTTTAATATAGTAGCTACCCCTATTGTCATGTAGATACATTTATTACTGTTGTCCTTCATGAGACCATTTTAGCATGCATTGTTTATTGTCCTTATCAAGTTCATAGATAATCATGAAGATAAATCTACAACCTTTAATGGCATTGTTCTTATTCATGACTATGCTACGTTAACTAAAGCACCATGGTTCATGATGGTTTCAATAATTGAATTTCATGATCTCCTTTATTTCAATGAAGACTACTGTCATCTTTAGTATCAGTGCTCTTCCTTTCTTTGTAATATGCTTAGAAGCATCATTTCCAAAGGAAACCATTTGGAAACTTGCTCAACCATTTACATAAGAGTATAGAGAATAGTAGACCCCTGTCCCTTGTGTTATGGCATAGAAATTGTATCTTGATCACATCACATGAGGGTTCTATTGTTGTCATGACTTCTTATAATGAAATGTTCATAATAGGCATATATCTGTGTCAACTAGAGTTGATGTTTCTTGAATGTCTTTTCCTTTTGTGCCTTTCCTTAAACCATCATGCATTGAATGTTATCTAGAAACTTATTTGTCTAATATTTGATTGAGAAGGCCTTGAATAGAACCTTGTGCAACTTCAGATTTTTTTTTTGTTGTCCTTTTTGACATGCTTAGAATGCTTTCAAGCTTATCATGTTCCCAATCTAGAAGACATCATATAACTTTCATTTATCTCATTTATGAGGGCAGCAAAATAGATGGACATGTTTCTTTGCCATGAAAACAATTATGCTCTATATTGAGTACTCCCCATGCTTGTCAACTTGTAAGTTCCTTGATGTATATGCAGCTGATCTTTGTTGTTAGTTGGTTGTACTCTTCATTATAGGGCTCATATCATAGTTCATTATTTTCCACCAAAGTGAAACATGGCTCATTTGCTCCATTTTTTAATATAGTAGCTACCCCTGTTGTCATGTAGCATACATTAATTACTATTTTCCTTCATGAGACCATTGTAGCATGCATTGTTTACTGTCCTTATCAATGAAAATTACCTTTACTTATTGCATTCATTTTCACAAGTACACCTATGAATGAACAATATCAATTCCATTTGCCTCATGTAGCTCTTGCAAATGTGTTGTCCTTGTACTTGTATCATGACCTTGATTCAACCATTGCTCCCTTTTTGTTATGTATAAAAAATACACACAGTCTCCTCATTTTAACTTTTATGGACAGCCACATGTCACATATGTGGGTGACCTAAAAGCTCACCTTCCTATGTGATGTGTGACTTCCCAATAGGGTTACAATGAGAGGGGCTTGACAACATCTTGAAATGCTTCCTCATTGTTCAACAGATGCATAATTGAACTTGATGCATCTATGAAGTCACTTCCTTTATAAACAAATCATGCATCTTCTTAAGAAGATTGAAGGACATATCAGCACAATATGTTGCATCTTTTGAATCTGATAATGAAATTTGATCAATTGGTGTGATTCCATATTGATTTAATGCATTGATAATAGATAAATCTTTGATCAAGTTGCTTAATTTCCTTTTTCTTTCAAAGCATGTTGAGCTCTACCCTTGTGGGAGCCACATTTAACCCACATGTTGTATTTAATCTGAATCGGAACAGTAACCAGACTTATCCTAAATTTGCACATGAAGCAAATAGTTAGAAAATAAATGCATATGTTGGATGTGTTTGATGACTTTGTTGTTTTCCAAGACATCCAAGGTTTGCATGCTTATTTTATGCACTTATGGATCAGTTTATGCATGCATAGGTAGGTTTGTATGTAAGGATTGAATATTTCATTGCTTAGAGCCTCACTTTAATATCATTGTTTTTTCAGATGTAGGGGCTAGGAGCACTATGGAGCTAGTGAGGAAACAAGCATCTTAGGGCAGCAACAGCAAAGCAATCGAGCAACCTGTAACCAGTCATTCTCATGAAATGACTGGTTCCATTCTTATATGCACATTTTTTTTTTACTTTACTTATTCATGTATGAATTGCTTCATATTTTCATTGAATAAGAGAGTTAGTCCCTTGGCTTGTGAGGGTCATGTACACTTCAGGATTATCAATAAAAGATTATATTTGTATATCTATGATTCTTGTTTCTCATTTTCTGTAATTTTCAACATTGAAAATGAAAGATGTAATATGTTTCATTTGAAAATCACTCTTCCATGCATATTGAAATTAGTAGATTTCTAGTTTATCTTTTAAATGTTAGAACAAATAACACAAAATAATAAACATTAAACCTGATTTCATCTGAAAGCTAAAAATCAGGTAACAATAATGATAAAATATATATATAATTTAGCTTTCAGGTGTGTTTCCCCTGAGCCCCTAATGAGGCATGTGGCCCCCGAACCCCCCGTTTGGGAGGGTGATCCACCCAAACCCCTTGCTGGGGGGTACCCCCCACGCACCCTCCCACCCCCACTTACCTATCAACAGTAAACCTTATGTAATTGTAAGGCTGAGACACATTTTCCCAAAAATGTTTAGCCAAAAATCATATGTATCATGCTCACACTAAGCATGTTGATGTACAACATCACTTTGTGTGAGAAATGGTTGAGAATGGTAAGGTATTGACTGCAAAGGTTGACACTTTAGATAATGTTACAGATTCTCTCAACTAGCTAGTGACCATAGATAAGTTCTCTTGGTGTAGGCCTTGATCACTATACTTGATTGTATTTTATTTGCATCTCATGAATGTAATTACAATGTATAATGTCAAGTGGTAGAATGTTAGGATAGATTACATTATAATTTCTACCCTAAGTTGATAATTGTGTGTCTCCAAGTTCTTTGGAAAGTGTTCTAGAGTATGTGAGGGACAAAATATTTATTACTTATTTTTCTATGACAAATTGTAATTGCATTCAAAGAGGTTGACCCATTATGGTGACTGTTACAGAGCATCTCGAGAGCATATTCCCTTTGGGTGTCCAACTTCTAGGTGGAGACTACTTTGTAATGCATATCCATGCGTGTTATTTGCATGTTTTGCATAGTGGGGCACCCAAGTTTGCATGTTGGTGCATGTTCTTGCATTAAGCCATTGAAGTCATCAAAGAGTTATGAGGCACTTGGTATTGACCAATTTTGATTGGCTATGGGGTTAGGCACCCATATGAAGGATATGTGAACATTTCTTAATTTTCACCATGTTTCTAGGTTGTCCACTAAGGAGGGCATGGTTTTTCCAAGTGGTTTTGCTTATTGTTTTGGGATACCATTTGTGGTATTCTCTCCCACAAACCTCTATATATTGGAGCACTGAGATGGTGTTTTGTGGAGTTTTTTGCAGGTTGTTAGAGTAATGAAGTGATACCAAAATTTAGAGAGGAGTGTTGTCTTGAATTGTATCTCATTTGAAGATTAATACAAACGTTGGCTCTCTTTGGGTGTGGAGTTTTTTCCCACAAGGGTTTCTCCACGTATATCTTGTGTCACTTGTGATTCTCAACTTGTGGTATTCTTGTTTTTTATTTCATGTTTGTAATTACTAATCACATATCATAATATTGGTAATCTTGAACACATAATTTCAAATTTACAACCACTTATTTAAGTTCATATTGCTGCAATTTTTACCTTGAATATCCAACAGTTCTATCTTCATTTATTTCTATAAAATGTATTTTGATTTTGTCATTTTTTTTAAATTCCATTTATTTTTTCAATTCCATAATTGTGGTACATGAGACATCACCCTCTTTTTCTTGAAAATATTAAATAAAAAAAATTCCATAATGGTTTTTTCTTCTTCCACATAGGCATTTCCTAATCGTATTGCCACACTTTGCAAGAGGGTACACACTACAATTAAAGATAGATTTCACTTCCAATGATACTTTCAAAACATTATCAATGCCAACATATACACAAGACTCCAAATGTGACTTGTTATTTTCTCATTGAATGTCTTTGCCACTTCCAAAGTCGCATCAGTGTTTACCTATCTACAAAGAATATCAACCAAAACTAAATCAATGGAAACCAAACAAAGCTGAAAATATTTTGTGTGATGTTGATCATGTGTTCACTCAAGATGCTTTTCCATTAGACACGCCGAATAGGAAAATTTTGTGAGTAGGACTCACAAAATGGAGTTGAGTAGTGGGACTACTCTTTCAAGTTGAATGCAACCTATAGCGAACTCCATTGTTGTCCAAAGTACATTGAAAATTGTTTCTTCTTCATCTTCTTCAATCATTTTCCAAAGCTTCACACTCCTCTTGCAATTCCACTCACCATGATTCTCTCCTCTCATGGATTCACATCCACCTTGTGTCATCCTCCTTCGCCAAATACTCCCTACTCTATGTTCCTCCATGGGATTCAACCCACTGTAAACCAACCACTTTCACCAAAATCCTGCAACATCCTTTACAATTTCTATGCAAAAATTTGCAATATCTAAACACCAATTTGCACCTACAACAATCTCCATTTTCTCTACATGCTTTTGTTCTTCTTCTACCATCTTATCTAAAAAAAAAAATATCATCATAAAACACATTTACTTCATCTTTATTCATAGCTGCAACATCAATTTTCACTGCAACATCTTCCACATCCTCGTCAGCTGCAAGTTGTATTTCCTCTTCTTTTACTATGACGTGAAACTTCTTATCTTCATCTTTTTTTGCTATCTTCTCTTCATTGCTCACTTCTTCATTCGTCTTCATCTTCTTATCTTCTTCTCTTTGTACCTCTATAGGGGTTGTTCTCATATCTTTCTCCTTTCATCTTAGGTTTCAACACTCTTTTCTTCCACTCTTCTTTCTAATGTCCTCTTTCTTCTTCTCACTTTTCTTCACCAATTTTCTCTCATATTTTCCAATATTCTTTTCTAATTTCTCTATCCTAGTCTAGATCTTCCCCACTTCCTTATGGACTATCTTTCCCATCTCCTCAAACTTTTCATTCTCTACTTCTTCCCAATATCGTTCCCAAAACCAAATTTGCACAAGTCTCCTCATGACCCATTCCATCTTTGTTTGATTTAATCTCACCTCAATTTAAAATCCACATCACACTCTTAATCTTTTCATGGCTTCAAGATCTATCGTTGCTAAGGACTCCTCCTACCTGCAACAGCCCTCACACGGGATCTCCTCTACCACCTTCTTTACTCCACTCTTCCCATCAGTTCTGGCATAGGCTACCTCACATTCAACACTCTACCTATGTGCTTAGAACCTCTGGCTCTGGTACCATTTGGTGCAAAAGGGAAACCTCTACTATATCATTGAATTGAAAACTTCATTTTTCATTCAATCAAATTGAATTTACACATAAGTTGGGGAAGCAAACTTAAAATTCAATCCATTAAATTTCTATGGGAATAATATTTCAAATTAAATGTTATCTACATTCAAATACATTTCCAATGGAATTTATTCATCATACAATTGTTAATCTCATTCTAATATTTCTTATAATTGGAAATTCAAATGTTCCTTCACTCACTCTATCACACACAACCATTCATCTGCAAATAAATTCATCCTCACAATGAAGCTCGATCCTCTATTCTTAATTTGTTTCATGTGTATTTCCACTCATGCATGGCACCATTCCTCTTTCTTCTAAACTGCATTTTTCTCTATTTAAGTCTACTCACCTTCTTGGCATAGATTTGATAGCACAATTTAATCATTCCTATGTTGGTCGACTTCACATTTCTTTCCTTCATCATTGGCATTTTTCTTTCTTTTATCTCCTCACAGCCTAGATTCACATAAGTTTATTCCCATCCTTTTCTTCTATGTTACCCTTGCCTCTGCCATAGCATTTCATTCCCCATCTCTATTTCCCTTTTTTTTTATCAAAACTGATCTCTTTTTACCTATGTGACCTCCCTTACCACCACTCCTTTTCTCTTCAACAAGTGCAAGCCATCTACCTTCTTTTCTATGCATTTAAATTATTCAATTTAAAATTTTCATATCATATGCAGCCCCCACATTTTGATCTACATTTTATCCACTTATCTTTCTTTCTTCAAGTTTCCTCCCTTTCAAATACAGCCCCTTCTTCTCTCTATTCATTCTTAACTTCATTTGTGCCTTTTCCCTGTTGTGTAGCTTTTCATCTTCCTGTGGCATTAACTCCTCTCCATTTCTTGACCTTCTTTCTTTATTTTTTTTATTCTTTCAAAATGTCTCTTCCATAAGCATGGTCTTTCAAATCTACTTCATTCTATCTTTATTTATTTCTACAAAACATATTTTGAGTTTGACATCGCCCTCTTTTTCCTACAAATATTAAATAAAACAAATGCCACAATAGTTCTTTGTTTTGCCACATAGGCATTTCCTAATCATACTGCCACACTCTATAAGAGGGTACATACTACAATTAAAGTTAGATTTCACTTCCAATGATACTTTAAAAACATTTCCAATGCCAAAATATACACAAGACTCTAAATGTGACTTTTTATTTTCCCATTGAATGTATTTGCCACTTCCAAAGTCACATCAGTGTTTTCCTGTCTATAGAGAACATCAACCAAAATTGAACCAACAAAAACCAAAAAACGTTGAAAATATTTTTGTGTGGTGTTGATCATGCACTCACCTAGGATGCTCCTACATCAATTACACATGGAAAAGAGGTCTCTTGCAAAATAAATGGATAGGGTGGTCTTGGCTTTTACTTTTTTCTAAAAATTATGGTCATGTTAGACTTAATTTCCATAACTTTTAAAGAAAGAAAATATAGATAAATAATAAAATATAATGATATTAAGTTGGAAGAAAACAATAAGAACAAGATTAATTCACATTCTATTATTCCTATTGTCAATAATACTAACTATGTAGTTTTTATAATAGTAGTTACATTTGAATGGATAATGATAATAAATGATAAATGTGATATTTTGGATGGCATCTGCAACTTTGGGCCGAGCTAGGGCACCCGAGCCCTAGCCCGTGATTGCTTCTGGTTTGCTCTGTGCACTGAGGGGTGTTCTTGGTGACACTTGGGGGTGGAGCTTGCATTCTTACTGGTAATATTTCTCGTGGAGGCTGCTTCCTCTTCTTTAGTGGTGACTCCTTGCGTAGGGGTCTCTTTTCCCTGTTTCCTATGGTCTCGCACATGGGGCTGCTGCTGTGGTGTGGGCTCGGGCCTACTGTGGGGTGGAGGTGTGCGTTGGATGGTTTTTGGGGGTCTCGTGTGCAGGGTGGCCCCATTCTTTGGGCTGCGTAGGTGTTCCTCTGGGGGGTGGGGTCTAGCTTTTTAAGTTGCCCTTCTCTTGTTTTATGTGGAGTGAGATTGGTGAGTGGGGTTGTTGTCCCCACTCCCAGCCATGGAGCTTTGGGTTGTGTGCCCGTCTTGGGCCCCTCAATTTTTATGGCTCTTGGAAAATCGTCGGGGGTTTTTCCCTCAATGGATTATCGCTCAGCAGTAGGTGCCAAGTCATCTTCCCAAGATGCGAAGATTTTTGAAAATAATTTATTTTCTCTTGATTCGAGAGCTGGTAGAATGGGGTCGTCTAGTGAGATCAATGGGTGTCTGGAACACTATAAAGAGAGGCTGAAGTTGGTTATCCCATTGGAGATGATTGTGGAAGACATTGATTATCACTTGGGTCACTCTTTATTGTGCAAGTTTATGGGAATGTGTATCTCGTTCCAATTCCTGGAGTCATGGGCCCAATGGACCTGGATGCCAGAGGGCGAGATGGAGCTCATGTTGCTGGAAAATAACTATTTCATGGTTACTTTAACTGCATGGAAGATCGTATTAGGGTCTTTGAAGGAGACCCTTATTTTTACAACCAAATCAGGTTATTTATTAAACCTTAGCATGCGGGGTTTGATCCTTCCAAGGAGATTCTGACACGCGTTCTAGTGTGGGTTCTGCTCCATCATTTTCCTATGAAGTGTTGGTGGGATGATGTTATGCACCTATTGGCCTCGATGCTTGGTAAGCCAGTTGGCTCTGCGCAACAGACTCAAGTTAAAAAGGTGATGACTTTTGCTCGTATTTGTGTTGAAATTGATTTAAGAAGCCATTACCAGATTTTGTGGATATGTGTGTGGGTCCTTATTCCTGGTTGTAGCAATTGGATTACAAGACTCTTCCTTTTCACTGTCATCTTTGTCATGAATATGGTCACCTACTTCGACGATGTCCAAGGGCTAAGCCCTCAGAACCCCAGTCTTCTCAGCTCCCTCGCAACCCCCTAGGGTTGACAAGGGGAAGGATCCCATTCCGAGTGAAGTGGTTGGTGCTGATGGTTATGTTCTTGTCAAGACTTGTCACAGGAACTGGGGTCAGAAGAGGACCTTGATGGAAAGATAGGATGAAGACACCTTCAATAGATTTGAGATTTTAGATGATCTCAGCCAACAGGAAATGAACCCGAGCATGGTGAATCTAAATCAAGATGTGTTGGTTTCTGAGTAGGAGGGTCTTTTGTCTGAAGCTACTCAGGTTATGTAGGATGCAAGTACTTTGCAAATGGAAATTGACCTTTAGATGGAGGTTAGATTGGAGTCAGTTCCTATGATTGCAGGGAAGAAGGGTGTGGGGGATGGATCTTCTCTGGTGGGGAAAGCAGGTTCTGAAATGGTTAAGAATAGCAAGTCTCCTTCTTAGTTGGGTCTCCTTCAAAAGGACCCAAAAAAAGGGGTGGGGGAGAAATCCTCCAAACTTGGTAGAAAAAAGGATTTGGAAAGGATTAAATTAACAGGAGAGACTTTGGTGGAGTCAGGGTCCGTTAAGACCCCGGATTCTCATTTCTCATGTCCCTTGAAATAATTATTTTGTCTTGGAATGTAAGGGGATTGAACAGTGGCCCTAGACAAAAATTTGTTCATGCTTTGATTAGAAGTCATTGTCCTGATGTTCTTTTCCTTCAGGAGACTAAGTTATCAGTTGAGTGTATGTTGGGGTTGATGCCTAAGCTATGGGGAAGTGGTGAGTGCTAGTGTATTGGGGCTCTTGGATCGGCTAGAGGAGTGGCTTGTCTATGGAACCCTCACAAGATTCACCCTCTTTGTTGGATGTCTTTTAAGTCTTCTTTATCTATGAGTGCCTCTTGTTTTGAGACTAGGAATTCTATACTCATCTCTAATATCTATGCGCCTGTTGAGATTCAAGGTAATCAGCTTTTGTGGTCCCATATCAAGTTTGTTCATAGCATGGCACCTTACCTTCTATGGATTGTGGCTAGAGATTTTAATGTCATTTCTAAGCTCACTGAGAAGCGGGGTGGTATTGCTAGATTGGAGGCTTCTGCACTGCTTCTTCAGGATAATATTGTAGCTTTGAATCTTGTTGACATTAATCCCACCAATGGTTAGTTTACGTGGAACAATCGAAGGGTTGGGGAGAGTTGCATTGCTGAGCGTCTGGACCATTTTCTGGTTTCTTGTTTCTGGGTTGGTGGTCGGTGGTCCACTAGCTCTGAAATTCTGGATTGGAGGGGCTTAGACCATTGGACTATCAAGCTTTCCATTACTTTTGCTCGTGTGCCCTGATCTCCTTCTTTCAATTTTTAGCTTATGTGGTTGCATGACCCCTCTCTGCATGGCCATGTCACTAATTGGTGGAGGTATGGTAGACCTGCTTATGGTATGGCAATGTATACTTTTGCTAAGTTATTGCAATTTGTGAAGTACCAGCTTAAATGTTGGAACCGTTGGTGCTTTGGGAACATTTTCCATGAGAGGAGTGTTGCTCAGGCTGAGCTGGGTAGTATTATGAGGGTTATTAGGGAGGATGGGGTAACTGAAGATCTACTTCGGGAGGAGGCTAGGGCTTTGAAGGCACTAGAGGAGTGTGAGCTACGGGAGGAAGTTTTTTGGAAACAAAAGTCTCGAATCGAGTGGCTACAGGAGGGTGATAAGAATCGAGGAAGCTTAGGTTCTTTCCTGTATTCCTCTTATGGTTTCTAGGGAGATGCAGGTGCATCTTATGGGTAACATTTCTTTGGAAGAGTTGGAGGGGATTGTGTTCGAGATGAAAAAGGGGAAAGCTCCTAGCCCTAATGGCTTCCCTATTGAATTATTTCAGGAATTCTGTGATATTATCAAGATGGACTTATTGGCAGTTGTTCAAGAGTCATAGAAAAATAAGCAAATGTTGCATGCTCTAAATTCTACTTTCCTTGCACTCATCCCCAAGTGTGAGGGGCGGATAAGTTAACTCAATTTTTCCCTATTTCCTTGTGCAATGTGATTTATAAAATTATATCTAAATTGATTGCTGATAGGCTTAAAAAGTGACTTACTGTGCTTATCTCTGAGGAACAGAGTGGTTTTGTGGTGGGGATGGTGTGGTGATTGCAACTGAGACCATTCACTCTATGGCTATCTCCAAAGATAAGGTGATGTTCATCAAGCTAGATATGGCTAAGGCTTATGATAAAGTTCAGTGGTCCTTCCTTCGGAAGGTGCTTGATGCCTTTGGGTTTGGGGATGACTGGATTCAATGGGTTATGAGTTGTGTTACCTCAACCTCGTTCTCTATTCTTATCAATGGTGAGCATTCTGAGCTCTTTGGTGCCTCTCGCGGTTTGTGTCAGGGAGACCCCCTTTCTCCTTATTTATTTCTTCTCGTTGTTGAAGGTCTTGGTCACTTGTTGAGAAGGATTGTGGAGTTGGGTCTCATTTAGGGATGGAGGTGGGGAGGGGATTTTCCTCCGCAGTCTCATTTACAGTTTGTGGATGACACTACTCTTATGGATTTGGCTACTATAGAGAAGCTTCAAATCTACGTAGGGTGTTGGATGTTTATCTTACTACTTCAGGACAGCTAATTAATGAGGATAAGTCCTCCATATTCTTCTTCAATACTTTGGAGCCCATTCAGAGGTAGATTGCTCATATCTTGAGATTTTAGATTGGGGCTCTCCCTTTGACCTACCTTGGTATTCCTATTTCGGTGGGAAGGCTGTCCAGAGGTTCTTGGCAGAATTTTCTAGACAAATTTCATGTGAGAGTGAATCATTGGATGCACAGGTGGCTATCTTTTGTTGGTCATGTTCAGTTACTCAAGTCTGTGGTGCAGGCTCTTCCAATTTATCATTATATGATCTAGGTGGCTCCTATGGGTTTTGTTAAGGAATTAGACTCCTTAGCAAGACAGTTTTTATGGGTTGGTAGCTTGATATCCTCTAAATGGAGTCTTGTCAGATGGGATGTTATTTATAGCCCGAAGCAGATGGGTGGTCTTGGATTAGGGCAGTCTGTTGTGGCTAGGGTAGCGTTGGCTGCTAAATTGTATTGGCGGTGGTGTGTGGAACAGGATCAGATCTGGGCCTAAATTTTATCCCATAAGTATTTCCCTAGGATCCCTTGGATGGATATTCCTCATTATCCCCTTGTGGGGAAAGGTTCGATGATTTTGGGCACGCTCAAAAAAGGGGTTGCGCTCATCAAGGAGGGCTTATTTTGGATTTGCAAAAGAGGGGTGGAGGCACATTTTTGGACCGACTCTTGGGATGGTTTCCCTCCCATTGTTTCTCAGTTTCCTAATTTTTTGACTCTATGTCAGAGGTTCTGGGAGGTTGGTTGGTCGAGGGTGAGTGACTTTAAGTCCTTTTCATCTCATGGTTAGCTGGAGGAGGCGAGATGGAAAAACCCTGCGGAGTGGCCTACTGTTAGTATGGAGGAAGAGTTTGTTGCGCTTCACAATATCCTTGCCAGTCGACAGTGTAGTTCCCTCTTGGATGGGGATGTTTTGGCCTGGTCTCCCAATCCCAAGGGTGTCTAAATTGTCTCTTCGGGATATCACGGGTTATTAGCCCAGAGGTTGGATGTTGTTGAGGTTCACTAGTGGAAGAATGTGTGGAACAAGTTCTCTTGGCCAAAGTGCAACTGCTTTTTTTGGACTTTGGCGTGAAATAGATGCTTGACTTCAGATAATATTAGGAAGAGGGGGTTCCAGGGCCCTTCTCTCTGTGCTTTGTTTGGAGTTGGGGAGGAGGATTCATCTCACTTGTTTTTTTGCTTCCCCTTTGCTATGCATCTTTGGCATTCTTGGTGGGGTGTCTGGAAAAGCCCATGTGCTCATGCCTCTTCCCTGGTGGATTTTTGGAGTAGTTTGGGTAGACCTCCTGCTTCGGCTTCCTTTTTGAAAATTGTGAGGTATGTTGGCCTACTTTCATGCTATGGCAGATATGGTTGGAACAGAATCATCATATTTTCTATGGAAAAAAGTTGTTAGTCCAACAAATTTGGCAAAGGATTTTAGTTATGATTCAGGAGACTATAGAGGCTAAGTGTGATGTGGAGTTCCCTTTGGAGAGATGAGATGCTGAGATGGTGGAGAGACTGGGGATTCAGGAATTATTTATAGCATATGCTTGTGTCAGGAGAGGAAGGAGGGTGAGAAAGAAAGTCAGAGGTTGGGAAGATGGCTGCCCCCTCCAGTTGGCATTTTGAAGATGAATACTGATGGTTCCTCAAGAGGCAATTTTGGGCCTGCTAGGATTGGTGGTGTTGGTAGGGATTTTTCTGGCTCAGTGATTTTCTTCTTTGTTGTTCATGAAGAGATGCATACTGTCAACCTTATGGAAGGTTTGGCAATCCTCAATGCTTTGGAAAGGGCTTATGCTTTGGGGTGGCACAAGGTGAACTGTGAATCTAATTCACAAGTTTTGGTTAATTTAATCAGTGACCAAAATGATTCTGATGTTAGTTGGCAACTGGCCAAGATGGTGCAATAAGTTCTACAAATTAGCTCTTTGATGGACTGGGTGTCTTTCGTTCATATTCCGAGGGAGTGGAATAGAGTTGTTGATTGTTTGGCCAAGTGGGCTTCTAAGCACTTAGATGGTCGGCAGGTTGAGGAGTGGGAGTAGGTTTCCCCTGAGCGTCGTCATGATTTGGAGGGAATTCTTGCTGAAGATGTAACTGATTCTGAACTGGGTTGATGTGGCTCTGGCTTTGTCTGGCCATTTCTTGTTAGCTTCTGGGGCTATTGCCCTTTTGTCTTGTAATGCTCTTTCTTCATTTTCAATAAATTTTTTACCCCTTTTTAAAAAAAAAAAAAATAGTAGTTCCATTTGATCCCTTGAATCTATAGGAGTAATCGGGATGGCCTTGATTATGGCACCAATGTGGTTGATGATTCTCAAAAAATAAAAATATCTCTTGACCATTCTATTGTGAGCCCAATCCAAAGTTCCCCAAGTCTGATTAAGAAGGTTCCTAAGAACCTTCTACCAAAAGACTCAAAAATGGTGATGATAATATGATTATTAGGAACCTAAACTAATTATTTTTTAAGATGAGAATCTTATTTATTTCTTATCCCTTTTATGTTAATTATAGTTTTCAAGGGGTGTAAAGCTTCCCCTAGCTTTGAAAATATATATAGAGGTAAAGGATGACCATCCATTCAATAATACCCTCTTGTCTAATTGTATTAATGAATATTGTAAGCTATAATGTTAGAGGGCGGAGGCCTATGTGTATACATCTAAAAATGGTAATGGTTAATCAAGCTTGTTAATTAATTAAATATGAATTATTTAATTAATCTTCTAAAGTCATCTACATATAAATAAATTTAATTATTTATTTATATTGTTCACTTTTATAATTCTTCTACCTTAATTAAATAAATAACTTTATTTAATTATTACCATCTTCCATCTTCCTCTTAATTAAATTAGATAAATTTTATAATTTATTTATATTAATTATCATGTTATTCTAAATTTGAATTTTTGATTCAAATAATGGAATATTCCTCCAAACACTTTCTCCATCTCACGGTTAAATTAAATATTACAAATATTTAATTTAACACCTTTTCGCACTTCATGCATAATTAAAATATTTTAAATATTTAATTACCTTCCATTTTCATCTCTCACACATAATTAAATATTAAATATTTAAGTATGGAAACTTCTAAATCCATTGTCACATGTAATTAAATAAATTTATTTATTTAATTATGGGATTTATCTTCAACTACAAAACAAACTCATAACTAAAGATGACAAATGGCAAGTTGCCTCTATTTTTGAGAGAAAGGTTTTGTGAGAAGGAAATATCTTCCATTATTCTCTCAACCTTCCATTTTTTTTCGACTTCCAAGATCTCTCACCGTTCATCTTGACAAGCTTGATTTCAACCGTTGATCACATCAGCCAATCAAAATCTTTCGAAAACTCTATAAATACCTCTATGAATCCAAGCATTGGTTACACGCACATACACACATACATTAGTGATTAATTGCATTTAGATGATTAGCATTTTAGCATTGTCATTATCAGCTTTAGCATTCATAATTTTGTAATCTTACATTCTAGCAATCATGTTTAGTTTCAGCATGTTAATCAGGTCTTAGTATAGCATGCATTCATCTTTAATCTCATTCTCTAGGAAGACTGTTTGTTGAGCCTAGCACATAATCTGAGAGCAAGCTAGAATCGACAAAAACATTGGAGATAGAGGACAATAGGATGACATCGAGAGCAGAAAATATAGTTTGCATTTCTCTTATTCTATTTTATGTTTTTGATATAATGTCTTATTAGTGTGTTTGATTTGTTTTTAATCTACATTTATTATTTATTGCACACTTAAAATCGATCACACATTTTTTGGCGCCCACTGTGGGGCCTTTGCCCTATTTTTGACGTCTACTTGTAGGATTTTTGATAGGATTTCACGTTTTGGAGTTCGATTTTTTGAAAAATTATGTGTTTTAGTGCATCTGTGGGTTTCTATAGCGCATCTAGTTCTTCTTTCAATACTTTTGCAGGTCTTTCAGTGCATCTGGGAACTATTTCAATGCATCTAGGGAACAGAGTGGCACATCTAGGGAATAGAATAGTGCATACATTAGATCATTGCATTAAAATTTTGTAAAGAAAAAAAAATTGAATTTCTCGATTAGCGCATTTACTATCTATTTTAGAGCATTTACTATCTATTTTAGTGCATTAATTGTTTGTTTTAGCACATATGCATGATCTTTTAGTGCTTATAAGTTGTAACTAAACAAAGTTCTGAGTCTGACGCCTTCCACAGATAGATCTTTTTCTAGTTAAAAAGAAGCAACCCTAGGGTAGACATATCAATTTAAAATGAACCAATCCTAGGATAGACATGGAATTTAAAAAGATCTCCTAGGGTAGTCACCACACATTTATTTTGTATTTAAAATGAATCTCATGCTTGTTGTGAAGCAACATCTTCACATAGATTAAATCATTGTCATTTGGGCTCTAAAAAGAACTTTTTTGCTTTGTCTATGGCAATAGGTCTATGCTCTCCCCTTAACTGGGTGATCAGAATACTAGACTTGCCTTTTCAATTTCTGCAATTTTAATGCTTTATTACATCCTTTAGAGGGCCTTCTCTTGTGGGAAAAAGTACTCACCCAAAAGGAACGACCCAAGTGGGTTCAAGCCAAAGCCAGGCTATTCCACCCCACTATAAAATTTAAAGCAAATTTGGGGAAACCCACTTTTTTTGATAGTGTGCAAGATAACCATCCCCAAAGCCTTTGTTCTAAAGGTTGGGAGGTCTCTTGAGGGAGTTTATTATTGTCACACCAAACGGAAACCCTTACTAATAACCTAGTGTAGTATCCAACCATGTCAATTTCTGAACATCCTAATAATCACAGTGCAAGGGGAAGGAAGAATTTGCCCCCAAGACACTCACCATATAACTGCCAAGGACCATTTGCTCAGGGGATCGGGTATCCACTTCCGTCACTCTGAGTACGCGCCTGGAAAAGACAAAAACATGGGTGCCCCTTCGGGAGTGACATGGTTGTGTGAGTCAACATAATTCTAATATGTGGGTTGTGTTTATTAGGATGACCTACTTGAGTACTAAGAGTGAGTCTGCCTGAATTGTCTATTATGTGCAAACCTGCAAAAACACTTTTTGAAAAAAAAATTGAACATACACTTGATGTTTATCATAGGGCTTAAAAAAAATTGTTTTCAAAATGTTTGTTGTTTCTTCAATTACATTAATTCAGACAAAAGATCATCCAAAATGAACATGCAAAAATTTAGTTGAAACTGTTCAAAACTGTTTGAAAACTACATAGGAAAACTGTTTTAGTGCATATAGGACACAGAGTAGCGCATTTGAGGTCTGTTGTAGCGCATTTGATTGTTTCTCTAGCGCATATGCATGTTTCTACAATGCATCAAGGGCACAGAGTAGCACATCTATCATTTTCCAGAATTTTTACTGTTGACAAATTTGAGTTTGTAGCATCCCTAGTCCATTAGCATTTGGATATTTCTCTCATGCTTAGAGAGTGGAAATCAACCAAATTTTTCAAGAAATCAATTTCCAATAGAATCAAGAAACCTAAGAAACCTTTAGGTTACAAGAAAACCTTGCAACGTAGAAATTTTTTGTATAAAATTTGAAACGTCTTGCTCCATTACCGTGAGTTTCTCCATAGGTACCAAGATTTCGCTAGGGGATTTACTGACGAGTATGCTATAGAGACTTTATATTCACGAGCCTATTTCTAGAGAAGGGATCTATCACAATGACACAATCACAATCAACCTCTCAACTTTGATTATCTACCACAACCTTCTATTCAATATCCAACACATCCCAGTCAAATCCTTCAATGATTTTAATTAGGCTATTTGATATACTTATCATTCTTCAAAAACAAGGATCCAATCTTAAAAGTGCACCTTTCAAGCAAAATTTTTGATTATTGATTCAACTTCCCCAATAGGATTCTGATATCCTTCATCATTGGAAGCCACAATCAAGAGTTAGGAATGTCTTTGATCATATCATAATATTTTCATCTTATCATATCAAGACATCACCATTTTCACACTTATCAAACTGTGATCTAAGTCTAGAAGAACATTTCAAAATCATATGCCTATTTTTACAAGATCTCAATACAATAAGTTGAAATAGGATATTCAACAAGAAGATCATATTCGAAGAACTCAAGAAGAAGGTGAGAGTAGTAGTCCCCTTTATAGTGTGAGTCAAAATCCCGTTTTTAACGACAACATGGATAAAAGAGAAGAAAAATCATTCCCTTTCAACAAATACAGGGATGTGAGAAAAAATCTTGTAGATAGTGATGATGAACGAGATGAAGAAAGTCACCTTAGAGAGGCTAAACAAGATCCCAAATTTCAAAAATCCTTAGAAAAGATTTTGGAGTGCAATAAAGAAAAATATTTTCTATATCTAGCTGAAAAAGGAGCTAAATTACCTCATGATTTTGATATTAAGAACATAAAGAGTAATCCTAACGAAACACCCTCGTCTGATCTTAGTGCCTTGTCTCAACAAATTAAAGCACTACAAGGACAAATTAAAGATCTACAAGGGGGAGCCACAAAAAATACATATGCTCTTGATGACATTTGTCCTTATCCTTTTGACTGACATCTCAACATGATCCCATTTCCCAAACATTGTGAAATCCCAAAGTTTGATCGTTATAATGGGAAATCAGATCCAATCGATCATATCAGATATTTCTGAAATATGACTTTAGAGTTTTCTCATGAGGACACATACTTGATGTGTTTCTTTCCTAGGAGTCTTGGAGGCCAATCTATGGAATGGCTATCAAAAATCACACCGCCTGTCAAGACATTTGAGGAATTGATTAATGAGTTCATATCACAATATTCCTACAACATCCAACATCAAATAACCATGATCGATCTCTACAAGGCTAAATAGAAACCTGGTGAACCATTCATTACATGTCTTTAGAGATGGAGAAGATTGTTCGCTAGATACCCATGTCATGTTCCTGAAAAGGAAAAGATCACCACTTTCATAAATAGCTTAGATCAAGAAATGAGCTATCATCTTAATCTTCATTGTCCTCCCTCTTTTCAGAAATTGATTGAAAATTCCATCACCATTGAAGGTGCCTTGGTCCAAACAGGGATAATAAAACTTGACAAGGACAATCCTAGCTCTTCAAATCACCACAATGACAAGTCTAAGTTTTGGACTTGCAACAAAAATGTGGTAAATGATGGTGTTGTAGATGCAAATCATGTTTCAACTAAGCCATTTGTTCTTATTACTCCAAATGCTCCTCGCAACAATAACTATAACAATGTCAACTTGGTCACAAATCAAGGAAACAATCCTCCTCCTTCAAGGAATAATGTGAATCAAAATTTTACTCCCAATAAAGGGAATGCCAACAATCATGGATACCATGGAAATAAAAACAATACCTTAGGAAATACCTCAAACACAAATCCACAACGATCTTCATTCTTCTATAGCAGAAGAACTTTTACTCCACTACGTCAATCTTTAGAATCTGTATTCAAAGAGTTGATGGATTAAAATGCTCTTACTTTGCCACCTCAACGTAACTTTGATCCCAATGTGAAGCCTCCATCATGGAATTATGCATACTATTGTGACTATCATTAGTGCAAGGGCCATTGTAGAAATAATTGTCAAGCCTTGAAGAATTTCATTCAAGACTTAATCAAAAATGGTACTGTCACAATAGAAGGACACCAACAATCAAATGAAGACCACCAATCACTTCATAACCCTTCCCAACTATCAAAAGGGTGATTCTTCTGGAAAAAGTGTGAATCATGTCAACAATCATATAATCAATCATATCTACACTGACGACGAGCAAGTCAATGTTATAAAAGTTAAGGAAAAGATGGAATATAGACAAGTAACACAACAAGGGCACAAGCTAAGGTTGTCTTAAAGGGTGATTCTTCAAAATCCACTGTACCTTCACCTCAACATCAATATGACTTAGTCAATCAACTTTGAAAAACTCCTGCTCAGATTTCTATCTTAGAACTCTTGAAGATTTCCCCAGCACACAAGGAAATTCTAGAAAATGCCCTTGTTGAAACAACTGTATCCACTGATATGGATGTGGACCAATTTCAAGACATGGTGGGACACTTGTCCTCACCCACATGCCTCTCATTCTCTAAAAAGATGAAGTTTCCATGACTCATCCCCATAATTCATCATTATACTTAGGAGTCATGATACACAAGTTTCATGTCAAATGTGTCATAATAGATGGAGGTGCTGGTTTGAACATATGTACCATGAAGTTAGTTCAGGATTTAGGATTTTTTGAGGACTCCATTGATCCCAGAAGAAAGATTAATATTAAAGCCTATGATGATGAGGAAAGAGAATAGATTAATATTAAAGCCTATGATGATGAGGAAAGAGAATCCAAGGGTTTAATCATGATGCTAATTAGAGGGGGACTTGTCCTCAAGAATACTTTATGTCAAGTATTAGACTGTGATCTTGTATACAACATCTTGTTGGGTCATCCTTGGATCCATGAAATGCAAGTTGTCTCATCCACATATCATCAATATCTTTAATTTCCTTATAATGGATAGGAGATCACAATACCAGTTGATAATTTGAATAGCTAGACTTGTGCCAACATCAAATCTAGTCAAGACACTTTGGTTCCTAACAATCGAGAAGCTCCTACTAGTACTTATCCCAAAGTTGATACACAAATCAGTCGATTAACCAAAAGCTTTGACAAGCAACTTCGGTTCAAGGACAATGGAGTAGGGGAGTACTCTCTCTATCTTTCTAATCTACCTACATCACCTCAGTCACATGGACAACCTTCAATCACACAACAATGGATATTTGTAGCATCAACATCAACGCAACCACCAACAAAGCCAAGTACAAAGTTTAATGGATGATTTATCAAAGAAAAATTCCCAATGGAAGATCCTGAGGATAGAGAAGTTCTAAATTGGATCTATAAAGATGAAGATGAAACAGTTCTCAATGAAAAAATACCAACTAATCAATATGGTAAAAGATATTCAATCATGCAAAAGATGGGCTATGATGGAAATGGTCCTATCAGAAAGAGAAAAGGAGTAGTTGAGCCTGTTCACCTTCCAAGACTTGTTGCAAAAGATAAAACAAGATTGGTCTATGATACTAACTCAAAAGAAATAACATCCAAGCAGTTGCATGATATTGTCCTCACATTGCAAGAAGGTTTTGATACAAGAGAGGCATGTTTAACAGCAATTTAAAATTTTGTGGATTATAACTCTGACACAAACTTTGGTGAATATGAGTGGGACACCATCTACAATGATGAGTTCTGGAGGGACAAAAAGGTTGATGTGATACACAAGTATACACCTACTCTAATCGAAGGTGAAGGTTCAGGGACCCAACCACAAGAATCTGAACTACAAGGTGACTATGATTCTAGTGATACTGAGTCAAATTTAAATGAACAAGACTATCGCGAGAACAATACCATCATTGATCTAGCTCATACCTCAGATCCTACATATAACTCTATTATGACCATAACCATAGCCGATGACTTGCTACCTTTGATCCATCTTGATCTCATTAACTGGGATTTATCTGAACCTATCAATATACCTATGTTTCCAAGTGATGAATCTATCATGAACTTCCTTTCCACATATGACACAAATGATTGTTCCACTAGCAATTTTTGGCATAGAGTCTTTAATCAGGAGAGTGTCAAGTCTCTAAACTGCAAAATGAAAAATCAAAAAGAAAGATCTAATGGTGAAAACTAGAATTTGGCAGTATTATATCAAACAAAAGATAAAACAAAGAGTGTATCATATGGTGAAAACCTTTCTAAGGCACCATATGATGGGATACTTGACATTCTCCCCAAACATTATCATGAGCGATCACCTATCTTGACTGATCCTACTAAAGAGGTCAACATCGACACTTCAGAACAACCAAGGATTTTACAGTTAGTTGCATCAATGACAGATAAAGAAGTTCCTGAGTTCATGAAATTTCTAAGAGCAAATCAAGTCAACTTTATCTAGTCTTATGTAGGCATGTCGAGTCTTGATCC
Source organism: Sequoia sempervirens (assembly GCA_007258455.2). Classification (NCBI taxonomy): domain Eukaryota; kingdom Viridiplantae; phylum Streptophyta; class Pinopsida; order Cupressales; family Cupressaceae; genus Sequoia; species Sequoia sempervirens. The sequence continues at coordinate 530,179,776 of VDFB02270651.1, forward strand.
TGATCTTATCATGCATCACTTGTCTATCAAACTAGGAGTTAAACCTATGAAACAAAAACTCAGAAAGATGCATCCTCATGTTGCACTACTGGTTAAAGAAGAACTCAGAAAACTCCTTGATGTGGGATTTATAAGATCAGTTGACTATGCAAAATGGATCTCCAACATTGTTCCTGTGTCCAAACCAGATGGACGTATCATAATTTGCACTGATTTCAGAGATCTTAATAAGGCATGTCTTAAGGATGACTTCCCACTTCCAAACATCCATACTATAGTTGATCTGACAGCTGGCCATGCCATGTATTCACTAATGGATGGTTTTTCTGGTTACAACCAAATCAAGATTGCACCTAAAGACCAAGACAAAACAGCTTTCACATGTCCATGGGGGACTTATTGTTGGAACGCCATGCCTTTCGGTCTAAAGAACATTGGGGCTACATACCAAAGAGATATGACTATGATTTTTCATGACATGATGCACACATTCATGGAAGATTTATGTAGACAATGTATTGGCCAAATCATACACAAGAGAAGGACATCTTGAGGTGTTATCCAAAATCTTTGCAAGGTTAGAAAATTGCAAAGTTTGCCTCAACCCCAAGAAATGCATTTTTGGGGTCACGTCTGGAAAGCTCATAGGAAACATAGTATCAGCAAAAGGAATTGAAGTAGATCCTACCAAGGTGCAAGAAATCATGGAGGTTCTTCCACCAAGGAATATTAGTCAGTTGAGGTCATTACAGGGATGACTTCAATCTATACAAAGGTTCATCTCACAGCTGGCAGATAAAAGTCTACCAAGGTTTCACACATCTATTGCATAAGAATGTTCCTTTCAAATGGGATGAAAAGTGTGAAATGGCCTTTCAATAGATCAAGCAGTACCTAATGAACCCACCAGTTCTAGTACCACCAAATCTAGACAAACCACTAATCTTATATATTGCTGCAACAGAGTCATCTTTGGGGGCATTATTAGCACAAGAAGATTCTACAGGAAAGAAACGTGCAATTTATTACATCAGTCAAACGCTAACAAGTCATGAACTCAACTACACTTTCATCGAGAAGGCTTGTCTAGCAGTAATCTTTGCCTCACAAAAATTTTGGCACTACATGTTAACTCATACAATCAATCTTGTTGCAAAGATTGATCCACTCAAGTATTTTTTAAGCAAAGCTACATTAATAGGAAGGCTAGCAAAATGGGTCATGATCTTAAGTGAGTTTGACATTGATTATGTTGATCGCAAAGAAATCAAAGGACAAGTTATCGCCGATCAACTAGCTGAAGCACCACTACAAGCAGAGCATCCCATGCACATTGAATTTCCAGATGTTGATGTCTTCATTGCATAATCCAAACAACCATGGTCATCATACTTTGATGGTTCTTTCACTCAACACGGATCGGGGCCAGGCATACTCTTTGTCACCCCTCAAGGAAATACCATTCCTTGGTCATATAGGCTAATGTTTCCATGCACCAACAACATAGCTGAATATGAAGCTTTAATCACTAGACTCAAGATAGCATTGGAATGGAGGATCACAGAACTACAAGTTTATGGTGACTCATAGTTAGTCATTAATCAAATCGATGATGATTATCAGACCAAAGATGACAAATTGTTGCCATACAATAAAATGGTTGATGACTTCAAGAAGTAATTCATGGATATCAAGTTCATACAAATTCCAAGACTTGATAACAAAGCAATTGACGCCATGGCCATGATTGCATCATTGTTACAACTCCCAAAAAATTAGACTCGCTATGAATTTATGGTGGAACAATCATTTGCACCTTCCTATGACACACCGGAAAGCCAAATCATTTTCCACTTAGTAGGATCTGATTCACCTTGGTATGGTAAGATTTATGCCTAACTAAAATATGACATCTTACCACCTGGCTTATCCCATAACCAAAAGCACAACTTTATTCACGAATCCTCTCACTATACTCTTATCGCTGACACCCTTTTATCATCATGGTCTTGATGGTACTTTACTCTGATGTCTTGAACGGGACAAATTTGACAAGGCTTTACAAGCATTTCATGGTGGCATTTGTGGTATTCATTCAAGTGGACTGACCTTATCCAAGAAATTGATTAGAATGGGTTACTACTGGCCTACTATGGAGAGGCAATCATTCACTTTCTTGAAGAAGTGCTCTAAATTCCAAATTCATGGGAATCTCATTCATGCTCCTACATAAGAACTACAACCACTCACACCAACCTAGCCATTCTCTCAATGGGGGTTGGATCTAGTTGGAAATATTAATCCTTCATCATCAAACGGACATAAGTTCATCATCACAGTAACATAGTACTTTACCAAGTGGATTGAGGCAGTACCTCTCACTAAGGTTATCAGCAAACAAATCTTGTCATTCATCCTCAACTATCTCATTTGTCAGTATGGCATTCCCAACTCCATCATCAAAGATAATGGATGACCATTCAAGAATCAAGATGTTAACAAACTTTTTAAAAGATTCCATATTCAACACAGATATTCAACACCTTACTATCCACAAGGGAATGGCCAAGTAGAGACCTCAAACAAGACTATACTGAAAATATTGAAGAAGGCTATGAATGATGTAGGGAAAGACTGGCATGTTCAACTCAATCCTAGAATATGGACCTAGAGAACTAGCATTAGAACGCTAATAGGAGCAACACCGTATGCTCTTGTTTATGGAGCAGAGGCCATATTACCTCTAGAGGTTGAGATTCCATCACTTAGAGTATCACTGAAAGGTTTAATCACAGATGATGAATACAGGTCTCCCAGCTACAAGAGTTGAAACTCCTTTATGAGAAGAGATAACGAGCAGTTGATCATTTGAAAGCATATCAATAGATGATGTCTCGCAGCTATAATCACATAGTCAATCCACATACCTTTCATGCTGGTGGTCTTGTTTTGAAGGAAAACCCACAAAATCAATAAGATAGAGAGAAGAAAGGAAAGTTTGAACCAAATTGGTTGGGTTTGTACGTGGTCATCGTAGTATATGGTTCAGGAGCATACAAGTTGTTAACACCAGAAGGAGACCTATTTTATGAACCCATCAATAGCATGCATCTGAAAAAGTATTATGTTTGAAGCAGTTATCATCATTTATAAAAGTCCTAAAAAAACAAAAATACATAAAAATCAGAAAAAGTCCTGAAAAAATCCATAAAATCACAAAAAGTCAAAAAAAAATCATCATAGGGTGAAAACCTAGTAACAGGCAGTCTATTGACAAGAAAAATACAAAAAAATCAAAAATAAATCAAAAAAATGTAATAAAAATAGATAGTGAAAATCTAGCAAACAAACGCTATTTGTAGCTCTCCATCTATTAGTTTGTGTTTTGCACTTAGCTTCTCAGCCTTCATTTCATGCATCTTTTCACCATCATCTTAGAGCCATATCAACATCATAATTCCATCATTTTCTTAGAGGGATAGCGTCTTACCATGGCTTGATCATTGTACATATTCATTTTAGGAAGTTGTTTCAATACTAGAGGAAAACGTTGACATACTGGGGGCAATCAACTTTTAGGTTTTACCGAAATAGCTAGACAATGACATAAAATCCAATCATGCAAACAAACAATCAAATCCTATGAACAACTATCAAATCATTAATCCATATCACAACAGTTTTCAGCAAGTACCATATCATGACTCATATCTGGATGATCTAAAATCTGAATAATGTTTGGAATAGTTGTATTATATTTTGAACAATGGTTGTTTGATTTTTGATATCATCTCTCTAGAGCACATTCAATGATGTCCTAAACTAGAATGGTGAGGAAAGAGGATGATTTTTCTTTATTTGTTGTCTTGAGGTTAACTATCAATTTGGTGCAAATATGTCACGAGACATGATTTCTACAGTGTATCATTGATGATAGTTCCACATTTGCATCAAAAAGTGGTTAATCTTTATCTATTTATGCAAGAAATTCTCAAGTCATCTTGGTTCAATTATACCTCGATGCTTGTGTTCACTTGCTATATCAAAAATCATGAAAGTTGTACTCTGGTCATCATTGGTGCTAATTTCCCTTGTGATGCTTTTACATACTTCCAATATTTTAAAACCCTCTATGATGATTTAAGAAAGCTAACAAAATTCTCAACAAATGGTTGGTTTCATTTAGTTTCATTTCATTTAGATCATTGTACATATCTGCATACTGGATTTGCATCAGAGTTTTGAAAGGCTAAACAAAAACATTAATGACTGTCATGTCTCTTTGGACTATTTGTGGAGTACATTCAGACATTTGTTTCATTATCATCTTTTATCTTCATTATCATTTTATTAATCATTATGATTTCATCTAGGTCCTGTACATATCATATTGTTTATCATTTATCATTCATTTGCATATCATTTCAATCCTTTATCATTTATTTATCCATCATTATGCATTATCATATCATCTATAATTTCATTACATACCATTGATCATTCTCATTTTATATCATCTTCATTTTATATATCATTCATATCATTCATATCATTTAGATCCTTTATCATTTCTTATCATTCATTTATCCATTAGGTATTTCATATCATTTTCATATCATTAACATCTCACTTATCATTTTCATATCTATTTCATTTTCATCTTGCATAGTTGTATACCATTTATCATCTTTATTACCATTTCATTACCATATTTTATCTTTGTATCATCATTTCATAATCTATTTCATTTCACTTATCATTTCATCACATTTTCATCTCATTATCATTTCATATCATTTCATCAACATTACATTACATATCATTTATCATCTTATCATACATCTCATTATTATTAATCATATTCATTTCATCCCATTATTTATCATTTGTCGCATTACATTCATATCATATCTTTAACCATCTATCATTTAAGTATCATGTCATTTTTCACATAACATTTGACCCATATCACATATCCTTTCATATAATTTCCTAATTCATATACATACTACACAATCATGATGCATTTCATAAATACAACATCCATTTTTCATCACATCATCATTATTTATTGCATTTGAAAAATCCAAACAAAAACAACCATTCCATGCATACATTACATTTCCACATCATTTGCAAAACATTACATTTTTCATAAGCATATCAAATATCCCATTTGCATATTTCCATTAATCACATCATAAAGTTATCCACCTGCATGACATCATTAGTACGCATCGTAAATCATCATCATATGAATCATCCTGCATCACATGGTTAGACATAAAATCATTAAAATGTGTATCAAAATCCATCTCATAACATATACAAACAAATGCATATCCATGTCATCATCACATCAAAAACACACATCATCAAAACTCATCATTGTTGCATATCATCACTCATCAAAAATAAATACAAATGTCCAATGTCCAATGAAACTAACAAGTCTAGAGAGATACATGAGATATGATCAAAAATAAGGTACATGATCTAAAAATGATATACATCAATAATATTGTATCAATAAATCAAGGTTGGATGGTAGAGCCCCCTGATGGAGCTGGTCTAGAGGATGGTGGCCTACCACTACCCCCAACATCAAGATCCTTTCGAGGCCCTGTAACCCCTCTGTTGTGTGTCATCATTCGTGATCTACTCCTAGTCCTACTATGGGACCTAGGGTAAGGCTCTCTGCGGTCAGGAGGGAAAAACTCATCGTATCTGATCTGATAATGCTCAGCCTCCTTGGAAATCTTGAATCCCTGTGCAATGGCCTCTCACAAAGATGCACTCTCAACAATGCCCATGATTCTCTAAGCAACACCCTCTACCTCTAAAAGAATCCCTCTCTGCTATCAACTGGGCCACCTGTGGGTCAGAGGTAGGAGGAGGTGCCTGTGCCTATGCCTGTGTAAGTTGTGCCTATAACTGCACTATCAAACTCTAAGCCTGAGCCAACTGGCTTTGCAACTTCGCTTGTTTCCCCTAAAGCGTCTGTACCTGGGCCTACAGAGCATCTATATGTGCCTGTTGCACTGTAGAGGAGACCCTGATCACTGTTCGCCGTCCATATTACCAAATCTCAGCCTCCGCATGATTTGAACATGGCCCAAGATATCTATCCTCTGCCTCACTAGCCTCTGCTCCTCCCCTCTGCCATCTCCACCATCATCCCCACCACCACCATCTAAGCTCTCCTCATCTCCACTCTCTCCTCCTCTCCACTCTCCTCCTCATCCCCTCCACCCACCACTTGCTCTCCCCCTGCCACATCCTCCTATCTCCTACCCCCTGGCTACTAAGCCATCAAAATGGGTTCCAGCTCATTTGGACATGTCAAACGAGGGAATGGGTGTGTGTGAAAATACGTAGAATACTCATCTGACATCTCTGCATCTGTAATATCTGGCTAGTAAGCCCATACCTTAGGCTATAAACTAGTATACTCTATATATGCTACCTAATATGAAATGCATGGCCCCCATCTAGGATCATCCTTGCGCCACCCATAGTGCGCAACACCCTAAGGCATCCCCTGTGTAAATCCAAATTGTCTCTGCACTCACAATGCCAAAAATCTCTCTATAATGAATGAGGTCCAACCTATCAAATATCGAGGCATACATACAAAGGGCATCTCCAGATGATCAGTATCCCACCCCTCACAATCTATATATGGCATCCATATCACTGAATCAACATCATCAAGTGTCCATCGCCATTACTCCAATTTTCCCAACTTGGGCTGAACAAGTGCAATAGAATATGCATACTCATATGGCCTGCCTGGTGGCCTAACTCCAGGACACAGTGGTCTTGTAATAGCAATATGTTCCCATGCCCAAACTTGGAGCAGGGTAACACCACAAGACAAATTGGATGATCTATTGTATACTACCCAATGCAAGTCATGGTATAAATGAGCTAACATGCAGCTCCCCCAGGCATATCTTCGTTGTTGACCTATCATTAGCTCAATGATCCTCCCCCACCCAACTGATAATCCCTTTGACTGGTGGTCTGAACAAAGGAAGCCTCCAATGAATGCACCCAAAATGACAGGTAAGGCTGGATATCCCCTAAAATCTTCCCATGGCACCCAATACCCTGCTATCTAAGCATCCCCAAACACCCTCCTAAGTGCATTTCTACCACCTAAATCCTTATGGTCATAAACCACAAGAGAACATACCACTAGAATTCCTAGAATCTTGTATATGTCCTCGAGGGTCATGTTCATCTCACCCGTCAGCAAATGAAAGGTATTATGCTCAGAATGCCACCTCTCTACTAGTGCGGTCAACAATCCCCTATTGACCGCATAGACAACAAAGTTACTAACCCACATCCCACTATCAACTGTATATATGCAAGTGTCAGATCTCATATCCAATCCCACCCAACAGGGAAGCGCTCTCTAATCTGGAGGTTTTTGAAAACCTCCTATTTTTTTTGGTCATCACAAGGACAATCAATCAGACTCATATCATTGACTCATATCAAAGCAATCTATCTACTTAACATCATGCAATCACAACCCATATCTATCTATTAGTGAACCATATCAGTGAACCATATCAAGTGACCCATATCAATCAGACCTATATCAAGTGACCCATATCAAACCCATATTAGTGCATCATATCACGTGAACCATATCAAGTGTTTTATCTAAGTGATTCATATCATGAAATCAATGCAAAATCTATCTATCTGAATATCAAATCAATCTACTTTATCATCATTTACTATTTGTTTTCTTTTTCAAGAAAGCAAATTTATCAACAATCAAAACATCATCCTATTTTTACTTCAGTCATGAATGCAAATATTTTTTCAATCACATCATCTAAGTTACTATTTTGTTTTCTATCGCAAAAAGAAAATTTATTAGAAGTCATATCAATCATCTACTCTTTGTTTTCTAAAACAAAGTTATCAAGAAAAATGCAATCAATCATTCTACTCTTTGGAAACAAAGTTATTAGCTATCTACTCTTTATTTTCTATTATGGGAAACAAAGTTATCAATTCATCATTTATCAGATTTTCTATCATTTCTATCCATATCAACATGATGACAAGACAATTTATCTATCTATTGACCAAAGAAGCAATATACATCATCATTTTTTTCATCACTTTCATCAAATAGTGCATTCTTCCTAAATTCCCCATATGTGTTAATATGTGGCCTCTATGCGCTAAAACACTAAATGTGCTAAATTTTCCTCCTGATGAGCTAAAACCCCAAAAGTGCCATTATGTGTCCCTAAAGCACTACAGTTTCTCCCCTATGCGCTAATTCCCTCTATGTGCTAAACCCCTAAGTGAATGTGTCATTTCATCTAGTTGATGCAGGAAAACCCTAAAAGCGCTAATCTATTTCCTATATGCGCTACAGTACCAATTTCCTACCGGCATCCTAAATGCGCTACTTTGGGTATCATATGCGCTAAACTGCTTCTATCCTAGATCTGCGGCTTTACACCCTATATGTGCTACGAAAATTTTTGAAAGTGTTATTCTATTCCCTAAATGCGCTAAAACGGACTATTGTTTTCTAAATCCATGTAAAAATGCATCAAAAATGACTGAAATCAAAAAAAAAACATAGCAAAGAAGATTGAATCGACTCAGTGGTGGTTCATAAGTGGCTGGTCTCTGGTATCAGTGTTTTCACTTGAATCTATGTCTGTGATACAGAATCTTCGTCTCACCAAGTCAGCGTCAAAGAAAAAAGTTCCTAAAGTCAAATGGTGAAAATGACTTGCCCTTTTTACCCCTTTTACCTTTTAAAGGTCAACCAAGGTGGATTTTTGTGGCATGCTATTTTTATTTTTATCTTTTTTCTCAAACTCTAACCTTATTTTTCAAACTGGGGCATCTTTTAATCAATTATCGGGAGCTAAATCACTACATCCCTCTCATCATTCAAATTTTATCATCAAATCAACATTTTTCTCATCATCATTGATTTACCTCCTAAGGGGGCATCATCAATATCAGGCATGTTTTTTTTAATCAAGGGCATATCAGTTAAAAAAATTTGATCAAGAGCAAGATCAAACACAGCAAATTTCAAAGGCAAGAATATTTTCTTTGAAGCAATGTGTTTCACACATCACTTCAAAGAGGGGAAAAATGTATACATCTAAAAATGGTCATGGTTAATCAAGCTTGTTAATTAATTAAATATGAATTATGTAATTAATCTTCTAAATTCAGCTACATATAAATAAATTTAATTATTTATTTATATTGTTCACTTTTATAATTCTTCTACCTTAATTAAATAAATAACTTTATTTAATTATTACCATCTTCCATCTTCCTCTTAATTAAATTAGATAAATTTTATAATTTATTTATATTAATTATCATGTTATTCTAAATTTGAATTTTTGAATTCAAATAATGGAATATTCCTCCAAACACTTTCTCCATCTCACAGTTAAATTAAATATTACAAATATTTAATTTAACACCTTTTCGCACTTCATGCATAATTAAAATATTTTAAATATTTAATTACCTTCCATTTTCATCTCTCACACATAATTAAATATTAAATATTTAATTATGGAAACTTCTAAATCCATTGTCACATGTAATTATTTATTTAATTATGGGATTTATCTTCAACTACAAAACAAACTCATAACTAACAATGACAAATGGCAAGTTGCCTTTATTTTTGAGTGAAAGTTTTTGTGGGAAGGAAACATCTTCCATTATTCTCTCAACCTTCCATCTTTTTCTCAACTTCCAAGATCTCTCATTGTTCATCTTGACAAGCTTGATTTCAACTGTTGATCACATCAGCCAATCAGAATCTTTCGAAAACTCAATAAATACCTCTGTGAATCCAAGCATTGGTTACACGCACATACACACATACATTAGTGATTAATTGCATCCAGATGATTAGCATTTTAGCATTGTCATTATCAGCTTTAGCATTCATAATTTTGTAATCTTACATTCTAGCAATCATGTTTAGTTTCAGCATGTTAATCAGGTCTTAGATAGCATGCATTCATCTTTAATCTTGTTCTCAAGGAAGACCATTTTTTGAGCCTAGCACATGATCTGAGAGCAAGCTAGAATCGACAAAAACACTGGAGATAGAGGACGATAAGATGACATCGAGAGCAAAAAATCTAGTTTGCATTTCTCTTATTCCATTTTCTATTTTTGATATAATGTCTTATTGGTGTGTTTGATTTGTTTTTAATCTACATTTATTATTTATTGCACACTTAAAATAGATCACACACTATGAAACAAGGTGTTATATTAGATATATTTACATGTACAAAATGATTTTGAAATTGTGTTTTTGCTAGAAGTAACATTAGTTGGTTTATCTTTATATTATGCTTTGAAATTTCTTTGGCCTAGATCAATCTCATTTTCTTTAGATTGCTTTAAAGGGAAAATGGGAATTGTTATTTGTTGAATAAAGTGTTAGTAGGTTATGTAATTGGTAATGGATCTTTGTCTCATTCTAGAATTTCTTCTATTATCCTCTTTTTTAATGGTAAAGAGATTGGGAGTATTTTATCTATTTCCCTGGTGAATATAAAAATAGAGTTAATTTTTGGATGTGGCTTTTCTGTAATTTTCCTAAATTCCTTTGGATATTTTGGATGAATTTTAATGTTGTGGAAGATAACGAGGAGAAGAATGGGGTAATGGATTTTCTTGCAAAGAGAAAGAGCTCTTTTATTGGTCCAACTTAAAGAGGAAATTTAACTTATTTGATTCCTTGAGTGGAAGTAAAAAAGATAATAAACATGTGTGGTTTACTTGGTCTAACATGAAAAAGGGGAATAAGAGGGTCTTCTTGAAAGATTGGATAGATTTTTCTTTCATAAAAGTTGTTTTAACTTTCCATTTATGGTGATAAAAATTTGGTGAATGTTATTCCCTTATGTTATCTAGTCACCACCCAATAGAATGATACTTTTGTCTTATCAATATTGTGTAACAAAAGCCTTCTTTTCAAGGGTTCTTCAAACTTAATATCTCTTTACTAAAAGAAAAATATTGTCTTTGTGGTATTCAAAGTGTCTACAATATTTATCTTTTTTAATGTAAAGGAAATTCTTGCATCACTAACTAGTCTAATAATATCAAGTGTGTTCAAACATTCTTAAGAATTATGTAAAAATAGATTTCCAAGAAGAGGAAAGTTAGTTGAATATATTTAAAGTATAAGGGGATATTTAATTTGGCCCATGTAATCCCCTTATTCTTAAGCATAAAATAAGATGCTAATATATGTTTAAATCAAAAGAATTAAAATCAAGTCTAGGTCAAATTGGTTGAAAATAGAAAATAGAGTATAAAGGTTTTAAAATTTAACTTTTTAAGAGTTAAACTTGGTAGGGAGAATATTGTTGGTTTTAATATTGATAGGTGCTAATTGAGGATGTGGATAAAATTAGGGATGATTTTATCAATATTTGCTTGTTTAAGGTAGGGAGATTTTGTTTTTGTTAATAATATAGATTTAATCAAAAGAATTGACCCCAAGAAGGTTAATCAATATAATGTTATGAATTTAGATCAACCTTACTCTTTGGAGGAAATTAAAAGAGTAATAAAATTTACGAGTAATGAAAGCCCCTATGTTTGATGGCCTATAAACTAAATTTTATAAATGTAACAAGGATTAGATCTCTACAATCTTATTGTAGTTATATAATGAAGCTATTAAAGTTGGTTTTTTGGAAATATATAAATATATGTATTATTAAACTAGTACCCAAGCATGGTGATACCTCCTTGTTCAATAACTAGAGGCCTATTACACTTTTAAATGTCTCATACAATTTTTTTGCTGAATTTTTGCCTTTATATTGAAGGACCTCCTCTCTTATATTATTTATCCTAACTAGAAAAGATAGGTGAAAAAGAAGATTTATTCTTGAAAACTTCACCTCTAGCTAGGAAGGAATGAATCAAGTAAAAGGTTTTGGTCAAAAAAATTATATAGCTCTTATTGAGTTTAAAGAGGCTTACAATAGGATTGAATGGGGCTTTAATTGTGGTTTTTATGAAGTATTTGGGTTTTGGGGATGCCAAGTGTGTAGATATATGTTGAAATATTATTTCATGGTGTCACTAATCAATTGAACATAAATAATGAGTTACCCTTCACCATTGAACTTCAAAGGTTTATTAGACAAGGCTTAATGATGGCTCTTTCCCTTTTTGTGATTATTGTTGAGGCTCTTCACTATGTTGTTAGACATTATTGAATGGATCCTCAAGGGGATTTCTCTACTAAATAAATAGGACATGATTTAAATTTAATTTTCTACTGATACAACCTTGTTCCCTATTTTAGAAGAGGAAATCATTAATAATCTTCAAAATATACTTGAACAGTACTACAATGCCTCAAGTCTAAAATTAATTTTCATTAATATGTCATCTTGAGATGGAAATATCATCCACACATTGGGTGCTTCAAAGAGGATGGGAATGGGTTGTCCTATAAAATAGGTGAGATACCTTGAGATTCCATTTGCCTTCATTAAAATTATGTGGTCATGGTTCATGTAAAAAATCATCAAAAAATTTTCTAAATGGCAATCAAATATTTTATCCATTACAAGAAATTTTTAGGTATGCCAAAAAAATTGCATCCTTTTCTATTTGTTTTTTCTTTACTTGGATAGTTTTATATTCTCATATGGGTGAGCTTGAAAATATAATCAATATTTTTTTGTGCTATGATGATAAGAATGGTAAGAAGATACATGTGGCTAGTTGTGATATTTGTTGTAGGAACATGAATGTGGTTGGTATGGGGCTAAAAATATATATTTTTAAAAAAAATTCTCTAATTTTTAAGTGGACTATCAAAGCACTTGATAGGGGTGAGACCTAGAAAATGTTCATAAGCAAAAACATTGTAATTGGTTTCATCAAAGGTAAACTTAGTTGGAAAGGTCTTAGTTGGAAAGGTCTTGGGTTAGTGAATTTATTGTTTGGAAATTCAAAAACCATAATAGTGCTACTATGGTCTTTCGTTCCATTTGGAAGGCTTGGGAGATGATTAGAAAATATGTGGTTAAGTGAAATTTCAAGGATACTAAGAGTGACCCTTTTTCCCTTTTAGATAAATTTGGTGGAATGTTGAATGGTAAGTGTCTTTCTTTGCATAGAGGGTGCTCTTCTCTTGAATGGTTTAATATGGGCCTAGGAGATTTGGTCACATTATTAATGAAATTGGTGTTATTCCTTAGTATTCTCTTAATATTATATTTGATTTGTAAGAAAAACCTTCCTCATTAATTATTTTGTTGGAAATAAATTATGATATCAATTTGTGGGAGAAATTTTCTTGATCATGTGGTAATTAAAATTATAAAGGTTGTTGGAAGAATGAAGAAGAATCCCTTTGGTGTGTTTTCAATGATGCCAACATTGGTTGGTAACAGTTTTGTCAATCCAAAAAAACTATGTTTCTATTATTTTGATCTGGTAATTTGGTTTGAAAAATGCTCTCAATAGAAGATCGCTCCATGAGATTTTAATATGATGATCAAGACTATCAGTTGCATCTCTGCATAATTTTTCAATGGTTTTTCTTAAAATAAATGAAAGATATGGATGACAAAGTTCGGCTTACAATATTTTTCTTAGTAATTATACAAATGGCATGAGTTTTCTTCTGGTCGACATAGTTAAGCGATGTTCACTTCGTTGGTGATTTAAATTGTTCCTTATTAGGTCTAGACCAACCTAATTTATGCTTTGCACATTTTGTTTTGATGAAAAGGTGTTTTTAGTTGAGTCAAAAAGCTACATTTTTATTTATGTTTACATCTAATTAGGCTAACCTAATTGATGTATGAAGTTGTAATAATGTATATCTATGAAACATCTTTTTGTATTGAAAGAGACATAGATGTATACGTGTGTGTAGTGTGTGACATGTGAAAAATTAATAAGCAGTGATGTGAAACTATTGTGTGAAGTTGTATACACTTGATGTATTTGTTGTGTACCTACAAATTGGTACAGGTTTTTTGTATTTTAGAGCCTAATTGGAACTAAACTCAACACACAGAAGGTGTATTTCTTCAATTCATCATTTTGGCAGTGAGCCACACTCCTTTTTGTATTTACTTCAGGTTGTGAGCCTTTCAAGGATAGTGAGTCCTAGAAATGTGCCCTGTAATATCTTATAACCGGTTATAACATATTGTGAGCTAATCTTCACCATGGTTTTTCCCATTTTGGGATTTCCACATAAAAATCTTGGTGTTCATTTGTTTTGTGGTGTTATGCTTCCTTTCATGTTCTTGTTTATAGTTTCAACTAGATATGTTTTAATAATTGAATGGTTAGCAATTAAATGGTTTGCTAGAATACTGATTCACCCCCCCTCTCAGTATTTTGGGTGTTCAACAAAGGTTATCAAAGGGCCTTAGTCTGCTAGTGAAGTTGAATGGATCTAAAATATCCCACAAGGAATAAAGTATTGCTTAGTGCAAGGCCCCAAAGGATGAGGCCAATTTCAAGCCCTAAGCAACTTTTTTGAAATAGATACCCCTCAGTCACTAACTCTTAGTTAAGGTATTAGTTATAATGAATAATCATTCATTAAAATAAAATCATACAATTTAATGCAATTTTTTGTTATATAATAAATTTAAACATATTCAAAATCAAATAATTAAATGAACATCATTAAGTAAGAAACATAATATTCAATAAGAAATAATTCATTTCATATTTGAATTCAAGTATAGTTTATTGATATGTACATGTATATATCTATTAATAAAGCATAAACATTTTGATCACATACAGTTTATATTTTTTTAGTATACATATGAATACATAAATTTTTTCCTTCATGAAAAAATCTTTGGAAATCTCTAGCTACATGAGGGAGAGCATCATCAAAGTGCTTTACCTCCAACCACAAACCACTAGTTCCCCACACACCTTCCAATTGGAAGTGGACCTACCCTTCACAAGGGTAGTAGATAAAGGAATATGTAACTATATCATGGCATCCAAGAACTAGTGTAGTGTACTAAAATTTTTGCATATAATGTCATACAACCTTAGATACCCTCTAGCTAAGTATGACAAGTTCGACTAGATGCAACCTATCAGACATAGTGAACTAACAATGCAAGCAACATTTACATTAATTTGGCCAAAGATTTCATATAAAATTCACCTTCCTATATGGATATGTGTGTCATAGTTCACACGCCTCTTTATTTAACTTTTCTTCAAGGGACCTCAGTGTTTTCATATGAACACATTAAAAACATCAGATAATTATGGTAGATAAAAAGATAATTTCACTAATTTAGGAAAAAATCCAAAACTTCTTGTGGATCCTCCATCTATTAGGACTCATACATTCCCATGTATGTTTTTGGCTCACAGAATTTTATTTCATTTTGGTTAGCAAGATCAGATAATATAGGTAATCCCTCATATAATCCTATACAAACAATTGTGTGTGTGTGTATGTTTCAAATTTTATACACTTTTTACACCATCATTGGTTTGACCCCTTTTTCCAAAAAATATTCATTCTCATTCCAACTTTAAAACAAACATAACTTCAATAATATATAGATATTAACAATAAATTATTTTATTTTATTTTAATGCGGCAAGGGTGTCCACGCGACTCAGCCCAATGGCCCAGCAACCCATACCTTGGGTACTTGGGGAGAGTTGGGGCGAGACTAGCCCCCTGCAGGTGGACACCATAGCCCACATACAAAAATATTTTAATCAAAACTCATACAAATTTTTCTTTTGTTCCCTTTTTTTATAGGCTAGTTTTCCATAGTCTTTAACTTTGTTGAATTGGCTAACCCATTTTTCCTTTTGCTTGTAGGTAAAAACCAAAGTTTATACTTTTGTTGCATCTCATGTGAACATGTATATGTGTACGTGTACTTATATACACCTACACATGATCACATGGTCCATGCCTAATTTATATAGTGGTACTCAATGTCTTAAATGCTCTTAATCCAATGATTATATATTATAGTTATCCCTTTTACTTGTAAGGAAATAAATAGAGTATATAAGTATTTAACAATGTTGAGATGATACAATGATAAATTAAAATAGATATAACAAAGTATGATTACTTAGCTACACTATGACAGAGAGGTACTTAATTAGATCTATGTAAGATTATATGCACTCATGTGCATTGGAGTAATAATATAAAATTAATAAGATTAAGTATTTTCTCATAGTTGCATTGGAATATCAATACAAATATATTTGATAAAGTATGTGATCTTAGCTACATTTAAATATTAACATTAATATATTTAACAAATAACTTACATCAAGACTTGTGTTATTGTAGGAAAAGGTATTCACATATTCATTTTATGGCGCCTAGACCAAGAAAGAACAACACCATTGTTTTCTCAAAATTTAACAGCCTAATTATTTATACTATAATAAAATAGCATACCATACTAATTTTTTTAACATATAAAATTATTAGTTGGGTCATTTAACTTCTAAAAATCATATATTATAAGGTTGGCATACAAAATAACACCTTCAAAACAAAACAGCAATTACTCTTGCTTCCTATGGATAATAAAATAGTCATGCCATTCAAAAATAAATTCTTTTATGGTAAACTTTTGACTTTCAAGGAATGAAAACTTCAAGGCCTGTGATTTTTTCTATGGCTTGTTGTTTTCTATCAATAGTTAATATATATTATGATATATTTTTACTTGTTGAATGTCTATGATCAAATTGATTTCTGGGCATTTTATATTATGTACTTATTGTAATTTTATGAATATGTGTGTGTATATTCAAACAATATAATTATAAATAATAAAAAATTTATAAAGAATAACCTATGAGAGGTGTTAAATTTGCACTCAAGAAAATAGTGTTGCATGCAATACTCGCTAATACCTACAGAGAAGCTGATAAAAGAGCTTTTATAAAGCTTGGAAAAAGACTCTTTCAACTTTACATACCAAAACAACTTCATAAAATATCTCTTCTTTCCTTATGTTCCCAAATTTTCATTCGCATAGAAGCTTTAAAACCTTATGCATGAGATATATTTTATTAAATAAAAGAGAGAAAACCACACCTGAATGATTCAGCCTATTTCCCAAGTTCTCTTCCCTTCATGCACTCTCCTTCTCTCATATTTATAGTCCTCTTATACTAATATTCTCTCCCTTTAATATATTTTACTCTCCCCTCCATCTACGCCAAAATGGAACATGCCATTAATTCCCTTTTGTACTTCCACTATGGTGAAGTTATGACTGCACTGAATATTTTGGTCCCTCAACCTCTTTTCTAAGTGTTGACATGGACTGATGGTGGATCAAAATTTGCTGCAATAAGTATTCAAGTAAAAATAATTTATTGTTTGCATTTAATGTTTTTAAGCATGTTTTAATTTTTATTGTTAAATTTAAATATTATCATTTATATTATTTTACAATATTTAAATTTAATCAAAATAAATCCTTTTCATTTTTAAGAATAAATAACCAAAACCAAAAAAATATCCTTCTCAACCATTCACCTATTCATTTGGTAACTAGAATAGGATCACTAAGAAATGATGTAATCACATATCTAATTTAATAACCAGAATACAATGAAAGTTGACCTTTAACCATAGTTATTGGTTAAGATAGCTACAAAAAAACCAACATAGACAAAACAAAGCATAGAAACATTACTTATAACAATGATAACACCTTATGTGCATGTGTGTGGACAACTAATTCTTAGTGGCATGGTATGGTAACTCACTGTATTGATCTACCACTCTCTATTTCATGATGCTCTCCCTCCTCTTTTGGGAGGGGGAAAACACTTCCCTACTTCACCTCATCATCACAAAATAGTTAGTCTATAAATCATAATCATACCATAATTTGATTACTAAACAAAAATAATTCTCAATTATTACATTATTGCATTGACATCTATAACAATCCCACAATAAATCATAAATTTACATCGCAATGTTCAATGCAATAGAACTTGAGATTTTCATATTTTAAATCTATATTATCCAGACAATAAAATAAATACTACAAAATTCTAGGTTATTAAAGTATTCAAAAATGAGGTGTGGCATTAGCTTAGACTCTTGATCTTGAATTAGGTTGCAAAAATTATCTCGGTTTGACATTAAACCCTCCAAATTTTAAAATTTAGATTATCAAAATTTTAATCTAAATTCATTAGACATGATGTCCAATTTTTGTCCATATCAAACTAATTGAATATGTTTTTCTAGTACATGGTTATGTTGAAAGGCAATTTCTATCAATATCCAACATATTAAATGTGCATTTGACTATTAATATTATATATTAATTTAAAATTTAATATATTTATGAATAGTAATTTATTATTATTTTCACTTAAATATATAGTTGTCTCATCAACCAAGAGCATACCCTCGATAACCAAAGAGAACAAATGGGACCCTATTTTTTAAATTTTAATTAATTATTTAGAATTGAATGTGCATCTCTTCATTCATGGGGTGGTCAATTAAACTAGTAGAAGAAGATAAACAAAGAAAAAATAAAACATTATCCACCTCCATGGAGTAGCCTTAAGCTAAATTTTGATGAAGCCTCTCACAGTTCTAGTTGCATTGAGAATGGTAGACTAAGAAGTGAAATATCCAAAAGGTTACATCCAATCATGAACAATGAAGCCAAATTCTAGACCTTTTGACTAGTCTACAACCTTGTGAATGTGAAGATATTAGAGATATAGATATACAAGGGGATTCCTTGATTCTAATCAATGTAGTTATAAAGAGAAAGTACAACTAACTAGAAGCTCAATGACATCCTATCATAAATTTTACCACTCCTAGACAAAATGGGTTATTACTCTATTTGTCATTTCTACAGGGAAGTTTATAGGATTGTAAATACATTAGCCAACAATGACATAGATCAACAAGAGGACATAGTCATATTTGATTGTTCACATGCATGGGAAGGCATCAGTTTTCAAGAATATCTAGTAAATTATTGGAAAACCTGGAGATTCATTTGCACAATCATATTGTCACATAAGTTCTTTTGTCAAACACTATCATATTATTCCAAGAAAATGATGTGTAAAATTTCACTGCAAGCTACATCCAAAATAAATATAAGAAATAAGAAATACTTGTGGTTTCTAACCTATGGTCCATGTAACTCAACCTTCTGAAATTGATAAATTTTGTTATGGTAATAATATAACTGATTAAATTTAATAACCAATAATGTTCTTATATCAAGAAAATAGATTAAACTCAATTTGTAAGATATCCTTCGAATTTTATGTGTTGCCTTTTAGGGTTTGTATATTCAAAGACATGTAGATCATCTATTTGTAGGATGGGAAAGAAGAGATTTGTAAGTTGAAAGTAGATTCAAATAAGTTGCATTATCCAACAATTATATATATGGTATTAATATATGTATAGTATTTTTTAATTGGTTATTAGTACTTTTCATTAGGTAACACTATTGTAATTAGTGACATTTAATTAGTTACTAATAAATATGTTTTACAACAAATTAGAAATCATTGTTTTTTCCTACTCAATAAATATTTATATTTTCTAAAGTAGAGATGAAAGATTTTTAACTTTAGAAAAAATTGAAATTATTTATTACGAATATGATTGATTAAAAACTCGGGTATTAAGGATGGATTTTTTATTGGAATGATAGATTTTTTAGGCTTTTTTTGGGAAATTTTTTGTATTGTTAATATTTGTTTGAAATATTTGAAAAAGTTTTATAAATAGAACAGATTTTTACATAGATACATAAGTTTTATATTTATATATGTAATTTTAATTTTTTTATTTCTCAAAATATAGTAAATATTATATTTTTAATAATTTTATATTAATCTATTATAAAATGTTGATGTTTGTATATTTAAAAAATAAATGTATATACATACATACACACATACGTATCTATGTATGTATGTGTGTGTGTATATTAATAATCTAGTGCTTCTCTTCAAGTAATATTTTGATGTAATTTTATGTTTTAATGGTGAAAATTATTTTAAATTTGTTTTGGTTAATAAGAGATAATATTTTTTATTTACATTAGTGAATAAAATGATAATAATAATTAAAAAAATAGATTCAAGATTAATTTTATTATTATAAATATCATTATATAGATTAAGCTACAATTATAATTATATAAAAAATAATAATTAAACTAAGATTAGGGTTATAATTAATTAGAATACATACTCTACAAAATATCATTGAGTTTTAGACAAATCAAAGTTCATATAAATTTGAAACGAAGGAGAGATAGAGGGTAACGGTCAAGTGCAGCCGGACGTTGCATCGACCAGGGTTTTTCCCTGTTCGGGGTCGTTTGAGGTGGTTTCACGGGGAGTTTCCAGTGGTTTCCAGCGCACTGATGGTTGCTGTGAAGGAAATTTTGGTTGCAACGCCCAAGCAGAACACGTTGTTGACAAGGTTTTGGCTTTGAGCAGGGGAAATATAGGTAGCGACGCCTAAAATGAATGTGAAGAGGCTAGGATTTTTGCGGCTTCCTGTCGTGAGGGTGTGAGGTTGCAAATTCCGGCGGTAGGGACTCAGCACAGCAAAAGTTGCATCCGTGTAAGCTCAAGTAGGGGGTGTCAAACAGAGAATGATGTGTGGAGTGGTCAGAATGCAGAGGTCGAATGGAAAAGGGTTTCATTCAGCGACAGTCACATTGTGAATGGAGGCGTGTTTTCAGTGCCCCGATCTCAAGAGAATGGGGCTCATGTTTCTGAAAGGGCCGATGTTTCTAGTGGGTGTAATCAATCTATTCATGCTATGGGGGGAACTTCTAAGGATGGTAAAAAGCAGAGTTTTGAGGAAAGCAAGATAGAGCAAGCTAGGGTAAAGAAAACCTCAATTAGTAGGTTTGTTGGCGTTAAGGGTGGGATCTCTGCTTGCCTTGTTTCTCCTAAGTCAATCACTTTGGAAATAGATGGCGAACTAGAGAAAGAGGTGGTCTATAATGAGAAAGTTTTTTCTAATTTGGTTCTAATTGGGAGGTTTAGGGGCTTTTGGCCAAGCCTGTCGGAGTTTCACAAGTGGATTTCAGACCATTGGAAGCCTTTAATGGAAGGGTATGTTCAAATTTACCCAATGGCCAGAGGCTTTTTTATTGTTTTTTTTTTTAAATAAAAAGATAGAAACCATATCCTATATGATTATTACTGGGATAGGGAGGACAAACATGTGTTATTGTTAAAGCCATGGTACCCAGCTTTTAACCCAGCCACAGAAGTGTTTGAGAAGGTCCCACATTGGGTGAGACTTCCTAATTTCCCTCTTCAGTTTTGGTTTGATGCTTGCTTGGAGGCAATAGGGAACTCTGTAGGAACCTTCGTAATAGTAGACAAAGGATCTTCAAACCTTTTGCACTCAACTTACGCCCGAATCTTGGTGGAAATGAATATATCCAAGGTTCCCCCAAAGGAGATTCGTTTAAATTCTTCAAGGGGTTGTTGGGTGCAACCACTGGACTACGAAGGAGTACCCTTTAGGTGTAGAATTTGTCATCAAACGGGTCACTTAGCAACCGAATGTGCCAAGCATAGACCTAACAAATTCACCTCTTGGTGGAAAGAGGCATCAACCCAGCATTACACAATGGAGAAACAGGAGGAAAAGTGAGAGAAATCTATGTTGAATGGCATGGTGGAGGAGAGTCGAGCTTTTGAGGAGCCAAACCAAGAAGAAGTATCGCTATTGCAGGAGGCAAGAAATGAGGAGCAATGTCAGAATCAAACGGATCCGTCTCAGGAAGAGCCCTTGGTTGAAGACACGAAAACTAAATCCAAAACAGGGACTGTAACTCTGGATTACAAAGAAAAGAAGTGTGGTGGGAGGCCTCAGCCAAGAGATGCGGGGAAGTGGAAGGTTGATGATCAGTAGCCTCAAGAATTTACGGAGTGTAGAGCTTGGAAGAACCCCCAGGTCCCTTCTGTGGATTGGCAAAGGGAGGTTGTAAGGGTTGAGGATGGTTGGCAAATGGTCATGGGAAAGAAATCAAGGAAGGAGAAGAAGAAAACTTTTGATATGGTCTTGCAATCCCAAACCAAGGGAGGGCTAAAGAAAGCTCTGAACTGTTAAAGATATTTAGTCTTTGTTAAGTTGGTCTGGTTCAAGCCCTTTTCTCTTTTGGAAGGAATTATGTTTGAGCTGGGGAAGTAGTTTTTGGTATTGTTTTGGTTTTGGTGGGTTCTAGCTTGTTTGTATTGGGAAGTGTTTTGGGATTTGGCTTGTAATATGGCATGTTCATTATTCAATAAAATAAACCTTATTACCAATCAAAAAAAAAAAATTAGAATACATTTAGTAGTTATAAGGAACAAATTAAAATTCAACTATGCTACTCAATAATTCTTATACAATACTAAAAAGGTAAGTACCCACCACTATGTGGCACTTGTTTTATATAAAGAGAAATACTAGTTGTGCTTAATGATTTAAAAAAAAAAAATTATCTTTTTAAGTTTTATTATTTTTGTCAAATTAATTTTTTTATTGGATAGATGAGTATCTTATATTGGTGACATAAATTAGCACAAGGATTTAATGGTTGAGTGTATTGGATCAATGATCATCCATTCTTTGGTATCATTTTTTTTACTTTTGCTTTTTATTTAAATCTGAAATATAAGATGTGAATTGTATAATGTTTTTTAAGTTGGACAATTTTATTTTATTTATTTTTAAGTTTTATATTATTAATTTTACATTGATTTTAGTTTATTGGTATAAATTATTATGTTAGTAAGTTTTTATTTTAAAATTCTTTGTGGTTTTTATGTTTGTTAGGTTAGCATTTGATACTATTTTTAGTGAAACTTGTGTAGTAGTTTTAAATCTCCATCAAAAAGTTAGTTAATTTTTTTTTTTTCTTTGAATTAATTTAAAATAATTATTATGTTTATTTTTTTATTTTTTTATGCATATTAAAAAATTTAGGTATCATTATAAAGAATCACTAAATTACTTGTTGATTTTCTAACAAACCTTTTTTTTGTGAAATGACTAAATTTCATATATATTTAAACATATAATACTTTTTCTAATTAAATTTAAAGTTGGAGGTAATACCTCTATCTATCATTATCCCTTTCTTCATTTCAATTTTATCTTGTCTTCTTATTCAATTAAGTATCAATTTTATCTTGTGTTCTTATTCAACTAAGTATCTATAGTAATTCAATTTAAAAAAATTGTATACATGATATTGATTCTATTATTTTTGGCTTAGACTTTCCAAAAGATAAAGGAAATGTCAAAAAGGAAAAAAGAAAAGCAATTAGAATTCTCTTTTTTACCTTGTGAGATCTTATTCATGTCGTATGTTGTGGTCTTTTTAATTCTTTTTACTAGAGCCAAAACTAAAGTGGAGAAAAACTAAACAAGGGATATTAATTTTATATTGGTTAGTTTAAAATATTATATCATACAGATGGTTTGTTTTAAAAAAGACAGTCATTAAAATAAACAAAGGAATTATTAAAGATATGACAAGAAACAATTGTCCTTATTAATGCAATGAGGGAATAAAGACAGCTCACTTAGGGAAGAGAAATAATAAATGACAATAGTTAATAAAAAATAAGGATGACTAAGCATAATTATTAGAACAAATAAATAAATAAGTTTTAACCATAAAAGATATCACTCATTTTATGGAGGGATATATTCCTTGTAAGGTAAAAGTCTTAACGAAGAGGTGTGTCTCCCTCTCATTTGAAGAGATAAGTGCAGAGGTGGAGAGGGATAGATAGTGAGGATGAGATAAATAACTTTTAACCATAGAGAGGGATAGATAGTGAGGAAGAGATGAATAAGTTTTAACCATAAAAGACAACACTCAATTTATGAAGGGGTATATAGAGATATAAGGAGATATAGAGAGAGGGGGAGAGGGGGAGAGAAAAAGAGAAAAATAGAGATAAGTAGAGAAAGACAAATAGATATGGAGAGGGAGATGGAAATAGGGGGAGATAGAGAGAGAGAGAGAGGGAGAGAGATAAATGGGAAGAGAAAGATATAGATATAGAGATATATGGGAAGATAAAGGGATAGAGAGGTTGAAATATAAAGATAGATAGGGGTATATGGAGGGAGCAAGAGAGGGAGAGATGGGGAGAGATAGAGAGAGGGAGGTAGATAAAGGGAGAGAGATAGGTAGAGGATGGAGATAGAGAAGATGGGAATAGGGAGATATATGTGGAGAGGGAGAGAGAAGAGGGGGAGAAGGATAGGGAGAAAGAGAGAGAGAGAGAGAGAGAGGTTGGTATAAAGAGATAGATAGGGATAAGAAAAGAGATAGGGAGATATACAAAGAGAAGGATATGGATAGAAAGAGATAGAGAGATGAGTGAGAGGGAGATCGAGCAAGAAATAAAGACAAAAATATAGAGTAGAAGAGATGGAGTGAATAAGATAGAGGGAGACATTTATAGAGATAGGGGGAGAGATGGATGGGTAGAGAGAGGGATACATTTCTAGAGATGGAGGAGGAGAGAGGAATATAGAGGTAGAGATGAATATAGAGCGAGAGAGGAAGAGAGACAAATAGATAGAGGTAGAGATGAATATAGAATGGGAGTGGACGAGGGAGAAAAATAGATAGAGATATAAAGAGAGATAGAGGGAGAACTAAATACAAAGAGAGATAAGGAGATAAAGGGGGAGAGATAGAGAGCGATAGATAGATAGATAGGAAGAGTTAAAGAGATAAAGAGGAAGGAGGAGAGATAGCGAGATATATATGGTGAGATGGAGTGATATAAAAAATATATATCAATTGAAGTTTTCAAATGTGTGAAACGAACCAATCTCTTTCATTGATGCATACATAAATAGGCCTTACTCTATGGAATCAATCTCTTTTATTGAAGTGGCAAGATCTTGGATATAATCCCAATCTCAAGATAAAAAACTAATGGAATGCAAGGAAAACAAAAGCTATTGTCATAGTATTCCCAAAATTCCTATTGATTCCTCCACATGACTCAAAAATATGGTGTGATTATTATTTTTTAGAATTGCTACTGTACAAACCATTTCATGATATACAAAGGTACATTGGTCATAACAATACAATCAATTGCATGTTGGTCAAACTTCCAATACAATCAATGGCATGTTGAGTGTAGAATAGAGAGTGACATAACTGAAGATAATACATAATCTAAAAGTGATAACAATGAAATTGCCACAGATTCTACAATCAAGAATGAATGGGAAATTATATCAAGGCTTCATCAAGGTGAAACTTTGCAAATCTCAGAAATAGAGATGCTAGGAAGGAGATATTTTGACAAGTACGCCAACTAGTCTTATAATTTTCATGGTAAACAGTACACATATGAAGCAGTCAATTTCATAACCATCATGAAAAGAAATAGTTGTCTTATAAAAAATTGTATGCAGTAATCAACCAAATATGAAAATCTGAACAACAAACAAGCAAAAGCAGTAAACATGATAATTTCACATTGCAAAATAAATGAACATGAATCTCCTCTTCTCATGATAATTCAAGGCACAACAAGAATAGTAAATTCATATGTGATAAGTGTCATATCCAAAATCCTTCAAGATGCTTCATCAAGAAATAAATCTCCACTACTTCTACTTACACCAACAGGAGTTACGACATACAATATAGGAGCATCAACTATTCATTCAAAATTAAAAATACCATTCAATGATTTCAAGCGATTGGAAGGAACCGAATTAACAAGCTTTCAAGAGGAATTATCACATATCAAATACATACTAATTAATGAAATGAGTTTTATTGGTGCAATTTTTTTTGAAAACATCGATTTTCGACTTCACCAAGCCTTCCCTCAAAATGAAAATCAACCTTTTGCAAGTATATCTCTCACACAACTATGGTATGAATCTCACACAACTATGCAGCATATAGTATGATTGTCATTAGAAAATTGAATATCTATCGCATAATTGCTCAAATAGATTATATATTTCAATTTAACACTTATCCACTTCTTACAAGAATATCAATGATCCTAGTTGGGGATCACAGACAATTGTCTCTTGTTAACAACAAACCACCTTATGCAAGAAACAAATGAGCAAAGATCTTATGGGAAGAATTCAAAATTATAATTACTCTGGATCAGGTATTTAGACAACATGGGTCTACCAATCAACAACAATGCTTCGGTCAACTTTTAACAAATATAAGGAATGCAAACCCTACACTTGATGACTGGAATCTACTAATTACATGATCTACTAAAAAATTAGATTGAGAAATAAATGAAGAATTTGACAATAATGTTCATTTGTTTTCCACAAATGAAAATATTCAAGCCCACAATCGAAGGAAATTATACTCCTTGAAAAATCCAATTACACGAAGCATAAAAGTTAAAAATAGAAGTGTCAATGCAACTAATGGATATACAGAAGATGAATCCAATATTGAAATATTATTAAACAAAAATGCAAAAGTTATGCTAACATCAAACTTGTGGATAGAAGCAGGCCTTGTTAATGGAGCTTTGGGTATTGTCCAAGAAAATGTATATCGCCTAGGAACAACCCCCCTAGAACCATCAGCTTATGTATTGGTGCAATTTGATAGCTACACAGGAAATCCATTTGATAAACAACATCCTTTGATTGTTCCTATCACACCAATTCAGACACACAACTCCCTGCAAATACCATTGTGATTTGCTTGGGTTCTAACAATACACAAATCATAAGGCTTGACTCTCTGAAAAGTGATAGTTGATATTGGCTCAAAAGAAAGACCAAGGTTAACATTCGTGGAAATTTCCCATGCCAGCTCTTTAAATGGCCTATGGATAAAGCCCCCATTCAGATACGACAGATATGAAAAATTAGGGATAGGAAAGCAAATATCAAACAGAAAAGCAGAAGAACAAAGACTTCAAGCTTTGGAATATAACACATGTACACAATCCCACAAATGCATTCCAAAGTCACTAATACATTGTACTAAATGCCAAAGATACTAATTTGGGCCCACTCCAAAAAAAGGTATTATACTCTCAAAAATTATTTATATCTACTAGAATACTTGAAGATTATCATATTGCAAAAGTCAAGATGAATGATGTATATATGTTCCACCTCTATTTCCAACCATTTCTGATTTTGAAAGGTTAAAAACCCACTTTATGTAAACCATTTCACATAATACAATGAATGAAGATGACACTCTTATTGTATATGATAATATAAACCAATTACAATACAGTGAATGATGATGAAACTCTTATTGTATATGAACCAACTAAAAAAATATTATAACAAAAACACAAATAGAAATATTACTCTCATTTTAGAATCCTACAATCGATATTTCTCAACGTTTTTTATATAGACTATGAAATAGGATAGATATGCTAGTTCTTATACAATACTAAAAAGGTAAGTACTCACCACTATGTGGCACTTGTTTTATATAGAGAGAAGTACTAGTTGTACTTAATGATTTTTAAAAAAAATTATCTTTTTAAGTTTTATTATTTTTGTCAAATTAATTTTTTTATTGGATAGATGAGTATCTTATATTGGTGACATAAATTAGTGCAAGGATTTAATAGTTGAGTGTATTGAGACATTAAAAAAAATTTTTTTATTATAACACTATTAATTGCAACTTCAAAATTACTAATCATGACTTTTATTACTAATAATTAGATGAAATTAATTATTTAGAGCAAGCAATATCAAAAAAGTAAAAAATCATATATTGTCACAATAGACACACCAAAAAGGCATGACAGAAAGAATGAAATCTTTAGAACAAATCAATCAAGAAAACAAAATTATATATAATGTCACATAAAGACATGATTTAATGTACAACTATTTAACTAACTTTTTTCTATATTTTAATAGATCAACAAAAACATGTTAAAGTGGTACCATATTTGATGATGTGGTCCTCACAATAAACTTGTAAATAAGTTAAAAATTTTCATGTTTGATGGATGAAAAGTTTGGGTGCACAACTATTAGGTCATTGTCCTATTACAATTAAGGAAGATCAATTAAAAACTTCAAACAAAGCAAAGGAAAAAATATTTTTTAAATTCTTAAAATGTTGGACCTAGCTTAGGGGCCTTAGAATGTCATGCACATAAGTTTCAAGTTTTCTTTCTTGCATTTGAAACTAATAAATAAATATGGAAGAGGAAGTTTGATAAACTCAACTTTGACTAGGCAACCTAATGAGGTAAGAAGATGCAAATAGTGTTGTATATACCAAGAATTTTTTGGGTGGTAATATCCTTCTTTACAAGGAATTATAACTAGTTATGAAATTTTTGAACAATCTAATTTATCACAATTTTTTAAAAAATTTACTCATTACACCCTCAATCTCATAAAGAAAAACAAAATCAATATACAATAGAGCATGTCTAGTTTCAATATCAAAAAAATGATATAGAAGGGAGGAAAGAGTTTGTGCTATGGGAGGAAAATTGTCACCCTCTGAGCAATGCAAAGAAGGTACAACCTACACGAGCTCCATAAATGTAATTAATGTCATTTTCATACTAATATATGGGTCATATAGCCTTAAATAACCTTAAACAATCTAACATTCATAAATAATCTATAATAAGGATAAATACCATACAAGAAAAATTAAATGCGTGGGAAAAAATAACTAAGTTATTATGAAAGGGTATAAGGAAAAATCATCATGAAAAAGTATTAAGGGGCCATATAAGGAAGGAAAAGTGGGAGATGACATGGAGCATAGATGGATCATTTATGAGTGAGAGTGAGATACATGATAGATATACAAAGGATACAAATATGTGTATGAGAGGAGAAGATATATGTGAGCAAGAGATAGAGAGAAGATAGAGTAAGAATATGTGTGAGAGAGAGATGTATGTATGAATGATGAATTAATATATGTATATTTTATTTTGTTATTATATAATCTTATTGCATATGTTTTGATTGTCTACCTAATCTATTACATTAAGGTAAAATAGAACACTAACATAGAAATAACAAAAATCATTGCCCTACATTTTTGTCAACATTTAGCTCTATTTTTAGGACCCTAGTTATTATTGGTGAGAATAGGACCAAACCTAGGGATAATATTTCAGAGAGAGAAAAAATGGAGAAAGTACTATAGATGAGCATGGAAGCAATTATGATGTTGTGTAGTAGTAAACACTGGGCTCTAGCCCTCAAGGGGTTAGACACCTAGGGGTGATGAATTGAATGGGGAGGTCTTGAAAAGATGCAACTACTAAGGAATATCTAGTTTGAGTCATTGATGATGAATAAAAGGAATAGTGTAAACCAAATAAAAAATTATTGGATAGAATATATCGCAAGAAGCAAAGAGCGATTATATTTGAAGAGATTCATATGGCATATGAGATGAGCATTAATGAAGATAGGCAGTTGAAATAGACTTAGTAGAGATAAAATATGGTGTAGAAGGATTGAGAAGGCTAGGTAAGCCTCATTGGACTATGCCAATCTAGGAATCCTAATAAGAGCTTGGAAATACTAAATAAGAGGAAATAAGAGATAAAATGGAAATCACTAACATTGAAAAGTTAGAGAAACCAATAACCCTAATAAGAAAAGTAAAAGGAAATCTATTGTGGGTGGAATAAAATTTAAAAGAGTATGAAGTATTGGTTAGGTAAAATAGGGGAGGGCTTAGAATTAAAAGTGTGTAGATAAGACCTTGAAGGGAGAGTGTTCAACCATTTAATTTCTAACTCAATAATTTACTTCTACTCCATATTAGTCACACCTAAAGATCACAATCACTGAAGGATTTGAGGGGTTACTAACCCAATTTCTTAATTGAAACCTTTGAACTTTAATGCAGAATATTTGGACGATGTGGTGAGTAGGAATGTGGACCTAAAAAAGGATAATATGCTAAAAACCATTGAACTCAAAGAAAGGAAGGAAAGTGAGGGGATTAAAAACTTAAATGAAATATTTGATAGTCTAGAATTTGACATAGATATAATAAAAGTATTTGAGGAAGATGACTCAAATTTTATTAATAAAAATATATTAACTAATAAGGATTTATTAAAATACACGTGCCCAAAAGTGAAAATACCTTATAAGGAGATGAACTCTCCAAACCAAAAGTCAACCTTATACCAATTAAAGTGATAATAGTTTACTTAAAGAATATATAAAGTGGACCCTTCTAAATGGAAGTGTTGAGAAAAAGGTGTCTCAAACTTACTGGTTAAGGCTCTCTAAGATCAAGGAAACACTTAGTCGAGTCAAAATCTTCTACACTGCAGGTTTCAGACTTCAGGCTTTAGGCTTATCACTTACCAAATGTCATGGTAAAAGACTTAGAAAATTTGAAGGGTTTTGGCAATCAAACTTTGGAGTTCCATCGTATGCTTTATTTGTGAGGTTTGCAGTATTGGGTATTGAGAAACCCTGAATCCTGACTCGTGAAAGGAATTTGTTCTTCATTGTTCAAAGGTATGGTTGTTAGTCTACTTGCTTGAGCTCTAAGCAGTATGGAGTATGTAGGATCCCTAATCCCTGACACCCGATGGATAGTCCATGAATGGGGCTTGCGGTAGTGCAGGATATCTCGTCCTCTGCAATAGTCCATGAGGAGGCTTATAGTGGTGTGGTATAGATCTCGTTGTCCCACGATAGTTCATGAGGAGGCGTGTGGTAGTACAAAAGGAGTCATAACCTGCAACCCCGCTACAATTAGGTGGAGCAGTATCCTGCGGTATAGCAGTAACCCGTGACACAGTGATAGTCATTTGGATGGGTTGTTGTTGGGTGGTATAGTGTGGTATTGCGGTAACTGATGGTGTTGTGAAGGATTAGTGTAACCCCACAATGGTTCAAGTTGGAATTGTGGTTATGACTGTTTAGTGGTTGCAGAAATTGAAGAGTCTATTATGACAATTTCTTGTAACACTTGAGAAGTTTGTATGTAATGTTGTAGTGCATTGGAATAGGAGAGGTGAGATTGATTTCAGAGGGGTTATGTTGTAGGATTTTCTCTAGATGGAACAGGATGTAAATCTCCATGTAAAGGCTTAGAGCCTACATTGTATTGTAATTGTGTATTTGGTTGTTGAATAATACAATGGATCTATACTTTTGGAGTGTGGGGTTTTTTACCCAAAAGGTTTTTCCCCACGTAAATCTTTGTGTTCATGTCTTTGTTTAATTATTTTTTTTATTAAATATGTTTAATTCATGTTGTTGAAATTGGTTGATCTTGCATGAACTTGCCTTTAAGGATTAATGGTGGGAAATGAATTATGTCTGATTCTGCTTTATGGCATAGTAGTACATTTTTTTCAAGGAAATATGAAGAAATGAATGTTACCGAAGACACTTACTGATCTCGGATGCTCATTATGGGATGAATCAAATTTTCCTTCAATTGGTATCAGAGCTTTCTTCTAGGATTTGCATGTAGAAATTCTTGGTGTTTTTGGTTCTAGGTATTCCTTCTATGAAGATTTCTTAGTCTAGCAAGCTTGAGGACATTTGAAGGAATCTGCTGAAGATTGATCCTTTGGTGAGTAGAAGTAGTTTTCTTTTTTGTTTTAGTTTTAGGAGACAACACGCATCTTGAAGGATGGTGAAGATGGACAAAACGGAGATTGTCATATTGAAATGATGTGATCTGAAGCTCATAGTAGACAGTGGAATAATCCTAATGCATGGGGTGGGATTTTTTTCTTTGTGGTTGTGTTGCAACAAAGCTTTCATATTGGGTGTATGTGTGAGAGGCTCCCTAATGATATGAAGAAGCTTGGGTTGTTTTTTAGCTATGTAGTAATGTGCTTATGTTGGGTGTTTTTTCCTAGTATTGGAAAGCATTGTTTTTGTTACCTTGATTGCATGTAGGTTATGGAGTTGATCATTAGATGATCTGGAAGATTCTATAATAGCTTGCCTCCCTCAAATGCATGTGCATGTTGGTGGTTGTGGAGTTAGCCTGAAATGGGTTTGGAGTTCTTAAACTACTTTTTCCTTTTATGGATGCTTTGTACTTGCATGGCTCGGATTCATGTTCCTTGGATCTAAGGGTTTTTTATTGTGAACACAAAACCTACACAAACTAACAAGAGATCAACAAACAAGTGTCAAACATGTTAGAAATACAATCTATTGTTCCCTATGAAATTCTTTATCCAAATTCAATAGAAAACATGAAATAACAAGAAACTTAACAAAATATAGCATGTAATCTAAATAAAACTAGCTAAACCTCCATCCCATAGGGGGAGTGGTGCTCCTTTGATATTGAAAGAATCCCTTTCCCAATCCCTTTGATAATCTTGATGGTTCAAGATGATATAAGTATGAAAATGGCTTCAAATGGTGATGACTATGCTTGAAAATGACGAAAGTGATGATAGCTATGAAATAGAATGCCTATAGTGATAATGCTCTAAGTTGTGGATCCATATTATGAAAAGGATGCCTCTATTTATAGAAGCCAAGGTTGAAGAATGGATGAAATTGGTGAATGTGGGATAAAAGAAGAGCCAATGAGAATGTGCCAAGTGTCACAATTCTATTGGATGAGGGTGGAGCACATTTTTGGAAATGTGTAGTGGAGGACAATGGAAGAAAAGTAAATGTTGATGGTTGAGAATTTGAAAATGGTGTAAGAGGAATTGAATGAGATTTGAGAGGATGTAAGAAGATTTGAAATATTGTAAGAGAATTTATTACAAATGTAAGAGGATGTGATAGGTTTTTGAAAACCTTTGGAGGGAAATTGAATGAGGTTGTTGAGAGGAATATTCCTTGGAATATGCCTTGGTGAGCGAAAATAGATGATTTAAATAATTAATTGAAATTATTTTCATGTACACCCTGGTTAGTTGACCATGGGTTGATTTAACTCTTGAAGAGTTAAAAGCTGGAGGAATTAATAATGATGATTAGAAAGTTGATTTAGGATTAATTAATTAGAGTGAATTAGGAAATTGTGACATTTGATTTGATTGATTTAATAAAATGAGAGGATGAAAAGGGGATTTAATTAAATGATTTGATTTAATTAAATATGATGATAATTAGTTAGAAGAAGGGTGAATTAATCCAATAAATTTAATTATTTGATTAATAATTGAATTTGTTGATTTCAATTAAATATTGTTGATTATTCAATTAATTGATGAATTTGAAGTGATTTAGGAAGAAACGTGTTAGTTGATCAGAATCAAATGCATAGTATCAATCAGGATTTTTTTGATGTCTACATTTTTCCCCTCTTTGAAGCAAGGCACCTACTACGTCAATTCAAAGAATAACACTGCCATGATCAAAATTCAAAAATTTCCTAGTTTTTCATATTCCCCTGTTGCCCCAGCAGAAGAAATTATGCTGCCAAAAATTTCCTAGTTTTTCAGATGCCCCATTGTTTCCCCAGTGGAAGAAATTATGCTACACTGCCCCCTCGAGAGATCAGATGAAAATTTTCAATTTTGGGTCAAGATCGCAATAAAAATTTAAGATCAATTCAGCTCAAAGATGATTAGAAACTCAGATGTCTGATGTAGATAGATTTGATGATGTATAGATAGTCATCGTCCATGGGTAGCCTCATGTATATTTTGATATATCACACAAATTCAATACTTGGATAGAAATGTTAGTAAAGATAGAAGAATAAGAAGAATAAGAGGGATCAACCCTTAAGTCTGAGACGATGTAGAAGTCCAACAAGTCCATAATCATTGATACTTAATTAGATATGGTGATGAGTGATGATGATTTTCTTATCTAGGGATTGGAGACATAAAGAGCATAACTTTTCTTATGTTTGATAACACACTAAGGCACAATGCATCAAGGTATAGAAAACCAAGATGGCATTGTACCTAGTGAGATGGACTTTGACTTGACAAACAGATAGAAGTATCATTTTTCACACCTGACATACCAAACCTTATTAGGATGTAGTTCATATATTTCAAACATCTCAGACCAAAACATAGAAAGGAAAACCTTCCCATGATAGTTGACAAGACATCTAAAACACCATCCCTACAAACCAAATAAAGAAAGCATGACCAAGGATATATTACAAGAACGTCCAACAAGCACAGCAAACAAAAGATAATGATCAATGCCCCATTCCTTTCTCTCTAAATCATTTTGATAGACATCATTGAGAGGTCATTAGAATGAGTGCAATAAGATAAATCAAAGAAAATATCAAGTGAACAAACAAGCCAATGTTCTTAATACCTCTAGCCAAGGGGATGTGTTTTGTTTAGGATAAGTATCCAAAGTGTTTGCTAAAGATAATGCCCATTGTAGGAAGGATGCATCCTAGGACATGTTAGTGGATGGTGTTAAGTTGTTTTGTTTAGGACAAGTATCCAAAGTGATTTCCAAAGATAATTCCCATTGTAGGAAGGATGCATCCTCGTACATGTTAGTGGATGGTGGCAAGTTGATAGGTTGTTTGAAAGGCTGTTGATATAAGGTTTGATTAACATGTTTGCTACAAAGATCAAGAGTTTGATTTTGTGTCTAGAAGTTTTCTTTTATCGATTGTTGTGGTTTTTTCTATTTGAATTGCCAAAGGATGAAGGAAATGGTTTATTTATTATGGATGATTGATTATTGCAAGTGAAGCAAAATGAGATGGATGGATTTTTTCAAATATTTAGATGTTTTTGATATTTTCAAGATGTTTTGAGGTTGTTTTTGGTATTTTTGAGATGTTTTACAAATGTTTTGATTTTCAAATTTTCTAATGTTTTTGTGTTTTCTGATATTTTGACCAAGAAACTAACCTAAAGACCTATCTTCGGGGCCTTAGGGGTTGATCAAATATTAGCCTTTCCTACGTTATACACATAGAGACCACGTAGTTCGACTGACACAGACTCGTTTATTGATGAGAAATGAACAAATGGATTGTCATTTTATTGTGACAAACTCCTAAAGGACTGACCTAATGTGTCTCAGGGGCACATCAATGATGGCCTTGCCTACATTCAAAGCTCAGAGACCTGTAGTTTGACACGACGACTCTATTTTTTGATTTTTTCTAACTTTTTGACTTGCTTTTGGATTTTTGACATGTTTTGGATGTTTTTGGATATTTTTATTTTTTGTATGTTTTCAAGAATATACACAAATCCAATCTAATGCAGGTATAAGAACTTTCCCCCAATGTGATGTGACAGACTACTTCGATATAGGCAAGACAAACTGACCTTAGGAATGTGCCAATTAGTACTAGGAGGGAACATGATACAAACATAGGATCAAGCTATGATGCGGACATAGATGGGTGATGGAAGGATCAATGGAATGTGATGGATGAATGATGTAGAAAAATCCATAGAGATTATGGTGAATGGAAAGTGCTTATTTACACAAGGTGCCTATTTGCTAGGTTTTCACCAAGGTACTTTCCCAAAGCACCACCAAAGTGATTTTCACTAGAGGACGATTTTTTTCTTTACTATTTTCAATCCTTTTCCTAATTTTTTTCTGGATTTTTATATTTTTTGATTTTTTTATATTTTTTGGATTTATACCTTGTAAGTTTAGGCATAAAAATTTTTGATATGGGAGCTATTGATAGGATCCTATAGAGGCTCACCTTCAGGTGTAGATAGCTTATATGCTCCTAAATTATAACTTGTTGTGATGATGAAGTGTCCCAACCAGTTGGGTTCAAACTTTCCCTTGTTGTCTAGATTTGGTACATTTTTTTTATTATCTTTCAACATGAGCTCTTTGAATTGAAAGGTCTGAATCTTTATCTTCTTATTATAGCTCCTTCTGAGATAGTTCTGATAGACCTACAGGTGGTTCAAAGCATCCATGCATCACTCATCCAGTAGTTCTAGCTCTTTCAACCGTGACACTCAATATTCTTCATCAGTAATGAGATTTTGCAATGATATCCTTAAGGATAGGAGCTCAATCCTAATGGGGAGGATGTATTTTGATCTATAGACCAGGGAGAAGGGGGTTGCACCTATAGTAGGCCCATAAGGAAGGATTTAGTTGTAGTTTCCAGTCACGACCAACTTCATTGATTGTTTTCTTGAGGATCTTTAGGATGGTTTTATTAGAAGCCTCATCTTGGTCATTTCCCTAGGGGTAGTATGGAATGGAGAAGCGGTGTTGGATATTGAATTTTCGGCATCTAGTTCTTAAACATCCTGGTTCTTGAAAGGTGTCCTTTTATTTGAGATAAGGGCTTGTGGAACACTGTATCAACAAATGAGATTGTTCAGGATGAACTTGGATATTTGCTTCCCTATGATGTAGGTCATTGGGATGGCTTCTACCCACTTTGTAAAGTACTTTGTGACAGTGATAATGAACTTGTGTCCATTGGGTGAGGTGGGAGTGATTTTTCCAATGAGATTGAGCCCCCATTGTGAAAAGGGCCAAGATGTTATAATTGGTTGGAGCTCCAGAGTTGGTGCATGGATGAGGTCCCCATGTTGTTGACATTGCAAATATTTTCAAACATATTCGTGAGCTTCCCTCTCCATTGTAGGCCAGTAGTACCCAGTCCTCAACAGTTTCTTGGCTAAGGTCATACCACTAGAATGTGAACCAAAAATACCATCATGTACCTTGGTTAAAGCAATCAAAGCTTCCTCAGGGTTAAGGCATTGCAAGAGGGTTCCCTCAATACTCCTATGGTATAGGGTGTCACCTAAGATAACGAAATGGAATGACTTCTTAATAAAGGTTCTTTTGAGGTTTGGGGTGATGTCAACAGGGAGGACTCCTATTTTCAAGTAGGTGTATATGTCATGGTACCAAGGATCACCAGGACCAATGATTTCACACACAAACTTAAAATCTGGTACCTCAAAAGCTGGTACGAGAAGCTTCTCTACCAGAAATTCATGTTTATGGACTTTGCATGGGATATCCAGTAGTGATCCAATTATTGCCATGGTGTCCACTTCTCTATTGTTTTCCCTTGTTATTTGCTCAAAAGTGATGTCAATGAAGAATTATTTGAGACTCTTTACCAATTTCTTGTATGGGGTAAGTGTGTCATCCTTTTTTTGGTATTAACCATTGACCTGGTTGATGATTAGCTACAAGTCCCCATAGACCTTAAGTGCCATGATCTGCCATTGTACTACAATTCTTAGTCCTATGACAAGAGCCTCATACTCCGAAATGTTGTTTGTGCAAGGAAAGGACAACTTATATGACTTAGGTATGCAATCTCCTTATGGTGTGATGAAGAAGACTCCCACTCCTAACCCATGTTGTGTATAAGACCCATCAAAATATACTTTCCAGTGATCTGCCACATTTATATTGAAGATTGACTCATCAAAGAATTCTAATACTAATGGGTTCTTTGAATACATAGGTGCCTCTACTATTTGATCTGCAATTACCTATCCTTTGATGGCTTTCTGTTCTACATACTTAATGTCATATTCTGTTAGGATCATGACCCATTTAGCCATTCACCCTGTGAGTGCTGCTTTAGAAATTAGATACTTGAGAGGATCTATTTTGGTGATGATTTTTATCTAATGAGCCAACATGTAGTGCCTAAATTTTTGTGCCACAAATACAATTGCCAGGAAAGCCTTCTCAATGAATGTGTAATCAGCTCATGTCCCACCATGGTTCTACTGATAGAATAAATGGCTCTCTCTTTCCCAGTTTTATCATGTTGAGCTAAGAGAGCACCAAGGGTATTTGTCATTGTTGATATGCAGAGTATCAATGGCTTGTTTTCAATTGGTGGCATGAGGACCAGTGGTGTTAGCAAGTATTCTTTGATTTTATTAAATTCCTAATCACATTTCTCGTCCCACTTGTATGATACTCCCTTGTGGAGTAGATGAGAATATGGGATAGCCTTATCTGCTAACTGTGTTATGAATCGGCGAATGGATTGGAGCCTTCCTTGTAAACCCCTTAACTTTTTTAGTGTTCATGGTACTTCTATTTCAAGAATTTCTTTGACCTTTTTCAGGTTCTATCTTGATTCCTCTCATTGATACAATATACCCTAGGAGCTTTCTTGATTGCACACTGAAGACACATTTCTTTGGATTGATTCTAACCTTGTATTCTTCTAGCCTATCAAAGATGGAGCTTAGTGTCGATATGTGGTCTTGACGCTTTCTTTATTTTTCTAATATGTTGTCCACATAATCCTCTACATATTTTTGAATCATGTCATGAAAAATAAAATTCATAGCCCTTTGGTATGTAGCTCTAGCATTCTTTAACCCAAACAGCATCATGTTCCAATAGTAAGTCCCCCATGGACAAGTGAAAGTTGTTTTATGTTGATCATCTTTGGCTATCATAATTTGATTGTACCCTAAAAACCCATCCATTAATGATAGCATTTCATGCCCTATCATCATATCCACAATCATGTCTATATTTGGAAGAGGAAAATCATCCTTAGGGCATGTTTTGTTTAGGTCCCTAAAGTTAATGTAGATGCAGATGCCCCCAATGGGCTTAGAAATAGGTACAAGGTTTGAAACCCATTCTGGATAATCAATTGGCCATTTGAAGCCCGCATAATTCGAGTTTGACTACTAATGCGATCTGTGGATATATTTTTCTTAGCTTTTTTCTTACAGGTTTTGCCTCTGGATAGACGACTAGATGATGAACCACCACCTTTGGATCAAGACCAAGCATGTCAGCATATGTCCATGCAAATTTTACCTTTCTTTCTCTCAGAAATACGGCTAGGATTTATTATTCTCGATCAAGAGTGATTCTGCATAGAAAGAGATGTGTGGTGTCTCTTCGGTTCCCAGATTGACTAGGTTGCATTTTTCTGCCAATACTATTGAGTTTTCCTGATTGATAGCACAAAGGGGAAGATTGAATCCCTCATCCTTTGGCGCCATGGAGAGGTTTTCACCATTAGATACATCCTTTGTTTTTACTATTTTTGAGTCAAAAAGTGCCATGATTTGGTTTTCACTTAAAGACTTAAAGACCTAGATATTATTCTTAGATTTTCTATTTTGTGACTGAGGGATTCAATCATTTCCCCATAGTATACATGTGTGTCTAGTTCAATATTGAACCCTACATTATGATCTCCACATGGTAGAGTATTCTACAGTCCTATGAATTCTAAGAGAGCCTCGTCATTTTCAAACATGTCTAAGATCAGTGGTCCTCGTTGGTCATAATTGATGAGTTGGGGGTAGACAAGTTTTAGTTCCTTGGTCTAGTTACCTAGCTCAAAAGATAGGGTACTAATCATGAAAAGGGAGGAATCTTCGAATAACATGGGTATGTTAGTGATGGGTTCCTTGTCACACACATCGGTTATATTGAGGGTATAGTTATCTAAGGGTAGACCTATGGATACTAGTAACTGAGGAGGAGCTTTGACTTTTTTAACCGATGCATATTTTCCATGTATGGTTATCTTTGGATGGGTACATCCAAGGCCAAGATTCTTCATACACTTCTCAAGAATAATGGGTTATAAAAGTCCATTATCATTTTTCCCAAGATTTTCATTTTTGTTATAGTCGCATCCTTGCATTAACTACAATCCTTTGTTGTCATTGTCCATGGGAAGATCAGGTACGGGCCTTTCATCTTGATACAATAAGCTTGATATATTTTTTTCATCTACCATTTCTTGACTTAGGTCCCCCCACCTTTTGAATGTGGAGGGTTCTGCTTTGAAGGTTTGAGATGGTGTGTCAATCGGTTGTGGCTTCCCATAGGATCTAGGAGACTGAGGTACCCCTCCTATCACAAAGGCACTCTTCTTCATTTTATAGTCTCCACAACCATTATCCTAGATGATAACCTTGATATCAAGAATGTCTAGAATGGAGGGTGTCTTTGTCTCAAAAGTGGAGGCTAGGGTAGATGGGTCTGTATACGGAGATGTGGGTCCCTCATCATTCTTCGAGACTTGAGGGATCTTGTAGTACTTGGCCTCTAGATTCTTGCAATAATAGAATGATTTGGGATCACCATGGAATGTGACTTCTTGGTTTTGATAAGGGAATTTCACACATTGATGGAATGTGTATGCCACAACTTGCATCCCATGGATCCATGGGCACCCTAGGAGGATATTGTACAGAAGTTCAAGATCAAGGACTTGGAATGTAGTCTCCATGATGTTTGGCCTTACTTGAATAGGGAGTTGAATGGTTCCTTGAGATACTCGTTCTTGATCATCATATGCCCTGCTATTAATACCTTTACCTTTCTCAATGACATATTCAGAGAATCCCAGATTCTTTATTAGCTTGAGAGTACAAATATTCAACCATGCACCTCCATCCACCAAGACTCATTTGACTTTATTCTTACGGACTAAGACTTCAAGATGGAGTGCACGGTTGTGGGATGGTTGGGTCAAAAAATATTATTTTGAGAATGTTAGGAGATGTGGTGTGGTGATATGTCTAACCATAGCTTGGAACTAGTCTGCATCAAGATCTAAGGGGATGGTGGATGCATCCAATTCCTTTTCTAGGATTTCCCTATGTGAGGGTGAGATTTTTAACAATTCCATGATGGAAATCTAGGCGGGGGTCTTTTTTCAATTGATATAGGACATTATACCCATTGGGGATTGACTTTGGTTTGGTGGTGGGTGCCTTGGGTGGTTGTGATGGTCCAAGAATGGTAATTCTGCCACCATGTGTGGTGACTCCATAATCAGCTCTAGATCCTTTGATATTGACAACGGTGACCCACTCATCTAAGGATGCAACAACATGGTCATACACATGGTTCACATTATTATACTTTTCCTTACCTTTGTTGTTTCCTTTATTGTGATCGGGCATCAAATTTGTGTATATTTTTAGATCTTGATTCCCTACGGGTTGTTCAATGGTTATTGTTTTTTCATCAATAAGGTCCTAAATCAGATTTTTAAGTCGCATGCAACCGATTGTCGTGTGTCCCTTTATTTTGTGAAAATCGCAAAGATGTTTCTCGTTGTACCACAGTGGTTTAACTTGAGGTTCTTGATAATTTTCATAACAGGGATCTTAATGAGATTTGCTTGTACTAACTGTTGCATGATAGATTTGATCAATTCCCCAAGTGGTGTGTATTTTCATTTAGGGGTATACTTGTTTCTTGGGGGTGGTCCCCCTTGAGTATTCAAGTTGTTGACTGCTTGATTGTCGGCTTGTTGTGATTATGTATTGGCTTATGTGTTGTTTTGGTTATTGAATTGTAGTTGTTGATATGATTGTGTATTTTTCCTTGGGGCATTGATAATAACTTTGGCATCAATGACACCATCATTAGTGACATTCTTTTTCTTTGCCCATGTGTGAGGTTTTTCATTGTAACTAGTTGATGGACGATTATCCTGATATGTAGGTGTGCCCACTTTTGTAATAAGGGCTCTTTCGATGTTGAGTGCCTTGAGGATCAATTGGTCATATGTTGTGATACATTACATATTCAAATGAAAGGAAAAGGTCCCTTCAAGATTAGAAATGATGGTCCTAATTTGTTGTTGTTTTGGCATAGCCCACTTGCTCTTGTTGGCCTTGGATTGCCATCATTCTAAGAAGGATGCAAATGTTTCCCCCTTGGCCTTTTTTAGGGAAAATAGCTCTTCTAGACTTACGTCCATGCCTATTTTGAATGAATAGTTCTATATGAATAAGTCCACAATTTCTTGAAACTTCTTAATTCTAGGGGGAAGGTGATGGCCAAGGTCGTTGATGTCACAACTCGCATCATTTAGTCAATTATTTATCGAACCGGGTGTGTCTCAAAGCTATATGTGATAAGGATGGTTGTCACAAATTTTTGGGGGGGTTTTGCACTGTAAACAGTGACTTCAAGTATTGATTTGGCTTCTTTAGGAGCTCTCAAGAGCTGAATTGCAGTGACTAATTCCTAAGGATTAATTCTATCATATTTCCTAAACTAAAGTTTTGTTGACTTATTTTTGACTTCACTAGACTTGATTGAGACTGACTCATGGAGAAGACTAACATTTACTTTAATTCTTGATTTAAAATATGAAATCCAAATTAATTCTATTTTTTCTTTAAAATAAATATATTTTAAGATCTGCTAAAATTAAATGTTATTTTAAGAACAGAAATGAACTGCAAAGAAATGACAATTAATCTAGAAAACATAAACACTAATTTACATGAATAGATTTCCAACAAACTTCAATTCAATATTTGCATAAGTTCCCATCGTTGCTTCAAATTAAACTCAACAAATAATTACCAAACTTAATTACTTTGAATAGCATCTAAATTTGATTAATTTAATAAACCTTACAATGATTCTAACAAACGAATCTAACCATGATAAACTAAACTTAAAATCGATTCAAGCATAATTAACTATCTAGATTTAACATCCAATAAACTGAAAATGATTCAACAACTTATCATTCCAAAATTAACATCTAACACTTCATATTTAATATCAATGAACAAAAATAGCATAACTCAGTAAAATACCAACACAAGATCGATCCCTTTGGTTGAGTAGGCCCTGCTCTTCCTCAGGTAAGATCTCTTAACACAGTGATTGAGTTAACTTCTTACTTTCATTCAAATTGATCAAAGTGGGACACAAAACAAAGTATTTCCATCGATTATAGAATTCTAATTGAAAATTATCTAACTCCTATCTAAAACTGAAACATGGATATTTATAAACATATCCTTATTGAATTCAAAATATGGCAACTAACTACCAAGATTCAAGGCCTTTAACTAAAGATTAAAATAAAACTAAAGCATAACTAAAATAGGATTGAGAATAGACATGGAGAAATATGCCAGATCGGCGCTAGGAGTAGAAGTTCCTTAAATAACTACAAAGAAGTCAATTTGGACTTGAGTGATTCCTCATCCAGTTGGACCGATCAATGGCATGATTATCTTCCTTAATTAAACAGGGAGTTTGACTTCATCATCATTCTTTTAATTACCCTGTATAAAACCCTTAAGAAAAGGATAACAATTATGGCAACAAAAGATCAACACTGCATAATTATCTCATTAATATCATCAT
This sequence comes from Sequoia sempervirens, assembly GCA_007258455.2. Lineage (NCBI taxonomy): Eukaryota > Viridiplantae > Streptophyta > Pinopsida > Cupressales > Cupressaceae > Sequoia > Sequoia sempervirens. The sequence continues at coordinate 530,222,920 of VDFB02270651.1, forward strand.
AAAGTAATCCATTTAACATAAACCATTACTTCAAATATATCTACTAAATTAGCTAAACATAAAGCAAAGTAAGTAAATATATTAGTCTATAGTCTACCGCCAGTCATGTTAATTAACAAAAATAATAAGTCGTTTAAACATAAAATGATTTAAATGAAAGTATCCCTTATCCTCTCATCAGAAGGTGGGAGAACCATTCCATTGTTGGATTAGCCAAACTCTGAGGAATAGTCGCATTAAATAAGACTCATCGTATGCAACTTCCATATAGTGAACATGAAATTCCCTGATGTGATCTTCAAGTGTTGCTCAGGCTTGCCAGTCCCATGATATTTGTCAAATTTAGGTATCTCAAATCCTTGTGGGAATGGAACCATCGCATTGCTTCTGTCGAATGGATAGGGCCACAAATTCCCTTGTTTTTTTGTCTTTTTTCCTGATTGTAGTTCTAGCACTTGTTTTGAGAGCAATTTAATTTGTGCAGACACATCATTTTGTGGATCGGGTGGTGGGATGAATGTGTTTTGGGGTGGTTTTGTTGCTTTAGCGATGGGTGGGGTGTTTTATGTACTTGGTGTTGTGCTTGCAGGAGGTTGTTGTAGGATTTTTTGTGCAGGCAATTCTTGTTAGTATGCCTATAGTTGTTGTGCCAACAACCCTTGGTCTTGCTAATGTTGTGCCAAAAATGCTTGTTGCTGGGCTTGTAATTGAGCTTCTTCTTGTTGTGCTTGGTATTGTTGCAAAGCTTGCTAATAAGCTTGTTACTATAACAAGGCTTGTGCTTGAGATTATTATGCTTGATACTAAGCTTGTGCCTGAGCTTGAGCTTGTTGGGTGGCTTGTGCAGTTTGGGCAGACTGTGCGGCTTATGTAGCTTGTGCGGCTTGTTGTTGTTGTAATAGTGCTTATGCTTGTGCTTGGGCAGCCTATTGTGCTTGTTGTGTGGCCTGTTATGCAACTTGTGTGGCTTGTTGGGCTTGGAATTGTTGGAGTTCCTTTTGATAGGCTTGTTGTGTATCTTGCAATGTGATGCTATATTGATTTTCCATGTTTGGATTTGGTGGTGGCAGTGGAGGATTCAAAATGGTGTGAGATGGTGTGATGATATTTTGTTGAGGTGTTTGAGTGATGACAATGGGTTGTGTGGTGGACGGTATGGTTGATGTGCTTGGTCCTTAGGAGACCACATTTTGAGGTGTTGTAGATGGAATGATGATTGGTTGAATTGTTTGGATTGGTGCCACCTAGTGTTGTGATATCAGTGGCATGCTTGGAGGATTTGGTATGTTGATTTGATTCACAATTGGAGGATTGTTTTGACTTGGTTAATTTTGGATTGGTAAAGGATGTTTCCCTAAACCAAGGATTGGTGTGGATGTTGATGTTAGAGGGGGAAATGGTGGGAAGATTTGTGGTATGTTTCCTTGAGGAATTAATGATGAGGCATCAAAGGTTCCCCCTTGTCCTTCGGATGTCATGGGGAGAGAGACTTGCGTATCAATAGGATATGTCGATGATGCAGCGAAAGTGGATGAATTATTGGTGTCATGGAAAATGAGTGGAACGTAAGGGTGCTTTGGGTCTTGAGGGATGCTATTTGGTAGACCCGAGATGGTGTTTGTGTCCAAGTTTTGGTTATTTACAAGGGGATGTGTTTGAAGAGCGTGAAGCAGTGAACTCCCCTTGGTAATCATGGGTTGACTTGGGGCATGTGATGATGTTAGTTGTATGATGCGTTGGATGACGTTTTGGAAAGGTGTGAATAATATTGGTGGCATAATCCCAAGAGGTTTTTCCACAATAGTGCTAACATCAAAATCAAAAGGGAGTTTATCCCCTTCCTTTGCTAATGCAATCATGTATTGCGAAGGATTAAGTCTCATCATTGTGTTGACAATCTTGTGGGTTTTAGAATTTTGGACTATCTCCATGATTTCATCTTAGGTCATTCATAGGACATTGTTGGTAACATCCTCCACTTGGCAACCTCCCTCTTGAAGATCTTGTGGTAGTTGAGGAAGGTTGAGTGGGGGATTGTTAGATCCGATGGGGTTGAATTCAGGTGCAGTTTGACTCAAGTCACTTGAAGTAGATGTTTCTTTGTTTTGCTATATGTTTTTCATGTGTTGATATCTAGTTTGGACCATAAAATAAGGATCAAATTTTAGGAATGTGGGAGGTAAACATTTAACTCCTTAAGTTGGTCTAAACTTTAGGTACAAAGAAGAAAATATAGGATGTTTTTAAGGATCAAATGATGGTGATGGGATAAATGAAAGATGGATGATGTGAATGATTGAACTCTTAAGAAACCTTGGAGGAATACTAGACTTTAGGACTTTCGTATTTTTTATTTTGGATTTGATTTGGATTTTGGATAATGAACTTATAAAACCAAAGATGTTGGATGTTATCTTGGAATAAACTTGTCCACAAGGTGATAATTTAACTAAGTGTGTGAAGAAGGATTCATCCACACATAGTCAAAAAAAATGATTTTTTATTTTGATTTGAAGGATTACCAAAAGTATAGCATGAATGAGTTTTCCAAGATTCTAAGAGTTGTTTGTGTGATGGGTTTTGATTGATTTTTGGGGATGGATGAAAGTGTTGATTTTTTATCCTAGATGAACTTAGAGAGACATTTTTTTACAAGACCTAGGTATTGAAGAACATGCTATACTTTTAAGAACTTTCAACCCTACAAAGTGAGATACTCAAAATGTTGGAAGAGAGCTGGATTTTGAAAATAATAGAATGAGTACAAGTTTGGGTTATCATTTGAAGCATGTTTGTAGAAGTTATAAAGCAATATATCTCTAACTTGGTAAAGCATTGACTAATGTTTCTTGAGATCTCTTGGACTAAGATGCTTGTGAAGATTGATAGACTTTGATTTTGGGATTTTGATCTTGCGGGAAATCATTTGAACAAACACATGTGTGGAGTTCAATTGTCTTTTATCTTTGCTTAATGGATTCTTTTTACCACATCAACACTTTCTTGCTTAGATTTGAACAAACTAAATGTCTATGTCTCAACTCCTTTTCATTCCACAAGGTCCATTATGTGAAAATCAAGGAATCAAAGGCACAACTTTCCTATGTTGACTTTGGAGAAAGAAAATTGAGATTTAGGCCCAAATATTTAGAAGCCTCTAAGGATAGAATCCCTAGGGACAAGCAATAATATGTGGAATTTTCAAAGTTATTTTCTCTTTCCAAAGGGTTTGAAATTTGGTGACCTTGTTGAATGTTTGTTTCATGTTTTGATATTTCAAGCAATGTGTTTAACTAACTCACATATTGCACAAGCCCTAAGATAGAAAAGATGATATTTTTTGAGTCCCCACTTGGATTTCTCCAAACACTGAGACAAAGCGAACAGCTAGAGATTTGGCAACATTGGCTCCCCTCCATAGCACACACTTCTCGGGAATACCAAATCTCAAAATCCTTAAAATCCAAAGATTAAAAGGATTTATTCAGTTTCTACTTTGAATAATACAAATGTGGGGCAGCTTCAGAATGACCGTTCTTGCACCAACAACTAGTAAGGATTTTGGCTTCTATACAAATTGGTTCTTAGTCAGGGTAATCGGGGACATGGCACCTTGCAAGCATCTAGCAAGCCACTAAAGGCTTTAATCAATCCTATTAGGGGCTCTTATACTTTTTACAGTAGTACCCCATTTTGAAAGACATTGTACAGCTAAGGCCTACATACCATGAGGACTTGACAATTTAGTCTTATCCATTTATATACTGGCCCGAGTGAAAAACCGGTTGGAGTTTCCTTCAAATTGGTTTTAGACAGGCCCCCCTAAAGGTAAAAAAAGTGAGGGAGTACACTTGTAGTTCAAACTCCCAGTTCACGTAAAGCGCAAGGAGGGAGCACACACAGTGTCACTTTCTCACACTAGCGTGATTTGTTCAATTTAACCCAAATTTGAAATGTGTAGGTAATATTTTAGGTAACCAATGTCACCAAAATGCTTTTGATTCTCCAAATCATCGTGAAGCGCAAGAGAAGTGCATACGCATTCCAATGACACTAGTTGCAAAAAAAATTACAAGACAAAGCAAACACAATTTCTTTTTAAATCCTCAAAAGCGATAATGAGTACTTTTTAGAGCACCAAAATTTGAGTATGAAGTTGATTGTTCAATTTTAGTCCAAAATCCAAATTCTAGTGAGTATCTAAGATCCAATTTTAACCAACTTTGACAAAGCTTGAGTTGTAGGTTAATTTTAAGCACAAATTGATCTTAGTTGGTCCTAGAACAGGAAATAAAATGTAGAAATTGAAGACCTAAGCTATTATAAAGAGCATTAAAAAATGCTTTTAAGCCTCCAACTTGATTTTCCCCTGTTTCAAGCAAAGGCAATGCTTTACTGCAAAGGCAACGCTCTGTAACTATCAAATGTGGTGCTAAAAAACAAAAGTAGCACTCTAGTAAAATCAAAAGTGGCGCTCTATAGCAAGCAGAGAGCACGAATGTGGTAGAATTTCAGAAGCAACGCTCTGTAGATAGAAAGTAAGACAGAAGACAAAATGTGCTAAGGCAGTTCTCTAATGAATGCGGCGCAACAAAGACGTGCATATGTGATGTGACACGACAAAGGCGACGCTACAAGACAAAAGTGGTGCTCTGCAGGCTCGCAATTGCACAAAGGTGGCACTGTGTTCCTGTGTCTACAAAAAATGGAAAAATCAAGAAAAAATTAAGAGATTAAGATGGTTAGCCCTCCTTCCAGTGCCAAAATGTGAACACCAAACCTACATAAAACTAACAAGAGATCAAAAAAAAGTGTCAAACATGTTAGAAAGACAATCTAGTGTTCCCTACAAAATTATTTAGCCAAATTCAATAGAAAACATGAAATAACAAGAAACTTAACAAAATATAGCATGTAATCTAAATAAAACTAGCTAAACCTCCATCCCGTAGGGGGAGTGGTGCTCCTTTGATGTGGAGAGAAGCCCTTTCCCAATCCCTTTGACAAGCTTGATGGTTGAAGATGATCTAAGTATGAAAATGGCTTCAAATGGTGATGACTATGCTTAAAAATGATGAAAGTGATGATAGCTATGAAATAGAATGCCTATAGTGATAATGCTCTAAGTTGTGGATCCATATTATGAAAAAGATGCCTCTATTTATAGAATCCAATGGTTGAATAATGGATGAAATTGGTGAATGTGGGATAAAATAAGAGCCAATGAGAATGTGCCAAGTGTCACAATTCTATTGGATGAGGGTGGGGCACATTTTAGGAAATGTGTGAGTGGAGGACGATGGAAGAAAAGTAAATGTTGATGGTTGAGAATTTGAAAATGGTGTAAGAGGAATTGAATAAGATTTGAGAGGATGTAAGAAGATTTGAAAGGTTGTAAGAGAATTTATTACAAATGTAAGAGGATGTGATAGGTTTTTGAAAACCTTTGGAGGGAAATTGAATAAGAGGTTGTTGAGAGGAATATGCCTTGGTGAGGAAAATAGATGATTTAAATAATTAATTGAAATTATTTTTATGTGCAACCTGGTTAGTTGACCATGGGTTGATTTAACTCTTGAAGAGTTAAAAGCTGGAGGAATTAATAATGATGATTAGAAAGGTGATTTAGGATTAGTTAATCTAGAATTAATTAATTAGAGTGAATTAGGATATTGTGACATTTGATTTGATTGATTTAATCAAATGAGAGGATTAAAAGGGGATTTAATTAAATGATTTGATTTAATTAAATATGATGATAATTAGTTAGAAGAAGGGTGAATTAATCCAATAAATTTAATTATTTGATTAATAGTTGAATTTGTTGATTTCAATTAAATAATGTTGATTATTCAATTAATTGATGAATTTGAAGTGATTTAGGAAGAAACAGTGTTAGTTGATCATAATCATATGCATATTATCAATCATGACTTTTTCAGTGTCTACATTTATAGATTTTTGTATTAAAAAAATTTAAAAAAATTCTAAGGTTGTGCTCATCTATGATAACCCATTATTCTAGTTTAACCGTTATGATGTTTTTTGTTTCAAACTTTTGAGTCTTCCAGATTTGAAGTGGGTGTGGATGCGCATGGGTTTTTTCAACACAATGGTTTTGTATGTTTTACACAGTCAAGAAAAACTTATGGTTTTGTGGAGCCGTGGTTAAGCTATTTTCTAGACCCTGGCTTTTGGGGTGTTACTAGATGAGATAGTTGCAGTTTTGCATGCATGCTTCATGCATGGTATGAGAAGGTGAGATGATTTCTTTTCATGGTAGTTTTGGTACGTGATTAGTCACTCAAAATTTCTATGGTAATGCTTGGTGGGTTCCTAGACTATGGTGCTTGGGTTGTGGACTTGTTTGGCGAATCAGATTTGTGTATGATCTGGTGCTTGAGTCATGTTTTCTACATGATTATTCTCTTTGAGGTTTCAATTTTATAGTTTCCAGTGCAATAGTGGGTTTACATGTTATATTTATTGGATCTACGAGTTGTACAATGTTGTGGGTTGTCTTTACCTACATGTTTGTTATGGGACAACTCGAAAGTGGACTGTCTATATCCACAAGGTTTTATTTTGTGTTAATGCAAACTTGTTAGTTGGCCTTGTCTGTGGTCACTTATGCATTGGTGTGGTTGCTTTGAGATGAGAGGATGGATGATAAGAAATTACCTAGATAGTCAGTTATGGGGACCTGTAGCATGTGTATCACAATGTCATGAATAGCTTGGATACACAACTTGGTGTAAGCTTTTGACAGTGATGGTATTTTTGTTTGGTTTAGAGATCTTAGTGCCACTTGGTATTTTTGTCAGATGGACATGTTGATGTGTGGACTTGGAGGAGTTTTAGATTAGTAGATGTTTGAAGGGCTTTGGTAATCGGACTTTGGAGTTCCATCGTATGCTTTATTTGTGAGGTCTGCGATATCAGGTATTGAGAAACCTTGAATCTCAACCTATGAAAGGACTTTGTTCTTCATTGTTTGGAGGTATGGTTTTCAGTCTACTTGCTTGAGCTCTAAGCAATATTAAGTATGCAAGATCTCCAATCCCTGATAGCTGATGGATAGTCCAATGAATGAGGCTTGTGATAGTGTGAGATATCCCACCATCCCACGACAATCTGTGAGGAGGCTTGTGGTGGTGTCATATAGATCCCACTATCCCACGATAGTTCATGAGGAAGTGTGCAGTAGTGCAAGAGCATTCATAACCCACAACCCCGTGACAATTAGGTGAAGGGGTCTACAGTGGAGCGGTATCCTGCATTATAGCGGCAACATCGTGATAGTCATTTGAATGGGTTGTGGTGGAGCATTATAGTGTGATACTATGGTAATTGGCGGTGTGGTGAAGGATTAGTGCAACCCCGCGATGGTTCAAGTTTGGACTCAGAAAGATTGCGGTTATGACTGTTCGGTGGTTGCAAAAGTTGAAGAGTCTATTATGGAATTTTCTTGTAACACTTGAGAAGTTTGTATGTAATGTCCTAGTGCATTGGAATAGGAGAGGTGTGATTGATTTCAAAGGGGTTATGCTGCAAGATTTTCTCCAGATGGAACATGATGTAAATCTCCATGTAAAGGCTTAAAGCCTACAATGTATTGTAATTGTGTATTTGGTTGTTGAATAATACAATGGATCTATGTTTTTAGAGTCTTGGGTTTTTTACCCGAAAGGGTTTTCCCCACATAAATATTTTTGTTCATGTCTTCTATTCCATTTTCTTGTTTAATGATTATATTTATTGAATTTGTGTAATGCATGTTGTTGAAACTGGTTGATCTTGTGTGATCTAAAATTGCATGAACTTTCCTCTAAGGATTATTGGTGGGAAATAAATTGTTTGATTCCACTTTATGGCATAGTAGTATGTGTTTTTGAGGCGATCTAAAGACATGAATGTTACCAAAGACACTTACTGATCTCAGATGCTCATTCTAGAATGAATCAAATTTTCCTTAAGGAAGAGGAGTTATCAAGAAGAGATTTTGTGAGAGTGTGAGAAATTATTAGGTGAAGATTTACTTGCAATTAAATTACCCAAATTTAAGGGTAGAGTAAGGAAATTGGTGAAATAGTAAGAGGTTGTCAAGGGTGCTATGAGTGTTAATAATTTGATGGAGAAAGGAACCAAGGGACCTCAAACATAAAAGGAAAACAAAAGTGATATTAGAGAATAATTTTAAAGAAATAAAGACAAATTGGAAGATAGTACTTTTGTGAAAATAAAACATCTTATCTTTATAAAAGATACCAAAGAAGCATCCAAACATATATTTGTTCTAGATTCTTCTAAGATGAGATCAGGATCAAAGATAATTAGACCAAACTCTATGATTTTTTGTAACACTGAGGAATAATGAACTTAAATGGTACATGAAGAATGCCCTTTCAGAAATAACGAATGTTTTGGGATTAAGTTGTCTCAATCTTTGAGTCATAGCATTAATTAATTGATTATTAGGAGCATATTAATTTATCCTAATGTATTAAAATTCATAAGTTACCATTCACTTTATGGGTCCTATTGTTGAGATGGCATCCTACATGGTAGGTGATGAGGTATGGCAAGATCCCTATTTTTTACGACGTTAGCACCCACTATAAGAGGTCCTTTTTTTAGGATGATGATGTCACATGTTTCCATATTGGTGATAAAACTATTTTGGTAACTACCTACGTTGACTTGAGAATCTCAGTTAGCAATTGCTATATTACAACTAAAAAGGAATAAAGAATCTTTTAGCTTTATTTGTTTTAGGTGCCCAATATATGTATGGATAAGATATGGACAGGATATGGACAAGATGTATTTCTTGAATATGGATTCCCAAGAAGAGGATAATATTTTTTAGGATTAGAAAGTTGAATTAAAGCTCATGTTTTTTGAGCTTTTACAAATATTAGATTTGTAGAAGATTGAGGATGCTTTTTAATTTTCTATCTTGGTGCTCTATAAATATGAGAGTTTTCTTGAGGAGTTATGAGGATAATTTTTTCATTGCAAGGTTATGCTATCAAATTTCCTTTAGAGAAGAGCAAGATGTAAATCTCCATGCTAAGGCTTAGAGCTTACAAGTATATTACATATCAGAGTTTATTGCAAATTAATACATTCATTTAATGCTTTGGAGTATGGGGTTTTACCCAGAAGGGTTTTCCCCACATATATTGGTATTTCTTCTCTTTTGTCTTTCATTCTTCTATTCTTCTTCTTTCATGTTCTTAAAGTGTTAATTTACATGTCATTATGTTGTTTAAATTCACTTAGACATGTAAACTACATTATCTTTCCTCTAAGGTTTGATATGATGGGAAATCAACTATGTCAATTTTCGCTTTAATGGTATAGTAGTATGTTCTTGTATCAATTAGTTAAAATATGGTTTAAAAAGAAACATAGTATATTGAAGATGCATACTAGTTCTCAAAGGTCTTTATGGGTTCATCTTTCCCTTTCAATTAGTATTAGAGCTCAATTTCATGTTATGCATGTACTTGCATCTGCATGATGTGAGTTGTATGTACTTGCATGTGAGTTGCATGTACTTGCATAAGCTTAAATTTTTCTTGCATGTGTTTGTATGTTATTGTATGTGAAGAATTCATGGTGTTTAAGGTTCTAGGTATTTCTTATGTTGTGATTTCTTAGCTTGGAAAGATTGAGGGAATTTGTTCCTGAAGGAATTGGTTGATTATTAACCTTGTTCCTGAGGGAATTTAGTAGACAATAGACATTTTGAAGGATGGATAATATGGAGTTTTTGGAGTTGATCATGTGGTTATATTTGATATGATATTGAGTTGGATCTCCTATTTGACAATTTATTATAACCCTCATGCATGGTGTGTTCTTACATTTTGTGGTCATGTGCAAAAAAGTGTTGGAAGGTTGGTGCCTTCGTTCCCTGGGTTGTTCAGCACCGCCCTCTAGATTTGTGACATGGCTTAACTACCTCCCATGGATCTTGTCTAAATTTGGCATTTGCATCAGGCATTAACAAGTTGATTTTTTGGTGCAATGGTAAAGCCATTGCAACACAAAGTATGTTATATTGGTGGTTATCATTACACCAAAAGATCGACCTGTTAATGCCCGATACAACCGCTAGATTTATACAAGACCCACAGGAGGTGATTAATCCATGTCATGAACCCAAGCACCACAATGCATAGAGGAGACTAAGGGACAAACCATCTTACAACAATCTCCCCCAGCATAGGTGAGGGGTTCGAACATGTGACCTCAGCACTGATACCAATTGTTACATTGGTGGTTGTTGTTGCACCAAAAGATCGACCTATTAATGCCCGATACAACTACCAGATTTATACAAGATCCACAAGAGGCGGTTAATCCATGTCACGAACCCAAGCATCGCACTACACAGAGGAGACCAAGGGACACACCATCTTGCAACAAAGTATTTATGTTGGTTGTATGTACTTGGTTGCCATGACTATGGTTTTATGTGCTTATGTTGGGTCCTTGGTTTTAGTCCTTGGCATTGGAAGAAACTATTTCATTAGACTTGAATGCATGTAGACTATGGAGTTGATTACTGAATGATCTAAAAGCTTTTGGAATATCCTAGCTCTTTTGTATGCTTGTACATGATGGTGGTTGTGGATTTGGCCTACTAATGGGCCTAGAGTTCCTATACCTCTTCTTCCTTTGGTCGGTTGTACTCACATGTACCAATTTCATGTTGGTTGAATTTGAAGGTTTTATGGATTCTCTATTCAAAATATATGGTTATGCATATTCATGTTATTCCATTTTTTGGGTTTAACTATTATGGTGTTTTTTAGACTTGTGGGTCTTCCAAATGATAAGTGGATATGGATTTGCATGTGTGTTACTAAACATGGTGGTTTTGCAAGTTTTACATGGTTAATCAAAACTTGCAATTTTGCAGATCTGCAAATAAACTATTTTTCGTATTATGATTCTTTGGGGTTATTTTAGGATGTCAAGTAGTTGCAAGTTTGCATGTATGCTTTATGCATGGTGTGAGAAGGTTTGTAGCTTTCTTGGTGAGGAAATTTTGGTATGTTTTACCATTAGTGATTTTTGGGTTGTGAAGTTGGTATATTTCATATTTTATAAGTTTCTAAATAACTTGTTTCCTCTGAAAGGTTTGCAGTTTTCCTATCTTCTAAAAAGTTGCAGGTTTTTGTAGATCTACGAAATTGTATTGTTTCAGATGAAATATTTGATGTTCTATTTTTCATGATGTTTAAGTGGATCTAGATTTACATGAAGATGATTTTTCAAGTTTTACATGTTAATAAAAATCTATGGTTTATATGTTTTGGAGAGATTATGTTCAGACTCTTGAATTTGTCTGGATGAAAATAATTCCAGATTTGTAGGAATGCTTGATTGGTTCCTTTCCTATGATACTCAGTTGTGGATTTTTTTGGAAAATTGGGTTTGCTAGTGATTTGGTGTTTGAGTCTTGAAATCTACATGTTATCTTATTTGATACCTCATTTTTGCATGTTACTAATGTAATGATAATTTTGTATGTTTCATTGGTTATGGATCTACAAGTTATTTAGTTTTTTGGATTAGCTACCCATTAGATGCAGTGGGATGACTCAAATGTGGATTGTTTATACCCATGAGATTGATTCAATGTTGATGCAAAATTTATCAGTTGGCCTTATCTATGGTCATTTTTGCATTGGTATTTTTCTTTGAGATGATAGGATGGATGATGAAAGTGCTTGGATAGTCATTTATGGGACTTGTAGCATCTTTTCATCTTCTTAACTTGGAGATCTTGGTTCTACATATTATTTTATGTCATTGATAATGTAGGTGAAATATTTGATTGTGTTAGATCCATAGAGAATCTTCATTTAGGAGATGGTTATCATGATTCCATGGAGAGCTTAGTATCACATTGTAGTCGGATATTTGGAAATGATGTGGATTCATAACTTGGTGAAGGATGATCTTGTGTAGTAGTTGTTGGTGTTATGGAGGAGCTCTTGGATCTTGTTGTTGCAATGGGAGTTATTTAAAATTTTCAATTTTATTGTTAGGAGATGGTTATCTTCATGTGAATGGATATGTTGACATCTTGTTTAGACATAGAGGATTCTTGGAGTCTTTGGTTAAGGTGTTGCTTTATGACTTGTTAGTTCTTGGCAATGGTCTGGTTATTTCTCTTGGTATTGAGTATATTGGTCATGTGCTTGAGAGCTTCATGAGAGTGCAGTATTACATTTGGAGTTTAGTATGGTTTGATCTGTTGTAGATGCTCATGGATAATTTGAGGATTGGGTGAGGAATTTTTTGATATGGTTACTCGTTGGAGGTTTCAACAAAATTATGAGGATCCTTCAACTCGATATGAATGTGAGTTCATGTTGGATCTATAGAGGATATTTTTCTTCATGGAGTGAGTCGTGATGACTTGGTTATCCTGTGTTAGAAATCTGAAATAGATTAAATAACCCAAGGAACTTTTTAAGATAAAATTAGAGTTATATAAAATAGAAAAACATAAAGTATGCAAATTAGGACTATGAGAGATTATGTAATGTTGATATGACAGTATTGTATTAAGAGCTTCCAAGATGCAGGAGTATGAAAAATATGCAAATACAAGCTAGGTAGTGAATTTATATAGAACTAAGGAGAGGGTGTAGGTGGAAAATCCAACCAACATGAATCTACCACAAAAAGTGGAAGATGCTGCCAAAAGTGGAAAGTGTTCCACCCTTTAAGGAAAGGGACACCACATCACTTATCTCCTAGTAATAAACTCACTTTATTATCCTAATCAAGCTTTATAAAAGTGTAGGAAAAACCTAGAACTAAGGGAAAATGAATATCCCAGTAGGAAAATAAAAACCTACACTAACACCCTCGTTAAGCACTACTTAAGAGGATGTAAAAGATGATGGGTCCCAAAAAATGAGGCCATGTTAGGTACCCATGTACATATCAAATTCCCCCAAAGAAGAAGAAGCCCCCCATAAATAGAGAGAGAAAACCCCCCTAGAATAGAGAGAATATAAGAAGGACTAAGTAGCCCCCCAAAGAGGACACCAACCACACCACAAGAAAATATCACAAATGAAGGAACTTTCTCTCAATGAAACGTTTGGTGAAGATGTTTGCAGTTTTATTTGATGTTAGACAATAATTGAGATCAATGATCTTTGAATGAATCAACTTCTAAGTGTAGTGCATGTGGATCTCGATGTGCTTGGTCTACTAATGATGGACTAGATTGTGAGAGATGTAAATCGCCCTCTAGTTATCACAATAGTTGATTGTGGGCTTCTAAAAGGGAATGCAAAACTCAGTGAGAATGTTCTAGAGCCATATGGCCTCACTAGTTGCATTAACCACTCCTCGATACTCGGCCTCTGTAGATGAAAGAGAAATATTCAATTGCTTCTTGCTTGACCAACAAACTAGACCAAAACCAAGGGAGAAGCAATACCCTGAAGTAGAATTTATATCCTGAGAATCACCTACCCAATTTGAATCTGTGTCCCACCAAATAAAAATCCACACTCATTGCATAGCGAATTCTATAATTGTGAGTACCCTTGATGTAGTGAAGAATTCTCTTAATTGCTTTCTAGTGCAGCTCATATGGCTCCTGCATGAATTGAGAGACCATGCCTATTGCATATGAAATTTTGATCCTCGTATGAATCAAATAAATTAGACTACCAACAAGTTGTCGATACAAAGTGCCATCAACCAAGGGTGAAGAATACTTAGCCTCAAGTTTCACCCCTAATAGAAATGGAGTCAATGTAGGCTTACAATCAGCCATGTGAAACCTCTAGAGCATATAAAGTGTGTACTTAGACTATGCAAGAGAGATACCCGAGGAAGACTAAGTGATCTCAATCCCTAAGAAGTAGTGCAACAAGCCCAAGTTAGACATCAAAAATTGATCATGAAGGGTATTTCTCACTACCCAAATGGTGGATGAGTGACTTCCTATGATCAACAAGTCATCAACGTAGAGAACCAAGAAGGTGTGAGTATCATCTTGCTACGAAATATAGGCATTAGGTTTAGAATAGAATCGAGTGAATTCAACTTTCAGAAGGAAGGAGTCCATCTTGGCATACCAAGCCCAACAAGCCTATTTGAGGCCATAGAGAGACTTCTGAAGATGACACACAAGTGAAGGATCTTGAATAAACCCCTATGGTTGCTCCATGTATATTTCCTCCTAAAAATCATCGTGAAGAAAAGCACTCTTCACATCCATATGATGACTATCCCATCTATGTGTTGCAGCTATGGCAAGAACAATTCGAATGGAATTCATTTTGGTGATGGGTGATCCCACAATACTGGTTTACAATTTTTGGCCAAACTGGACACTGAACTAATTTTTTCTAACTAAATCTTCACTTTCGGGCACCTATAGCGGCTAAACCGTGAGGAATTTGAAGATGATGCAAACTAGTGATTTGTGACATTTTTTGTGGGTTCTAAATATATTTTTTTCAAAAATTTTGGAATTAGATTGCACTTATTTTTCCATCTGCTTTGAAAACTAGTATTTTTCAATAAACACCATTTTTAAGCATTGATGCTCACCATATAACACAACTTTTTTTCCATGAAGGATAAAATTCTAATTTTTTTGAATTTAGATTTGTAACTACAATAGCTAGTGCTTCCAATTGGTTTTATAGTATTTTATTGAATATTTTTTCCTTAATCAAGTTTTGAAGTCAAACCAATTACAATTCAGACATAAGCGGACTGTATAACACAACTTTTTTTTTATGCATCAAAATTCAATTTTATTTTTTTTGGATCAAGGACTTCAATATCTGGTGCACTCATATTTTTCAATTATTTTTTTTATAATATTCTATTTTTCCACATGTGCGGAACAGAGGGCTTGATTTTAGGTGAAAAACCTACATTCACAAGAAATAAATAATTAAAATTATTTAAAATTATACTTTTTGGGAAGCTTCTAATAAGGACTACATACTTACAAAAAATAAATTTTAAATGAATTCATTTGATCCCTCAAAAGTTAAATCAAAAGTGGTTTTTTATTACCATTTTGATAGGTGTAAAGGAGACTCTATTAAAGGTATGGTTTAAAACTAGCGGGGTTCTATCCAAGGGGGTTTGATCTAAGGTAGTTTGATCAAACCCTCTTCAATTGGAATGCTTTAAATGGAAATTTTTAAGGCTTAAATCATTATATTTTCTAAAAATATGTGATTTCAACAAAAATTAGAATCTCCCAAAAATTGTAAACCAACTTTGTGGGATCACCTTGATTGGTGCAAAAGTCTCAGAGTATTCAATCCCTAGAATTTGGAAGAATCCTTTAGCAACCAAGTGATCCTTATGCTTGTCAATCAACCCATTTGTCATAAATTTTGTTCAATAGACCCACTTGCATCGAACAAGTTTCCTTCCCAGTTGGACAAGATCCCAGGTGTGGTTCCTTTCCAAGGAACTAAACTCTTCTTGCATTGTTGCATCCCACTTGAGGACACCAGAAGCTGCTCAAAAAGTCTTTGGATTAGAATATGAGGCAAGGAAGACATGTGAAGCATCCTAAAATGGTGATCTTATTCTCCAATGATCTAAAGGATCCCCTACCCAATCCTTCATTGACTGCAATGTCTATTGAGCCCAAAGAGGCCCTATAGTTGGAGGAGGAGAATCATCATCCTCTAAAGATGAACTGTGTACATCCTCATGATCACTATCATCATCTAAAGTGGAGGAAGAAGACTCCTCATCAAGATCTGAAGGAATATGATCCTCTAAAGAACTATCACCATGATTCAAGGACTCCAATCTAATGGTGGTGGGAGAAGTGTCGAGAGAAGAACTGGAAGGACTCTCCTCAAAATGAAAAACTCATGTGTGGTAGGACGAAGAAGTCTGTAACCTTTGACATCATCTGGGTAATCAATAAATATGCAAGGCTTGGTCTGCGAATTCATAGCCTTGTATTTCTCTGCTAGAATGTGGGCCCATGCACTAGATCCAAACAATTGAAAGTGCTTAACTGACAATTTTTTACGAGTCCAAGTTTGAAAAGGAGTTACCCCCTTCATAGCTTTATGAGGAACATGATTCTAGATATAACACACATAGTTGATGGCTACTCCCCAAAAATGTGGTGCCAAAGACTTGGAGTGAATCATACAATTGGATATCTCTCTCAAGGACTGATTCTTCCATTCTACAACTCCATTATATTGAGGATTGTAGGGAACTATATGCTACAAATCAATGCCCTTTAAAGCACAATAGTGCACAAACATGTGGTTGACATATTCCCCCTATCTATACACAAAACTTTGATAGATTTTCTAGTTTGTTTCTTTGTAAAATCCTTGTACTCCAAGAATGAATTGAAGACATCAAACTTCTATTTGAGAAAGTACACAATGGTGTATCTAGAAAAGTCATCAATGAATGTCAAAACATATCAGGCTCTACTAAAAGATGGTTGTGGAAATGGCCCTGCGAAATTATAGTGTACCAACTCCAAAATATGTGAGACTCTCCAAGCTTTGCCTTTGCCAAATTTCTCTTATGGATGCTTTCCAAGGATGCAACCATGAGAAGCATCATCAGAAAACTAAACTATAGGCAATCTTGTAACCATGTCCTATTGGTTGAGTTGTTGTAAGTAGCGGTAGTTCAAGTGGCCAAATTGTCAATGCCATAAATTACTCGCATCATCTAAATAAGTGAGTAGAATAGTCAAAGGTGGATCAAGAACAAAGTGGGAGAACAAATAAATTCGATACTAATGATCTTCTCTCCCAACTACAATTGTAGAATCATTGTGTCTCATGAATCACCATTGAATTAGGAGTAAACTCAACTCGCTTGCCTGTACTTATGTGAGTGATTTGATAGATTGATGGTTCAAATTAGTTGATAATGAGGGAAGACAAAGAACATCTTGAAATGTGCCATCTCCCATATCAAAAAACCCTCTCCCACACACCTCAACAGGAGTCTCATCACCCATCAAAATGGAAGGCATAGTACATGGCTCCAAAGATTCAATTTTGTCTTTAGTTGAAGCCATGTGGTGCGAGGCACCCAAATCAAGAACCTATGTGGATGGTGGAGAAGCAACTTCTACAAGGGCCTTTCCCTTTACTTTCCCCTTGAAATTGTATGTGGCCTTGTGAGATCCCTCATCTGAACTCTATTTGATGGAATCAAGAACACTGAGATTATTCTTCTCAAGAATGTGTGTCAAGTGATCTATTTATTTCTTCAAACATTTATTCTCCTCATGATTGGGTTTCTTACAATAGGCACATTTTACCTTCTCTTTCTTAGGCTTGTCATCTTTTGAAGATGAGGTCTCATTAGTTGCTTTTGGAGTAGCTAATTTTTGATTCTTCTCTTTTCTATTCTTTTATTTATTATCCTTATTACCACTTTGTCCCCGTTGTCCATTTGTGTCAAGGTTGGTAGCCAATGCATGTGACTTAGAAGACTTAAGAGTGACCATCTAAATTAGCTTATCCTACTCTCATGTGAGAGTAGCAAAATCATCCAAAGATGGCATTTTGAACTGAGACCCAAGTGCATCCTTAGTAGCATAGAAGGTAGAAACAAATACTGAATACTTAGAACTTAGCTTTGAGAGAATACTTACAATCAGTTGTTCATCTTTCTTAGTAATTCCACATTGTTGTAGTTATAGCCTTAGTGATTTCAATTTGGTGAAGAATCTTGAATTGTGTTGAAGTTGCCTAGATTTAAACTAGTTAGTTCATTCTCCAACATATGACCTCCAATAGAATCTTGAGTTCCAAATAGATATTATAGCTTTTTCCATATTTTATTTGGAGTATTCAAAAAATTTGGTATGAAAGAGTAAATCAAGAGATACAAACAAACACAATGATCCATATGCTTCATCACATTTGTTAAACCACTTAGGCTTTTCTTCATTTTTAGTTGGTTGTTTTAAGTCCTATTGTTATTCTATGCAAACCAAGACTTCTTAAGTGAATATTCATTTGTGGTTTCCACTCAAAATAGTTGTATGCAATTAGAGTAGGAACTTTTGTTGAACTCATGATGAAGAAAAGCAAAAGAGAATGTAGAAAAAAAGTGAACACAAGAACACCAAGAAAACCCCCACCCTTTTCACTAGTATCAAAAATCACACCCCTAAATATTATAAGATTGGAACTTTATAATTCGGTGTGATTACAAATCCTTTTCCAATATACAATGCTCAATAGACTCAAAATAGCCAAAATTACAAATTTTGATACAAAATGAACCTGAGACAACATCTAGAAAATTAGTCTTATAGTTGTGTAGTGTTCTTCACTACCTTTCCAATGCCTATTCATTTCCAAAAATTATAGCACTAGGGTGAAAGTTATGGCATGTTGAAGAAATTAGCAACAAACAACTTCAACCTAAAATATCTAGTACAAAATGGAAAAACATATTTTTGATATCTCCATGGATGGAAATTTATCACCTCTAACTTTTCAACAAGATCTCATTTTTGAAAAATGGACATCGTAGCGAAAAGTTATACAAGTTTGAGAAAAGGGCTCAATTTGGCCTATTTGAGGGCCCTGGTGATCGTTGGGTGGTGTCATTGGCTGAAGTGGCCTATGAGCAGTGCATTGGTGGAAAAACTAGCAAAGTTATTGTAATAAACCACTAGTGTTTTGATTAGAGATTGTGGCAATTATTAGGTATTTCGACGATTTATTAAACCACAATCGGGTGGTAGTTTTTACCGCTTAGCGGCCAAATGTCGCTGGTGGTTTTATTCACTGTTGTAGCTTGTTAAAACTGCAAGAGCCCCATTCCTAGTCTATGGGTGGCTTAAGCCACAATAGTTAGGTGCATAATGGCTTAAGCACTAGCGCTATGAGCGCAGCACTTATGTGCTTTAAAAAAAAATGAATTTTTTTTAAAAACCCACCAATAATAACTTTTTTCATTTAATTTGACGTCGTACCTACATGACCTGGGGACCATATGGGTCCCTAGGAAAAAAGCATTTTCCTCAGCGACTCTTGGTTCTGAATATAGGCAAATTTTATGTCAAAATTTGTCTCCTTGGCCTCCTAAATGCAATGGTAAGGTCTGTTTTGGCCAAAAATGCTCTTGGAAAAAATTGTTCGCTAGATCTAAGCTTCAAATCCCCGTTTACAACTTCGTTAAATGATCTTCAATTTGGATGAATCGAAAGCCAAACTTGACTTTCTTGAGCCTCTTGGACATGTTGGAACAATCAAAATACTGCAAATATAACTAGAAATATTGCAATCACCTAGATATCACAAAACACATATTCAATATGAAGAAGTTATTAGATCTTTGCAAATCCTTTCTAATTCTCTAGATCCTTTAAAATGCAAGAGAAGAGCATATGAAAATTTACAAGATCTTAAATGAAAACTCAATCTCTCAATTACAAATCTATGAACTTAGATTTCTCAAAACAAAAGCTTTGATACCATGTTATAAATATGAAATAGATTGAATAACCCAAGGAACTTTTTAAGAGAAATTCAAAGTTACATAAACTAGGAAAACATAAAGAATGCAAACCAAGACTCCAGGAGATTATGTAATATTGATATGAGAGTGTTGCATTAAGAGCTTCCAATATGCAAAAGATGCAAATACAAGCTAGGTAGTGAGTTTATATAGAACTAAGGAGAAGATGTAGGTGACAAATCCAACCAATAGGAATCAACCACAAAAAGTGGAGGATACCACCAAAAGTAGAAAGTGTTCCACCCTTTAAGGAAGGGGACACCACATCACTTATCTCCTAGTAATAATCTCACTTTATTATCCTAAGCAAGCTTAATAATTTAGTGTAGGAAAAACCTAGAACTAAAGGAAAATAAATATCTCGCTAGGAAAATAAAAACCTACACTAACATCCTGGAGGAGCATTCTCATTCCCCACTCTTGGTCTACTTGGAAAATAATCATCTAAAAGGTATAGCCCATTTTATTTTCAGATACATTATGTTTTATGCTTTTTCTTCTCATAAAGATAGATCTTGAGCTATGTTTTATAGTTTTGGAGGGTTCACTTGAGGAGTGTTTGGCATGATTATCTTCTTGGGTATATGTTTTGACTTATGAGAAGTTTAGGAGATATTATTTGGTTATTCATATGTTGGGAATGGATTTCAATTTAATTTCCTTGTTTAGAGAAGCTTACATCCATATGGTGATATTATATATGTTATGTTTGATCTAATGAGATTGAATATTTTGGGTTTCATTGAGGCTTTTTATTTGGGGTTATGAGGGAGATATTACTTGGCACATATTAGTACTTTGAGGTGTTGGCAAAAGGACATGAATGGAATATGATTTATAGGTTTTCTCTTTGTTCTATGGATTCTTTCTAGAGGTTCGTGATCACATGGTTCAGTGTGGTGGACTTGGGAGAGTTATGGTGACATGTTATCAAAGACTATGTAGTGGTTTGTGTTGCATGTGTGGATCATTGTGATTGTTCTTTGTTACTACATAGTTCCTAGATGTGTATGTTCTTTATTGACAAGTTTTATACAAGGAGCTTGTGATTGTAGTTTATGGGTTGAATACATTGTTGGCATGAGTTATACTAATATTTTAGATACCTTTTAAGGTATGGATGATTGGATAGATTAGCATTTGTTGTGGTTGCTATTTCCAGTCAAATGGGATTTTTAGTTAGATGTTAACAATAAGTTGTGGTTGTTTTTCTAACTATCTTGGAACATTTGTGTTCAATATTGTTCTTGGAGGAAGTTTTGACTTTAGAGTTGTGTTCTGGTAATGGGTTTGAAGTTGGGTGCATTGGCGCTTCTGTAAAGATCATGAACACAGTGGAGTTGTGACAGTTTACTATAGTCTTTGTTATCACTTGGTTTGATGCTTGTGTTCTTTAGATTGGTTCATCTTCACCTTGGCTCAAGTTATTTTTCTTGAAGAGGTGACATGTTCAAGGATGACAAGAGTTCTTTCTTGATATGGTGGACATATTGGATGTTGTTGTGCGTATCTTGTTAGTGCATGAGAGTATGTTGTATATTCATGTGCTTTCATGGATAACTATGATGATGTTTTATTGTTTGGATCCTATTAGTTGAAATCCTATTGTATACATTGACTCTTCATAAGTGTTCGACAAGTGGGAGAATGTTGGGATTAAGGTGTCTCAACCTTTGAGTCATAGCATTAACTAATTGATTATTAGGAGCATATTAATGTATCCTATTGTATTAAACTTCCTAAGTTTCCATTCACTTTGTGGGTTCTATTGTTGAGATGGCATCCTACATGGCAGGTGATGAGGTATGGCAAGATCCATAGTTTTTACAAAGTTGGTGCCCACTCTAGGAGGTCCTATTTTTTAGGAGGATGATGTCACATGTTTCCATATTGGTGATAAAAAAAATTTGGCAACTTCTTATGTTGACTTGAGAGTCTCAGTTAGCAACTTCTATATCAAAACTAAAAAGGAATAAAGCAAGTTTTAGCTTTATCTATTTTAGGTGCCTAAGATATGGATGAAATATCAAAATAGGATATGGATAAAATGTTTTCTTGAATATGGATGCCCAAGATGAGGATAAGGTTGTTTTTTGGATTAGCAAGTTGAGTTAAAGCTCATGTTTCTTGAGCTTTTACAAATATTGGATTTGTGAAATATTGATGATGCTTTTTTAGGTGTCTATATTGGTGTTCTATAAATATGAGAGTTTGCTTGAGGAGTTGTGAGGAGAATTTTTTCGTTGTAGAATTATGTTGTTGGATTTCCTCCAAAGAAGAGCAAGATGTAAATCTCCATGTTAAGTATTAGACCCTGTAAGTGTATTGTAATAGAGTTTGTTGCAAATTAGTACATTGGTTCAATGCTTTGGAGTGTGGGGTTTTTTATCGGAAAGGGTTTTCCCCATGTATATTGGTGTTTCTTCTCTTATGTCTTTTATTCTTCTATTCTTCTTCTTTCATGTTCTTGAAGTGTTAATTTACATGTTATGCTATTGAAATTTACTTAGATTTACAAACTACATTATTTTCCTATTTTAGGAAATCAACTAAGTAATTTTTTGTTTTAATGGCATAGTAGTATGTGCTTGTATCAAGTAGTTGAAATCTGGTTTAAAAAGAAACATAATATACAGAAGATGGATACTGGTTCTTGGAGGTATTTTTGAGTTCATCTTTGCCTTTCAGAATGGACTAATCAACTAAAAGATGAATTCCTAAAAAAAATTGATCTCCAGAATTCCCCTCAAAAAATGTGAGCAAGATTTGGAAGATAATAGAAAACAATGGTGAAACCACAAGGGAGTATGACCAAGGTTCAAGGGTGTGATTAAAAAACTTAGAACATCCCCTTACAAAGATGCAAAGAATAGTTTATAGTTTATCTCTAGTTTGTTACTTATAATTAGTAGCAATGGATGGAAAAGTCTTTAATTCATAAATGGAAGTGGTGGAATTGACTTTAAGGATTGAAACTCGACCCTAGGAAGAAAATGAGAAAGGTGGGAATGCAAAGATAGAAAATTTAAGGTTAGAATTGGAATAGTTAAGGATTAACAAAGAAATATTGATGAAAGGAGAAAACCATAACAAATAAACACCTCCACACAAAAACAAGATCTAATGAACCCTTTCTCTAATGAGGGACATATTTGTAATGGTTCCATATAATGCAAGGGAAGAAAGGAGTTGTGCTAAGAGTGGAGTTTGTAGAACCGCCTAGAAGGCTTAAGAGTGTATAATGGGGTATTTACAGTGAGTGACATGAGCCTGAAAATGATGAGTATCCCTCATTATTGTTCATCCTAAGATATGAACATTATCCCTAGGGAAATCGTTGATGTGAAGATGATGTGCTCATTCATAGAGGGATGGAAAAGGTGAAAGGAATAGAAAAAGTACACTTTCATGTCTAGTATTATGTTTATCAGCAACTGCAGTGGAGAATCAATCAACAAATAGTTAACAAAAAACATGCAATACCACAATTTTAGGATGAGATACCTTTCATAAGTTATCAAGATGAATACTCACAAGGAGGTAGTAGAGGATATCACAATGACAACATAGGATGATGTGGTATAGGAAGAGTTCAAGTCCATAGAAGAAGAGAAGTTAGTTGTTTCAAGTGAAATGAAATGGGTCATTACACAAATGAATGCAAGGAAGAAAGGAAGAAATTTTGTGGATTTTGTGGATATAATGCACATTATTCTTTTAAATACTCTAAAGCAACTCAATAATATAAGAAGAGCCATGTACTTAAAAAAGTGGAAATTTTACAAGGCTTGATGCAGCAAAGTGGGGAAAAACTAAAAATGAAGATTCCACAGAATGATCCCCCAATACTAAAAGACGATAGAAATAGAAGTTGAGAATATAGATGAGGTAAGAGAAACCTCCCTCACTAAAGAAGAATAGCTAGAAAAATAATATTTGTAGAAAAAGGAGATGTTGTGGAGGAAGGTTATAATTGAATATAGGAAGAAAATTAGACCAACATTAGTCACTTGAGGAGGGACTAACACTAAGAAGTATAAATTAATTCAAGACTATTTAGAAGAAGAGGATTTTCTAACAAAAGATAGGCATAACTTCATTGTAGATAAAGCTAAGAAGACCATTCGGGGGGAACAAAGAAGAGAAGAGTATCACAAATCTTTCTTCTCAAAAAAATTACATATGCTAGAGGAACTAGAAAACTTTGTAGAAGAAGAAAATATAATAAGAAATTATAAGGAATGGAATAAGCACAAAGAAAATAATTGGAGAGGTCAAGTCAAAAATGTGGCAAAACCTACAAAGAAATGAAATAAATTGTCGATCTTGGTTTGGTTAAAATTTAATAACAAATGGTTGAGGAATGTACTAATAGATCTAGATGTGGATGGAACCTCTAAAAGTGTCATAGGCACATGGTGAAACATAGAGGTAAATCCCCTAGGCATAAAAATGAAAACTATTTTGAATTAATTGATATGAACATTTTGATGCTTTCGAAATTTTACTTCATCTAGAATTGTTTATGGATTGTGATGGGACATTTGATTCCTAGAAAAAATGTATTGTTATGGGGAAGATCAAAAATTAAATGTACCACTATATATAGACATGAAAGTAGCATACATTGAGGTGGTACAAGAAAGAGATGTGGAAGAAGAGGATGCATTTAGAGGGGTGTATTCACTAGGGAAAATGCCCAAAATTAATACAAGGGAGAACCCAACTTGGAGGGAGAAATAATAGTGGAAAGTGGTGATCACCGCTAATATTAAGGGTGTGGTAGAGGCAGAGTTGGAAGAGCTAGAGAGAGATAAAGAAGGTCCCAAGCATGAGGAGGATACCTAGCAAGGTACCAAAGAACATCATTTAGAAAGAGAACCTAGTACATATTAGAACTAGGAGAGCATTGATTATAAGGATTCAAAAAAATGGAGAGTAATGCAAAGATTCTTACAAAAATATGGAGATTTTAGAGAGTATCACAAATGTAGAAAACCTACCATAGAAGGAAAAAATATATGGAAGATAACAAGGAGGATAGAGAAAGAGGGTGTGATACCACATAATGGTTGTTATAAGTAAAGAAGGATGGGAAGGACCTACACCATAAAAATAAAGGTACTAGGAACTAAGACGTGCATATCAACGAGGAATAGAAGTTGGTAACAGTTAAAACAGAGTCGATGGCAAGGAGTTCCACAAGTTTGTCTTGATGATACGATAATATTTTAGTAGTAGGGAGGATGTTGGTAGGTACTAATGGTATGACAAACAACACAATACTACCTTGTGTTGGAACTTGTATTTGTTCCTCATTGCCTAAGCAAATTAACCCTTAGTTTGGTAGTGAAAGCTTATTGTTAGGCCTTGAGATGGTAGGCAAGCTCAAAACGTCTAACATCAAAACCTTAATATTTGTAACTCATTTAACAAAAATAAGTAGAAATTTTTGATAATCCAAAATGAGCCTCCACCCCCATTTTTAGGGTGATCGAATGAATTTGGGCTCGAATTTAATATTCTAACATTTACAAGCGGGTTTGTAAAGCATCATCAAAATGAGATTTTTTCTCAATTCTAGAAATGGAATGGGTGTTGATGATGCAATGAGTCCCCAACTTCAATTTCATGATCATCAAGTAAGTTTGAGTGGGATTTCCTCGTATGGGGTTTTGTCCTCATTTTTCAATGAGAGTGTTTTTATTTTCATCTCTCTTTTGGGGAGGAGCTTTGTCCCACTAGGTTTTCTCTTTTACTCTGTTTGTGAAAGATTGTATTTGTACATGGGTACCTAGCATGGCCTAGTAGCTAGGACCCATCATCATCTTTGCATTATTTGCCTTAGTTTCATCTTCCTTATGTTGCACTTAAGGGGGTTGTTAGTGTGAATAAGGTTTCCTACCTAATCAGTTTGCCTAGTAGACCCTATTCACATGTTAAGTTTACTTAGGTCCTAAGAATCTTTCTAGAAGTCGTAGGTGGTGTGATATTATCATGTCATTTAATATTTTTTTCTAGGTCATTTAATATTTGATTAGTTAGTTGTCACATGACAAGATCAAGACACTTGTCATGATCCTATCTAATCCTATGTCTCACCTTGGCTATATTTCCGAGGGTCTCTCATACATTGTATAATGAATTCTATTTGCATTCTTGATAGGAATACAATTTATTTTTGTCATATTGATAGTCTCTTTGTGCTGTCCATTTGGCCTCTGGATCTTGGTTGGCTATCTCCATAGCCAACTCTTACAAAGATTAGGTTTGATTTGTCTAATGCCCAAAAAAGAACGAACTTGTTAATTGTTGTTGGCAATAATCATATAATGTTAAAAAGGAACTATAATACCAATTTAGGGGAAAACTTTTCTTTGTCTTATGATAATTAAATTTCTGAAGGTTGACAAAAGGCATTTGGTCTGTTATTGAAGTTGAATGGCTCTAAATGAGCCAATCAATGATCAAGTTTTGCTTAGTGCAAGACCCCCAAAATCCTATGGGATGAGATTGGGATTGTGACCCAAGGATTTTGGCAAAATGGATACCCCTCAATCATTGGCACTTAGTTGAAAAAGTATAAGCTTAAACTCATGCTCCCAAATGAGGGAGTAAAAATGTTCGAATCAAAAAGAAATGAAAAATCCTTTTAAAATTCACAATCAAGAATATGTATAGCATGCTTTCTAATTTCGTGAACCTCCACCACCATTTCAACTTCCTTTTAGGGGTTAACGACGCCAAATGGATGACTAAGGTAGTAATATTTGGTCCAATTCATTAGAACTTTAGAAGTCCTTTTCTACATGATATTCCCATTAAAAAAAAAAAACTTCTAAACGTCACTAACAAGAATGTATGCTTTCTAATTTTGTGAATTTCCACCTTCATTTCAACTCCCTTGGGGGGTTAACTAATCTGAGGCCAAATGGATGACTAGGGTTTGTAATATTTGGTCCAATTAGCAAGCATTGCATGCTTGCTAATGTTGTGAACTTCCAAGTTCATTTCAACCGGTTGACGAATCTGAAGCCAATTGGATGACTAGGTCTAGTAATGTGGTCCAATTTGATAGAACTTTAAAAGTTATTTTTTACATGATATATAATCCAACACTGGTTGTTGGTGAGATATCTTTGTTCCAAGCAGAAATGTCTAGTTTGCGGAAGATTTCGAAACGTTTGAGCATCTTTTCTTTTAGTTTTCTTATGCTAAATTAGTTTAGAGTTGTTTCTTACCTGTATGGTCAAACTGTATTGGTTTTCAAACTATTACTTGGTGTAATGTTTGTCTTGGTTACACTGCTAATTCTTCTAATCAGTCTGTCCAATTGTTTGATAAAATATTGTTAGTCTTTTCTATAGATGTTTTATGATTTTTGTGGGAAGAGAAATAAGCATCTGTTCTGAGGCTGTTGCAGGGATATTTCAGACTTCTCATAGTTAGTCACAGTTTCTCTCATTTCCCTGCTGGTATGTGAAAAGGTTAATTTGGCCAAGGCTGAGATTCAGCAAATCATTTAAGGTCATTTGTTGAACAAGGCCAAGGCTAAAGTCGATGCTGCTGTTTGGTGAAGAGGGTGCTGGTTCTGACTCCAAAAATGATTTTGACCTCTCCAGTCATAGCTATCACAATGTCCTTATTTCAACTTTCCTATGTTGGTGGATTAGAAAAACTCTAAAATATACAAAGCGGACCTGACTAATAAGTTAAAGCAGATTCTAGATGCTGAAGAGAATGCCAGGAAAGATAAGAATGATGATGTTATTAGCTGATCCTTAAATTGTAACTGCCATTATGATCTTTATGATGCTGTTATGTAACTTTTGTGATTGTAACATCCCTTGCTATAGCTGAATTTGTGCTGTGGATCTGGTGGTCATTGTATTTCTTTTTTGCTGAACATGATACTGTATCACCGTAGATGGTTCTCAGTCTCTTCTGGCTATCTGGGAGCTTATAGTTTTGCTTCGTCTGTGCTAAATGCTGCTCTTTGAGCCATATTTGTCAGCTTTATTCCAATATAAAAGTATCAACAAAATCCTTTAAATTCACCAGTCAAAATGTCTTGATATTTAACAATTCTATAGGTCTGAAGACACTTGAGCAAGAAATGATAATGCCAATATTACAATCATCTTGTTAAACTAATGATGGCTGTAAGTATCGTCCCTATTATATATACTGGATTATTCTTTGAGTTGATGCATGGCAATAGGATGTATATGCCACACAATAGATGTATTTCTCTGTAATGATACAGAAGCAGGCACATGTGAGCACATACATACAAAAAGCATGCAAGGATAGATTCAAGATTTCTTTTTAAAATAACAATATATATTGCAGCTTAGCTTCTTCACCCGCATTTGCAATTTCAATATTTGATTTATTATTGAATTTTTTTTCATCTACTTATGTATCTACGCTTATATAGGCACCTATTATGTTCTTAACCCAAAACAGATGAAGAAAAGCCGTGCCCTTCTCTAGGAATGTTGAGTTCCATTAAAAACAAATTATTCTAGATGGAAACAGTCTATGAAACAAAAACTGAGGTGTTATTATGAATACATCCTAAACAAAGACTTGGGGGCTTGCAAAAATGTCCAGAAAAATCATATGATATACCCCCACTTCTTTAGATGTTATTTTTCTCTCTTTGTAAATAAAGAAGCATTCACATGCACAAAAGGACGAAAAGCAAGAATTCATCCATCACAAAAGAACGAGATAGCATGCATGCTTTTCAGTACAATAGGCAATGACACTTTCTTATTTTAAGATACTGTTCCATTATGTTTATCATCTCACTAATATTCCAGCGAGTCAAACTGGCATCAGTCAGACTTTCTGGATTTTGATAAAGCTTTCTTTCTCTGTCCTATCATATAGGAATACATATGTGGACTTCCTGCATAGAATAAGAAAAGTAATATCAGTGTGTCACAAAGCTCACAAACTACTTCCCCAAAACCAACCAAAACAAAGATTAACAGACCTGGCACATAGATAGCTAGTACAAGAAGTGAAGCATAGAAATAGTCAAAGGCAAAGTTGAACTTGTTTGGCATCCTCAAGCAATACAAGTCAGAGTTCTGCAAGACAAAAATATGAATAAGAGGAATAAGACCCTAAAAAACATTCATGCAGCAATTGATACCTGTCTGCTTCAAAATAGCATGTTAGAACCTAGTTACCCATAAAAGACTATTAGAAATCAGTGAAGGGAGCCTTCAAAGCATGTCAAAGGGTTACCTTTATATATGGCAAGGCTGTATAGATCAGTCCAACTTCACTAGAAATGCCAGTTGGGTACATTACAAAGAAAGTGCTATACCTAAAGAACAAAAATCACACATCCATGTAATGCACAGAAATATTGATCAATTTCTGCTAGAAGAAAATTTCTCTTGAGGAATATCAGACAGTCAGACAATGACATCAAAAAACTATACGGATCTGCCAGCCATTAATATCAAAAGTAGGAAACCAGCAAAGAAAGAAACACCAACAAGAAAAGAAATAAAATAAGACTAACCGAAGCCACTGAAGCCATGATGGAGTATAACCAAATGCCTCTTTCAGTCCAAAGAAAGAATATCGAATTATCTGTATGGAACAAGAAAATATTGAGTGGAATAAATAGAAGATATATCACTTTTAGATGATTTGTTCTCTATAGCAGGTGATATCAAAACAAGTGAGATAATTGCACCCAAGCTTCAACTAATTGACAATAGCAAAGCTTTCTAATCAAGATTGATTAACTCATTAGTGATTACAATAAACAGCAGCCTTGAATTCAATGCTAAACGAATATCAAAACATGTACGGATAACACATACCATGTAGCAACACCATGGGTAAAGCCTAAGACATCCCAATAAAGAATTACAGTCATCATTGATTAGAAAGAACCCGCATGATCCCTAACATTCTCTAATTCTCTATCTATGTTAAAAACTTCATTATTCATGTTACTAAAAAGCATGAGCAAAGCCAAAGGAATGCAAATACAGAGTTTCAATTAACATCGATTGCAATGAACAAACTTGATTCCTGCTTAAGCCCAAAACCATTTCAACTTGTGACAAATTTATTACCCACATAAAACAGGACCCCTTCCGTTCTACAATATGAAATTAACTAATGAGAATAGAATGTGCATCAGCAGTCTCAAGTTAATTTGCATTACAAATTTACTACTCACATCAGTCAAAACCAAGCTCAAAGCCAAAAGGTATACAGATACAGCATTTCAAGTATTGTCCATTACATTGAACCAGCTTGATTACTGCTTGAGCACAAAAATGTCCTCACTCTTGAGTATATCATGTAATAAATCAGTCAGAATATGCCCCTTCCATTCTACATTATGCAATATACTTGTGAGAATAGATTATACATCAGTAGTCTGAAAAATACATTGAAATTAAATATTAAAAAATTAAAATGCAATCTTCTTCTCTACAATTAGACCTGAGGGAACAAAGACATGACATCCTTCTATAGTTTCAAGCTGAGAAAAATATCAAAGGTCACTGAAAACAATTATCAGTTACATAACTCCTAAAATAAGTGCCAACAAAAACTCCATGGATGACATAGGTCGTACATTTCAATGACCTAATTTTACTATTTAAATTTCAGAATATCTAACTCACACAAAATATTGATATAGATTTCTGATTTTAACACTGTAAAAGAGGAAAATGAATTTCCCTAGGCCAGCAAAGTTTTTAACTGAACCTTCCCTATTTTTATCCAAATCGTAACTCCTCCAACTAAATTGCTAAGAAATCAAGGAGGTTCCACTGCTCCATTGACAATAAAATAGTTTTCAAAGGTAAAGGAAGAGCTGGTAGTAACTTTATGTGATACTACAAAACTTATTATAAATTTATACCTATACAGATGCAAGTGATGTAACATATTTGTTATCTCAACTAAAAGAGTAATTTCCCCTCTTTCTTGGGGTGCCCCCCTCCTTGAGGACACTTCAAATGGTCAAGGATAACTGAAATCTTTATGGCATACAATTTGGTTTTCTGCCATTCGATTTCTAGCAAATTAAAGTTATAACACAACTTACTGATCCGACCTTATTCAGTATATAACATGGACAAACATTACAAATCACCAAGGCACTTAACTTCATTCCTACATGGAAACCTGTTCCTACATGGAAACCTGTCACCATGTCAAAGCAAGAAGAGTAACAGTCAAGACCATCAGCCCTACAAAAAGGGCATCAATTAAAGGAACAGCCACCTTCAGAATCACCAGAGGAATGGGAATCTTGTAGAAATTATTTGGACGGCTGTAGTCCATGAGGGTAAGCAAATAGCATAGGAGTATTGAGAACGCACAATTATAATGTTTCAAAATATATGAACAGAGTTTTAGTGTCCATAGAGTCCCTATTCTTTGTAAGAGATCATTGTATCATTGCCACCACCATCATTCCATGCAGAAGTTTTCCGCATTGAGTTTGGCTCTGGTTAGATTATATTTCTAGTCTTTACTGCTGTGTGTTCGCTGACACTTCTGGGAGAGTTTATTATGTTTTTATTTTCTGAATGTGATGATTTGTTAGCTTAGCTAGCCCAAATTTACAGATCAGATTTGGTATCAGAACAAGTCCTTTATTTCTTGAAGACCGAGTGAGAGCTCTAAGCAATGGATCTCCTCTTGTAGATGTAATAGAAAAAAGAATAAGATTCGCGAGAACAGGAAGTGGAAAGCCCCTTTCAGAAGTACATGATCCTTTACTGAGCGGGCCATTCCGTGGGTCGATGAATCAATTTAAATCACCATGGATGCTACCACCAGATGACTCTACCGAGCGATTGCAAAAGAATAAAAAATGGCAATCAAACAACCATGATTCTACCAAGAAAAGGCAAATTAAAATTAAAAGGCCCCAACCCTAATCATTGAATGAAAGGTTGAAGGCCTGATCTTATTCCATCCATGGAGAAAGATTCTAAAGCTCAAAACAGGGATTATATGCACAGGATGGGTGGACTGGAACAAAGCATGGAGAGACTCCTTGAATCTCAGCCTGAGCACTCGAGAGCCAACCTGGAATAATGAGGGACTTAGACAAGTTGATAACCAATCTGGAAAGAGAACCGTTTATTTAAAGGGAACATCACATCACTAATAGTATTAGGAAGAATACAGAAAAGCAAGGCAACCATAAAGAAAATGGCAACTTAAGCTCCAAGGACAAGGAAGGAGAACCAAAGAAGAGCACTCCACCTTTCAGATGTTAGGCCAAGATGGATATTAAATGATTTGGATGCCAGACTGATCCTGAAAAGGTAAATAAATGGTTGAAAAGTAAGAGATTTACTCTGATGTTCCTGTGTAAGTGATGTAGAGAAAATCAAAATATGCAAGGCTAAAACTTACCAGCCATGCTATTGCATAGTGGAAGAGTTATATAGAGTCCGTACAGATTGATAGAAAGTCACCAATAAAGATGGAAAGATTTAAAGCGACTTATAAAAACTCAGTGCTTGCCATTGGGCTATTAAGTCAGTGGCACTACCTTAGACATAGGCAAGGCCAGATGTTAAAAAGTACACAGTTGGATTTAGAAAAGAAGGCACCATAATGAGGATCTCTTCAAGAAATCTGGACTTGTTAATCAAGTACTTAGGAAGGATGTAAATGAGGCTAGTTTACAAACATTGAATGTAGAGATGGAAAAGGAGATCAAATGGGGAAGAAAAAGCAAATCAATCAGGCTTCAAACAATCAGTATGATGATTGCAATATGGATGGGCATACTCCTCCAAACAACCACAAGAGAGCAAGCTACAAACAAAGTTAAAGAGAAGTATGCTAATGCTACACAAGTATAATAATCCCAAAAATCATTGGCATTGCAACATGAATGGACATACTAAAGATGCTTTCTGGATACTGCAATTCAACCATCCAAAGAACAAGAAAAAGGAAAGCAACCTAGGAAAACTTGTACGAGGAATGTTTAAGGACAAGCGGAGGTAGTATTCAGTTTAAAAGAAGAAAAGAAGATGGCACATACCACCAAAGCAATGACAACCTTGGAAACTAGCAAAGTCTCTCAACTTGAGAAAAGAGAGAGAGAGAGAGGCTCTTCATGATTGTGATCAAAGTACAAGGTAAGAAAGTCCAAGCTATGAGAGACTCGTACTCTCAAAAGAGGGAGAGGGAGAGAGGGAGAGAGAGAGAGAGAGAGAGAGAGATCATGATTGGGATCAAAGTAAAAGGTAAGAAATTCCAAGCTATGAGAAATTCATACGAGAGAGAGAGAGAGAGAGAGAATCTTCATGATTGGGATCAAAGTACAAGGTAAGAAATTCCAAGCTATGAGAGATTCATGCGACAAAGAGAGAGAGAGAGAGAGAGAGAGTCTTCATGATTGGGATCAAAGTGCAAGGTAAGAAAGTCCAAGCTATAATAGATTCACTCTCAAAAGAATTTAATTTCTCAAAGTGTTGCATAATAGCTTATTTAAGAACAATTGAACACCTACATGCAAATCCTTGGGTATGGTTTCAAAATGGATCCAATATGAAGGATGAAATCTTCATGAGGAGAAAACGCCAACGAAGGGTAATCAAAGGTCACAAATCATACATACTCAAGCCCATGAAGGTACACAATTGTTGTCTACCATTTCAGTCAATGAAGCTAAACACAGTTAATCAATGCTAAAAAGAATTTTTGCCTGCTAATATTGAAATTCAAAAACGATGATGATTGTGTGCAAAGAAGTAAAGTTTTCACAAGCTGGCTGCATTAATGAGTAAAGGAAGCACATTGAAGATTGTTTATCTACATTCCAAGAGGTATTCCAAAACCCGAAAGAACTACCACCCAGAAGAGAGGTGGAACATTACATCTAATAATGCAACATAAAATTAATATTAATAAATTAATAGCAATGGAAGCCGCATCATTAGTAATTACTGAAGGCCTTTGATACACAACTTTAAACATAATAAAAGTTAAACTCCTTTACTAATCTCTGTCCTCACTAACCAGGAGCATCAATCACTTCAATTTTTCAGCTGACTCTCCTTGAGAAACCTCTCAAATTTTGTAATCAAGGAATAAAGAAAGCAATCCAAAAACCCTACCTGAAGGCAGGTCCTAGAGGAGACCCAAATCATAATGATACTCAATTGCAACTGGATGCTACTTTGCCTAAAATTGCATTGTATAGGCAATCCATACTTGGAGTCTAATGAAGTAAAGAAACAACTTCAAGATTATTTAAAGCAGGAGTCATAAATCGAATTAGTTCACCATCTCGTTCACCAGTGATATTGTTCACAAAAAGAATTGCATGTGGAGGATGTGCATTGATTACTGAGCTCTTACAAAGACAGCTATCAAGGATAGATGTGCTGTACCTAGGATTGATGATTTACATGATCAACTACGGTATGGTAAATATTTCACAAAGTTGTATTTGAGATGGTTATCATCAAATTCAAATCAATAAAGAGGACACTTGGAAGTAACCTTCAAGATAAAGCAAGGTCTCTTTGAATAGTTAATAACTCCTTTTCATATGTAATGCACCAGCAACTTTTATGAGTCATAAAAGGTGTACTTAGGTTATTTGTGGATGTGTTTGCCATTGCATACTTGGATAACAATCTTTATTTAGCTCAACATAGCAAATGCTAATTGAGCATCTAAGGCAAGTATTGTACACTCTCCAAAGCAATTTGCTTATGCTAAACTTGAAGAAATGTGAGTTCGTAAAACAAAGTTTGGTATTTTGGGGTTATGAAGTAGGTTGTGGAGAACTCAAGACTAATACAAGCAACATAGAGCCCATCCTTAAGTGGCTTCCAAAGGTCAGTAACTAATTGGCTTAACTTGCTTATTGTTAAGCCACAAAGTAATTCCAACTAAGATCCATACTTACATGAAACACATCTGCCATATAGGCAATGTGAAGAAGATGTGAAGTTGGATTCCTCAGTGTGAAATCCTCTGATACTCTTAAAAGATGGGTTATGAGACTTAAAATATTTAGATGTGCTAAACAACCTTAATTCCTTTTACTATTTAAATATTTAGTGAGGATGAATTATGAGACTTAAACATTGCAGTGATGAGAAAAATCATAAAATGATGGTGTGCAAAAAAAAATTAATTGAGATGCTTCTAAGAATTGAGTTTCAGGCTATAATAGTCTTAAAAAGTAATGTTTTTCCATCACAGACTATTTGGTTCTGCAATTCTAATGGATAATGAAAACTGAGTCCTGGTCATTCAGAGGATTATGAGACTTAAAAGATTTAGATGTGGTAAACAACCTTATTTCCTTTTACTATGTAAATATTTAGTGAGGATGGATTATGAGACTTAGAATGAGAAAAATCATAAAATGAAGGAGGTGTGCAGAAAAAAATTCAATTGAGATGTTTCTAAGAATTGAGTTTCAGGCTATGATAGCCTTGAAAACTAAAAGTAATGTTTTTCCTGTTGATGTTTATAGCAGCTTCGGTTGTCACTTCCAGCCAATATATTTTACTTGATTGGATAAATTAAATGATAGCTAGTAGCTATTTAATTTATAAGACTCCAAGCGGCACGATTTATATTTTAATTAATGAAGAGTTGCATCTTGAATGAGGCCGACATCATGCTCCATTAGACACGATTTTTACTAGGCGCAATCTTCCATGAAAAGACGACATTTATTATTGGTGGCCGACTCTTGGTGAAGGCCGACTTGAGAACATTTGAAGAGGCACGTCCTCTCTCAAATGTTGTATATATATTCGATGACTCACTCCTTTGTTCATCATTCATTTCAGTTCATTCTTATCCAATTCGAGTTCTTCATATGTGAGTTCAATTCAAGAGCAAAAGTTTGAGTTATTAGATTGCAGATTGCTTCATTGTATTACTGAGTATTCATCAGATTGTTGTGCATCTTCTGGCCTTCATATCGGCCTATTGTAAAGGAGCTTATTTGTGTTATCTTTAATATATAAGAGATATATTAGTACTGGGTTTTTCTCCCTCAAGAGGAGGGTTTTCCCAGGGTATCTGCTGTGTCTTGTGTTAATTTTTGAATTAATTTCTGTGCATGTTAATCTGATCATATAACTTAGCATGGTATCAGAGCGGGTTTGAGAAGATCGTGATCAGATTTGTTCTCACAGCGATACTCTATCCTCTTCGTTATATTTCTTTGTCTATCTCTACTTTAGTCAAGATGGTGAACGGTTTGAAGATTGAGGATAGACTCGAGGGAGCATCCAACTATACTTCATGGAGGTTTAGAATCATGCTCACATTGGAAGAGAATGATTTGGCTGAGTTTGTGGAGACCAAAGTTCCCGAACCAGAAGAGGAAGAAGTGAAGTTGCAATGGAGGAAGAAAGACATCAAGGCGAAGAAGTTGTTGGTTGATTCCGTCAAAGACCATATTGTTCTGATTGTCTCCAAGTTGAAGACGGCAAGAGATATGTTCAAAACATTGGAGGAGATGTACAAAATCAACAACACAAGTCGGGCACTTGCCCTGAAGCAACAACTACACCATGTGAAGATGGCGAAAGGAGAAACAATGATTGCCTATTTCATGAGGATTTCGGAATTGAGAGATCAGCTCTCTACAATTGGTCATGTGGTTGATGATAAAGACTTGACGATGCGTGCTCTCAATGGTCTTCCATTATCATGGGAATCCTACATTCAAGGAATCAGTGCAAGATCCAAACTTCCTAAGTTTGATCGCTTGAGGGCCGATTGCATTCAAGAAGAGTCAAGGTTGGTGGCCAGAGGTGTTGGTCAAAGTACATCTAATGAAGATATTCATGTTCTCGCCTCCCAAGCTTCGAAGAAGAAAGGAAAAGATGGAAAGAAAGGATTCTTCAAAAGAAATCAAGATAAGGGAAATGATGGTGCTCCCCCTTCCAAGAAAAAGTGAGACTTGTCCAAGATCCAATGCTTTAGGTGTGATAAGTTTGGCCACTTTGCTAAGCATTGTCCAACTAGACCTAAGCAACAAGCCACCGTTGCAGATGTTGATGATGCTTCTCCGCAGAAGGATACATGTGAATATTTCTTCTACTCGGCATTGTCAAGCAATATACCTACAGACACCAACACTTGGCTGATCGACAATGGTGCTTCTCGACACATCACAGGTTTTAAGGAGCACTTATCAAGCTTTGTGGAGAGAGTCTTCCGAACAAGTCATTATCGGAGATGATGCAAGCTACTCCGTGAAAGGAATTGGGACCTCTACTCTTCATTTGGATTTCGGCATCACACTTCAGTTGAGCAATGTTCTTTATGTTCCAGGAATCAAGCGCAATCTCATTTCAATTTCAGCCCTAGAAGATAAAGGATATCAAGTCGCCTTCTCCAAAGGCAAAGTACTTGTGTGGATGGAGAATTCCAGCTTCAAGGATGCTCAAGTAATTGGTGTCAGACATGAAAGACTCTACAAGCTTTGCACAGTCCATGATTCATCAAGTCTATGTGATCTTTCGCATCGAAGATTGGCTCAACTGCACTTCTGAGCCTTACCTATCATGGAGAAGATGGTTACGGGTCTTCCTAAGTTCAATCAAGAGCATGAAGGAACTTGCAAAGGTTGTGCATTGGGTAAGAATACAAAAGCTCCTTTCCATAGTAGAGAAAGTAGATCTAAGTGTATTTTAGATCTTATTCATTCTGATTTATGTGGACCCATGTCTATTCCTTCTTCGAGTGGGTTCTTGTATTATGTTCTTTTTATTGATGACCACTCTAGAAAAACTTGGATTTATTTTTTGAAAACTAAAGAGTCTGAGGAAGTGTTAGGAAGGTTTAAGGAGTTCAAAGCCTTGGTAGAGAATCTTTCTAGTAAAAGAATCAAGGTCCTCAGATCTGATAATGGTGGAGAATACACCTCTGGCAGCTTTCGGGATTTTTGTGTTGATGCAGGGATTAAGAGGGAGTTCTGTGTCCCCTATAATCCTCAACAAAAGCCATGATCCATGACCAAGATCTGCAAACCTTCTTATGGGCAGAAGCTTCTAGGACTGCAGTATATGTTCAGAATAGAAGTCCTCACAAGATCCTAGAGAATATGCCTCCGGAATAAGCCTTCACAGGAAAGAAGCCCGAGGTTAGTCATTTAAGGATCTTTGGATGCCCTGTCTATATTCATGTTCCAAAGGAAAAGAGAATAAAGTTGGAGCCTTCTAGCAAGGAGGGAATTTTTGTGGGCTACAGCGAGACATCAAAAGCCTACAGGATATACATTCTAGGGCAGAAGTTGATCGAGATTAGTAGGGATGTTACATTCGAGGAAGATGTTGCATTCAGGAGATCCAGAGGCACTCATATGGAGATCGATAATGAAGAGTCTCCTCAGGATATGGAAGTTGACCATACTCCTGAGATTCAAAGGGAGACTTCAAAAGCAAAAGAAGATATTGATCCTGTTGAACCCTTAGAACCTACTGATAGGCCTACTGACATTGTAATTGGGAGAAAAAGACCTCTATGGGCCAGGCGTACTATGCAAGAGGCTAAAAGTTTTGTAGCTCCTAGAGGCACATTCAGAGAAAGTAAAAGACCACATAAGTTCTCCAGTTATGTTGCCTTGATGAGTCAGATTATTGAGTCTGAGCCTTCTAGTGTGGAGGAAGCTTCCAGTCAACAGGTTTGGAGAGATGCTATGCCAGAGGAGTACCAATCAATTCTCAAGAATGATGTTTGGGACATTGTTCCTAGACCCGAAGGCAAATCTGTGGTATCTTCAAAATGGCTCTTCAAGATCAAGCATGCAGCTAATGGAAGCATTGAGAAGTACAAGGCTAGATTTGTGGCTCGTGGGTTTTCACAGAAAGAGGGAGTTGATTATGAAGAAACATTTGCTGCTATTGCTCACTATACTTCTGTCAAAACCATCATTGCTATTGCTGCATCTAGAGGATGGAAGATTCACCAGATGGATGTGAAGACAACGTTTCTGAATGGTGTGATTGAGGAAGAAGTTTATATCGAGCAACCTGATGGATTTGAGGTACATGGGAAGGAGTCTCATGTTTGCAAACTGAAGAAGGCTCTGTATGGTCTTAAGCAGGCTCCTCATGCATGGTATGAAAGGATTGATCGTTACCTGTCAAGTTTGGGTTTCTTGAAGAATAATGTTGATTCAAATCTATACTTCAAGGTAATTAATGGTGAAGCATTAATTTTGGTCTTATATGTTGATGATTTGATTCTTACTGGAGAAGATCACCTGATTCTCTGAGTGTAAGAAGGAGTTGGCTTCTAAATTTGAGATGAAGGACCTTGGGCTCATGCATTACTTCCTTGGCTTAGAAGTCTGGCAGGAACCAGATGAGATGATTCTAAGTCAAGGGAAGTACACCATTGATATACTTAAGAGGTTTGGTATGATGGATTGCAAATCCATGTCTACACCCATGGAGACCAACCTACATAAATTGAAGGAGGCTGTAGCTAGTTTAGACTTGGTGGATCCTACTATGTACAGACAGTTGATTGGGTCCTTGATGTATATAGTTAACACTAGACTAGATATTTGTTATGTTCTGAGTGCACTTAGTTAGTTCATGTGTGAACCAAGACAGATACATCTTGTTGCAGCTAAACATATCCTGAGATACTTGCATGGCATAGTCGGATATGGATTGAGATACTCTTCAGATGCAGACTTGGAGCTACATGTTTATATTGATTTTGATTGGGCAGGATGTGTCACTGATCGGAAGAGTACCTCTGGTTGTTGCTTCAGTTTGGGTTATGCTATCATATCCTGGTGCAGCAGGAAGCAGTCATCTGTAGCATTGAGTACAGCAGAGGCAGAATATATTGCAGCTTGTATGGCAGCTCAGGAAGCAGTGTGGCTTCGTAAGCTCCTTGCAGGATTGTTTGGACAATCAATGGAGCCTACTATCATTCATTGTGATAACCAGAGTTGCATGAAGCTTTCTGTCAACCCTGTGTTTCATGACAGAACCAAGCATGTTGAGATCAAGTATCACTATATTAGAGATATGGTACTGCGGAAGGCTATACAGTTAAGGTATATCAGCACTGATGAGCAAACGGCGGACATTCTCACCAAGCCTCTCTCCAGAATCAAGTTTGTGTACTTTCGAGATAAGCTTGGTATGGTGGAGAATCCAGCCTTAACTAAGAAAGAGTCTCAGCATCAGTGAGTCTATTTAATGAATTCTTCTCTGCGAGAGAAGTTTGAGGTGGAATCCCTTGTTTAATGAGTTCTTCTCCGTGAGAGAAGTTCGAGGTGAAATCCCTTGATTAATGAGTTCTTCTCTGTGAGAAAAGTTCGAGGTGAAATCCCTTGTTAATGCATTTCTCTTTGAGATTTGAGGTGAAAGCCCTTGTTTCCACCCTCTAAGAGAGTCATGGTGGATGTCATGTGTGTGACTCCATGACAGCATCACGTGAGAGAGTCTGTGATGATCTTTTGTACTTTTGTTTCACCCTCTGGGAGAGCCATGGTGAAAGTCATGTTGAGGTGACAACATCACGCAAGTGATGAACACTTGTACATACCATACATGGTTGTAGCCATTATGGTTGATATCATGTTGAGGTGATATTTGATATCACGATGAGGTGATATTCTTCTTCTCCACTCATGGTTGTAGCCATAGTGATAGTCATCCTGATGAGGTGATTTGACTTGTGCAGCTGGAAGTATCCTCCCTAACTGAGAGGGAGTGTTGATGTTTATAGCAGCTTCGGTTGTCACTTCCAGCCAATATATTTTACTTGATTGGATAAATTAAATGATAGCTAGTAGCTATTTAATTTATAAGACTCCAAGAGGCACAATTTATATTTTAATTAATGAAGAGTTGCATCTTGAATGAGGCCTACATCATGCTCCATTAGACGTGATTTTTACTAGGCGCGATCTTCCATGAAAAGACATCATTTATTATTGGTGGCCGACTCTTGGTGAAGGCCAACTTGAGAACATTTGAAGACGTGCGTCCTCTCTCAAATGTTGTATATATATTCGATGATTCACTCCTTGTTCATCATTCATTTCAGTTCATTCTTATCCAGTTCGAGTTCTTCATATGTGAGTTCAATTCAAGAGCAAAAGTTTGAGTTATTAGATTGCAGATTGCTTCATTGTATTACTGAATATTCATCAGATTGTTGTGCATCTTCTGGCCTTCATATCGGCCTATTGTAAAGGAGCTTATTTGTGCTATCTTTAATATATAAGGATATATTAGTGCTGGGTTTTTCTCCCTCAAGAGGAGGGTTTTCTAAGGGTATCTGCTGTGTCTTGTGTTAATTTTTGAATTAATTTCTGTGCATGTTAATCTGATCATATAACTTAACATTTCCATCACAGACTATTTGGTTCTGCAATTCCAATGGAAAATGAAAACTGAGTCCTGGTCATTCAGAGAAAGGCAGCACCTATATTTCGTTTATATATCTAGTTTCTTAGAGCAGTTTCAAATTTTGAGAATTTCAACTTAGCTATACTCCAAGGGGTTACCCTAATTAGTTCCTGAAAATTATAACAATTCAGGGGACTGATATGATAGCTGTACCACTTAGTTTGTGAGACTAGAGAAGTGCTTAAGATGTGTTTTTAAAAGAATTAGGAAAGGTGGAGATGCTTTGTTAAATTCAGAATAAGAAAAGTGGGTACACTGCAGCTTAGAGATGATTCAAACATACTAGGGGCCCCACCATTGAGGAGCATGTCACAGTGGCATGTTCAGCTTGGTAAGAACCTGTAAAAGCAGCTTTAGGTTGGTAGGAATAATGATAGGAAATCTTAAAGTAGTTTCAGCTTGGCATGAAACCCATTCAGTGAGACAGTAGCCAACCAAGCATTTGAAAGGAAGTTAGATCAATTTTTCTTCCATCTCTTTGTATGGGTGGCATTTAAAACCATCTGTACAACCAATTTGGCCATCTCTTAGCAATTAGCATGCATAAATACCCTTGAGGTCATGTAAGGGTTCCAAAGGGATTCCATGAATCTTTAATGAGTTCTTAAGGCATGAGATCACTGCACATCAAAAAACAGCAAATAAGCATACGGAATAAGCAATTTGTCCACAGTGAAGCAAAAATAGTAGAGCATTCTAGACACACTAGCAAAGAACAATACATTTGAAGGCTCAAAGTGAACAACTGGCTTGTAAAACTTACAAGATGATGGTGGAAATGACGATCTCTTTTCTAGAGTTTTCCTAAATCAGGTTTCTCTGGGATAAATCCTGGAATTTATCTCTTTCAAGGGATTTGATTTGTTTGTTTGCTTGCTTTCATTCCATGCGGCTATTTCACTATCTCAAGTACTTAAGAAAGCATACCATGACATGTCCAGCAGATTACAATCATAATTATTGTTCATAACAGCAAATAGAAGTTGAATTCAACTCGCAATGTTCAAAGAATCAACATGCTCTTTGTCGCACTATTAATCTTGTGGAATAAAGGAGGACACGTTGGTAGTAGCATAAGAGTATGAAATATGATATAAGGCATTGCAGACATGCACATGGGAATGTAGGTAGACTGCATGATGGATATATGATGTCAACAGTAGGCATAGAGCTGTAGAAAACATATTTTTGTTGCCTTGATTGCTGTTCTGGTAGCATGGAACTCAGGACCATCACAGAAGAAAAGGTAAATATACGTTGATGACTCGTTAATTGAAATATCCAAGCAGACTTCAGATCGTGGAGACTTTCATATCCAAGAAGACATGCCCTCTAGAATTCATTCCTAGAAATCCAAGTATATTATGGATCATGGAAGCTTCCATACAACTCGCTATAATAATGCCCTTTAAAATGTCATTACTAGTCAAACCACAAGCGATTAAAATATCATATCCTAGACCGACGAACGGGAATGACTAGCTTGCCCAGATGAGTAAAAGAAAAAATTCTCTTACAATTATCACTAACAAAAATAAAACAAAAATTTAAAAAACATTTGAAACTGTGAATATATTGTTACTTAGTTTATTAGCATTGTCTCAATTTTATAATAGAAAAATTGTTTCTACTAGCATGAATCTGGAAGCTGCTACTGAAGAGACTGACAAATATTGGAGAATTTTCTCAAGCTTCTCTAGTATTGAGTGTACTTCTAAGTTCTAGACAGGAAAACAGGGCATCCCGTTTCTCTCTATTTTTTCCTCTGAAAAATTGTCATCAATACTATAAGCTCATTTGGGAGAACAGAATATGATAAATTTGCAGCCATTTGGTAGGGCTTAGCTTAAAAGCATATAAGCAACAAATAATGTAACAATGAGACCAAACAATCCCCATCCCTTCACCCATTAAAAATTGTAACTGCCTCCAAAAATATTAGCTTCATTATGCTCTTGAAACAATGTTAAGGATTAAAACTCTCCTCTGGCAGATTCAAAAAATTAGAAGTTTTGCATCTCATTTTGAGCAAAGACCCAAGAGTCAAAAAATTATAGATCAAAGAATTAAACACAGGGAAGTGTGAATTGTTCATGTTATACTTAAGAATGAGGAACTTAAGGCTAATTCCCTTTATTCATAAGACACAACATGTACCCAAGTAAGAATTGCACATGTCAAATGCCAGCATGGCAACCTAAGTACATTCTCTATATTGTTTTACAGCTTCACACAATCCAATCCGTAGAGTAGATTTAATGCTTTCAGTTGTTGTGTCTGCACTTGAAAGCATGTCAATTCATGAAAACACATCTTATTAATATCTTCCTTTCAGCCTATTCTCATTTGCAATCACAAAACTCAAAAAAAAAGAAACATTTGCAAAGTGCAGAGTAACAAACTTAATTATTGACTACTATGGTACCTAAGCCTTCTGGCAGCCCATTATTGGCAATGGGAATAACCTTCCCCTGGCACTCAAAAAATTCTTCATTAAACCGTTCAAGGAAGAATGTGACTGATCCAAATTAGATCATGAAGTGTTTACAAAATATGTTATCAGTCATTTTTCTCAAGAAGACCAAAAAATGTAACATGAAAAAAAAATTCCAAGGATGTTATTTTCAGAGAGCTTAAAGAATCTAAAAATGATGAACAGTCTCACATGAAGCCTAACAAAACAGTGCATTTTGATATTAAGATTGTCAAACAAAAAGATGCACAGACAGAACAACAACAAGATGGACATGTTGAGGAAGGAGAAGGTTCAAATTCAAGTTCTAATGAGCAACCACAGGAGCCTCTTGTTACAACTCTTCAAAGGTCCACAAGGCAACGTAATGCAGTTGAAAGGCATAGCCCTTATAATCACAGTTGTGTATTTACTTTATAGTCTACTAACAACGAACCTAGATCTGTGAAGGAAGCTTCATTGTCAAATGAAAATGTGTCCTGGTTAGAGGCCATGACAGATGAAATAAAAGCCTTGGACAAATGTGATCCATGGGATCTGGTTGAGCTGCTCGAGGGAAGGAAAGCCATTGGATGCAGATGAGT
The DNA here is from genome assembly GCA_007258455.2 of Sequoia sempervirens. Classification (NCBI taxonomy): domain Eukaryota; kingdom Viridiplantae; phylum Streptophyta; class Pinopsida; order Cupressales; family Cupressaceae; genus Sequoia; species Sequoia sempervirens. Next base: position 530,266,971 of record VDFB02270651.1, read on the forward strand.
ACCTAAGAAGAAATTTGAAGTAGATGGTAAGTTGGAGCTATACAAAACCCAATTAGTAGCAAAAGGTTATTCCCAAGTTAAGGGAGTGGATTTTGGTGAGATTTTCTCTCCTGTGGCTAAACTAACCTCTATTAGAATCATTTTATCTATTGTTGTTGCTTTCAATTTTTAGAGTTAGAACAAATGGGTGCTAAAACAACTTTTTGCATGGGGATCTTGATGAGGAAATATTCATGAAACGACCTAATAATTTTGTGGCAAAGGGATAGGAACACTTGGTTTGCAGATTAAAGAGATCTTTGTATGGTTTGAGGCAGTCATCAAGAATGTGGTATCAAAAATTCGATGCTTTTGCATTTGATCGCGGCTTTATTAGGAGAGAAGCCGTTCACTATGTTTATTTTAAATTAATTGATTATCAATTACTACTCATTGTCCTTTATGTTGATAATATTTATTAGAAATGATAACGGGATGATTAAGGAACTTAAGGGTCATTTCTCTGGTACATCTGATATAAAAGATTTAGGGGCTGCAAAATATATCTTGGATATAGAAATCAACAGGGATCAAGTTAACAAAAAATTATAGTTAAATCAAAAAAGTATGTTGACACTATTTTGTAGCTTTGGGCCATACATGATTGTAAACCAATTAGTATCCTCTTTCTTATTGGCTTAAGGCTATCTCTAAATCAATGTCCTAAAACTGATGATGAACTTGAAAAACTGTATAAAATTCCATACGTCAGTGCTATAGGAAGCCTTATGTGTGCCATGGTATGTACAAGACCTGATATTGCCCAAGCAGTGGGAGTTATTAATAGGTTTATGGCAAATCCTAATAAGGAACATTGGACTTGTGTAAAAAGGGTTTTCAAATATCTACGTGGGACATCTAACCAATGCATTTGTTATCATGGATCTAATGGTGGGCTGTATGGTTGATTTATAGGGCTTTGTTGATTTCGATTGGGTTAGTAATCAACACTGCAGGAGGTCTATTAGTGGCTATGTCTTTATTTTATTTGGAGGACCAATTAGTTGCATGGGCAAACAACAACATACAATTGCATTGTCCACTACAAAAGTAAAGTAGATGGCTATAGCACATGCTCATAAAAAGGCAATGTGGTTAGAAAGATTGTGTTCAAGTATTGGCTTTTAGTTAAACAGTTGAGTATTGGGTGCAATACTTAGAGTGCTATTTCTTTGGCCAAAAACCATAGTTGTTGGGAAACTCCATTTTGGGAACATAGACAACGTCCCAGTCCCCGTACCCAAAATTTCCGGTGAATCATTTACATATAAAATAGCCGTCTCCTTATTCATTTAACTCACGTACCCTAATTTGATTGGCGTCCCCGTCCCCGTACCAGTACCAGTACCTTGCGTCTCCCGGCAACTATGCCAAAAACCCAATGTATCATGCTTGTACAAAGCATATTTATGTTCAGTATCACTTTGTTTGGAAAATGGTTGAGGGTGGTAGAGTCATGTTACAAAAGGTGAACACCTTAGAGAATGTTGCAAATTCTCACACTAAGCCAATTAGCACGGAGAAGTTCAATTGGTGCATGGAGGCCATAAACCTTGCCTCTCCTAAAACCTAATTTAGTTTATTTTATTCCCTATTATGCCATTGCAATGTGAATATCAAGTGGGAGAATGTTAGGATTGGTAATTATTAACCTTGCACTGTTATAACTTTGTATCTTAATTTAATATTTTATTGGTCGATGATTCATGTGCCTCCAAGAATCATGGAAAGGTAACTTGGCTATCCCACAAGAGGAGTAACATTTTTTGTAATTAAATCTTATTTTCCTAGGCTCTTGGATTATTCTTTGCAAGATGGCATTGAGTGGGGAAGCTTCCTTTGGCCTGAATGGAGGACACCTGGCATGAAGTGGATAGGAATATAACTATTTATGGTGTTTTAAGAATTGTAAGAAGCATCTATGACATTGTAGGAGGTGTACAAAAGCTTCATTGATTGTATAAAAAGTTGGTAGCCTTTTTTGGACTTAGGGAGTTGTTATTTTATTTTCTAGTGGGCTATTTTTGTCCTCTAGTGAAGTTGGACGCCCAAGTTCATGAAAAAAATCTAGAAGCTTCTAGAACAATGCTTGTAATTCCCAAACACATGTCATGAGGTATCTTTTGCATGTAGACTACTTGGCTCATTGTTTGAGTCCATTGTATAGGAAACCATTTAAGGTTTCTTCTATTATTTTTGGCTATAGATTGGATCTTGTAGTAGGAGGTAGCACAAGTTGTTTTGTAGTAGTAACAAAGTGCTACAATAATTTAAAAGGAGAAGTTATATTGATGTAACTCTTGTTGAGGATTAATACAAGCTTTGTATCTCTTTAAGTGTGGAATTATTTCCCACAAGGGTTTCTCCATGTATATCTTGCATTATGGTTTGCATCTCTTTTATGGTTACTTCCATTTTGATCTATGATTTATCACTCTTTAAGTATTTGGACGTTTTGGGTTTGCAACATACTTTCACTTGTTAGTTATATTGTATTTTATACCAAAAGAAGCTAAGGGGTGAAAACCCACAAAGATAAAAAAAATTCTAAACAATACTATAGAAGCCACCCTTTACTTGCAACTAACAAAAAGTTGAGTTGCGATAATGCTGCATTGATAAGAATTGTGTGACAAGGAAGGCTTCTAAGAGATTCATAGAAAGCTTTGCCAATTGGGAAAGTGGCTAGAAGATGGACATCCTAGATTAGTAGATTTTTTCAAAATCGCCATTCTCCCTCATACTAACAAAATGCTTAGAGAAGCTTGTGTACTTTGTGAATCCTATTTCCTTGGGAGCATTCACCAACTTAAATGAGTTAAAGATCATAAAGAAATTATTACTCACAAACAAAGTTATTGTGGTGATGGATTTATTAAAAATGCTCCCATACAATGAAAAGTAAAATAAAAATAAAAATATCTAAGCTTGTTGATGACAAACCCAATATTTGCTTGTCGATCAATGTCAACAAGCTTAAAGTTCCACCTAACTAGGGGTCATTCTCCAAGGGCATATGTGAGCATTGATGAGCACACGCTTATACTGAGGGGGGGGGGGTGAATCAATCTAAGGTGATCTTTTACTTTTTCAAATTAATAATTACAATAATATCAATCACACAACATCAACAATAAGAACACAAGATTTATGTGGAAACCCTTTTAGGAGAAAACCACAGAAAAAAGAACTGCTTGTACCTATTGTCCAAATCCAGCCACAAATAAAATATTTCTTAGAAAATTTCGTAGGCACCAAACCGCTAGAGACGCCAATCCCCACCACTGAGCACCAACTTAGAAAGAGACACTAATCTCTTTGATATCAGGCACCAACCTCCAAAATATTTTTCCTTCTTGAATTTGCTCCCTCAATGAATGATACACATATAATCTTCTTCACAAAATCTGCCTTGATAAAATATTTATTCTTTGCTCCTCATAAATTATTCTTGTGTTGGAATGATATATCCTTTTATCTCTGCACAAACTTGCATTTACAAATCTGCTTGTATCACATTCTGCTTGCTTGCTTTCTCTCCAACTTCTCTATACATTTATATCCTCCTTATGTCTCTTCATGAAGGGAGGCAATTATTTAAAAGAGGGACGATTTTTCACCAAAGGTGACATCCCTTTGTGATTGTTGCCTTTCGTGAATATAATCACTGCCTTTTGATATATAATAATCGTTGCTTTTATACACACATTATCACTGCTCCTTTTATCATCCCTTAGCATTTTAACTTGGGCGATTTAAATTTCATTTATATATGCCTTGGAACATGTACCAAAGTGTTGTTGCAAGGTGTGTGCCCTTGGTCTCCTTGTGCTATGCAACATAGCACTCAAGTTTGAACCCCTCGCTTGCATTTGGGGGGATTGTTGCAAGGTGTGCACCCTTGGTCTCCTTGTGCCATGCAGCGTAGCACTCAAGTTCATGACATGGCTTAACCACCTCCCGTGGATTCATTAACTCTTGTAGTTGTATCGGGCATTAACAAGTCGATCTTTTGGTGCAACGCCAACCGTCTTTGCAACAAGTGTGGTCTGCCAAGATAGAGTATAGTACCTTTATTTTTATGCCAAAGTGTGGTTGGCCCAAAGAAAAATATTAAGTTAATGCCAATTTGCATATAGCAAAGGGAGTCAACCAGCAATCTTCAAAGGGAGTCATTAAGTTAATGCTAATTTGCATATAGCAAAGGGAGTCAACCAACAATCTTCAAAGGGAGTAATGTAAGTTCGAGCGCTGCTATGGAAAGATCAATTAGTGGCCTTTGGCCTTTTCTTGGACCAACGATGTCATCTTTGACATCAATGACAACAATCTTGCCAAAAAATTCACTAATATTTGCAAAAGCTAGTTATTATGTCAAGCATGGGAACACAAAAAAGAAGTCCACAAGAAATAATCGAAGCAAATCCACCATTTAGAAACAAGCAAAGATTTGATATTTTCCTAAAGAGGTAAGCATACAATGAATGTTGAAAGAAGCATTCTAAAACAAGCACATAGCTGCAGATCTCATGGACAAAACTCGTTCTCCGATGGCACTGATGAAAGGAACCAAAAGACACAACATAGAAATGGTTAAGTAACATGAAAAACAAGAATGCACCAAAACATATGAGACTACTCAAGCACTGTGTAAAGATGCTTTGAGTTGCAAAGAAATAAAAATAAAATCTTTAGTAGCATGCAATGTAACAATCCATGCTTAACTTAATGAAGACACGTGCTTTGATTTGTAACCATTTCACAATACACCATAGTAAAGCATATGTAAGTTCCCATATATATGTGGGTTTTAATATGTGACACTAAATAAAACCTAATGAGTGTGCAAGTATTGCACGCAATGATGGCAATTTGAGATAAGCATTAGCACAAAAACAGGATGAAATGGATTGTAAAATGAAGAAGTGAACAAATAGATTTGACTGAATAAAAACATAGTCAATTGAGACTTGGTACAAAATAAGGTAATAGAAAAAATTTTGGTACGACCATGATGAGAAAATATATTTCATCAACATAATGATAAGATTAACCCAATGACCACCTAGATAAAACAAGAATAGCTTCAAAAGAAACTATCCGTGCAAGAGAAGCATGCACTACATCAGTTATTGGTTAAAGCTCTTGACATCTTCTAGTCAAAGAAGAAAAATGGAAAAAAAAAAAATGACCCAAGAAGAGTGACTATTCTTTCCATGTAAGAAAACAGAAATTAAAGGGAAGAAAAATGTGATCTTGCACTTTCCTATGTGCGAGCAAGGAGGATGAAAGAAAAAACTTTAAAAGACAATTTACATATTCTACCTAGCATGATTCATCATTTGTTTGCACTCTCCTTGAACAGACCCATCTTAGAAAGAATAACACTAGCGTCATACTCTGATTCATTAATGTTGGAATTAAGGTGTCTCAACCTTAAAGAGTCCCAAGATATTTAAATAATTATTTTAATCCCTTTGCTGCATATTTTATTAATTAAATCCTAAGTGATATGTTTCTAAGTTGCTCTAACACTTTGTGGGACGCGATTGTGAGTTGGCTTCCTACATGTGTGGAGGGGAGCATGAAACTGTGCCACTTGTCACTTGGGCGCTCAATTGGGAAGAGGAGTTTGTGAAAACCTCTCAAAGGCGCCATAGTGACATGTGTCACTGATTTCGGAGTTATCACTTTGTGGGATTTCGAAAGGTTGTTAAAACAGGACTATGACAACCACTCAAAATGACTAAAAGTCAAAGAGAGTTCAAAATTGACAGTTGGCTATATTTTCTCTAGTGGGATGCCATGCATATCAAGGTGACTTAATATTTGCATAAGATATGGAGTTGGGCGCCTTGCATGTTTGCATGTTGGTGCATGTCGTTGCATGATTGGCAAGTTGCTTTATTGGTCATTTTGGACTTGCGCATGTTCTTTGTTTCAATTTGCATGCATGCAAAGACTATGGAGATGACACATGGCATTCATGGGTGCCCATGTTAGAGGTTTGAAAAAAAAGAGCTTGCTTGAGGAGTTGTGTGAGAGGTGAATTTTATTGCAGGGTTATGTTGTTGGATTTTCTCCAGAAGAGCAAGATGTAATCTCTATTGTAACTTGTTTGTTGCAGATTAATACATTGATTTGATGTTTGGAGTGTGGAGTTTTTTACCCAAAAGGGTTTTCCCCACATTTATCGTTGTTCTTTCTCTTTTGTCTATCTTTCTTCTTTCTCATTCTTGAAATGTTAATTTACATGCCGTTATGCTGCTGAAATTTTCGTAGATCTACAAACTACATTATCTTTCCTCTAAGGGTTAATGTGATGGAAATTAAATTGTGTTTGTTTCCACTTTAAGCCATAGTAGTATGTGCTTGCATCAAGAAACATAAGATACTAAAGATGCATACTAGTTCTTGAAAGGCTTTTTGAGTTCGTCATTTCCTTTCAATTAACAAATTGACTTATTAACTAACCTTATTGGAAATGAAAAGTAAGACAAATTCATTAATCCTACCATAATTTATCAGACTACCTAAAAAATTGTGATAACATAATTGATAATAGAATAACCAAAGTCCCATAAGCATAGACTTCAACTAATATTTGACAAAAGGTGGAGCTAAAAACATCAATTAGAAATTAAATTATATATCGGAAGACTATTGTTTTCCTAGAATTGATGATAAGGCAAGGTGGAACTAAAAACATCAATTAGAAATTAAATTATATATCGGAAGACTATTGTTTTCCTGGAATTGATTTGCTACCAATCATAACTTGCAAGCACTTGATCCTCTATAAGTCCTTGTAGTCAACAAAATAGTGGCCTTCAAACACCCAAATATATATACTTAATGCTTCTACTTTGGCAATATGCTTAATTTCAAGTCATTTAGACTCTAGCATTTCAATTAGGAGTCTCCCTCTATTGCAATTAGAGTTGGGATTTTCATCAATTGTTTGTTGAATATTTTCCATGCAAGACAAAGATTGCTTCCCCAATCAACTTTAGCTCAATTAGATAATCAACCTTTGGGTTGAGGACATACTTCAAAATCTTCAACTATCTTTGTCAATATCTTTGACTGCCATTAAGAATGCCTTTAGGATCTCCCTCAACACTAAGGGTGAGGAGAGGGCACTCAATTACTCATACTTCAAAATCTTGAACTATCTTTGTCAATATCTTTGACTGCCATTAAGAATGCCTTTAGGATCTCCCTCAACACTAAGGGTGAGGAGAGTGCACTCAATTACTCATATATATCTGCTCTACCTAGAGTTGGGGTATACATTTCACATTATATTCATTTTGCCTATTTTCTTGAAAAGGCAGGAAAGAAAGAAAGAAATATAACCAAGTTGTGGAGTTTTAGAAAGAAATATAACCAAGTTGTGGAGTTTTCTTGGTACCGTACAACAAATGAGGAATTCACTCTTCAACTTTTCTACTATTTTAGCTCATCTTCGCTTCTTGCCTTCCACTCAAAAGGTATTCACATAGGGAAAGGAGCAACACAAGTTATTTGAACAGCTCAAGCATAAAATCAGCCATGCACTAGTCTTAGCATTGTCAAATCCAAGGACGTCATTTGAGATGGGAGTAGATGCATTGGGATATGCAATGGGAGTGATCCTTTTGGAAGAAAATGAACCTGTTTGTTGCCCTTTCAAATTGTTTAACCCAACAATTTGTACTTGCTTGGAAAGGAATCACCAAGGAAGTCGTTAATATGTTATCAAAGTTGCCACACAAAAAAAAGTTTGCAGCCATAAGCGATATGATGACCACTGAAACATTTACTCATGAGCTATTTATTGAACAATATGGAGATGATGAGGACTTTGATGAGAAGTACAAGCATTGTAAAGAGGGCTACGAGAACAATAAGAAATGTGCTGATTTCTATACCAACTATGACCTACTGTAATTAATGGGAAAGCTCTGCATAGCTAAGGAGGATAGTAGACATCATCTCATATAAGGGAGACATGTACTTGAACAGCTTCTTATCGCTTTGAAGTATGTGAGACAGTTGCCAACCTACAAAAACATTTTCATTGCCCTAATATGCATCAGCATGTCTCAAAATTCTTAGCACTTGTGCCTCATGTAGTACAAGTAAACCAAGTAATAGGAAGTTGGTTTTACAGATTCATTTAACAGATCCTATAGGCTGTTGGAAAGCATTTCCACAAATTCTTGGGTGGACTATGTAGTAGATAGGCTTACTAAATTGTGCATTCTCATTCCTTGTGTCAAGTCCCTTAACCTTCAAGAAGCAGCCTTAAAGTTCTTTAATCATGTTTGGGTTCACTTTACTTTTCTCAGATCCATTGTTTCCAGTAGGAATACTAGGTTCTTGGATCACCTTATGGGACAAAATGCATACATATATCCACTGCTTTCCAGCCCAAAACCAATGGCCAAACGGAAGTAGTTAATCACACACTGAGCATTTGTAAGAGTCTACAACTATGGTCATCCAAAAACATGGGATCTAAGTCTTGATTTCATCTAGCATACACTCAATATGGCAATTCATACCAAACATTCAAAAGGCTCCATTTAAAGACTAATATGACTATCCATCAATCCCAAAGAAGCAGCAGGCAGATAAACTCACCAAGAAACCAAGTTTGTTGAAAAGATTCAAGCCATACAATGACTGGTTCAAGAGGGGCTTGTGAAGTCATGAGAAAGACACATAGCTAAGCATGATCAATGCTGGAAACAATATTATTTTCATGTCAGGACATGATTTGGCTTCACCTTTCCAAGAAAAGGATCCAACATGAAGGCAGCAACATGGCCACTTTAAATTCTTCACAAGTGCTGAAAATGTTTTTAAACTCAATCTTCCAGCTTACATGAGGATATATTCAGTTGTTGCTACTAAAATTATGAAGCTATTTGAACCATCCTTGCTTAATGAGGAAGAAAGGAAATAACTTGTATTTCCACCCATCAATGATTTACCACCAAATTTACTTGAATAAGTGGAAGAATATACTGGACAAGAAGAGCAGGCATATCAGAACAGGAGGAACTGAGCAGTGGCTGGTTTGTCCAAAGGACCGGCTGCCTACCATAGCAAAGTGCTTGACCAAGGAGAAGATAGAGAAAGCATACCCTCACCTTGCTTCTTCAAATCAAGTTCTTGTGGGGCCAAGAACCTTCCCACCAGTAGGATCTGCTTGAGCATTCTACATGATAAACATGACAAACCACCAAGATATTTCACTTTGCTCCTACATGGCTACCTGATGACATGTCAAAATGAGGAGGACAACAGCTAAGGCATGTCTGCCCCAGCAATGGCTCTAGAGGATATCTAGGCATCAACTCAAGGAACAGTTACCTTAACAATAAGAGAAGCATGAATCTCTGCCCTGAAACACCACTCATTTGTTTCAAAGGAGAACCATGATGAAGTATCCAAGTCAAAGAGGAGTGTAGTAGCTCAGTACCAATCACTTAGTGACTAATTGAATATCTATAGCATGTGGAGAGCTTTGGCAAATGAGCAGCATTCAACAAGAGCAAGACACTTGTACAGGATAATTGAGAGAGCATAGTCGTGCCGCTTTGAATGTATGAAAACAGCTGTAAGCGTTCACAGACACTGTAACCTTTGTAAGGGATTGTTGTTACAATAAGAAATTGCCACATCCCACAACCACCATCCAAGATTAACAACTGCATCATGTGTGTTTGGCTCTTGTTGGTGCATATTTCTAGTGCTTTTCTGGTGCAAATTCACTTCACTCATAGTTCCAGGACAGAATTCAATGTGCTGTTAGTTTCTATATGTGATGATTTCTTATGTTGGTAAGCCCAAATTTATATACTACTTTTCAGGATTGCTTCCCACTCAGTTTAGGGGTGATGAGGTTTTCCAAGAAGGATTTTTCTTTACTTGACAAATCCAAGTGAGCCTGTTTCCATAAAGATGTTAAGGCTATACCTCATGGAGTGCATATTTCTGTAAAGTTTATGTCATTTAAATTCTAATGTTGTCGGGATTTATGATGTGTTATCTAAAAATGAAATGACTGTAGTTTCCTATGAAAGAAGACATCTGAATAAGATTCAACAGTGTCCTATAATTGACCAGTACTTGTTGGCTGTTGTGTGCCATCGCGAATCAGAAATTATCTTAAGAACGATGACTTTGAAGTGGCAATTGATCATACACATTACTACTCATCCCACCAAAAGGATTATATCCAGATAACACCCTTGAACCATGTTTCTTAATAAGCTCAAATCAGAATGAAAAAGGAAAGAACCTATTAGTGTTATCTCCAATGCATGTATTGTGCATGCAACAGGGAACACTGAGGATTTATATGAAGCTCACGAGTAAAATGTGTAATGCAAGCAGCTACTATCATTAATCAAACACAGTACAACAGAATACCAAGGCATCGGAGTTTATTACAGGTGGAGTAAAACTGAAATACAAATTATTGCAAAAAACAAATGATAGTTTATTATCCAATCACATGGTAAGAGATAAAACTTATGAGACTGCAAATGATATCTACCAGGGAAATATCAGTGGACATAGAAAAACACATATACAAGAGATTTTGTTTCTATGTTCCAAGTATTTTGCTCTTACTATCAATCTTCTAAAAGTAACACTGTGATTTACATTAACTCCTATACTAATTATAGAGAATCCTTATGTTAAGAACTTGCCTTGGATATGAAGTTTTATTGTTGTGTTGTTAAGTGTCTCTCAGCTTTCGTTGGAGATTGAGGTTAATTATTATGATCCAGTTTATTGGGAGTTTTAAGAATAATAATAGCATTTCTATTTTTGTTTTGATACTATATAATTAATACTATTATTAGTAGTATAATAATACCATGATTATGATACTTTTGTCTTACGAATTACAATCCTCTTGACAGTGTATACCAATAACCTATTGGTATGGTATTAAAAGCATAGTGATATTAATACTACTATGTTGAATACTAGAGTATTAATAGTATGATACTATTATTATATGATTAATTCTACTAGTAACTTCAATACTTCAGCCTTAGAATACTATTAGTATTATTATTAGATGACTACTATTTTCATTATATTAAAGGGTATTTTTATTTCTATTTTTATCACTTGTATCTACTTCGTTAGGCTTTTATTTAGCATCAAATTTATTTTTTCATCATTTATCTTTGATCTTTGTAATAGTATTAGGTTTATTGCCTTCTGTCAACTTGCAACCTCTCCCATTCAGGTGCAATATGGATGTCGTCATTTTTCTCAATTTGATGTGATAATTGTATTATCTCTGTGTTTACTTTCATTGTTTTTGACCCCTCTATGAGTTGTAACCTCTACTTTTATAATTATATATTACTAATACTTTTATTATTTTCTTTTCCTTTCTTTACCCTTCTCAGTTCCCACTCCCTTCTTACCTACTCTGGACCTTGCCATCTATTTAGTGAGCTAAATCTGCAATTCTTTTTAATTTTTCCTCATCCTTTCCTTTCTTTACCATTCTCAGTTCCCATTCCCTTCTTACCTACTCTGAACCTTACCATCTATTCAGTGAGCTAACTCTGCAATTCATTTTAATTTTTCCTCATCCTGATGATGAATCAGAATGTGATCCAAATTGTTGATGTAAAAAACATTTACAAACCGGAAGCATTCTCTATTACTACAGGTTCTGTGTAAATATGATGTCTTCTATATTAAACATCTGGGCATTTCCATTCTAAACTAATTACCTTGCATTTGCCAAAAAGGATTGCTACGCATTCATGAAATACACTAGAGTAGTTAATCTACAAAAGATAACAACATCAAATTAGACAATCTTCAGTCGTGTAAAGATTTTACAGAAGAAAATAAATCATAGGGCACCATCTTTAAACAAACTGCCATTTGATACACTATCTTTGAAATGCATTCTCATAGGTCCACTAGACCAAGATGTCAACCAAGCAATATCCAAACACGCTCAAATTTGACCTTGCCTTCACAACTATCCACCTCCACACAGGCAGCAAATTGCCACACTAAATTCTTACCACACTGTTAAAAACATAACCAGCATATATATATATGCATGCACCCAAATATTTAGTTTCATATAAACTGAGAAAGCTCAAAGAAATAGAAGTCCTACCTCCGTCAATGACCAACTAATCACCAGGCTGCTAACAAGCCAACTGGTCCTCACCTACATACATCATAAAAGATACCTAAGAATAAACATTTAACTTATGATGTGATGAAAACAATAATCATTTACTACCCTTAATACTCTCATTGGCAGGGAATATACCTCAGGAAAACTATACAAGACTCCCCAAGTAACGAACAGCCTTGAGCCTATTTGAGGAAGAGTTGCTGAGACGGGAGATCTCACAAGCCCTGCAAGCAGAAGAATCATGATAACTAAACTCTTAAATAACAATTTTTCAGGCCATCACAGATCCAAGTATTCAGTATCCTCAATGAAAGTGATTTTGAATATGTCATCCTCAATGGAAATGATTTTGAATATGGCCAACTCACCTACAAGACCATGGAATATCTTTGGAATGCCGAAAGTTTGTACACCCACAACATATAAATCACAAGAAGTTAGAAAACTTGTGGTAAAATAATTTCCAAAACATTAAAACCTCAAGCATAAGCATTACTGGGAAGCTTGCCTTACTTCCAAAATGGCTGCTGTTTGGGCTAACTGCAAAGGTTTTTCAACTGCTTCATAAACTGCAGTAGGACTAGACTCTCTCAATGTATTCACGGCAAGATAGAGAACCTGCAACCTGTAGAAATAAACAATGTTCAAATGGGCAACAAAGCTGAACCATTGAATAATAAACAAGGTTCATGGGACAAAGTAAGAAACAAAATGAACAAACAACATAGGAGGTGAGCAGAAAAGAGGTGCAGATCAGGAAAAGAATGGTGCAATAAGTAAAGGCACCAAAGCAAGAAGAGTGGAAAAGCTGTGGTATATTCACAATTTCAAACCCTTCGACAGCAAGAGTATCTTTACTCCAGCTATTCTGCCTGCTGCTGAGACAGATCAGATTGTAACCCTGCACAGTGAGGAGCTCGCTTCTAATGTATCTTTTTTGGATGTAAAGGAGCTTGATATGATATTTTTTGTGGTTTCTAACCTAGTGCTGCTGATTTACACAAATGGATCTCTTATAAATGGAAGATCTGCACAGGTTTGAAGCTACATGCCCTCCCTCAGAAATTTTTTTCGCATCTGGAAATTAAAACATGGACTTAGAGAATTAAAATAGCATCTTGTAAGCTATTATTTGGGAATCACTATCTTTTTTATTAAGAGTTCAGAGGAAATCAAAAGCAAATTTTTAATCACTTCCAACTTTCAAGTGAATCTGTCCGCATGGAAAGGCAAGCAGCTTATGCCATCTGGTCAGATTCAGTCATTCAGCTCATCAAATCTAGCTTGAAGCAATGTCTATTTATTGCATGTCAATCCTTTCCCATCTCCAAAGAATTTTCTTTTGGCGTGCAACCAATGAGGTTAGGAAAATCTTCTGCTCAGCAGATCAAGGGCCTGTCTTCCTAAATCCTGGGACACAGTGCCATCAATGAGGATAGGAAAATCTTCTGCTCAGCAGGTCAAAGACCTGTCTTCCTAAATCCTGAAACAGAGCAAGTACTATGAACTGTTTATGGATAAATATGGCTCTGGGAGTCTAGCTATTCTGGAAAATCTATCAGGATAAAACATCAGCTGTGTAGCATGTACCTGTGTTTCAAGTACCTTGGGTTTTTGGAGGGTATTTCTCGCCCCTCTGCTGGAGAGAACATCAAGTATATGACACTTTATTTGATTTTCCTCAGGCAGATTTAGTTCAGCCATTTCTTAGACAGGATGTTGAAATGAATTCTAAAATCTGCTCTTTCATGAGCCCTTAAATCAAATGGAGTTTAAAGATCCCAAGGTAAGCCTATCACAGAGAAATGGTGTCAGAATATCAGATTACTTTGAACCTTCTCTGCATTCATGAATTAATCTATTTTATCTTGACTTCCAAACCGATTCAAGGAAATTTTCTCTCCTCCAGCATGCTCTTAATGTTTATCACACCCCTATCTGAAACTTAGAAGATGGTATAGAATGGAATGACACCAAGGGTTACCACCAGGACTATAGCATTATAATTTATGAAACCTGTTAGAATGTTATCATATCCATGGATTTGGATCAAGGAAGATTCCCCTTTGGCAACTAGCATCCTTTGGTTGGCTACCCCAGCACAAGATCTTGACTCATAATCTGTCCTCTGTCGCTCTGCAGCTCAAACTGAATAATCTGTTGCTCCATTGTTCCATTGCTCCAAGGGTCTGGTATTGACTCTTTCAGAGATCCAGTTTGGCATGGATCAGGGCTTAGGACCCTCTGGAAATTTCAAGCCTTATTTGGATATTGGAGCTGTCCACAATTTGCTATCAATTGGAGTTTTCCAGTTCTTCTAGGGAGATACTTAAGGTTTTAGTCTTTCTAGTTTGTAAGGATTTTCCTTTCTATTTTTTTGACTAAAACCCTAGTCCTTCTGTGCTTTTGTCGTTTGCATATGTCACTGCTGTATTTTTATATTCTAATGTTGACTGGTTCCTCTGGTTTATTTCACTTAAGTTTACAGCATGATTCCCTTGACTGTCATAGTCTTACCAATCCTTTGCTTTCATTAACTGGTGTTCGCCCCCACTTGTTTTATTCCTCATGTTATCTGATCATGTTCGCATTGCAATTTTAGGTCCCCATTGGCATTCCGTGTGTCAATTTCCTGTTGCATTGCAAGCATCCTTCACATCACAGTTTTCATAAGAAGTCTTTTGTTAAAACAGCAAGCTAGCGATATTGTGCCATGTGTTCTTGGGTTAGGAGTCATACTTGCCAGTTCATGCAATGTTGTGTTGTTCCCAAGCTGAGTTGATGGGTTATGATTGGCCCTTTAATGTGTGTGTGCTTCATGGAGTAATTACAAAAGTCTACTCAGCTTATGACAGCTGGAAACATTTTATTGCATTGTGCAACTCCTTCACATTGCAATTATGAAGGTGGACTCCACTTTCACTTCCGCGATGCACAATAGCTTTTATATCTCTTAAGACAATGTTGATGTAGTCTCCAGCTAGCAGTATTCTATTGCATCTTGTAGCTCCATATCATGATTTTGAATGTGGGTGCCACTTTCATATGTGTAATGGCTTTGTCTCTTCTAAGGAAAATGCTGATTTGGTTTCCAATTTGGCAGTATTATATATGATGGCTCACAAGTGGCAAATTTTCATTGCATCGCAGTTTTGAATGTGGACCCCACTTTCATTCCCATGATACACGATGGGAATAAAGGTGAAATGTTACTACATGTTGTGGCTTAGTTGTCAATACACATGGAAAAATGTTATGGTAATATTGGACCACATGTTAGTCACCCCAACAAATACAATGCTCCTATTGGTCAAAGTGTACAACATGTCTCCCCAGTGGCACAGGTATAAAGACAGGAACATAAATTAAGCACCTCGCAGATCGTTTCCATCACCATCGCTAGGAACACTCATCCAACTACCCCCGACAACTTCCAAATTGCCATTAAGGCCCTGATTTGAGCTTTGTAGCATTCCAAATGTGTTTTTCCCACCCAAAAACAAGATTTGTCTCCTGGGCATAATTGCAAACACATTTTTCAGTGGCTATTGTTGAACCCTAGCAGTCAATTTTTTAGCAAGAGTTTAGCAGGTATCACTCCCAACTACTATAATTGCAAGTTCTCTCCTCTTTTCAAGGGTTGGTCATTGCTGTTTCCAATGGACTTATGTAAGTTCCAAGCAGATTTTGGTTACTCTTGTGAATCATGTCCTTGTGCCTTCATCTTGTGTTTCCTGCAATGATGTAAATATCAGCTATGTCATTTGTGCAATTGGTTGGTCTTTAACCCAATGAAGGCCTCTGATGTTGAGCTTACATTGGATACAACTGCAACTTGTCATATTGTCTCATCTTTCAGTACCTTCAATCTTGTTTAGAATACCTCTAGGAACACTCTCCTAAGTCTAAGTTGAGCTTGAAGTGTAGGAGAGTTTATCCACTCTTGTTAATTAGCCTTTAACCCTCCTCAATTTGTTGATAAGCCTCTATTTTGCCTTCATGAATGACAACCCTTGGCCTTGAAGGTGAAACTATGTTCTAAGATTGTGGAGCAATGGTTTCAAGACCTAACACTATCAAATTTTATTAGAAAGACACCAAGGATATTCAATAATTTGGTGTCATACTTCCCAAGACTTGTAGCAAAATTTGAAATCTCCGTGTCATAATTGGTATGTATTAAGAATCTATGCCCTGTAGTAATGCAGAATTAATGGCTTGGAGCACCAGGTAGGTATAAATTAGAATTCAATTCTTCAGAAGAGCCATAATGGGTTAATACCAAAAAAATATTAAGCCTCTTGTTAACTGATCTCCCATTGTGGCTAGGAGAATAGAATTAAACTTCTATAGGGTGACCGAAGGTAATAGTGGCTCGGCTGGAGGAGATGGAATATTCTAGGATCAATTCAGTTGCTGAATTGCATGCTTTAGCTTCTGGTCTAAGAATTGCTAAGAATTGAAGCTCGTATGATATTGAGTCTGGACATTCTAGGTACCTGTAAAATGACGTTAAATGTGATTAAGGAGTGCCTTGACTGGAAACCTAACAAACTCATTGGAAGGCTTAAGGAACTCTCCTCGTGCAAAATTTCAATCACCTAGGTGAAGTATCCAGGTACTAGGTTACCATTCTAATCAAGCGATCAACCACTTGGGTAATGAGAGTCTTGTCTCCAAATGAGCTACAGAATATATTCATGACTCTGTATCACTAAAATTTATTCCTGGAGATAGTAAGTCAATTTGGTTCCCTCCTATGTCATAAGGTAGTCATACATATACTTGTGTTTTGAACAGGAATACAATCTGCACTGAGTTTATTGAGTTCATAATTTGATGGAACCCTGTATGCTTTACTGTGTTAGAGAATAGTTTGAATTTTCTGGTGGTAGTGTTTATAAATGTTGATCGGTGTGGCCTGTAAAAGGCATTGGATTGTTATCAGAATTATGATTCTGTTTAAATTTTGCTCAAGAAAAATAGTTGGGGGAACCCAATTGCCAGCAACAAAATCGTTTCCTAGAAAACAACATCAATAGGGAAAAGATGCAGCACGAAATACAACGGATAGCAAAAAGTTCCGAAATTTCTATTTCATTTAGGACATACAGCAGACCGAATTTAAACTTGTTGAAGCAAGGAACTTGAAGATCCTGATTGAAGAAGGGCTTACTTTAGACAAAGGGGAAAGGTTCGCAGCAAGGAAACAAATAATGCTTGGCAGAAGAACGCCCGTCAGGAAGGCATTTCTAACCCTGAGCTTCCAAAGTGGATTTGCAATGACTTATTGAGGACTCGAGCTTTCAATTGGCCTCGCAGTACTTAATCAGCCAACACAATGGCTGTCCATCATTACATTTCTCGGATGGAAATATATTTCTGGAACATTGAACATTATGGAGACTGCTAAAAGGACATACTGTACATGCTCAGTTCGGAAGAAAACGGTAAGCGTTATTAGTGCTAAAATAAGAATTGATATTTCTGCTGAACTGATCTTTCCATGATCACAATGAGCTTATGAAGGATGAAAAGGAGACAAAACTGGAGTCTGTTTGGGAGAAAGATCCTCTATTGAAGAGCGCTGATCCATATTTATCCCGGTGGAAAGTCCAGGAGTGGCACCGAAACACGACCAAATGATCTTCTATGCATTTTTTCTCAGGTTAACTCTGTCCATACGCCTTTGATTTACATAGCAAGGATACACAAGCGCCGTGTTCTTGGGTCATTGTTGTGGGGTTTCCCTTGAGTTTCTAGTTGCAGAGTTTGAATGTCATGACTGGGTCTAATCGTATAAAAATTACTCAAACAAAGATGAAATTTTACAGTAACTCCATACACACATGAAACCAACCCACATTCATCATTTCAAACGAAATCTATATGCCACTCAATGTAATGGGGAAAAATTTAAGCAGATTTAGATCCAAAATCGAAGAAAATTGAAAAAAATTAACTCTGTTGTGAGATTGATATGCTTCTGTTCATCGACATAATATAAGATACATTTCTATACCATGAAAATAAATAGATAAACAAATTTGCACAAACGGACTTTTTGAGTAAACAAGTGCTCACCAGCCTGCACAAACCAGCCAGTTGTATGCTGCGAGATAAAGTCTCCTGACAGCTGAAAGGAATCCTGCCATTGATGCCCACAAAGCTTGCAAGCAAAGTTTGAAAGCCAACAATCAAACCCGACTCAGCTCCCACAACCACAGAATTGAGCCCTATGACATACAAATTGTTCAGCAAGCACATTTAATGTGTAGACAAGAAAGTAAAGGCCCGAGTTATTAAACAATACACCCTCAGAATTTGTTTACTTGTTCTCAAGTTCAAATTAGTAGATGGGGGAGTTGAGTGCATTAGATGATGTATCGTCGATTAGGTGAACATCCATTATTTCTGCATTTCATTCTGGCTGTTCGGCCTGTGGGTTGTTTAGATGTTGCATTTTATCGCTCAACGACCCATCTGTTTCTTGCAGTTATTTCCCCTCATCTACCATCCCCTATTAAATGGTCTTCAACTATTCGCATGTCTCATCATAAATAAATAGATTTAGCTCTTTGTCTCAGACCATTTCAATTGCTTTCCTCCGCACCCGAAGGACACTTCAATTTATTAATTAGCCGTTTTTTTATTAAATTTAGTGGGTGTTAACTGACATATTCAAGAATATTTTAAATTTCATGAATTGTGTACTTGAGCTTAAGTTTTAAAAGTTTAAATTTTGAAATTTAGAGAAGTTTGTGGTCTCATGAATTTTATTATCTTGTATATTCAATTCAATAGAGTAAATATAAAAAATATTTAATAATTGGTGAGAATTTAAAATTTTCATATGATTGACAAGTGGCAAAAAAAACCCTAAGATGGTGGAGCAATCTTCACCCTCACCCCAAATGCATGTGCTCAAATCTTCAAACTAAAAAGTAGGGGTTCCTATTATTCAAGGAGAGCTTCTAATTATTCCTGTAGCATATTTATTTTTTGCTTCATAAGATTCCCTACTCCTTCAAAATAGATCCTAAAGCCCTCCCATTGGACTACAACCTTATCGGTGCATATATAACCAATAATTAATCTAGATTAATTGATTGATAAATGGGAGTAAATGTAATTTTTAATTGTAAATGTGAAGAAGGGAGTGATATTTGACTTTATAATCAAAGATAAATGGTATTAATGTAGACTCTAGAATTTGAATTTTTTTTATTTGAAAATGATGCCTCTTTGTCTATATAAGTGATCATCCATTGTGTGCAAGATTTATGCTCAAGTTGAGTCCATGGGTCTGGATCTTTTCTACTTCCACAAATTCATCATTTGTCTTGCAAAATTGACCTTATTAATGAGTACTTTTGCTCTTTGGCTCACCTACCTTGCCTCTATCTGCTCTAGCTTTTTATCCACCATGAAGATTGGAACCATTCAAAAATAGCTTTGGAGGGTTGTTGATATGTTGCTTGAGGGACATGTTCTCCTAGGTCAACCCTTGAAAAACTTACATAAAAAATCAAAGACAACACACTTCGGTCATGCAAATATTCTAGAGTGATGTAATGCGGAAGTAGGTTCTTTTTGGTACTCCAATTGAAATATTCCTAACATTCCCTTTTATAAATGCAAATGATATTCAATGTTATCCAATAGGATAATGGGTGCAATTAAATACCTTTAAATACAAGTAACTAGCAATAATCATGTAAGTTAGTTGGCTAAAGGCTAGAAAAATAGGCAATAGTCAATCAAGCTTTGAATTTGAATTTTGAAAAATTAAGGGTCAAATTTGTGATTGTGAGGTCAACCTTGCATCCATGGAAATGAGCTAGGGCATAGAAATAGTCAAATTGAGTGGATAACAAAATGTATAGGTATAGGTGTGTGTATAAACTAGATGGATGCATATGAATGTGTGTATGTATGGATGATGTGGGGGTGAATGTAGAGGAATGTATGTGGGTAGGTGGGTAATGACATCAGGGAAAATTCAAACTTTGCACAAGATTTAGTTGTAAATGTGAGTATATTAAATCATTCTCTCAAAACAGACAAAAAACTAAATGGGAAATAGTGTGGGTATGCAAATTTTTCCATTACATTTTGTCTATGCTTTGAGATGGATGTAATTCCTAAAATTATTTGGTGTTTCAAAGTATGTAGCACTCACAAACATGTATATAAAGTAAATATTCAAACAAAATGGTATCCATACGAGGTAATGGACCCTTCTAAATGGCATCATGTTAGATTCATGATTTAGCATGTACTTTCCATTAGAACTTACAAAATAGAGGGAAAATATTTCATGAGCATCTTCTATAGTGCAAGCAAGAAAAACTACAATCTAAATCTTATTCCCAACAATCGTGAGAGAGAGAGAGAGGGAAATAAGGTTACAAAATAAAATCATGTATGGAAAGTGGCAATGGAATGATAGGGAAAATGGGATGCTCACACATTATGTGTTAATAACAAGTGTTTATAGAGACTTGTAATTATCTACAAACTCAATGTGAGAGTATCAGTGACAAAACATGCCCCCTATAATTGGTTGCATCCATAAGATATAAGGAATTGTATCAGGGGAAATAATACATGAAATGTAAATGTAGGCTAAGCATGTAAGCATTTGCATCAAGTAAAGTGATAGTTGCAGATGAATTCAACATGTATTGAGTAAATAAAGTATGTTGAATGATTGTTATGGTAAGCACATTAGTTGAAGATGCCATTAACGAATAATGGTATCCCTGTCATGGGCAAGTAAGAGTGGTGATGTGGCCCTCACTAGCCAAGAGTACCCATGTAAGTGTATAGGACACTAGGAAAGGTATATGCCCCCAATTTGGCAACATGAACAACAAAAAGGAGATAGGTCCCTAGAGTTAATAAAAAATTTGATACATGGCATAACATGTACTTGATAGTTTAGGGAAGGTTCATATTATCCCTAATGTAATAAGGATATTAATATCGCATAACATATAATAAATAAAGGAATGCTCATAGTATGCAAAATATAACTCTCAGAACATGGTTGGGTCATGCAACTACACAAGTGTAAATTGTGAGTGTGATAGTGCAATGTCAAGAATATTAATGTAACTAAGGTTTAGGGTCCAATTGAGGACTATCTAACTAAGAAGCCAACAAAACACTCAAATGGAACAACATAATATTTTACAAAGAACTAAACTTTATTCATTCATGTTGTACCCAAAATAAATTTTTGCTTCAAAGAGACATTTTTTGTTAAAATGATCTTGATCATGTAAAAATGTTGTCAAAAGTATGTTTTAGGTCAAATAGAACATAATGTTTTTATGGGTTTGTGTCAAGGAAGATACCTACAAAATTTTGAAAATTTGAAAATTAGGGTTTCAAACCCCTCTTTTTAGGAAAACCCCTAAAAATAGGACCTTGCCAGAATTAATTGAAAATGATTTTGATAGGATGAATTGACTTCATGATCACACTGGTCAACTCAAAATCACCAAAAAGTGTGTTTTACTCTAGTGGGTCTATTTTTATTTTTCAGGAAGAAAGTTAGGACCTCTACAGTCATTAATGGCAGAATGGCCAGTACCAAGTGTTGAAAGCTAAGCCTCAAAAGCTTCAACAAAGAAACCATGGCAAAAATACTCCAAAAAGATGCTATCTCACGGAGGGGATTCTCAAAATTGAAAATGCCAAAAATTGACTAACTCTGGAAAAGGCACACCTTGCTACTAAGGAAGCAATGTAGTTACACATGGAAAAAAGCGCCCCTACTGAGAAAGGAAGCCCTTGAACTAGATGATCCAGATGTCACTTTTTGGTGAACTTACCTTCAGTTGATCTCTCCAGTGTCAACTCAACCTTGCAACAAACCTGTCAGCCAGCCTGCAATACACATCAAATGACAGTAACTGTTGATCATCAGATCATGCAAAATTGAAGGTAGATCAAAGCATATCAAGACAAAAACACACCTGTTGGCCAAGGGTGCCCCTGAATTTGAGTCACCTAAAGAAGTTTTCAACAGCTACTTTCTACAAGGCATTTGTTTAGCTCTCTCTCAGCTTCGCGATCAATCCAACTACACGTTCACAAGACCTGTCAGGAAATCAGAGGCAGAGATCAAGCAGAAAACACCAAAGGTGGAAGCTGAATGATGAATATGGAGAAATTGGCTAAGTGTTGAGGAAAAGCGCCCCTTCTGGGAAAAGGTGCCCATATTTTTGGGCAGTCAAATGTAGTCTGCAAGCATGGTGACCTCCAAGATGACCTTCTTCGTTTTGATCAATCTCAACAATGACACCATTAGTGAAGACAACAGACAAATCAGACATATGATGACAGAGATCAAGTTGGGACCATTCGTGAAGGTTTGCAACATGGAAATAACAAGTCCAAAAGCCAAAAGCGCCCCTGCAGGCCAGGGGTGCCCTTACTTTTGAAGTACCTAAACCAACCTTCATGCTTCATGAAACCAATCATCCTTTCTAGGACTGAGCTGGTTATCCATCCCACGTTTTAGTGAGATCATCAAACTCATCAGTCAGCAGTGATCTCAAATCAGAGCACAAAGGGTCAAAATGGTAGAATTGAAGAACCCTCAAGAAAATTGACTAAGTCTGGTGAAAAAGCACCCCTGCTGAGAAAAGGTGCCCTTGAATTGAAGACATCATATTCATTCTTTGAGCTTTGTAGCTCCTAGGCACACTTAATCAAGGTTGTTCCATCTCAACAATGGATCCATCAATGACAAATCTAGATCAACGAACCAACCAGAAACGAGGATCCAATAGAGGCATTCCACCATGACTTTAGCGTGAAAAAATGTTCAACTTCAAAAAGGACGCCTAAAATGTCAAAGCAAGATATGTTGACTTGAGTTAGATATTTTGAAAGCTTCTCATGTCTAAAACGTCCCATAATCAGTGGAAATCACTCCTTAATCATGAGTTGGCGCCCAAACTTGAATCATTATATATCAAGTCTAGGCGTCATATTTCATTGTCTTTCTTTGTAGGTTGAAGGCTAAAACAATAATTTACTCTCCGAGACGTCTTTTCAAGATCTAACATAAGGGGTTTTGACCGTTCATATTTTTGAAGATCAGTTGCACAAAAGAATAATTTCTCAGAGGTTGCATCCAAAGGCACATTTTTACAAAAGCGCAAAAAATAACTTCCAATCTTCTTCTTGTCTTCTTCCTCTCTTCTTTTCTTAAACTCCTTACATGTCATAAAAAATAGCAGGCAATCACAAATCTAACCAACTAGGTATGATTAGTACAGTTTTTCAGCAAAACCCATCTCTTGAAAATTTTTAGAAACAATAAACTTGTTGCCCCTATTTTTTAGGGATTTTTTCCGAAAAAGTCACAAATTTGAAAATCGAACAAACTGGGTTTGTTCAACATTAAAGCACAAACAAAACCCATGTGTCAGATTTTTTCCAAAAAAATACTTCTCGGCGTGTGTTATTTTCAGGGGTTTTCAAAAGTTGTCTAAACAGTGTCATGTGCACAGTTGATCTTTAAATTTTTCATAATGCAATTCTCCCAAGTACAATACAAGACCAAAATGGTCTTGTATCATGATTTCCTAAAAATGATAGACATTGACTTGCATCAAGTACACCCAGAGGTCAACTAAGAAGATTTGGAAGGCATGGACCAAATCATGTTACAAAACATCAAGCAATTTGGATTGCTTGAGGTTGCATCAATCCCCATCACATTATAGAATGTGGAGTTGTAATTACTTGCATTAAGCATTATAAACCTACCATACGAGAAATTTGATCAATGGATGGGTGGGTGATTTGCAGCCTTAAACCTAAGGATGTCGAAAGGTGTTTTGCTATTCCACTATGTCTGACCAATGTGGTCATATCTATGAGAGAATGTGAACGAGCATTTGATGTATCAAAGGATAAGTGTCAACAGAGAATGGCAGAAAAATGGCTAAAAGTGAAAAAGGCCAACTTGCCTAATAATGTTGGGTGAGGAGAGTTTTGAGATGAGTATGTAGTGATGATCACTCTACTCAACCGGATCACTAGACAGGAGGATGGGAACCAATTTTAGTCGTGGATGTACTACATCATTGCTAAGATTGTAAGCAATAGAGAGCATTACGACTGGCCCACCCTCATCAATGATACACTCCACCAGCAAATGACCAGGTTCTTAGAGGCTCACAAGTTCCACATGTGCTCATATCTTGTATACCTGGTTGCCTTCCAAGGCTAGTTTAGAGCATTAAACACTGTGGGAACCTTAGGTGTGCAGAAGGTCCACAAACATTTTTCGCAACTTTAGTTTACACAAGCAGAATGACATTTCAAGCGGATAAATGATCTTTTCATTATGCACATTGTAAGGGACCTCAACCATGAGATGCATGTACCTATATCACTGACAACCAAGGAGACAATGGTGGACTAGGCGGATTGGTTCATCGAATTCCCCACCTTCACCTATATACGCATATATGGATACAACGGTCATCCTGCCATGTTACCCCGCTACCCTTTAGATAAGGTAGTCTCCATGGAGTTCTTGTGGCAGTTGGTCGAAGTTCATTCTCATTTGTGCCTCAAAAAGAAGACAGCTACGAACTTTCCTATCCAGATAGGACTTTAGAGGTAAAACAGTGGTTGATGCCAAAACCATGTGCCAAGAGACGGTGAGACTTAATCTCAAATATCTCATTGAGAGATGGTCATATGATCCTAGAGGCTTTTATGCAGCACACCTTGAGCAACACTCTTCACATGAGTCTTCCATGGAAGACTATTGGGTCAACTGTGAAGATGAGTTTGATGTACGAAGACGTAACTACAGTCGATTTAGACTTCTGCAAATTGTTGACTTCATGTCAGAAGATGTGGAAGGCCTATCCGATGATGATGGGGAAGTAATTCTTCCTTCATTCTTCATGGATCAAGTGGACTCACAACCACTTGGAAAAGTGGATTGGTACGCCAAGGAGAATACATTTATAGAGGAAAGGACAAGTAGATTTGTAAGAAACAACCAACTCTACTTGGACAACAAGAAGACAAGGAAGGTAGTAATTCCTCGCACAGATTCGCCATCGGTTCATCCTTCACTACCTTCGACATCAAGGAAGAAGCCCATATAGAAGCAATGGAGTAACCCTCCCAAAGGAATGCAAATATTAGGGCACACAAATCAGCAAGAGGTACATGTGGAGACAACCACAATCATACCTAAGACAGTCATGGAAACAACTACAGTTGAGCCAATGATTGAGACAATCACAGCTGAGATAGAGCCCATGATGGAAGCAACTATAATAGATATAGTGTTAGTAGTGGAAATAGAACTGCCTACTTCACCACCATCACATCAGTCACCAGTCCCCATTGACTTGGACTCTCCACCATAAGACACTAAAGCACAATCTCATTCGTTGGGTATTCAAGAGCCTAACATCCCTTCTTCCAGCCAGGCTAGTCAAGATTCGTCTTGGCTTGAGAGCCTCCTTGAAAGGAAGAGAGAAAGGCCATCCTACCAGCTTGACTTCACAAGATTTGACCATGTCCCTCAAGACGTGCTAGTAAAGAAGCTAAAGAAGTAGGTTCACATAGGAAGGAATGATGACAATGAAGTTGTCATAGAGACAGCTGCACCAACTGAGAACAAGAATGCACATGAGGTATGGGTTGATGACTTCACATTATCGAAGGTCAACCTCAGGAAAACCACTCATAAGGTGGAGGTGGATCTTCTTGGAATTGCATCAGTGATTGTTCAAGAAAGAATGGCTAAAGACGATAGAGACAAAGTAGCCTTAAAGGCTGAAAACCAACAATTGAGACTGTACATATCTAGCTTGATGCACAGTACGCCAAACATCTTTGCTTTTCCACAAGAGATGCCCTCCCTATGGAGCAAAATCACCACTAGTTGATCTTATATGGAAAAAACTTGAGGAATCAAGAGGAAGAATTTGTCGTCAAAGGACGATGTATACTGGCAGAGCTATACCAGTTGAAGAACAAAGCTCATGAACTTCACTCAAAGATTTGGTAGTAAGAACAAAAGATAGCAAAGAAGAGGCCTGGGGATGAGATCACAGTCACTGATTTACAACTACATTCCAATCAATTACCACTGTAGAGAACAAGTGACATCTTTTCGCTTGGAAAGAACAACTGGAATACAAGGTGAAATCCTATGATGTCAATTATGTGGAATTGATCGAGTAATGATAGATCGCGGCAAGTGTTATCAACTTTGTAAGAACACTGTTAATATCTATCCCTTGCTTTTATCAGCACGAGGGAGGCATGTACATTGAGCTAGGTGTAGTGCATAAATAGTTCCAAGATGTTGTCTGTGGCACTTTTTACGATGACCCTACTAGTTGCAAGTCGAGTAAGGTTGCAGCCATGTCCACCAAGCTGGATGATGCAACTGCCAAGTGTATAGAATATCAACAGCAGCTTGCGAATGGTGAAGAGATGTTGAAGCACCACGTCGTCATCCTAAGGAGCATTAATTACCCAGAGGCAGAAGAAGTCAACAACTAGATAAAATAATTGTTGACTGGAGGTGGTGAGGTGTAAAGCACCCACCTAGGACATCCTACCCTTCAAAGTAGCATTAATGGTGATAGGATTTAACTTGACTTGATGCCTC